>CM075977.1:329560694-329993696 GCA_038087875.1 Malacoraja senta
TGTTCTCGTAATTCTGGGGGTCATTTATTTATGGGTTAATGTGAATGAAATTTTATTTTTATTTGCCATTTTTATAAAAGCTGATTTAAAAATGAAACAGTAAAGTTGACATGATGCAGTGTATGTGAAAACATCAAATCTGTGCTGGCAGGGGGGCATTATGTGTTTTATCCAAGGCTATGGAGGAAAACTTTCCATGTGTGTCGGGCATGTGCTTCTGTATTGTAATTCAGAAATTGTTCATGATTGTAAGAGCAAATAAGAAGTATGAATGTAGAAAACATAAACTTTGTAAATAGGAGCGGGAGTATGTCAAATGGCCTTTCAAGTCTGGACTGTCAATTAATATGATCATAGCTGAACATACACCTTCAGTGCTTGTTCCATTTTCTCCCCATATACTGTACCTTGATGCTTTTAGCTCTTGGAACAATATTTAACTCCGCTTGAATATATTTATGAATTTGGCTCCAAATACCAAAGGTTTATACCAATATGAAAGGCATAGATTGAGTGGATGTGGAAAAGATGTTTCCACTGGTGGAAGAGTCTAGGACCATAGCCTCAGAATTAAAGGACGTTCGTTTAGAAAGGAGGTGAGGAGGAACTTCTTTAGTCAGAAGGTAGTTAATCTGTAAAAGTCATTGTTACAGGAGGGCTGTGGAGGCCAAGTCAGTGGATATTTTTAAGGCAGAGACAGAGAAATTCTTGATTAGAACAGGTGTCAAGCGTTATGGGGAGAAGGCAGGAAAATAGGATTAGGAGGCAGAGATCAGCCATGATTGAATGGGGGAGTAGACTCCATGGGCCGAATGGCCTAATTCTACTCCGATAACTTGTGAATTTGTTCACAACTATGTACCGGAAAGAAGATTCTCCTCATCTGTGTCTTGAATTGCTTGCCCCTTTATTGCTGGACTGTGATGCTTTGTCCCGGGTTCTTGTCCATTAGGAACAATCTTCTTGCATCTAATCCCGGATCGCTGCTTATAAGCCCGGATCGGGTCCCGGCCAGGACCTTGAGGGTAGAAGCCCGGGTCGGGCGAAGTGGCCGACGGGGCCCGCGGCTGGTGCTCGGGTCGGCACCAGGGGAGCATGAAGTGGGGCGTCAACAGCGGTGAGATCTCGGTGGCGGCAGCGGTGAAGCCTCGCGATGATGGGGCCTCGACGGTGGTGAAGCCTTGCGGCTGCGGCGGCGATGCCTCGCGGGTCGATGAGAGTGTGGAGGAGGGGAAGAACAAGGTAGGACCCGGTGTGGGGGGGGGGAGAGAAAAGGGGGAGCTGGCGTGCTTTGTAACTTTGTCAGTGCCGTAGGTAGCTGCTATTTGTATACATTGTGTATGAAAGCAAAGAATCTCACTGTGCCTTGTCACATGTGACAATAAAGTGTTCCTATTCCTATTCCTATTCCTAATTTGTAGAAACAAAGATTTGCTGATGCTGGCTTACAAAAAAAGATACAAACGCTGGAGTCTGACGAAGGGTCACTTATCCATGTTCTTCAAGGATGCCACCTGACTCACTGAGTTACTCAGGCACATTGTATGTTTTTTACTTGCATCTAATTTGTCCAGTCCTGTTTTAAGTTTGTAAGCTTGAATGAGAATCCCACCCTATGAAACCTGCCTGTGTTGTCGCCTATCATTGAAGGAGCTCTTAAAGAGGTAGTTGTCAATAGTAACTGCTTCTTCAAGAAATATGCCTGAATCTTCAGCCTGAACTAGCAATGGTGGCTGGGAGATGTAGCAAGGCACCTTGCATCAAAATTCGATTGATTTCTACAAAATTAATTTCTACAAAATTAGAATCAATATTCAAAATATTTAGAATCACTTGTTCATTATTTGTCAGCCATCTCTGGATATGATTTTGTTTGATAATTTATTTAGAAACAAGATCAGTGTTAATGAATCACAAAATGATATGACTTGTTTAAAATGTTCTTCACTCATGCTTCAACATTAGAGAACTGTTTGCAAACTCAAACCTAATCTCTCATAGTGCTCAGTATGGTGACGCAGCGATTGAGTTGCTGCCTTACAACGCCAGAGACCCGGGTTCGATCCTGACTATGGTCGCTGTTTGTAAAGAGTTTGTACATTTGTATGTTCTCCCTGTGATCACATGGATTATCTCTGAGTGCTCCGGTTTCCTCCCACACTCCAAAGACGTACAGGTTTGTAGGCTACTTTAATTAGCTTTGGTAAAGATTGTAAATTGTTCCTGGTGTGTAGGAAGTGCTAGTGTACGGCAACCACAGAACGTGGACTCGGTGGGCAGAAGGGCATGTTTCCAAGCTGTATCACTAAACTAAAATAGTAAGATTAAACGAGAACTTACCAGTTTGAAGTTTGATCTTTATTTTATGAGGAGTTACGTTGGTGATTACGTGAAGAAGTCCCGCCAGAGCGCATGCGCGTCAATCTTCAAAGCAGCGGTATGAAATCACAGATAACAGAATATTTGAAGTAACATAGTAAGATCAGCAACATGAGAACTACCATATGACTTTTATGCGAGAGAGGGTTGGGCGTGGTGGGCACGTAATCACCAACGTAACTCCTCATACAATAAAGATCAAACATCAAACTGGTAAGTTCTCATTTATCTTACTATTTTACTTCGGAGTCACGTGAGTGATTCCGTGAAGAGTTCAAAGCTCTATGATTTTATGCCGCAGATTCAAATCCCGGCTTCTCACTGCATTGATTGACTCCGGATGAAAAATAATCAATAATGAATTAAACATGAAATTGAATATAATGCAGTAACAATTTATTTGAATAATTAAAACAAACAGTAACCCCTCTATCCCAAGGGAAAACTTAAACAGAACTTAATACTGAATTAGCAAACAGCCGATGGTAAAAATGTGAAAAACCAATTAATTTGACCACCCGGCGGCTGCGAGAATATGGTCGATGGGAACGTCCATCGCCCTGGCCGCCGACGTTGCTGCTGCCCTAGTGGAATGAGATGTAAACACATCAGTGTTAATACCTGCCTGAATCAACACTTGCTTTAACCACCTTGAGATAGTCTGCACTGACACTCTCTTGTGTGGTTTCTTGTAACTGATAAACAATCCTGTTTCCACATTTCCTAAGGCCCTTGTAGCTTCAATATAATGTAATAAATGTATCCTTACACATAAACATGGATCAGTAGGATATGCTGAAAACACAATTTTGAAACCTGTCACCCCTGGCCTGCTCTTTTTGAGCAGGTCGTAAATATAGAACATAACATTCTCTTCAGCCACTTCCATCCTGTCTTGCTGAAGCTTTTTGCAAAGTCTGCACTCGCTGTCCTGATAACAATGCCATGAGCATGACCACCTTCATGGTGACTTTGGCCAAAGTCAGAGACGTGACAGGAACCCACTGACGAAGCATCTTGAGGACCACAATTACATCCCAGATCGCCATATACCAGGGTTTAGGAGGTTTGGAGTTGAAAATTCCTTTCATCAATCGAGCTATGAGAGGATGAGAACCAATAGGATCTTTCCCTGACCCCATCAAAAGATACGAGGACAAAGCACTTCTAGCTGTATTAATGGCACTATAACTGAGCCGCTCGTCATAGTAGAGTGTCGACAGGCACTCTAAAACATCCACAATACCTGCAGTACTATAGTCAATATTATTTTGTACACAATATTGCTCCCATTTTGTTACATAAGTAATATACTGCTTTTGAGTACTCTTTCTCCAGGCTGCAGTGAGCATGTCCACAGTTCGCCCAGACAGTCCTCACCCCAGGTATGGCCTTCTTAAAACCTGCAAATTAACAAATCAATACGGTCACATAACGGATGACTTCCCCGTGTTACCGGGTGCTCCAGTAAATTCCTATGCTTGGGAACCACCAAAGGTTGGATCACTAACTGTAACATCAAAGGGAACCATTCTTGAGTCGGCCAATTAGATATTACAAGCACCCCCGAAGCGGCATCCTGCTTGATTTTTTGCAGACACCGACCTATAAGGCAGAATGGTGGGAAAATATATAAAAACATACCACACCAATGTAGCGAGAAAGCATCAATTACAACTGCCCCCGGGTCTGGTTCTCATGGAACATATTTAGGCAGCTGTTGGTTAAGCCTGAATGAAAACAAATCCACCCATGTGATTAATATATGCCACTGCCGTAGTGTTGTCAATCTGAAACTGAACATGCAGGTTATCTTTGTTAGAGCAATAAGCCTTAAAAGCTCCTAAAAGCTCTAAATAGTTCATTCCCCATGTCTGCAGAAGCGATGCCTCTTGCTCAGTCCATCTGCCTCCACAGCTGGAACTCGTATCCGTGGCACCCCACCCGAGTGCACTGACATCCGTTTGCAAAATCATGGAAGGCTGATCAAGCACTACTCTGCTCGAACTACTGGACACATGCTGAATCCACGATTGCAAATCAGCAACAGCCTCTGCTGATAACTGCATGGGTCTATTATAATGACCCGAATGTATCCTTAGTGCCTGTTCCTTTGCCCTCTGTAACTGTTGGTAGTGCAATGGCCCATATTGAACTGCCGGAAATGCTGCCACTAATTTTCCAAGCAGACTTGCCATCTGTCTAATTGAAGGCTGTTGCTCCTTAATTAGCTTGATACAGCTTTCATTGAGCTCTGGCCTTTTCTCCCTGGGCAGAGTCACTACCATTGAATCAATTGTGAACCCCAAATAGTCAATTATTGTAACGGGTGTTAATTTTGATTTCTCTGGATGGATAATGAAGCCCAATCTTTGAAAAGTGGATTTAACAACTGCCTACGATGCTTCAGCTGTTTTCTTGATTGCCCTGCAATCAAGATATCATCGAAATAAGCCATGAGCACATGGCCCTGGCCTCTCAGCATGCCTAGTATAGGTTTTAACAATTTTGTGAATACTCGAGGAGCTGAAGACAAACCATTAGGCAGTGCCTTGTATTGCCATAGTTGATCCATCCAGGTGAATTTCAAATATCTTCTATCCTGCAAATGAACAGACACTGAGTAATAAGCATCTTTAAGATCTATAGTTGCCATATAGCATCCTCTGGAAGCCAGTTGCTTGACAGTGACAAATGTTTCCATCTTAAAATGTCTATACTGTACAAAAGGGTTAAGACTTGTCAAATCCAGAATAATTCTGCATCCCCCATCCTTTTTTGGCCTGGGAAAAATATTAGACACAAATTGATGGAGTTGGTGAACCGACTTTCCAATTACACCTTTATCACATAAGCTTTCAAGCTCAGCCTGAACCTCCATCTGTTCTATTAGTGAAAACTGAAAAGTTCTCCCAGGAACATGCTGAATGGGCAAATCACAATTTGGATTGAACTCAATTCGAAACCCTTGAATAACACTCAGTATAAACAGATCTGAGGTCATTTGCTTCCATTCGTCCAGGAACAGATGTAATCTACCCCCAACTTTTAGTTGTGTCACATTTGATATGTGCAGATGAGAACCAGGCCCACCTACCTCCTTGGTACCTGGTGGATCCTGTTGTCCCCGGCCCCTGGCGGGAAGCTCCACGTTTGACCGTGTTCCCGCTGCAGAACGCCAACTGCGCATCTGCATTGCCGGCCGACTTGTTCCTGGTCCAGACCAATCTGTCCCTCGTTTGTAGGGGTACTTTCTTTTTGGAAACTTGCCGACTGACTGCCGGTTGCTTGATCAAGCCCACCGTCTTTGCCTCGTCATCCATCTCCTTGACATGCTTGGTGAGGTCCTCTCCGAAGAGTAGGTTGGCCGGCTGTATGTTGCTGGGCTGGCAGAGTGCTGCAAACTTTCGATTGATGGTGGGCCGAATGGCACTTTTTCTGAGACAATTTATCTCAAAATGGGCGCTGCAAAGCAACCCTAGCACCTCTTGCTGCGTATCAGATAGATGCCCTCCTTCCACGATTCTAGCGAACCCCGTGATTCCTGAGCCAAGTAGCTTCAGGATCCGCTGCAGCTTCATCTCTTGGGCACGCATGCCCACGCCCATCTGGCCCCTTATCACCCGGTTCGCTGCTGGCACCTTCAGCAACACGCAGTTCACCGGGGTTTCGTGCTTCTTGGTGGTCTCATCCATCGTGAGCTCCTGCAGCTGATGGGAGACTAGATAATTTATTGTGGAGGCCAGCTCATCTCCCAGTGGCTCTCCAGACTCTGATGGGACAGCAAATCGTGCTGCCAGAGATGGGACCTCTGACAACTGCCGTTCTTCGCTCGGGTCAAACTCACCGTCAGAGTCGGGGTCAGACCTTAGCTGACCCTCTGCATTCACCTCTCCAATGAGGGTGCTATCAAGCAACCCTCCACTAGGTGCTGCCGGTGCGGCATCTTCTCCAGCCTGGCGCCCACACAACTCCTCGCCCCGGAGTGTGCCGTGCTGGAGCAACCTCTGAATAAGGTGCTCCATTTGGGATAACCGTTGAACAACGGTATCCAGCCCCGTAAGGGACTCCTCCCGGCCCGACTCAGTTGAGTCCGAGGGCCTCGCAGACTTGTCCATGGCCTTACACCCGACTGGCGTTGGCTCCGTGCTTTGCAGCACCAAGTCTGCAGTCGCCCCGCTCCCGATCGGCGACTGTGCAGGGGTACCAGGCAGCCACTCACAGACCGCACTCCCGCGGCTCTCCTTTGATTTACATGCGGCTCGCCTCTTCCCCTTGGTCGTCTTGGCCAAGGTGCTTCCTGGAAAAGAACAAGAGAGCACCGCACCACAGCAAACGACTCCACACTCCAGCTAAGTTTTCCCACTTAACTGGAGTTTTAAACTACTTACCACTGGGGGAGCTCTGTCCTCCCGCTGGTCCGTGCGCCAATACGTCAGACATAATGACGCGCATGCGCTCTGGCGGGACTTCTTCACGGAATCACTCACGTGACTCCGAAGTAAAATAACTATCGCTCAATTACTGATAAACATGTAGCTTTTGGTGAAATTGTGGCCATTGCTTCCAGCTATTAATTTACAAGAAGCAACCTAATAGTTCAACAGATTTTATTTTTTAAGTGACAATGTGCCATGCAACATCATATCAACATTCTTAAATACCTGGACGTAACAGTGAGTGACACTTTAATTTCAAGAGGGAAGTCAATTAGATTAGGAATCATCCTGGTTGATTCTGGCCAAAGGAAATGTGAGATCTGCTTAAGGATGTTATGAATGAAAGAATGATGAAAGTTATTGCGACAACTGTCTTAAATGAAATGTGAAGTCATTTTATATCCATCCCTCCCCAAATAGGTGTTGGTCAAGTCGATGCTTTTCTGGAAAATGCAATAAACTATCCCTCTCGTAACTTTAATTTACCAATAGCTGATTTTTTGAGGGGAGGATTGGCAATTTCATTGCAATCTGCCTCTGGTTTGTATTTAGTAATATTTATTTAAAAGGGCCTCCTGTGGTGGAATAACAAATCTCACCAGTCATCTGCATTTGATTACAAAAATATGCCACTGAGGATCAAAACACACAGCTTCAATTCAATTCCAAAATGGAAATTCCCAAGCTAAATAAAGGTCTAAATCAAGCTATATAAAAGGTCTGATCTAAAGGAGCATGTTTTACAATTCGGCATCAATTATCTGGGAGAGGACACAATCTCAATAGGCCGGAACAGAAATCGTCACTGAAGACCTGTGAAATATCAGTGAGCAGCAAGTCACTTATAACATACATAGAAATAATTGCAGCAAATGCTCAACGGATCCGGCAACATTTGTGGAAAGAGGAACCGAGTAAATGTTTCAGGTCGAAGGATCGTCCACCTGAAACATTAATTAATTTTCTCTCTCCAGATCAGCTGAGTATTTCTAATATTTTCAGTTTCAAATCAGAATCCAGCACTTGCATTTTTATTTGCTTTTCAGTAGCAATTCACTACCCACTTAGAAAGTAAATAAATAATTATGAAAAAACATCCAATGCATTTAACAAAACATTTCTCCATTCCTGTGATATTCAAATATCTATGTTTAATAGACAAAAGCAAGTTATATTTAATAAATAAAATTAGTGGGAAAGATGGCAGCTTTGGAGGGACCATAAACAACTTTGTTCCCCCAGATGAACTCAAATCAACCACAGTTATAGTGGTGCTAGATGTTTCTGAGAACAAATGTATGAATTTGGGTTGGACAAATGGCAGAAAACAGGGAGTATGAACATTTACACCATTTTCAGATGGAAAGGCTGTTTCTGGTGGAATGTTTGGGTCTTCCAATATTTGTAATCAATATTGATAGATATTGATAATTAGATGAGGTTAGTGCTTGTCCTGAAATTGGAGTTCTCCTTTAATTTGGCTAAACATGTGATGCATTTAGCAGTAAATGTTTACTCTGATTTCCTAAAAATCGCCATGAAATTGGGGAGAAATATGCCAAAATGAACATTCTGGGACATAGCATAATGATTCCTGTCTTAAAAGGGGACACTGCAGTCCCAATCAGGGTGTGTACACACAACTCGCAGCTGTTGTGCTATTGCTCGAATCATGCAAACAAGGAATTTCATTACATCCTTGTGAATGTGACAATATACTAATCTGAATGCAGAGAATTGAGTCCATGGTTAAAAATCTCTCTGTGATATCTAAAGTACAGTGGCAGGAAAGGATGTCTTGGAGATGAGGGGAAACACAGAGGAGGAGGAGCACATAGTGGCCTCCTTTATGGTTTTCGTATCCATGCATCAATGGCCCCAAAGATAGACACAAAATGCTGGAGGAACTCAGCAGGTCAGACAGCATCTCTGGAGAAAAGGAATCGGTGAAGTTTCTGGTCGAGATTCTTCTTCAGACTGAGAGCCAGGGGAGAGGGAAACTAAAGGTATATTCCTTTGTTATCACCTCTTCCACATTCAACAATGTACCATTGTGGGCTCCACCTCTCCTTGGTCATCGGTGCCAGCTGTGAATTGTTCTGAACTTTTTCATGCCTCTCGTTTCCCTATCCTTGACTCTCAGTCTGAAGAGGAGTCTCGACCTGAAACGTCATCTATTTCCTTTCTCCAGTGATGTGCCTGACTCGCTGAGTTACTACAGCAGTTTGTGTCTAGATTTGAGATTGAGTTGGAAAGTTTTGGAAAGGTTGTGAGAGGCAGAGGGAGGGAGAGAGTGAGGGGGAGAGAGAGAGAGAGGGTGTTTTGTCTATGTAAACGTCATTTGTAATCAATAAGTTGCCATAAGTTCACTGACTTTGAGTCGGTTAATATGTCAACACAGTACTATTAGAAAGTTATGTAATAAGTACCATATATTAGTCTAATTATCCAATATTTAACTCCTTAATTAAATTACAATTAGATACTTAACCTCTTGGGAATGCTGATCCCTTGACGGATTTATATATTGATTTTTGTGGTCTGTTCTGTTTAGTGTTTATTAACCCCTTAAGGAGCGGGGTTACTTAATATTAATATCATCTACGGAAGTTATCACGAACCAAACCACCGTTGGGTGGTATTCACCAGCAGCATTTCTATATGCTGCAATTTCCGTTGTTTTTCTTTTTCACTTTCTACCTTTTCTACTAAGCATCTTAACTATTTTTATTAATGCACATTTTTCTGGGAGATATCTCTGGGGGATAGGGGAAAATGGTACAGGGCTCACCCACCCAGCAATTAAATGAATCATTACAAATATTGTGCTGAACCATTTGAATCAAAGGAAACCATGTAAGTTTTTAAATGCAAGATGACATTGCTAGGAAAATTGGAGGAATTACATTTTGTAGTTGGAACGTTAGGGGCATTAACGAGCCAATTAAAAGGGGCAAAGTACTAGCCCATTTAAAATCTATTAATACTGATATGATATTTCTACAGGAGACGCATCTCAAAAATGGAGCTCACAACAGGCTGAAGGGTAGCTGGATTGGTCAATTATATCATTCTACTTTTTCTTCCAAAGCAAGAGGAACTGCAATCCTAATTTGCAAAGGTATACTATTCAAATACAAATCCACTATAGCCGATAAAGAAGGCAGGTACATTATAATATCCGGGGAACTACACTCAACCCCACTGACTATGGTGAACATTTATGCTCCTAATTTCGATAATCCACAATTCTTTAATAAAATATTTCATATAATCTCAGACTCCTGTCAGCAGAATCTGATAATTGGAGGAGACCTAAATTGTGTACTAGATCAATATTTGGATAAATCTTCACATCTAAGGAAAAGTACTTCAAAATCAAAATCGAGTGAACTTTTAAATACCTACATAAATAATACAAACATAACCGACGTATGGAGGATTGCCAACCCATCCGGAAGAGAATACTCTTTTTATTCAGGCATTCACAAAACGTATACACAAATTGATTATTTCCTGGTGAATGCAAAACTTATCCCTTTTACCTATAACCACAAATATCATAATAATATCATTTCAGACCATTGTCCATTAACTTTCTCCTTAAAATTAGAAGGAATGTATAATAAAAAAGCATTCTGGAGATTCAACCTACAAATACTAACTGAGCCAAGTTGTTGTGACTATCAGAAGCTACAGATGAAAATATTCTTTGAGACTAACGAGACACCTGGTATCTCTGCAACATTATTGTGGGAAACTTTCAAGGCCATTATCAGAGGCTGTATTATCTCTTACCAAGCTTTTCAAAACAAGAAAAACAGGATGGAATAATTGGAACTAGAAAAACAGATTAAACAGCTTGGCTTCGAAAATGCGATTGACCCAACCACGGCAAAACATAATAAGATAGCCGCATTAAAATTAAAATTAAATCAGATCCTTTCTGCAAAAATTATGAGTATAATTCAATATACTAAGCATAAAAACTTTGAATTTGGTGACAAACCACACAAACTTCTGGCATGCCAACTCCGCAAATCAGAGAAAGACCACACTATTCAAAAAATTAGATCAGAAAAAGGAGAGTTGCTCACACTGCCTAAAGATATTAATGAAAGATTCTTAAAATTCTATCAAACACTATACTCATCAAAAACAACAGCCGACCCTGCAAAGATGAAAAGTTTTCTTGAAAATTGCAATCTCCCATCCCTTAATGAAGAGGAACGGGATGAATTAGGTGCTGAGATAACAATAAAAGACATTGTAGAGACTATTAAATCACTGAAAAGTGGAAAAACGGCAGGTCCGGACGGGTTTAGTAATGAATATTTCCCCATGCTTACGAGCCCTTTATATTCAAGCTTTTAAAGAACAGACTTTACCACAAACCCTTGCCGAATCAACCATTACACTGATCCCAAAAATATATAAAAACCTTGAAGAGCCTGGATCATATAGGGCAATAGCTCTTTTAAATACAGACCAGAAGATATTAGTCAAGACTTTGGCAAGCAGATTAAGCCTGTTTATTAGTAAATTAATTGGGTTTACTGGGTTCAAACTGGGTTCATACCTAATCGACATTTGTTTTATAATTTGAGACGTTTGTTTAATATAATATACTCACATAGAATGACAAATGAAGATTTAACAATTATCTCTCTAGATGCAGAAAAAGCTTTTGACCAAGTGGAATGGGCTTATCTTTTTACAGTGTTAGAAAAATTCCAATTAGGAGAAAACTTCATTTCATCGGTGAAGCTGTTATATAATAATCTGACAGCCAGAATACTGACAAACCAAATTATTTCACCTAAATTTCACTTATCCAGGGGTAACAGACAAGGATGCGCCCTCTCACCAATGTTATTTGCTTTAGCCATAGAACCCCTCGCAGAGAGTATTAGATTACATTTGGGTATTCATGGATATAACACTAAATATACCAGCAACAAGATTTTGTTATATGCAGACGATGTACTTTTATACATTACTAATTCCCAAGTTAGTATCCCAAATGTATTAAACGTTATAGAACAATTTGGTGCCTTTTCAGGTTATTGAATAAATTGGAATAAAAGTGAAATTATGCCAATAAAAGCTCAAGATCCTTCTCAACAAAAATTTCCCTTCAGAATTGTTACCGAAAAATTTAGATATCTCGGAGTTTACGTAACTAGAAAACACACCTCTCAATTTAAAACAAATTTCCCACCACTAATTACTAAACTAAATGCCTACATTCAATTCTGGAAAACACTCCCTATTTCCCTTATAGGTAGAGTAAATGCATTAAAGATGATCTTCCTTCCACAACTCCTTTATTTATTTCAATCAATACCGATATATCTCCCCAAATGTTTTTTTTTTAAAATTGACTCTACTATTACAAACTTCATTTGGGACTACAAAACCCACAGAATACACAAAAGACATTTGTGTAAATCCAAAGAAAATGGAGGATTAGCTCTTCCTAACTTTCTTTTCTACTACTGGGCGACTAACATCAAAAATATAATTTTCTGGATGGACGATACATGTCAACATGTTAAAAATGGAGAGGGAAGATTGTTTGCCTTTTAACATAGGCTTGATTCTTCTATCTCCAATACATCTGAATAAATCAATGTATGAGCAAAATCCGATAATACACAGTACCCTACGTTTCTGGAAACAGTTGAAATTAAGTCTTAAACTGAGAAATTTGTCTCCTTCTGCCTACTCCTAACAATCCCTCATTTAAACCGTCTACTTTAGATAAGGTGTTTGCTCAATGGAAAAGCCAAGGAATTAAAACTGTGGGAGACCTCTATTAGAAGAGGACGCTCCTCTCTTTTCAAGAACTACAGGAGAAATATCATTTGAAAGCAAGTAATCTTTTCAGATATCTTCAAATCCACGATTATGTGAAAACATACACACAAGACTGTCCTTTTATGGGTCCAGATATATTAGACGATTGTTTGAATAGACATGCCGACACAAGTAAGTTGATATCTTACATTTATAACACTCTCTTAAATGTGGATACCCCACCTTCTGAGATGTATAGGCGAGCATGGGAAGACGAGTTGGGTTTATCAATTTCAAAAGATATATGGGAGGAAAGCCTATACATACATTACTGATCTCTCAATGTCAGGCATTCCCTGATATAATTCAAAATATTGCATAGGCTTTACTATTCAAAGACTAAATTGAATAAGATCTTCCCAACTGTCTCTCCTCTCTGTGATAAATATCACCTCCAAGAAGCGACCTTAACCCATTCCTTTGCATCCTGTATAAAGATACAAAACTTCTGGATGGGAATATTCGATATCTTCTCTAAAACACTTAAAATTAAACTGGAATCAGATACAAAACTAATAACTATACGAATGTCAGAGGCCTGTTCTAAGTTAACGATATTTCAAAGATGCTTCCTTGACTATGGCCTAATAACTGCGAAAAAACTCATACTCAAATTCTGGAAAAAGATAACAGGGGTCCTTTATTCTCTCTCTTTTGCATCTTTCTTCTTTTTCTTCATTCTTTTTTTTGGATTTATGTATCAATTTATAAAATGTTAAAAATGAAGCTGTACGAAAATTGTATAACTCTCATGCCGATTGCTTTACTCTTGTACAATTGCTTCAATAAAAATAAATTAAAATTAAAAAAAAAAAAAAAATCTTCAATCATGCTTCAATCAAACGAACATTCTGGGACATAGCATAATGACTCCTGTCTTAAAAGGGGACACTGCAGTCCCAATCAGGGTGTGTACACACAACTCGCAGCTGTTGTGCTATTGCTCGACTCATGCAAACAAGGAATTTCATTACATCCTTGTGAATGTGACAATATACTAATCTGAATGCAAAGAATTGAGTCCACGGTTAAAAATCTCTCTGTGATATCTAAAGTACAGTGGCAGGAAAGGATGTCTTGGAGATGAGGGAAAACACAGAGGAGGAGGGGGAGCACATAGTGGCCTCCTTTGTGGTTTTGGTATACATGCATCAATGGCCCCAAAGATAGACACAAAATGCTGGAGGAACTCAGCAGGTCAGACTGCATCTCTGCAGAAAAGGAATTGGTGAAGTTTCTGGTCAAGATTCTTCTTCAGACTGAGAGCCAGGGAGGGAAACTAAAGGTATATTCCTTTGTTATCACCTCTTCCACATTCAACAATGTACCATTGTGGGCTCCACCTGCCCTTGTCATCGGAGCCGGCTGTGAATTGTTCTGAACTTTTTCATTCCTCTCGTTTCCTTTTCCTTGACTCTCAGTCTGAAGAGGAGTCCCGACCTGAAACGTTACCTATTTCCTTTCTCCAGTGATGTGCCTGACTCACTGAGTTACTACAGCATTTTGTGTCTAGCTTTGATGTAAACCAGCATCTGCAGTTCCTCCCTACACATCAATAGCCCCTGACCACTGCAAGATGTGGACTGATCAAAGCACCACAGATTAGTGTATGCATTTCACAATAGGGTTTTTCACTGCAGTCAGTGAAGGGAGTTTATGTGAGTTATGTGACATAATCTGGGCAATCGAAAAATGCGGCAGGGTGCAGAAGTGATGTCTCAATCCAGACCATTTAACAACCATCTCATCCCTGAACGTCGCTTAATGTTCATGTCTTTTTGCGAGTTAACATAGGTGGTCACAGAGCTTCTGCCAGAAGCGCTGATCTATGCCAGCAGCAGAGGAAACGAGTGTTGTCCTTCATTGCATGGCTGCAACTGTGCAAACATCAGCCAGCTGTGCTGAGCAGCTGGGAGTGCATGGGCCAATTTCTTTTATTGGTTTCTTATCATCTTGAAAATGGCCACACGTAACCCAACAGGCACAAACAACCTTTGTAATTGATCCCTACATGGAAAAATATGCAAGTAATCTCATTTCTTGGCAAGAATGTCAATGTTTTTAATGGTATAAGGCTGGAGGGAAAAATAGGCCATGAGAAGGATTGAGAAATAGATTTAATGCATGGGCTTAGTCAGCTGATTGAATATGATACCTTTTAAATGATGGGAAACTAGGACATATTTGGGTACTAATTGATGTAGAAGTCCTGGTGCATGAAATTACAAAATAACACATATTTTCTCAGGTACAGCAGGCAATTAAGAAACCAAATGGTCTGTTGGTCTTTATTCCTCATGGGTTGGAATTCAAGAGTGAGGAAGTCTTGCTGTAATTATGTGGATTCTGGTAAGAAGACCGCTTGCAATTTTGTTTTTGATGCTGAAGGGAAGACATGCTTTTCTTACAGGTGATATAGGAATGACTGGGCTTTTTCATGAGGAGGGTCTATATAACGTTAGTCTAAACACTGGAGCTGATGAAGTTAGGAAGTGATCATGTTGATGCATATAAGCTTCTGTGCAAGAATGGCAGAGGAAAAAGGCTCCTTCCTTTGAAGGCTCTAAATTGAAGGCAAAGACTTTGGGCAAATGACTGGGCATCTGGAATTTAGAAGAGAAGAGCTGTTCGTTATTCAGAGGTCTGCAATTCCTGAAGATACCTTACCCAGCCACAGAAAACTGTGGATTCTCAGTCACTAAATATATTCAAAACTGTGTTTGAAATAAGGTAGGAATGTCGCTCTGAGCGAGAGGACCAGCCATAAACATTTGGAAAGGCTTGAGAGCCCCATGTGCTATAGTCACATCTCTATTCCTAATGTTCTTGTGTACCACAACAGCAGGATAAACCATTACCTCAGATATCAGCACCACCACATAGCTGGTATAAGCAGACTGACCTTAGGTTGGTTTAGATTCCTTTAAAAACATCTTCTTTTGCCAGGTATTTTTCACCTGTTCTCATATTACCTTACATAGCTCATGTTTATAACATCACTGTGAAGCATTCTGTGACATTGTGAATTATGGAAGGTTCTAGATAACTTTAATTTATTATTTTAGAATTTTTTTTAAATTATTTTTATATTTATTTTTATTAGAAGACAGAGATAAAACATTCGGCAGCTAAAATTGTACAATTATTGTAGAGCTTCATTTGTTACCTTATAACCTAAACTATGAAAATGAAAAAAGAAAAGAAAAAGTAAACAAGAAAGGAAAAAAAATGGAAAGTGAAAAGATAGATCGAAAAAGAACAAAAGAAAGATCCCTAAACTACCAAAGTAGAGTGGCAGAAAGGTGTAGAAATAAGAAAAAAGAAAAAAAAAGTGGAGATATACCTTGCCCCTTGTCCCCCCCCCCCCCCCCCCCCCCCCCGCCCACCTCACCCAACGCAGCCTCGGATTTACATTTAAATTTGTGTTGCACCATGCTATTGTTGTAAGAATTCGGTAAATGGTGTCCATGTCTTAAGAAATTGATCTAGTTTTTCCGCCAAGACAATCCTAATGTTTTCCAAATGTAGTGTCTCGGACATGTTTGTAATCCACATCTTCATTGTAGGGACTGTTGTCTGTTTCCAAAATGTAAGTATTAATTTTTTTGCCGTTATCAGGCCATAGTTAAGGAAATGTCTTTGAAATATCGTTAGCTCAGAACAGGCCTCAGACATACCTAGTGTGATCAATTTTATGTCGGGATCCAATTTAGTTTTAAGTATTTTGGAAAATATATCAAAAATTCCCCTCCAGAAGTTTTGTAATTTTGTATAGGAAACAAAAGAATGGGTTATGGTTGCTTCTTGGAGGAGACATTTATCACAGATAGGAGAGACATTTGGGAAGATCTTGTTCAATTTAGACTTTGAATAATAGAGTTTATGCAGTATTTTAAATTGTATTAGTCAGTGCCTAACATTAAGAGAACAGTAATGTATATATAGAAGACTTTCCTCCCAACTATCCGTTGAAATTGTTAAACCCAATTCGTCTTCCCAAGCTCGCCTAAATATTTCCGATGATGGGATATGTAGATTTAAAAGGGTATTATAGAAGTACGATATTAACTTATTTGAATCCGCCTTTCTATTCATGCATTCATCTAGTATATCTGGACCCATGGAATGACAATCTTGCATGTGTATTTTCACATAGTCTCATATTTGAAGGTATCTGAAGTAATGACTACTTTTCAAATGATATTTCAACTGTAATTCTTGAAACGTGAGGAAGGTCCCCATTTCATAAAGGTCTCCCAGCTTTTTAATTCCTAAGCTGTCCCATTGTACAAACACCTTGTCTAAAGTAGACGGTTTAAACGAGGGATTATTGGCTATTGGTAAGAGGAGGGATAGATTTCTCAATTTAAGGGTTGATTTCAACTGTTTCCAGATTCGTAAGGTGCTATGGATTATCGGATTTTTCTCATACGTTGATTTCTTCAGATGTACTGGAGAGAGAAGAATCGCGCCTATATTGAAAGGCAAACAATCTTCCCTCTCCATTTTTAACCAGTTTACTTGTTGGCATGTATCGTCCATCCAGTAGATTAAATTTTTAATATTAGTTGCCCAGTAATAGAGAAGAAAATTAGGGAGAGCCAGTCCACCGATTTCTTTAGGTTTACATAAATGTCGTTTGTGAATTCTGTGAGTTTTATAATCCCAGATAAAGTTTGTAATCACAGTCGAGTTTAAAAAAATAGTTTTTAGGGAGGAAAATTGGTATTGATTGAAATAGGTACAGGAGTTGTGGAAGGAAAATCATCTTTATGGCATTTACTCTACCTATAAGGGAAATCGGAAGGGTTTTCCAAAATTGAGTATGGGCATTTAATTTGGTGATTAGTGGTGGAGAATTTGCTTGAAATAAGGAAGGATATTTTCTAGTCACGTGGACTCTAAGATATTTAATTTTTTCCGTAGCAATTCTAAAGGGAAATTTTTGGAGGTGTGAAGGGTCTTGAGGTTTTATCGGCATAATTTCACTTTTGTTCCAATTTATTCTATACCCTGAGAAGGAGCCGAATTGTTCTATGAGATTTAGTATATTTGGGATACTGACTTGGGAGTTGGTAATATATAATAGTACATCGTCTGCATATAACAAAATCTTATTATTAGTATATTTAGTATTATAGCCATAAATGCTCGTATGTACTGTTATACTTTCAGCTAAGGGTTCTATAGCAAGGGCAAATAACATTGGTGATAATGCATACCCTTGTCTATTGCCCCTGATTTATCGTTCTGTGTGAGTACATTATATTAAACAAGCGTCTCAAGTTATTGAACGAATGTCTCTTGGGTATAAACCCAGTTTGATCAGTGTGTATTAATTTACTAACGTACTTACTTAGTCTTCTTGCCAGGGTTTTAGCTAATATTTTCTGGTCTGTATTTAAACGAGCTATTGCTCTATATGATCCCGGCTCTTCAAGATCTTTATCTTTTTTGGGTATCAGTGTAATAGTTGATTCGGCTAAACTTTGTGGTAACATCTGTTCTTTAAATGCATGTATATTAAGGGCTTGTAAGCGAGGAGAAATTAATTCATGACATTTATAAAATTCGTTACTGAACCCCTGGGCCTGCGTTTTACCATTATTCAGTGATTTAATTGTCTCTTCAATATCTTTTACTGTAATCTGCGCTCCTAATTCTTCACGTTCGGCCGCAGTGAGTGACAGAAGGTTGCAATTGTAAAAGAAGTTTTTAGTCTTTATAGTTTCTACTGAAGTTTTAGATGTGTATCATTTTGATAGAATTGTAATAATCTTTCATTGATATCTTTAGGGAGTGTAAGCAGCTCACATTTTTCTGATCTAATTTTTTGGATGGTGTGATCTTTTTCCATTTTTCTCAGCTGACGTGCCAGGAGTTTGTGTGGTTTGTCACCAAATTCAAAGTTTTTTTGCTTAATATATTGAAATAACTTAATAACTCTTGCAGAAAGAATTTGATTTAACTTGAATTTTAATACTGCTATCTTATTGTGTTTGTCAATAGAGGGATCGGTAGCATTTTCTAAATCAAGCTGTCTAATCTGTTCCTCTAATTCCAATTGTTCCGACCAGTTTTTTTTAAATTTTGATACGCTTGATATGAGATACATTACTTTAAATTATTTTTGTGTACATCTTAAAATATACATATTAACCCTCCAAACTCTGAAGAATGTATTCCTGTGTAGACACCATAGAGTGCAGATGCTGGTTTACAAAAAAAGACCCAAAGTGCTGCAATAACTCCGCAGGTCATGCAGTGAGGGGGATAGGTGATGTTTGGGTTGATACCATTCTTCAGACTGATTGTAGTTGAGGGGAGAAAGCTGGAAGTGTGGTTGGGGTGGGACAAAGCCTGGCAAGTGATAGGTGGATTCAGGTGAAAGGAGGGAGGGTGGTTGATTGGCAGATGGTTCGACAAAGTCCAGAGATGAAAGGACAAAATGTGTGACACAAGGAGATCATGATAGAAAAGGTATGAAATGTGAACCCAGAAGAAGGAGTATAGGTAGAAGGGGACAGTGGCAGAGTGGTAGAGTTTCTGCCTCACAGAGCCAGAGACTCGGGTTTGATCCTGAGTACAGGTGCTGTCTATACGAAGTTTGCATGTTCTCCCTGTGACCACGTAGGTTTTCTCTGGTGTTTTGGTTTCCTCCCAACTCCAAAGACGTACAGGTTTGTGGGTTGATTGGTTTCTGTAAATTGTAAATTGTAAATTGTCCTTAGTGTATAGAATAGTGCTAGGGTACACGGTGATCACTGGGCATTGCAGACTCCGTGGGCCGATGGGCCTGGTTCCACGCTGGAGCTTTAAAGTAAAGTCTAAAGGGATGAAGGGAAGGGAAGGGAAAAAGGAGGCAGAGGAAAGAGATGTGGGGTGGGGGGGGGGGGGGGAGATGAGGGGCAAGGGCAGAGGGGGGATTTTTGTGTGCTCCCTAAAAATTGAGAATTCGATGTTCATTCTGTTGGGTTATCCAAATTGAATATGAGGTGTTGTTCCTCAAGTTTGCATATGGATAATATATTCCTGCATGTTTGCTTAATGATCGAAAAGCACAGCTATCTAACCTTTTTGAATCTCCAAACAAGGCGTCAAACTTCCAAATTCAAAAATGAACAATAACATTTGGAAAAATAAAATCAGAGTGTATCAGCGCTCTTTTTCTATAGCAAGAGTAATTTCTGTTAACTCAAAACACAATGTGTTCCACAGATCAAGTCAAAACAGCTCTTCCATTGTAAACTCACCAGTTTTGACCTTCTGTAGCTGTAATATTTTACCATACCACGGTATTATAAAACAATATTGTGGAATGCTATTATAGTTTCTTCTAAATGCTTAGCACATTTCTTGTGTGATGTATTCGATGGGGAAGTATAATCCAACAATGCACCATTATTTATTACCCTACAGTTTAAACAATGTCACAGCATTTTCCAGCATAACAATGTTCTTCTTTCCCGTTTTGATATTTATTAATTAAGAATTATAGAATACTGTCTCCACCTAGACATCATAACCTCATGCAATCCATTGTATTTAGTTAAAGATCAATATATAAACCAGCAATTACAAAACATTATGAAGCATATGTAACAAATTCTGAAACAAAGCACACTTTACTTATGTATTTGTTCATCATTCAGCTTACATCGGTTCATTGCTGTGAAGGGATGTAAAGGTTGCTTGCAAATTGGTTATGTGAGCAAAAGAAACATGATATCAGGAATATCGCCAACCCAATGGCTATTTTCTTGCACAACTAATGCTGCACAAATGTCTATGAGCAAACACCATTTATTGCCTTATGAGCTGGGAAATTACGTACAGTTTGAATAATGGTAATCTAAAAAATTTGTGGTGCTTTAAATCCTTCTAACATTAGGTTTGATTTCCCTTCATTATCTTCGAGGTGTATTTGTAATAGCCCTGTCCCATGGTACGAGTTCATTCCAAGAGCTCTCCCGAGTAAAAAAACAAACAAACTCATGGTAAGCACGGAGAATGAACGTAGTGGGTATGTCGGAGCTCGGGGACGTCTCTTAGCGGCTCGTAACGCTAACAACAGGTACTCGGGAAGACTCGCTAATGGCAGGTAAGCATGGGAAGACTCGTGAAGATTTTTCAACATGTTGAAAAATGTCCACGAGAGCCCCGAGTACCGACGAGCGGCCATTACCGTAAATCTCCGAGTTCGAAACAGGGCAAACTCGGGAGAGTTCTTGGAATGAACTCATACCGTGGAACAGGCTTTAAGACAATAAGAGGGTGAGTTTCACATTGAAATCATATGTGAAATAAGATTTAGCTTTGACCTACAATGCTCAGCTCATTACTTCCTCGCTGTAGGTGAATGGTCCATACTAACGCAACCAGAGAGCAGTCCTGAACTACAATCTACCTCATCGGAGACCCTCAGGCTATCTTTGATCAGACCTTATTTGACTTTAGCTTGCTCTAAACATTATTCCCATATCATGTATCTCTACACAGTGGATGGCTTGATTGTCTTTCTGCTGGCTGGTTAGCACACGCTAAAATCTTTTCACAGTACCTCGGTACACATGACATTAAACTAAACCGAATTGAGCTGAACTGAATGATGGCAGTGGATTTATCTGTGTGCAGCACCTCCAGAACAAAGTATTGTTTCTGCCTGTGCAACACACAGCGTGTTCACAACTAAATTCCACAGAGGGGTTTAAACTTGTGTCCTTGGATCAATGATCCAGGCCGCAAGACACTAAACCTGTAATCTAAGCACTGTGCTATCACAACAATTGTCAAAAAAGGTGTCAATAAAAGTATGTAAGATATGTATAGTCAAAGTATGTGGCATGTTTTGTCCATACAAAGGAATTAATTTATCAGTTAAATTGAAGATTTTAAAAATATTTCCCAGTTCTCATTTCTGCTTTCTGTACAGCCAAATTAGCTTATTGGTTAACACAAAGAATTGGAATCAAATGCAGAATACCAAGTGCTGGAGAACTCAATGGGTCAGACAGCATTGCTGGAGGACATGGATAGGTGATGTTTTGGGCCGGGACCCTTCTTCAGACTGATTGTAATAGGGAGAAGAGCACTGTAAAGGAAGAGGGGTTGGGACAAATCCTGACAAGTGATAGGTGGATACAGGAGAAGGGGGTTTTGACTGTCAGAGTGGACAAAGACTGTAGATGAAAAGGTTGTCAAAACATAGCACAGTATAGCACAGGAAAGGGCCCTTCGGCCCATAATGTTTGTGCTGAACATGATTCCTAGCTGAATTGATCTCATCTGCCTGCACGTGATCCTTATCCCTCTATTCCTTGCATCTCTATGTGCCTATCTAAAAGCTTCTTAAACACCACTATTGTATCTGTCTCCACCACTATCCCTGGCAATGTGTTCCAGGCCTCCCAGTACCCTCAGAGTGAAAGAAAACTTGCTCCATACATCTCCATTAAACTTTCCCGCTCTCCTCTTATAGCTTTGCCCATTAGTGTTGGACATTTCCACCCTGAGAACAAGTTTCTGATTGACCAGCCTAACCATGACTCTCATAATTTTCTATACCTCTCTCAAGTTTCCCCTCATCCTCCAACTTTGCGGAGAAAACAATCCAATTCTTTCCAATCTCTCCCTGCAGCTGAAACCCTATAATCCAGGCAACATTCTGGTAAACCTCCTCTGCGCCCTCTTCAAAGCTTCCACATCTTTCCTGTAATCAGATGACCAGAACTACATGCAATACTCCAAATGCAGCCTAACCAAAGTCCTATGGAGCTGTACCATTACTTCCTGACTCTTATATTTAATTCCCTTAGCAATGAAAGCAGGCATACCATATGCCTTCTTTACCACCCTATCTACTCATGTTGCCACTTTTAAAAGGGTTACAAAAGAGGGAAAAAAGGAGACGGGAAGACAAAAGGGTGTCAGATCAGGAGAGAAGAGACTGACTGCTCTGAGTACAGTTATAAACTGCATTTAATCTATAAGAGCTTGATTGGACTTTAGTATTTATATATATTTTTTTTTAGAAGAACAGGCATTGGAATGGAACTGTTATTCTGTACAGATGTTTAAATGGTTTACATTGCCTTGAAGGCAGAAGGAGTGATGATCTAACAGAAGTGCTTGTCATGGTAAGAGGAATGCTATCCATTGAAATCCTCCTCCAGGGAATGCCAGGCACAGAGACATGGATGAAATTGATCTGGGTCACTAAAGAGTAAAACAAGCTGCCATTCTGCAAAGGGTAGTAGAGATCTGGACTTCCATCCGCTATATATACATCATTCATGTTGAATCTATTGAAATCTTCAAGACCATGTATGATGTTTTTTTTAATTAGGTAAGGTGTTGATCAAAGATGAAAGCAGCTATGATCTAATTTATTGGTGGGACAAGTTTGAAGCACCAGATAAACTATAGCAAGGATGAGAATAAGCTAGAGGGGATTCACAAGGATATTGCTACGAATGGAAACCTTAAGTGGAGAGACAGAATAGTCTGAGGCTGTTTTCCCTGGAATGAAGGAGGCTGAGGTGCAACATTGATCTTGTATGAGGAGCATAATTAAGAGGATGGTTGCAACCATTCTTTCAGGGTAGGTGAGTCTAAAACTGCAGTGTGTAGGTTTAATGTGAAAGGGGAAAGATTTAAAGGGACCTAAGGGACAAGTTTTTCACATAGAAGGTTCTGAGTGTATGGAACAAACTCCCTGAGGAAGTGGCAGATGAAAATACAACTACAATGTTTAAAAGGTATTTTGACAGATATGTGAATTTGAATAGCTGATAGGATCAAACATAGGAATGTGAGACAATCTCAGGGAGGTAACTTGGGCGCCACACAATTGGCAGCCCCACCAACAGTTTGTCTGTGTTTTTTTCAGTTTCCTTGCTGGAGATACGATTATTTTCCAGATCACTTCTCCAGTCGCTCTGCGGCCTACAATCGATGGAGCTGGAGGCCTCCTCGAACTTACTTGGGCCCTACTGCAGGGCGTGGACTTAATATCAGAGCCGATCCCTTGCCTGGGATTGCGCCAACTGCGGCCTGCGGACTTTACCATCGTGAGCTTGCAGTCTCAGGAGAAACTAGTCGGGAGCTCCAATAACCATATATAACCATATAACAATTACAGCACGGAAACAGGCCATCTCGGCCCTTCTAGTCCGTGCCGAACACTTACTCTCACTTAGTCCCATCTACCTGCACTCAGACCATAACCCTCCATTCCTTTCCCGTCCATATACCTATCCAATTTATTTTTAAATGATAAAAACGAACCTGCCTTCACCACTTCCACTGGAAGCTCATTCCACACAGCTACCACTCTCTGAGTAAAGAAGTTCCCCCTCATGTTGCCCCTAAACTTTTGTCCCTTAATTCTCAAATCATGTCCTCTTGTTTGAATCTTCCCTACTCTCAGTAGAAAAAGCTTATCCACGTCAACTCTGTCTATTCCTCTCATAATTTTAAAGACCTCTATCAAGTCCCCCCTTAACCTTCTGCGCTCCAAAGAATAAAGACCTATCTTGTTCAACCTTTCTCTGTAACTTAGGTGCTGAAACCCAGGCAACATTCTAGTAAATCTCCTCTGTACTCTCTCTATTTTGTTGACATCCTTCCTATAATATGGCGACCAGAATTGTACACCATGTTCCAGAATTGGCCTCACCAATGCCTTGTACAATTTTAACATTACATCCCAACTTCTATACTCAATGCTCTGATTTATAAAGGCCAGCACACCAAAAGCTTTCTTTACCTCCCTATCTACATGAGATTCCACCTTCAGGGAACTATGCACAGTTATTCCTAGATCCCTCTGTTCAACTGCATTCCTCAATTCGCTACCATTTACCATGTACGCCCTATTTTGATTTGTCCTGCCAAAGTGCAGCACCTCACATTTATCAGCATTAAACTCCATCTGTCATCTTTAAGCCCACTCTTCCAAATGGCCTAAATCTCTCTGTAGACTTTGAAAATCTACTTCATTATCCACAACACCACCTATCTTAGTATCATCTGCATACATACTAATCCAATTTACCACACCATCATCCAGATCATTGATGTATATGACAAACAACAGTGGACCCAACACAGATCCCTGAGGCACCCCACTAGTCACTGGCCTCCAACCTGACAAACAGTTATCCACCATTACTCTCTGGTATCTCCCATTCAGCCACTGTTGAATCCATCTTGCTACTCCACTATTAATACCCAAAAATTGAACCTTCTTAACCAACCTTCCATGTGGAACCTTGTCAAAGGCCTTACTGAAGTCTATATAGACAACATCCACTGATTTACCTTCACCAATTTCCCTAGTAACCTCTTCAAAAAATTCAAGAAAATTAGTCAAACATGACCTTCCAGGCACAAATCCATGTTGACTGTTCCTAATCAAACCCTGTTTATCCAGATGATTATATATGTATTATCTCTAAGTATCCTTTCCATTAATTTGCCCACCACTGACGTCAAACTAACAGGTCTATAATTGCTAGGTTTACTCTTAGAACCCTTTTTAAACAACGGAACAACATGCGCAGTATGCCAATCATCCGGCACCATTCCCGTTTCTAATGACATTTGAAATATTTCTGTCATAGCCCCTGCTATTTCTACACTAACTTCCCTCAATGTCCAAGGGAATATCCTGGCAGACCTGGAGACTTATCCACTTTTATATTTTTCAAAAGTGTCAGTACTTCCTCTTCTTTGATCCTCATAGTTTCCATAGCTACCCTTACCTCACATAATTCAATATCCTTCTCCTTGTTGAATACCGAAGAAAATAAATTGTTCAATATCTCCCCCATCTCTTTTGGCTCTGCAGATAGCTGTCCACTCTGACTCTCTAATGGACCAATTTTATCCCTCGTTATCCTTTTGCTATTAATATAGCTGTAGAAACCCTTTGGATTTAATTTCACCTTACGGCCAAAGCAACCTCATATCTTCTTTTAGCTTTTCTAATTTCTTTCTTAAGATTCTTTTTATATTCTTTATACTCATCAAGCACCTCATTTACTCCATGCTGCCTATAATTATTGTAGATCTCTCTCTTTTTCCAAACCGTGTCCAATTTCCCTTGAAAACCATAGCTCTTTCCAATTATTACTCTTTCCTTTCAACCGAACAGGGACATAAAGATTCTGTACACTTAAAATTTCACCTTTAAATGTCCTCCATTTCTCTACTACATTCTTCCCATAAAACAAAATGTCCCAATTCACTCCTTTTAAATCTTTTCGCATCTCCTCAAAGTTAGCCTTTCTCCAAACAAAAATCTCAACCCTTGGTCCAGTTCTGACCTTCTCCATAATTATATTGAAACTAATGGTATTGTGATCACTGGACCCGAAGTGCTCCCAACACATACCTCCGTCAACTGACCTGTCTCATTTCCTAACAGGAGGTCCAGCACTGCCCCTTCTCGAGTAGGTACCTCTATGTATTGCTGCAAAAAACTATCCTGCACACATTTTACAAACTCCAAACCATCCAGCCCTTTTACAGAATGTGTTTCCCAGTCTATGTGTAGAAACTACCTTGTGCTTACTACTAATATCTTGTCATGGACAATAGTGTCGTGATAATTATCAATGTCGTGGAAGGTTTGACCAGCCTCGACGCAGGGTCCGAACGCCGGCGCAGGGGAGCTGACGTTCCCCCGATGCAGGAGGTGATCTACCCAATGCGGAGGGTCCAAACGCCGCCAGCTATGGTAGCCAAGATCGTCCCGTCAACGGAGGGCTTGTGGCCCCCGACCGCGGGAGAGCAAAGAAGGGAAGAGATCTGAACATTTTTTGCCTTCCATCCCAGTGAGGATGTTTATGTTAAAATATGTTTTGTGTGTTTGTTGCTTTTTATTTGCATGGCTGACTTGGCAAATTAAATTCCTCGTATGTTGCCAAACATACTTGGCTAATAAAGTATTATTGTGTCGTCGAAGAGCCCGTTTCCATGCTGTATATATAACTCTCTACGGTGCTATTCATATGTTCCCATTCATGTTAACACATTTTAAGGATTGCATTGGTTTAACAGCCCAGATTGTATTCTGGGTTCTTGATGTCAAAGCATGCATTCAACAGAACTAAGCTGTAACTGTAAGTTCTTATTTGTGGATCCTTACCTTTTTCTTCAGAAAAGTTTTAGATTCTTAGCAATATGCATTGTATATGGATTATGAACATGGATGACTCAGCATAGCAAACAATAATTTGCTCTCTCCTCTTGTTTTATTCATTTACAGGAATGACGTTTCTGTTGGAGATGTGAATCCATGTGAACATGTTAAGTGATCCATAATTACGAACAAATATTTTCACATGTCTAAATAATTACAGCTTGCATGTGGTTGTACGCAACAATGCTCAGCACACATTCCAACACTGAGCAATGGAAAGGTTCTCGCTCTGAACTGGGATTATCAAGATGGTGTAATTGTAGTGCTGCACCAGGAGACATCTTCAGCATATTTTGTAATTCTGATTACAGCATTAAATCTTATCAGAAAATCATTTGGCAGCCCCGATCTATGCTTCATGCTGTCAATTCTGTTTTTTTTTTGCACCATTGAACTTTGAATAATGTTTAGTCATTATTGAGCAAGCCGAATTAGTTGAAATGTCAATGATCTTCAAAATAGCACCCCTTGCTAAGATGTTGCAGAATATTCTTAGTTTAAAGCCTGCAGTTAAATTTGCAAAGTCATTTGGCCTGGTGCCCACATGGGAAGTTTGGCTGGCTCACTTCCACTGGGATGATCCACAAAGGTCATTTAGCCTGGGGTAGGATCCACTTTTCACGACTAATGCGGCAAACGTTTCTCTTAATTTATTCATGCACTTGATATGGTCATCTCCAGCTCGACTGGCATTTATTGTCTATCCATACAAGTCCTTGAATTGAGAAGGACAATTAAAAGTCAATTATTTCGATGGTCTAGAATCACATTCAGGCCAAAGAAGTTAAAAGTGGCAAATTAACTCCCCTGAAGTGAGCAATATGAGTTTTTACAGCAATCCCGTGATTTTATGGTCGCTGTTACTGGTGCTAGATTATTTTATTCCAGTTTTATTTCACTGCTCGAGCTTAAATTCCCCAGCTGTCATAGTTGGATTCAAACTCATGGCTCTGGATCAATGATCCAGCTCTCTAGATATTAAACCAGTAATCTAAGCACTATGCTATCACATCAATTGGCAAAATAAAAGTCAATAAATGTATGTAAGAGGTGTTGCAGTCAAAGTATGTGATATGTTTGTCTATTAAGGGGAATTAAGATATCAGTTAAATTGAAAATGTGTTTCTTTTTTTATTTCCCAGTTTTCATTTCTGTGCTCCCATCAGACGAACTATCATTTTGGCTAATCTAAGGACAGATTGATAAATGCACAGCCATTATAGATAGCTCGATCAGACCTCTGCATAAATAACACACAGTTTATCCAAGAAATTGGGAGCTGGAGTAGAATCGTCTGAGAAACAAATGATGATTTCCAAGTGACACCGTAGACATCGACTGAATACCAACACTTCCATCTCATTTGGTTTTCATTTCACCCACACAGTGCTCAGACAGCGAGAGAGCTGGCAAAAAACTCATGTCAAATATATCATTCAATGAGTTGCATTAATGTTTTCATCATCTGCTATTCACTTTTATCAGTTGTAGTTCAAGGAAGAGATTCCAATGCCCATCTTTCATTGCATTGGGCATTATAACAATAGACAATAGACAATAGGTGCAGGAGTAGGCCATTCGGACCTTCGAGCCAGCACCGCCATTCAATGTGATCATAGCTGATCATCCACAATCAGTACCCCATTCCTGCCTTCTCCCCATATCCCCTGACTCCGCTATTTTTAAGAGCCCTATCTAGCTCTCTCTTGAAAATATCCAGAGAACCAGCCTCCACCACCCTCTGAGGCAGAGAATTCCACAGACTCACAACTCTCTGTGTGAAAAAGTGTTTCCTCATCTCCGTTCTAAATCGCTTACCACTTATTCTTAAACTGAGGCCCCTGGTTCTGGACTCCCCCAACATCGGGAACATGTTTCATGCCTCTTGTGTGTCCAAACCATTAATAATCTTCTATGTTTCAATATGATTCCCTTTCATCCTTCTAAATTCCAGTATACAAGCCCAGCCGCTCCATTCTCTCAGCATATGACAGTCCCGCCATCTCGGGAATTAACCTTGTGAACCTATGCTGCACTCCCTCAATAGCAAGAATGTCCTTCCTCAAATTTGGGGACCAAAACTACACACAGTACTTGAGGTGTGATCTCACTAGGGCCCTGTACAACTGCAGAAGGAACTCTTTGCTCCTATACTGTAACTTTTGGTTCCATCTCTAAAGGCCTCAGTCAGAGGGCTCTGCGTAGAATCAGTGCTGTGCCTTGAATAGACATCTGTCTTTATTTGTTATCGCAAGGGTCACTGGGGTGGTTGATCTTTTGAGAAGAGAACAGGAAGGATTTCTGCAGCAATTTCCAGTCTGGGTTTCCAGACTAGTCTGCTATCAGTGGGTGGCACAGTGGCACAGAGTTGCTGCCTTCCAGCGCCAGAGACCCGGGTTCGATCTTGACTATGGGTGCTGTCTGTATGGAGTTTGAACGTTCTCCCTGTGACCACATGATTTTTCTCCCGGTGCTCCAGTTTCCTCCCGCACTCCAAAGACGTATGGGTTTGTAGGGTAATTGACTTCTAAGAAATGATAAATTGTAAATTGTCACTAGTGTGTAGGATAGTGTTATTTTATGGGGTGATCACTGGTCGGCACAGACTGGGTAATCCGAAGGGCCTGTTTCCGTGCTGTATCTCTAAAGTCTAAACTTCAGGAGGCCAAGGAGGACTTGTTAGCTGTCATGATTATATGGAGTAGATTAATTGAATTTCAATCTGTGCTTACACGGGGACTGAAGAGTTGAGGGTTCATCATTACCATTCATAGAATCTTAAAATACTAGTTTAGTTTAGTTTTTAGTTTAGTTTAGAGATAACACATGGAAGCAGGCCCTTCAGCTCAATTAATCCATGCAGACCATGGACCGCCCATTCATATTAGTTCTATGTTATCCCACTTTCGCATCCACTGCCTACAAACCAGAGACACTTTATTGAGCACAATTAACAACCGGAGCACGTGGAGGAAACTCGCACAGTAATAGGAAGAACATGCAAACTCCACACAGCCAGCCCTTGAAGTCAGTATTGAACCAAGGTCTCTGGCACAATGTGGTAGCGGCTCTACCAGCTACACCACTGTTCAATTCCGACAGACATTTGAATTGTCGACAACTTTCCATGAAAGCAATGCCACTAGTCCTACTCTCCACTCTTGCCCTTTTGCCCTATTGCTTTACGTTTCTTGAATACTGATCTACTTCCCTTTGAAAGCTCAGACTAAATCTGCCTCTGCCTCTATCACCCTGAAAGGCAAAGCATTTCAAATGTTAATAATTCATCGTGGAAAAATAATTATCCTCACATCAATCTTGCTTCTTTTGTTAATTGCCTTAAACCCATTTTAAAATAATTCAACTAATCCACAATGGGGACAGTTTTCTATTTATGCTGTGTGGACCTCACATTATTCCGAATACTTCTATCACAGCTCCTTTTCTATTTCTGCTTTAAGATGAATAGTGCCAGCTTCTCCTTTCTTTACCTGTAACATAAACTCCTCATTTCTGGAATCTTTCTTCACTCCCCATTTCTATTACTAAAGTGCAGTACCCACAATTAGACATAAAACTCCAGCTGGAGTTGAATCCGTGTTTTATTAACATTCATCATAATTTTTGCCACTTTTTAACTCTCTGCATTTGTTGTGAACTCCTGGATGCCGTGCTTATTTTTAAGCCACTTTCTCCTTCTGTCCTGCCTTCTTCAAAAATTCACAGACATCTAGGTCTCTCTGTTTCTGCACTCTATTATATGATACACCTGTTACATTATAATCTCTGTGTCTTTGTTCTGAAGGCTGGGATCCAATGTGTATTTTTTAAATCATTTTCCTAGCCATCTTCAAAGACATAGACCTCCAGGTCTTTCTGATCCTGCACACCATTTAAAGTTGTGACTGTTCTGTTGCATTTATAGAGCCATAGAATCATATTGTCATACAGGGTGGAAACAGGCTCTTCAGCCCAATTTGCCCACACCAACCAACATGCCCCATCTACACTAGTCCTACCTACCTGCATTGGCCCATATCCCTCTAAACCTATCCTATCTATATACCTGTCCAAATGTTTCTTAACATTGCGATATTAGCTGCCTCAACTACCTCACCCGGCAGCTCATTCCATGTACCCACCAAAATTTGTGTGAAAAAGTTACCCTTCAAGTTCCTATTTAATCTTTTCCCCCTCACCTTAAACCTATGCCCTCTGGTTCTTGATTCTGTGAGACTGTGTGTTTACTCCATCTATTCATGATGTTATACACCTCTATAAGGTCTCCCCTGAAGGGTTGTCCTAGTTGAGCTTGGAGCTCTGGTCTGCTGCCCCTTGGATTCAGAAAGATACTTCCAGTATTCTTTATTTTGTGGAGGTATAATGAGATTATTAAAAGAGTGCACTGTGAAGTTATTAGAGAGAGGTGAAAGAGCCAAGGACACACCAAGCAAGCGTTATCCAGAACCTTATGTTTTGTTCAAGATTCCAGCATCTTTAGTTCCTTGTGTCTCCAAGCACTAATCTTTCTTACCTATACTCTCCCCAGGAAAGAGGGATGAACTGTCTGTGCTCAGCATGTCCAGTTAACTGAACTATCTACACCATACTATTTTACTTAGATTTACACCAATGATTAACAAGTGTAGAAATGAGCAAATTCATATGTTATAGGAGCAGAATTATGCCATTTGGCCCATCAACGCCTACTAAGCCATCATAGCTGATCTATCTTTTCCTCTCAGCCCCATTCTCCTGCCTTTTCCCAATAACCCCTGATACTAGTACTAATCAAGAATCGAGCAATCTCCACCTTAAACATATCCATTGACTTGGCCTCCACAGTGTTCAGGAGCCCATGGGTCATTTCATTTTAAAGCTGTAGCGATTCAACTAATTTCAAGTGAATTCTGGGTTGGGATTCTTTTCAATGCACTCATAAAAAAGTTTAGATCAACAAAGCAATTCAGACACTTGACAATCAGAAAAAAATTCAGATTTAATGTTCATTAAAGTGAGTAACCTTAGTATTATTTCCCTGAAAATGCCATAAACCTATGTTTCATTGCACTCAATATCACAGATGGTTATCATCTAAAAATTTGCCATGCAATTTAAAAAAAAGATTCATTACATTGTCATTTAAGAATCATGAAATAAGATTATGATTTATTGTTTCACATCTGGGGACTAATAAAAAATAAATTACAATAAAATTCAGGCAGTATAATAACTATATCCAACAGAGTTACCAAGTTTATTTCAGGAATGTAGTTCTCACATGCTCTCAGCATTTATTCAATCTGTGGGAAGCCTTCATTGCTCAATACAACTAACAACAAAGCATATATTGAGTGATTGCGGCAGCTCTCAGAAATCCAACACATCACGATCAAAATAAAATTAATTGTTTACCAGATGTTTGTTGATTTTTATTTAAACCAACATTGTTATATTTACTTGTCCATGATTAATTTTGTGACCTATGCATTAATATTCTCTTTGAATCCATAAAATCTGCTTGTTTTGCCTGCATTAAATCATGACCCCTCCAGTGCCTTTGATTTAAATTGATAATCCACATAATTAAAATGCTTCATGGCCTTTACTTCCCTGTGAACTATTGCTGTGTTAAATCTTGTTACTTTTGGCTCCACTACGCCCAAATCACTTGATGATCATGCCTTCCAGATTCTGGGTCTAAACTTTGAAATTGACACGCACCAGCTTTGTTATTGTCATGTATTCTGAAGTAGAGTGAAAAGCTTTGCTTTGCATGCTTTATAAACAGATCCGATATATTGTGCATAAACACAATCAAGCAAACACATACAATAGGTATAGCAAGGGGGTAAAGTGTAGAATATAATTCTCAGCATTGTGGCAAATCAGTTCCATAGACAAAGTCCACAATGGGGTGGAGGTACACCAGACAGATCTCTAGCTTATGGAAGGTCCATTCTGAAGCAGAACCTTTACAGTGAATGGCAGGACTCTGGAGAATGTTATAGCGCAGAAGGATCTAAGAGTGCAAGTACATAGTGGTGGCATCATTAGATAAGCTGGTTAGGAAGGCTTTCATCAGTCAGGGTACTGAGTATAGAAGAAGGGATGTTATGTTGCAGTTGTACAAGATGTTGGTGAGGCCACATTTGGAGAATTGTGTTCAGTTTTGTTCATCCTGCTATAAGAAAATGTTGCGAAGTTGGAAGGAGTGCAGCAAAGAAGTACAGAGCTATGACGAGAGGTTGGGCAGCCAAAGAGTTTATTCCTTGAAGCGCAGGAGGCTGAGAGGTGATCTGGTAGAGCTGTATAATGGGAATATATAGGGTGAACACAGAATTTGTTTTAACCCAATGTAGGGGATTCAAGAACCAGAGACCATAGCTTTAAGGTGAGTGGGGGAACCTGAGGGGCACATTTTTTTGCCCGAGGGTGGTGGGTATATGGATTGAAAAGTCAGAGGAGGCAGTTGATGCAGGTAATATAACAACATTTAAAACAAATTTGGTTAGGTACATGGACAAGAAAGGTTTAGAGGGATATGGGCCAAATGCGGGCAGGTTGGACTAGTATAGATGGGTTTCTTGGTCGGCAATGGCAAGTTGGGCCGACGGACATCTTTCTATGCTGTGTGACTCTAAAAGTCTTGATACTCAATCAGTTCTTGAGTCTTTCCTATTTATATTTCTAAAACTCTCGTTTGTTTGTATGTTTGTTTGCCCGGTTTGTATTTGCGCAAAAATGGTACACGATAGCGCTACAATTTTTGGCCGACCGAACTCACCTTTGTCCTGTGATGTAAATTAAACAAGTTTCGTTCAGATTGATGGTATATTTTACAAGTTATTGATGTTAATTAAAAAAAAATAATAATACAACTCCCCCACTTGCCACGCCCCCACTTGCTGTCTTTACTTGACTGGCATCACAAAGGACACCCCACGGGACCTCACAGCGCCTTGACAGGCGTCACAATGGACACCCCATGGGTCCTCAGCGAGGCCTTTGCACAATTTCAGACCACCATCTTTTTTTCCCGTCACAATGGCAACCTGACTGCTCCATGGGTAAGTTTCCTCCCCCGGCTCCAGGATGCTCGCCCCCCCCAAAGACAGCCCCCGCCTCAAGCCCCCCCCCCTCCCCCGGCTCCAGGATGAACTTCCGCAGCCTGCCATGGTTCTCAAAAAAGAGGGAGGGTGAAGAGGAGGGGGAAGGAGTGATGGGGGATGACAGGGAATGGAGGAGGATAGGAGTTGGAAGAGGGATCGCTAGGCACAGTTGGGGGTGGGTTGCCGTGACTTGCGTCACAACGGGGATCTCTGGCGTCACAACAGGAACACCTCAGCCACGCCTGTGCAGTTGGGGGCTATGTGTGAGTGCTGGAATATTGCTTTGGGAAACGGGACCCAACGGGTCCCACTTGGTCTAGTACCTTCTAAAACTCATTTTGAAACTTACTTTCTTGATCATGATTTGAGTCACACTTTTAATATCACTTTCTGCTCATGTCTTTTTTTTTTGCCTGGTTATGCTTCTGCATGATGCCTCGGCTCTTTTTTTCTACATTTAATACTGCTATTGTAGTTGTTGACAAGATAATTGTGTTGGGCTTACATAAAATGACAATGGAAACTAATTAGGGAAAACGAGGCAATGTCAGTGATGGCTGCAACATTTAATTAAAATGTTCTGGGTACTGCATGAAAATAGTCAAGACTGCATTTTTGGAAGGTGGTTGAAAGCAGTTCGCTTTCAGAGTGACCCCCCAGGCCCTTGGTGAGCCTTGGCTGTACTAAGGATGGGTGAAACCTTGAAGAGTCATCGCCACTCTCCTGATTAGTTCACAGTTTCATTATGAACTAGGACTGACAATAAATGTTAAAGTCATTTACATCACATCTTTGTGTTAAATTGAATTTACTGCAGATGTGATTAAGCCACATCTCTCTTGGAATTCAGTGACCTCACCTGATATCATTAATCTCGCCTGACTTTTCACTGCTTCAGTATTTCACTTATTAGAGATATTTTATTTTGTTCCTCAGCACTGTTTTGTCTTCTGTGATTCCTCACTCCAGTCATCTCCAGGCAGCTGTAGCCTGTTTTCCAGCTTATCAGTTTATCTGCAGCATTCAGCTTTTCATTTTCGAGGCTGCTGGAAACTGCTTCAGCATCTGATGTATTTCCGCAGCCTGCCATGGTTCTTAATTAGCTCCCCATGCAGAAGGGCAAGCTCGGCTGCCCGAGTCTACATTGCACTTGTATTTTTACTCGTGCTAGCATTCTTCACAATATTATTTGCTTGAAATTTGCTGATCTAAGGGGCCTTTACCTTTCTTTTGCTGTGCTTGTATATTCATCCCACCCATTGATTGTTCGATTTATACAGTTAATCTGATTGCTCTCAATGCAGTGATTCCTTTGCATCTCCTCCAGCAACAAAGATCATCATGAATTATTAATCCATGTTTGTGCCAGAATGCTCACAAAAAGAAACATTTCAATACCTTTAGCTGCAGTTAGGTCATTTGGCTTAAGTGTGACATGATCCCATTTCAATGTTAGCTCGATCAATTCCTGAGCAGGGTTGGAAAGCGGTCCATGGCCTTGCTACAGAAAAATTCCTTTGTCTCTTTGTTTTTCCTTCCATTCTATTCTGGTGCAGTGAGGAGAGCTGTTGCCTCACAGCCCCAGTGATCTGGGTTCAATCCTGACGTCAGGTACGTTAGATACATTGATTCATCAAGTTATATAACATGGAAAAAGGCCCTTCAGCTCCATGCTGATTTCGAGGCATCCCAATCTAAGCTAATTCCGTTTGCCTGCAACCCTTTAAATCTGTCATATTCATGTACCAAACCAAATATTATTTGGGGACCGCACAGTGGCTCTGCGGTAGAGTTGATGACTTACAGCAGCAGAGACCCAGGTTCAATCCTGACTATGGCTGCTGTCTATATGGAGTTTGTATGCTGTCCCTGTGACCATGTGGGTTTTCTCCAGATGATCCAGTTTCCTCCCACACTCCTAAGACGTGCAAAGGTTGCAGGTTAACTGGCTTCTTTAAATTGTTCTTGCTGTGTTGGCTAGACCTAGTGTATGGGTGATTGATGGTTGGCATGGACTTGGTGGGCTGAAGAGCCTGTTTCCACGCTGTATCTCTGAACTAAAGTAAACAATATTGTAATTGTACATGCCTCAACTACTTCCTCTGGTAGATCATTCCTTAGACACATCACCCTCTGTGTGAAACAAATATGTGCACGTTGATAGGTTAATTAGACATTGTAAATTGTCCATGGTGTGAAAGAATCATGGGGAACTAATGGTAATGTGGAAGGAATAAAATAGGATTAGCATAAATGGGTGCTTAATCGTTACTGTTGACTGGGTGTGCCAAATAACCTGTTTTCATGTTGCATGACTATATTATGCAGAGGTCATCTTATGAATGGCTTCTAAATCACTTGCAGTGACAGTGTTTAATTGAAGTTAAGCAAGCAATGAGACTTGCACTTTTAAATATATATTATATTAATCAACATATGCTGCCACTGGGGCGGCACAGTGGTGCAGCAGTAGTGTTGCTGCCTTAGAGCACCAGAGACCTGGGTTTGATCCTGACTACGGGTGCTCTCTGTATGGAGTTTTTACGTTCTCCCTGTTGTAGATCAATCATTATATTGCTGGTCTGATCCATGCCAGATTTAACTATATTTCACATCTGTTCCATGCCAGGTTTTCACAGTGCCATCTTGTGGAATGCGGCTAGCTGGGCGCGGCAAGTCAGTCTGATAAGAATGTAAAACTACACTGAGGCTTTTATGAAGTCTCTGACTTTTATATGGATATTAAAGAACTTTATGTGAAGTTAAACGACTTGTTGTTTTCACTATTTCATACATGGTGTCAGAAGTATTCTTTCGTAAGACTTCGGCTGATATTTTATGAGTTTTCACAGAGTTTATTCGCGACTCAGATATGGCCGAAGCATTTTGAAAACCGGTCCCGCTTGTTTTCGACAGCAACATCGGAGAGTGGTGGCACATGCTCCTCAATCTCGCAGGAGAGGAAGCTTACGAGCGAGCAAAACTATTCGTATTTGTGGGGGCAATAACATACTTCTGTTGATGGAGCACCTCCAGTCGTCACCCCTGCTGAATCGGCGGACAACCCTGAATTTCTCAAAAGAAAATTTTACCAGTTGTTCAGCCCCCAGACTAATCCTATCATTGAACGAATGAAGTTCAACTCATGGAATCAGAAGGATGGTGAGACGATTGAATCATTTATCTGTGCTATTAAAAAGGCAGCAAGGAGCCGCAGATTTGGCGTGCTATGTAATGACTGATTAGAAACAGACTAGTGTGTGGTCTTGTTTGTGATAAACTAAGAAAAAAATGTATCCGCGACCCTGAGTTAACGTTGGATAAGGCTGTCTCCATTTGCGAGAATTATGAGTTAACTATTCACAACACCAGAAAGCTAACTGATGCACAGCGATCAACCATGGGTATCAATGCTGTTCAGGCTGGGTTCCAGAGACAATGTAAGCCTGAGATAGCGATGAGAGTCCAGCTTGATAAACCTGCGATTCGATTTATTACTGTTTGCACTAATCGTGGAGGCACTCATGCTGCTAAGAGGGAAAAATGTCGCGCTTTCGGTCAAATCTGTCACGGCTGCAAAAGACGTAATCATTTCTGGAGATGCTGCAGATCCACACAAGTAGTTTACAACAAAGAGAAGACAAAACGTCCCGTACATCAGCTCCAATCTGAACCACTGTCCGATCCATCTGATTATAGCACAGAAGAGACAACTAACGTCGATGGTATCACACTGCAAATGCATTCCATCAAGGGACAAAAAGTAAAGCATAATGAGGCCATGGTCACAGTGCTGGTAAACAGTATCGCAGTTGAAATGAAAATAGACAATGCCTACAATGTAATAATGGACAATGCCTTACAATAGTAAATGCGTACTATGTTTGTGTGCTGAAGCAAAGCAAGAATTTCATTGTCCTATCAGGGACACATGACAATAAACGCACTTGACTTGACACCGGTGCCAAGTGCAATGTTCTGTCTAAAATAGAATTCAAGCGCATTCAAAATACTGTGACTGCCAAGCAACTAAAAGCATGCAATGCCGCCCTATTAGTGTATGGTGGCAGTGAAGTCAATCCCATCGGAAAGGGTAAAACTGCAGTGCCACCTAGGGGAACAGACATACAGGTTGCCATTTGATGTCGTCGAAGCTAACATGGTATACCCTATTAGGAATAGAAGCCTGCAATGATATGGGGCTGGTCTTGTTCAGCAAGGTCGTACATCAGCTATCCCCAATTCAACACAGGAAATCCTCACTAAATACAACGATCTCTTCACCAATGAACTTGGAACACTACCAGTAACATATTCAATGACCCTGGACCCGGAAGTCAGACCTGTTGTTCGCCCTGCACATCGCATTCCCATAGCTATACGGAACCGGGTCAAAGCTGAATTAGACAGAATGCAGGCATTGGGGGTCATCACACTGTTCCAGAACCAACCAATTGGATTTCCTCAATGGTAGCCACCACCAAGAAGAACAAACAAGAGATTTGTATATGCATCAACCCCAGAGATCTGAACATTGCCCTGAAAACACCACATCATCCCATGCACATGATGGAGGGAGTAGCTGGCCGCATGGGAAAAGTGATGATATTTTCCATGCTAGAGGCTATGAAATCATTCTGGCAAATTCCCCTGGACCACAAACCATCAATGCTTACCACCTTCAGCACTTCTTTTGGCCGCTACAGGTTCCTACGGATGCCATTCGGAATCAATTCGGTCAGTTAGGTGTTCCAACGCAATATGGAACAAATCTTCGACGGTCACCCCTGCGCGATGATTGTCGACGACATTATTGTTGCGAGCAGAGACATGAAAGAGCACGATGACAACTTAGGAAAGGTGCTCAAATGTGCCATGGAGGTGCACTTAAAACTCAATTCTCACAAGTCCAAGTTCTGTGTCAACCAAGTGAGCTATGTGGTACATATTTTTACAAGTGACGGCCTCAAAGTTGATCCTTCAAAGACAGCAGCCATCAGCGAGATGAAGGCGCCAACGGATGTCACCACCCTGCAGAGATTTCAGGGCATTATCAACTACCTTGGAAAAGTAATTCCCAATTTCAGCGAGCTCTCAGCTCCCCTACGGCAACTTACTCACAAAGACACTGCCTGTACGTGGCACGAGCAGCAGCAACGTTCTTTGGACACAGTCAGGCAACAGATGTCGTGTCCTCCTATCCTGTCCTATTTCGATGTCAATCAGCCTCTCACGCTTACCTGTGACGCTTCTTAGTACGGCCACGGCACCGCATGTCTGCAGGAAGAAAAGCCCGTCGCCTATGCTTCCATAACAATGACAGACACTGAGACTGGATATGCACAGATCGAAAAAGAATTGCTGTCAGTGGTCTTCGCATGTGCCAAGTTCAATGACTACATTTTTGGCAAACCGGTAACCATAGAAACTGATCACCAGCCTCTGGTAACCATCCTGAGGTGGAATCTCATGTAGATAGGGTGGTAAAGAAAGCTTTTGGTGTGCTGGCCTTTATACATCAGAGCATTGAATATAGAAGTTGGGATGTAATGTTAAAATTGTACAAGGCATTGGTGAGGCCAATTCTGGAGTATGGAGTACAATTTTGGTCGCCTAATTATAGGAAGGATGTCAACAAAATAGAGAGAGTACAGAGGAGATTTACTAGAATGTTGCCTGGGTTTCAACAACTAAGTTACAGAGAAAGGTTGAACAAGTTAGGTCTTTATTCTTTGGAGCGCAGAAGGTTAAGAGGGGACTTGATAGAGGTCTTTAAAATGATGAGTGGGTTAGACAGAGTGGACGTGGATAAGCTTTTTCCATTGAGAGTAGGGAAGATTCAAACAAGGGGACATGACTTGAGAATTAAGGGACAGAAGTTTAGGGGGAACATTAGGGGGAACTTCTTTACTCAGAGAGTGGTAGCTGTGTGGAATGAGCTTCCAGTGGAAGTGGTGGAGGCAGGTTCGATGTTATCCTTTAAAAATAGATTGGATGGGTATATGGACTGGAAAGGAATGGAAGGTTATGGTCTGAGTGCAGGTAGATGGGACTAGGGGGAAGTATTTATTTTTAATTTAAAAAAAATGTTCGGCACGGACTTGAAGGGCCGAGATGGCCTGTTTCCGTGCTGTTATGGTTATATGGTTAAACAAGCCCATACACACGGCTCCGGCAAGACTGCAAAGGACGATGCTAAGGCTCCAGAAATATGATATTACTCTTGTTTACAAACACGGAAAACACATGTACCTGGCTGACATTCTGTCTCGGGCTCCAAGGAAAACCACTGCCCAACACACATCTGTGAAGGACACTTTCGACGTCAAGGTGTTTAACCACATTCATCCAATGGCAACCGACATCTTTGATTGTCTCGGTCAGCAATACCTGGTCCTGGTGGACTCATACTCCGGTTGGTATGAGATTGATTTGCTTCGCACTACCTCTGCAGCAGTGGCTATTCTGAAGCTAAGAAGACATTTCTTGGTCCATGGGGCTCCACGAACCCATATCCGACAAGGCTGGGCAATTCACAAGCCAGTGTTTCAAAGATTTAGCAGAACAGTGGGACTTTAAGCATGTCACCAGCAGCCCAGAATATCCCCAATCGAATGGACTGGCAGAACGGGCTGTCCGCAGTGCAAAACAGGTCCTGGAGAAATCCCACCGAGCCGGGTCGGATGTATTCTTAGATCTCCTGAATCTCCGAAATGTTCCACTCGATACAACACTTGGCTCTCTAGAACAATGCCTGATGTCCAGACAGACACACGCACCACTCTTCCAGTCTCAAAGCCACTGCTACCGCCATGCATATACGAGCCACAGGTGGTTTAGGCTCAACTGCACCATAAAAGGCTGATGCAGAAGGCATGCTATGACCGATCAAGCAAACACTCAAACCATTGATGGAAGGATAGACCGTCAGGCTACAAACCCAGAAAGTATATGGTCGCATAGGCACGGTCAAGGAGACATGCCAGGAGCCAAGATCCTATCTGGTGCAGTCAGAAGGAAGTTTCTACAGAAGGAACCGGAGATACATCCTACTGGTAAATGAGCCGGTGCCATCACAGCAAATCCCATACAATTCTACGGATGATTCAGACCTCATGATGTGGACAGAAGACGGAAATGCTCTTCTAAATAATAGACATGTGACAGCAAACCTGCACAGTTTTGGGATCAGGAGCCCGTATCTACACCAGTGGTCGAGAAATTGCCTGTGAAGGCAGTGCTGGTTGAGACATCTCCAAGGAAGAAATCGCCTGTGAAGTTTGTGCCGGTGGTAGCGTCACCGGTAAAGAGTACCACAGAGGGGCCATACCAGACTCGTGCAGGCAGATCTACAAGCCGAATCCCAGATACAAAGACTATGATAAATGTGTTACTTATCATATTTTACATTACTTTATTCTTCTTTGCTTGGCTGTAGTTAAATTAGTTACATTTTCATAGCTATGCCCTGAGCATATTACGTATATGCATGTTTATTGTTTTAGTTGATGAGGCAGAAGCTAAAGGAGGAGGATGTAGATCAATCATTATATTGCTGATCTGATCCATGGCAGGTTATACTATATTGATCCATGGCAGGTTATACTATATTGATCCATGGCAGGTTATACTATATTGATCCATGGCAGGTTATACTATATTGATCCATGGCAGGTTACACTATATTGCTGATCTGATCCATGGCAGGTTATACTATATTGATCCATGGCAGGTTATACTATATTGCTGATCTGACCCATGGCAGGTTATACTATATTGATCCATGGCAGGTTATACTATATTGATCCATGGCAGGTTATACTATATTGATCCATGGCAGGTTACACTATATTGCTGATCTGATTCATGGCAGGTTATACTATATTGCTGATCTGATCCATGGCAGGTTATACTATATTGATCCATGGCAGGTTATACTATATTGATCCATGGCAGGTTACACTATATTGCTGATCTGACCCATGGCAGGTTATACTATATTGATCCATGGCAGGTTATACTATATTGATCCATGGCAGGTTATACTATATTGCTGATCTGATCCATGGCAGGTTATACTATATTGCTGATCTGACCCATGGCAGGTTATACTATATTGCTGATCTGATCCATGGCAGGTTTTCACAGTGCCATCTTGTGGAATGCAGCTAGCTGGGCGTGGCAAGTCAGTCTGATAAGAATGTAAAACTACACAGAGGTTTTTATGAAGTCTCTGACTTTTATATGGATACTCGACTAAGTGGGACCTTTTGGGTTCCAGTCACATGGGAGGCCTGGTTATTATTATGATTATGATTAAAACTGATCAAATTATGGTCACTACCTCCTAATGGTTCCTTTACCTTACGTTCCCTTATCAAACCCGGATCATTACATAACACTAAATCCAGAATTGCCTTGTCCCTGGTAGGCTCCAGTACAAGCTGCTCTAAGAATCTATCACGTGGCATTCTACAAACTCCCTTTCTTGAGGTCCAGTAACAACCTGATTTTCCAGTCTACCTGCAGATTGAAATCTGCCATAACCACCTTTGCTACATGCCAATTTTAACTCTTGATGCAACTTGCACCCTATATCCAGGCTACTGTTTGGGGGCCTGCAGATAACTCCCATTGGGGTCTTTTTACCCTTACAATTTATCAGTTCTATCCATAATGACTACATCTGATTCTATGTCACCCCTCGCAAAGGACTGAATTTTATTCCTTACCAGCAGAGCTACCCCACCCCATCTGCCCACCTGTCTGTCTTTTCGATAGGACGTATAACCCTGAATATTCAGTCCCCAGCTCCGATCCTCTTGCAGCCATGTCTCTGTAATTCACACAACATCATGCCTACCAATCTCTAACTGAGCCTCAAGTTCATCCACTTTTTTTCTTATACTTCGCGCATTCATATATCACTCTTTTAATTCGGTATTCACCTCACCTGTCACACCGGTTCCTATTTCACCTGACCATACTCTCTTAACCCTTCTTGAATTTTCCGTCCCATTAATTTGGATGTCTTTCGTAACCTTTCCTGTACTCTCTTTCCCTTTAACTCCCAATTTGTTGACCCCTCCCCCCCCCAGCTATTTAGTTTAAATCCACCCGTGTTGCACTAGAAAACATGCCTTCCAGAATGTTGGTCCCGCTCCAGTTAAGGTGCAACCCATCCCTTTTGCACAGGTAACCCCTACCCCAGAAGAGATCCCTGTGGTCTATAAATCTAAATCCCTGTCCCCTGCACCAGCCCCTCAGCCAGGCATTCAGATCCACTATCTCCCTGTTTCTGCCCTCACCAGCACAAGGTACTGGAAGCAAACCAGAGATAACCAACCTAGAGGTCCTGCTTTTCAGCCTTCTTCCTAACTCTCTAACTAATATTGCAGAAGCTCCTTCCTCTTCTTCCAGGCGTCGTTTTGTGCCGACATGCACAACCACTTCTGGCTGCTCCCCCTCCCCCTTGAAGATGCCAGCAAACGGTCTGAGACGTCTTGGACCCTGGCACCAGGGAGGCAACACACCATCCTCGAGTCTCGCCTGTTTCCACACACCATCCTCGAGTCTCGCCTGTTTCCTGTCCGTACCTCCCACTATTGAGTCTCCTACCACTATGGTGTTACCTGACGTTGGTCTCTTCGGTTGCACCTCAGCGCCAGGATTTGATTGAAAGACCTGTCCGCTGCTCGGACTGGAAGTGTCTTCCATCCCGACAGCTTCCAAGAGGATGTACCTGTTTTCAACAGGAACAGCCACCGGGGTCTCCTGCACTCCACGCTTACTTCCCTTCCTCATCATCACCCACCTTTGCTCTTCTTGTAACCTTGTTGTAACAACCTCATTGTAGGTACTATCCAGGAAGTTCTCATTTTTCCGGATGGTCCTGAGGTCATCCAGCTGCTGCTGCAGTTCCCTAACACGATCCTTCAGGAACTATACCTGTACACAATTTCCACCGGTGTAGTTGCCGGAGTCTCTAGCAGTGTCCCTGACCTCCCACATCCTGCATGAGTCACACTGCAACAACTTGCCTGCCATTATTTCAGCAGACAAATCCCAATTGGTTGCGCCTTTCACCATCTCTACCTTTGAGCGTAGTCTCCTCACCGAAGACTCTCGAGCCCAAGACTTGCACTTTACTCACCAAGACACTTCACCGCAACAAGGCCGCTACGCTACAGCTGCACTTATTTTTATCTGCTACCTAATCAACTAATTTTGGGATAATTTGTAAATTACTCGAACCTGGCCTTTGGCGCACTTTATAAATCGTCGTTCCCTCTGACTCACCTTCTTTCAGCCAATACTCGCTCTTGCTGCTTCTGGCTGCTGTTTCTCTCCGACCCTCATGGTAAACAATCGTTACTGCACTACACAAGGAATGCATTTTTTGTTGTTAATTTTTGTATGTCTATATGAAGTAAAAAAATGTGAAATGACCAATAAAACATAGCCGGAAATATTGATATCAAAGTGAACGCTCATTTTTCTTTGAGAATTAAAGTTCCAAGGTGCAGAAGATAGAAACATAGAAACATAGAAAATAGGTGCAGGAGTAGGGCATTCGGCCCTTCGAGCCTGCACCGCCATTCAATATGATCATGGCTGATCATCCAACTCAGTATCCCGTGCCTGCCTTCTCTCCATACCCCCTGATCCCTTTAGCCACAAGGGCCACATATAACTCCCTCTTAAATATAGCCAATGAACTGGCCTCAACTACCTTCTGTGGCAGAGAATTCCAGAGATTCACCACTCTCCGTGTGAAAAATATTTTTCTCATCTCGGTCCTAAAAGACTTCCCCCTTATCCTTAAACTGTGACCCCTTGTTCTGGACTTCCCCAACATCGGGAGCAATCTTCCTGCATCTAGCCTGTCAAACCCTTTAAGAATTTTGTAAGTTTCTATAAGATCCTCCCTCAATCTTCTAAATTCTAGCGAGTACAAGCCGAGTCTATCCAGTCTTGCTTCATATGAAAGTCCTGACATCCCAGGAATCAGTCTGGTGAACCTTCTCTGTACTCCCTCTATGGCAAGAATGTCTTTCCTCGGATTAGGATACCAAAACTGTACACAATACTCCAGGTGTGGTCTCACCAAGACCCTGTACAACTTCAGTAGAACCTCCCTGCTCCTATACTCAAATCCTTTTGCTATGAATGCTAACATACCATTTGCTTTCTTCACGGCCTGCTGCACCTGCATGCCTACTTTCAATGACTGGTGTAGGATGCAGCTAACACTGTAAAAAGCTGGTACAAGGAACTACAGATGCTGGTTTGTACAAGAAAAAGATACCAAGAAAAGGGGGACCAGCATTCTGGCAGGCAGGTTTGCCACTGCTACACGGGTGGTTTTAAACTGAATAAGGGGGGTGGGGTGTCAAATGGAATAGTCGAAGATGGGGTTAAAGGGAAAGAGAGTAAAGGGATGGTTAATGACCCCAGAATTAACGGGAAAGGAAGCTCACAAAGGGATAGGAGAGTATGGCCAAGTGTAATAGGGATCGATGTGAAAGGTGAGATGCGTAAGGAATTAAAAATATTGTATATGAATGCGCGAAGTATAAGAAGTAAAGTAGATGAGCTTGAGGCCCAGTTAGAGGTTGGTAGATATGACATTGAGGGGATTACTGAGACGTGGCTGCAGGAGGATCGGGCTTGGGAACTTAATATTCAGGGTTATACATCCTATAGAAAGGACAGGCAGGTGGGCAGAGGAGGGGGGGGGTAGCTCTGCTGGTGAGGGATGGAATTCAGTCCCTTGCTAGAGAGGCCCTAGGGACTGATGAGATTGAGTCACTGTGGATTGAGTTGAGGAATTGCAAAGGCAAGAAGACAATAATTGGTGTTATCTACAGACCCCCAAATAGTAGCCCGGAAAGTAGGGTGTAAGTTGCAGCAGGAGTTAAAACTGGCATGTAACAAAGGTAATGCCACTATGGTGATGGGGGATTTCAATATGCAGGTAGACTGGGAAAATCAGGTTGGTTCAGGACCCCAAGAAAGAGAGTTTGTAGAATGCCTCCGAGATGGATTCTTAGAATAACTTGTAATGGAGCTGACCAGAGAAAAGGCAATTCTGGAATTAGTGCTGTCCTATGAACAAGATATGATAAGAGAACTCGAGGTAAAGGAACCACTTGGAGGTAGTGATCATAATATGATTAGTTTTAATCTGCAATTTGAGAAGGAGAACGTTAAATCGGAAGTGGCAGTGATGCAGTTGATCAAAGGGGACTATGAAGGCATGAGAGGAGCTGGCCAAAGTAAACTGGAAAGGGATCCTAGCAGGAATGACGGTGGAACAGCAATGGCAGGAATTTCTGGGCATAATCCGGAAAACGCAGGATCATTTCATTTAAAAAATGAAGAAAGATTCTAAGGGGAGTAGGAGGCAACTGTGGCTGACAAGAGAAGTTAGGGATATAATAAAACTAAAAGAAAAGATGTATAACACAGCAAAGAGTAGCCGGAAGCCAGAGGATTGGGAAACTTTCATAGGACAACAGAAGGAAACCAAACGGGCAACATGGGCTGAAAAGATGAAGTATGAAGGGAAGCTGGCCAGGAATATAAAGAAGAACAGTAAAAGCTTCTTTAGATATGTTAAGGGAAAAAGAGTAGCAAAGTCAAATGTGGGTCCCTTGAAGGCAGACACGGGTGAAATTATTATGGGCAACAAGGAAATGGCAGAAGAGTTAAATAGGTACTTCGGATCTGTCTTCACTAAAGAAGACACAAACAATCTCCCAGAAGTACTGTAGGACAGAGGTTCTAAGGGGGTAGAGGAACTGAAATAAATTTTCATTCAGTGAGAAATAGTATTGGGTAGGCTAATGGGACTGAAGGATGATAAATCCCCTGGGCCTGATGGTCTGCATCCCAGGGTCCTCAGGGAGGAGGCTCTAGAAATAGTGGACGCATTGGTGATCATTTTCCAATGTTCAATAGATTCAGGATCAGTTCCTGTGGATTGGAGGATAGCTAATGTTATCCCACTTTTCAAGAAAGGAGCGAGAGAGAAAACGGGGAATTACAGACCAGTTAGCCTGACTTCGGTAGTGGGAAAGATGCTGGAGTCAATTATTAAAGAGGTAATAATGGGGCATTTCGACAGTAGTAAAAGGATTAGTCCAACTCAACATGGATTTATGAAAGGGAAATCATGCTTGACTAATCTTCTGGAATTTTGTGAGGATGTGACAAGTAAAATGGATGAAGGGGTGCCAGTGGATGTAGTGTATCTAGACTTTCAGAAAGCCTTTGATAAGGTCCCGCACGGGAGACTGGTGACTAAAATTAGAGCACATGGTATTGGGGGTAGGGTGTTGACATGGATAGAAAATTGGTTGGCAGACCGGAAGCACAGAGTAGGAGTGAATGGGTCCTTTTCAGAATGGCAGGCAGTGGCGAGTGGAGTGCCGCAAGGCTCGGTGTTGGGGCCGCAACTGTTTACCATATAAATTAATGATTTGGAAGAGGGAATTAGGAGCAACACTAGCAAGTTTGCGGATGACATAAAGCAGGGTGGCAGTGTGAACTGTGAAGAGGATGTTAGGAGGTTGCAGGGTGACCTGGACAGGTTGAGTGAGTGGGCAGATGCATATCAGATGCAGTATAATATATATAAATGTGAGGTTATCCAATTTGGCGGCAAAAACGAGGGGGCAGATTATTATCTCATTGGGGTTAGGTTAGGTAAGGGGGAGGTACAGCGAGACCTGGGCATCCTTGTACATCGGTCACTGAAAGTTGGCTTACAGGTACAGCAGGCAGTGAAGAAAGCTAATGGAATGTTGGCCTTCATAACAAGAGGATTTCAGTATAGGAGTAAAGAGGTTCTTCTGCAGTTGTATAGGGCTCTGGTGAGACCACATCTGGAGTATTGTGTACAGTTTTGTTCTCCTAATTTGAGGAAGGACATCCTTGTGATTGATGCAGTGCAGCGTAGGTTCACGAGATTGATCCCTGGGATGGTGGGACTGTCATATGAGGAAAGATTGAAAAGACTATGCTTATATTCACTGGAGTTTAGAAGGATGAGGGGGAATCTTATAGAAACATATAAAATTATAAAAGGACTGGACAAGCTAGATGCAGGAAAACATTTCCCAATGTTGGGCGAGTCCAGAACCAGGGGCCACAGTCTTAGAATAAAGGGGAGGTCATTTAAGACTGAGGTGAGAAAAAATGTTTTCACCCAGAGAGTTGTGAATTTATGGAATTCCCTGCCACAGAGGGCAGTGGAGGCCAAATCACTGGATGGATTTAAGAGAGAGTTAGATAGAGCTCTAGGGGCTAGTGGAGTCAAGGGATATGGGGTGAAGGCAGGCACGGGTTATTGATAGGGGACAATCAGCCATGATCACAATGTATGGCGTTGCTGGCTCAAAGGGCCGAATGGCCTCCTCCTGCACCTATTTTCTATATTTCTATGTTTCTAAGTGCTGAAGTAACTCAACAGGCCAGATGGCATCTCTGGAGAACATGGACAGGTGACGTTTAGCATCCAGGACCCTTCTTCAGACAGAAACAATGCCTATTCATGTTCTCCAGAGGCACTGTAAAAATCTTGGTATAAAAACTTGGAATCTGCAAAAGTGATAACCACCAAAGAAATTTCATGAACAATCATTTAGAGATTTTCACGTTCTCCTTCTGAACGCATGGGTTTCCCTTGACTGCTCCAGCTTCTGCATACACCCTAATGATATACTACTTAAAAGATAAATTGGTTGCTGTAAAAAGCACAGAGCCTAAGTGGTGGTGGGCGAATCAGGACACAATTAATGGGTGGGTAAATAAAAATTGCTTTCAGTAAAATGTGTGGGGAGGATGGGAATGTTGAGATTGCTTTGAGAAATAGCATGGACTGGATGGGCCAAATGACCTCCTTCCATGTAATGAAAAGAAATGAACGTCAGATTGCAAACAATCAGGTCCAGCCTTAAACAGTTGGCTGAAGGATTTTGTAAAGAAAACCAAAGTCAACAACCCAAATTTTCCATCAATAACCGTAATTACATATGGAATTGTTGGCATTTTTTTAACAAAAAAGCCAGTAAATTTGGATTTTCTCCTGGGATGCAGAAATTCTCCCTGTAATCCACCATTGGACATCACATAAAATCTGACAGCGTATATTGCAGGATTAAAACAGCAGAAAACTCTCCAAACTACCAAGGGCGGCAGAGTGGCACAGTTGGTATAGTTGCTCACAACATTGGGTTTAACCCTGTGTGAAGTTTGCATGTTCTCGCTGTGACCATGTGGGTTTCCTTAGGTTTGCTCTGGCATCCTTGTACATCCCAAAATAATGTGGCTTTATAGATTAATTGGCCTCCATAAAATGTTGGTAGCGTGTAGGGAGTGGATACGATAGTGGGATAACATAGAACTAGTGTGAACGGGCTTTTAAATAGCTCAACCAACTAAGCTTTGGGTGACTATATTGACTTTGTAATAGTCTTTGCACTATTGGTGTTTAAAAAAATATATATTGAAAATGTTGTTGTTTGATGTGGTATCTACAGACTGTAAATAAATAAGACTAAACAGACTATAAATAAAGGTTGGCTTTCATTGCGAGAGGATATCAGTTTAGGAGCAAGGAGGTCCTACCGCAGTTGTGCAGGGCCCTGGTGAGACCGCACTGGGAGTATTGTGTGCAATTTTGGTCTCCTAATTTGAGGAAGGACATTATTGCTATTGAGGGAGTGCAGCGTAGGTTCACCAGGTTAATTCCCAGGATGGCGGAACTGACATATGATGAAAGAATGTGTCGACTGGGCTGGAATTCACTGAATTTAGATGAGAGGGGATCATATAGAAACATATACAATTCTTAAAGGATTGGACAGGCTAGATGCAGGAAAAAAGTTCCAGGTTGGGGGAGTCCAGAACCAGGGGTCACAGATGAGAAAAAACGTCTTCACCCAGAGAGTTGTGAATCTGTGGAATTCTCTGCAACAGAAGGCAGTGGAGGACAATTCACTGGATGTTTTCAAGAGAGTTAGATTTAGCTCTTAGGGCTAAAGGAATCAAGGGATATGGGGAAAAAGCAGGAACTGATGTTAGATGATCAAACATGATCAAAATGAATGGGGGTGCTGGCTTGAAGGGCCGAATGGCCTACTCCTGCACCTATTTTTCTATGTTTCTATATTTCTGTGTTTCTATTACTCTGTTTTACATATCTGTGGTGCTGTTGCAAGTAAGAATTTCATTGTTCTGTTTTGCAACATTGACATAAAAATACTCTTGACCCATGTCTTGACTCGATGATCGGCGTGGACTCAGTGGGCTGAAGGCCTGTTTCCATGCTGTATCACTAAACTAGAATAAACTAAACATGTAGGAAGGAACTGAAGATGCTGGTCTACACTGAAGATACACATAAAAAACTGGGTAACTCAGCGGGTCAGGCAGCATCTCTGGAATAAAGGAATAGGTGATGTTTTGGGTAGAGACCTATCTTCAGACTGAGTCAGAGGAATGGAAAGGAGAGATATAGATCAATAGAACAAATGAATGAACATTATGCAAAAAGTAACGATGATAAAGAAAAGGTAAACGCCACAAAGGTCCATTGTTGGCTGTGGGCTAGGTGATAACACGTTATACAGACAGTGACTAGGGTGGAGGTGGGATGGAGAGAGAGTGATGCAAGGGTTACTTGAAGTTATAGAAATCAATATTCATATCACTGGATTGTAAGCTTCCCAAGCGACGTATGAGTTGATATGCTTCCAGTTAGTGTTTTGCCTCACTCTGACAATGGAAGGGGCCCAGGGCAGAAAGGTCAGTATGAGAATGGGAAGGGGAGTTAAAGTGCTTGGTAACCTGGAGATCACGTAGGCCAAGGCATCTCTAAATTTGCGGATGACACAAAGCTGGGTGGCAGTGTGAGCTGCGATGAGGATGCTATGAGACTGGAGGGTGACTTGGATAGGTTGGGTGAGTGGGCAGAAGCGTGGCAGATGCAGTATAATGTGGATGAATGTGAGGTTATCCACTTCGGTGGCAATAACAGGAAGGCAGATTATTATATGAATGGTGTCAGATTAGGAGAAGGGGAGGTGCAACGAGACCTGGGTGCTTGTACATCAGTCACTGAAAGTAAGCATGCATGTACAGCAGGCAGTGAAGAAAGCTAAAGGCATGTTGGCGTTCATTGCGAGATAATTTGAGTATATGAGCAAGCAGGTCCTACTGCAGTTGTACAGGGCCCTGATGAGACTGCACATGGAGTATTGTGTGCAATTTTGGTCTCCTAACTTGAGGAAGGACATTCTTGCTATTGAGGGAGTGCAGCATAGGTTCACTAGGTTAATTCCCGGGATGGCGGGACTGATCTATGATGAAAGAATGGGTCGACTGGGCTTGTATTCGCTGGAATTTAGAAGGATGAGAGGGTATCTTATAGAAACATATAAAATCTTAGAGGTTTGGACAAGGTAGATGCAGGAAAAATGTTCCCGATATTGAGGAAGTCCAGAACCAGGGGTCACAGATTAAGAGTAAGGGGTAGGCCATTTAGGACCGAGATGAGGAAAAGCTTTTGCACCCAGAGTGTTGCGAATCTGTCTAATTCTCTGCCACAGAAGGCAATGGAGGCCAATTCACTGGATGTTTTGAAGAGAGAGTTAGATTTAGCTCTTGGGGCTAACGGAATCAAGGGATATTGGGAAAAAGTCAGAATGGGGTACTGATTCGAACGGGGTACTGGTACTAAAGGTGGACTGAGCGAATATGTTCAGTGGAATGATCGCCTACTCTGCATTTGGTATAGTCTAAACTAAACTAAACTACTGCAGTCACACCCAGTTTGCCATTTGAAGCAGTGCAGTTAGCAGTGATACCAACGCCTGAACTAAAGGGAAATGTTGTAAGAAATCTCCTTGAGTATTCACTCATGCCTGGAGTTGCATTGCTGTCAGTATCTGAAATTGATTTTACATGCTTAATTTGGATTATGTAACTATTCCCCACACTGCATTTTGCTGAAATTTCACTTGGCATTATTCAATTATCTTCCACTCAAATTCCACTTAAATTTAAGCTACAAGTCATGACCCTCTCCAGTTCATTGGCTGACACAGCAATCTCAGTATTCACTCTTTGCAGAAAAGGAAGGAAACTAAAGCAAACAATAGGTAACACCTTAGGTTAGGACTTTCTGGAGTGGCCTGCAAGGTATAAAGACAGAAGCCTAGCTAACAACCGTTAGAGATTTCTTGGATTGAGAGGCTCCTGACTAGGAAGCGGCAGGCAAACTCGCTTTATTTAAAGGGCCAGTGTAGTACTAATTCCCATCTGCTGTTGTGAGAGTCTAATTAAATCACCACTCCCTACTGATTGCAGTTTTGTAATTCTGAGTGTCTAACCTCAGAGGGTTTGTGAATAGATTAGTAGGAACACAGGCTACAATCAGTGTGAACCTCCAGCACTGAATGAGCTGCAGTAAAAACAGCAAGAGAAATGCATTGCACTTCAATGATGTTCCTCACAGAATGATCAAACTGCTCAGATCTTGACCACGGGCTGTTGCAGAAGCTCACAGGCAGCTAAACAGGAACATAGTTATTTGGGCATGTGCGGATCTATCATTGCCCTTTTTCCTCACTTTGCAACGTCACATGTCCCTTTAGCAACATTATCTGTAAACTTAAGGCTGTTTTCCACATGTATACTAATCACTCCTACCTCTGCCCGGCAGGTAGTTTAATACTGATCACTAGAAATTAACTATTATATAATAAACTGGCAGGATTATTTAATTTGTTTGCCATATATTGCATATAAAATGCAAGTGCAAAATGTCAGGCTCTCTAAACAATACTTGCTATTCACTGTGGGCAACCATCTACCTTGTTTATAATGATTACAAACATTTAAATTGCTTACTACTGTTTACAATGGACAGATTGTAATGATGCACTGTTCTGTTTCAGTGTTATTTGGCACTCTGCGGCCATGATAATTCAGCTCATCACAGCTTGAAATGTTTGTAAATTGATTAATCAGTGAAATATTGCAGTGTTTTTTGTGCATTGTTCAAATCGAGCCATTGCAGAAAACAATCTTTTTGAACAATGAATGTTGAATTTCTGGATCATGTTTTCCCACCTCATTGTTCATCTGAAGGGATTTAAGGGTTGATTTTAAATTTGCAAGCACTGCATAATCTGAGGTAGTCGGTGGAAGGGTCTCAACCCGAAATGTCACCCATTCCTTCTCTCCAGAGATGCTGCCTGTCCTGCTGAGTTACTCCAGCATTTTGTGTCTATCTTCGGTGTAAACCATCACATGTTTACATCTGAGGTGTCCCCTCTTTTTCTGAAGTTATACAGGGCTTCCTCCCACTGTGGTTAATGGAGTCCTCATCTGCACCTCCTCCATTTCATGCACTTCTGCTCTTATCCTGCCGCACCCATGCAGAACAGGGAGAGTGTGTCCTTGGTCCTTACCTTTCACTCCTAACCTTTCCGTCCAACATGCCATTCTTCAACATTCCCGCCAGCTATAACATGATCCCACCATGAGTCACATCGTCCCCGTCCTCACCTTTTTCTGCTTTCTGCAGAGACCACACCCTCCATGTCTCCCTGGTTCGCGCATCCCTCCACACTTACCCACTCCCAGCCACTTTCCCCTGCAAACCTAGGACTGGCAACACCTATCCCTACACCTCTATCGTCACCACCATCCAGGGAACTAAACAGTCCTTCCAGATAAAGCAGAGGCTCACATACATCTCCTCCAACCTGCCTATTGCATTTGGACCCCCCATGTGGTCTCCTGCATTGGTGAGAACAAATGCAGATAGTATGGTCAATTTGCTAATCACCTTTGATCTGCCCACCAAAGCCCACTGGAGCTCCTGGTTTCAAATCATTTTAATTCTAATTCTCCACCAACTTGCCTGACCTCAGCCTCCTCCACTGCCATGGTGTGGCACAATACAATGTAGAAGAACGAATGGTACCTCATAGCCCACTGGGTAGTCCACAACTCAACATCGAATTCTCCAATTTCAGATAATCAGTTCCCTCGCTGTTCTTTCCCTCTCTCCTTCTGATCTTCCACAGATTCACAACCCTCTGTGTGAAAAAGTTTTTCCTCATCTCCATTCTAAATGGCATACCCGTTATTTTTAAACTGTGGCTCTTTTGATTCAAATTTAGAACAGGGAGAAATTGAACTTTTATTAATGGAGGCTTTGTATCTAGTTTTGCACAGTAATCAATTCTGCCTTTACTTAGCCATACACAGCAACCAACTGGCAAGTGCAGTTGCCATTTAGCTGCAATCCACAATAGCTTATGCAGTGATTGATGCAACTCACGCTCTCCTCCCCAATGTCTCCTGCCATAGAAAAAAATGTGACTCATTTCATTGGAGGCCCTGCTGTTCTTTCAATCCAAGTGGCAGATAGTCCCTTCAAGGAGTTGTAAGCAGCTGATAGTGACATTAATAGCGGCAGTTTCTCATGTTACACATTCGGCTGAGTAACACAAGCCCCTTTGGGAGGCCCCGAAAAAAACTTAAATTATGCTGACCTCAGGAAATCCACTACAACATAATTTCATGGCCCCTGTCTATTACAGGCAGACTATAAAAATGAAAGGGGTTGATAATTGGTTAGGGGTGAACATGATGATGAATTGAATTTTATCGAGAATGCAATCTATTAGTAGAATAAATACAAAATTCTGCAGATCAGGCAGGGTCTGAAAAATAAACTTATCACTTCAGTTTGGTGATCACTTAAAATAAATGTTAGCAACTTGAAATGTCAACTCACGACAGAAGCTACCTGATCTGCTGATTGCTTTTATTTTATTTCGGTTTTTCAGCTATTTGTCCATGTAATTTTGAAATAAAAGTTTGACGGCAAGCAAAAACTTAATTTCCCTATATAGTTGACATTTGATTATCTTTTGTTAAAACCAGGGCTCTCAAATACATGCTGGCAACCCACACAATTAATATGTTCTCAAATCAACATATTGATTTATTTAACACTTTAATCAAACATCAAAAAGACGCTGCAGTCTTCCAGAAAAAAAATCTCCATATAAAATTTTTCAAAGACAACTTACAATGTAGCTTTAGAAAATGAATGAATGAATACTTTATTGTCACGTGACAAATTTTTTGCTTGCCTACCCAAGGTATGCAAATAATCGCTACATAAAGGGCACTGACAAAGTTACAAAGTATTGCACGCTGAGTCCTCCTTTGTTCTTCCAAGCCGCGCCCCCCCCCCCACATTGTTCCCGGCAGCACGTCCTCCAGCTCTCACTGGTCCATCCTCAAACTCTGGCACCCTCAACGATCGCTGACCTCGATGACCAACGCCCTCGAAGACCACCGCACCGAGCTCCTCATCAATTGCCACGCTGACCTCCTCAACCACCATCACCGAGTCCACTCCTGACGCCTCTCTGCCGCCGACCAGGAGTCAAATCGCAGACTCTGCCGATGCAGGGACCAGCAGGGGGCTCTGCAGGGGCAAGTAATATACACCACCTCTGCCCGCTATTCCACCTGCCTCCACCCCTGCTCGCTACTCCACCTCACAGGCCTCCACGTACTGTGACATTGGATTCGAACTTCAGGACCTCTGACTCCCGGCACTGGAGACTGGATTACTGGAACAGATCCTCTCATTTGACTGCAGTGCCAGAGACCCGGGTTCGATCCCGACTATGGGTGCTGTCTGTATGCAGTTTGTACATTCTCCCCGTGACCTGCGTGGGTTTTCTCCGAGACGTCAGTTTCCTCCCACACTCCAAAGATGTACAGGTTAGCTGGTTAATTGTCCTAGTAAATGTAAAATTGTCTCCCGTGTGTGTAGGATAGTGTTAATGTGCGGGGATTGCTGGTCGGCACGGGCCTGGTGGGCCGAAGGGCATGCTTCCATCTGTATCTCTAAACTAAACTATATTCCCATTAGCCAAGTAACCAATCACGGCTATTTCCTGACTACCAGAGGCTAGCCGTCACTTCCCGCTGCACTCACAGGGGGAAGTGACGGCCTGCAATCACAGCGTCAAACCTTCGATACCCGACTGCTGTGGCCTGATCGCTGGCTCATCGGATCATGACCATAGGAGAAGAATTAGACCATTCAGCCTATCTCCTCTTCCATTCAATCAAGGCTGATCTATTTTTTCCCTCTCAATCCCATTCTCCTACCTTTTCCCCGTAACCTTTGAAACCCATACTAATCAAGAACCTATCAATCTCTACTTTAAAATAACCAATGACTTGGCCTCCATAATCATATGTGGCAATCTGACTGACAATCAAATAGAGCTTCAGTCTGAAGAATGGTCTTGTCATGTTCATGCTGTTCAAAGATGCTGCCTCACTTACTGTTACTCCGGCACGTTGAGACCATCCTTTCTTTCTCTCCAGAGATGCTGCCTGTCCTGCTGAGTTACTCCAGCATTTTGTGTTCATCTTCGGTTTAAACCAGCATCTGCAGTTCCTTCCTACACACTTTGAGACCTTTTGTGTATTAACCGGCATCTACAGTTCCTTGTTTCAATGTATAATGTCACATATGCGCGGAGCAAAGAAAGACCAAGGGTGGACCATGTATAAAAATGCGGGTTTATTCAGTCACGGGACAAACGGGGAGTGAAGGGTGTGAGATCCGGCAGGTACTTAATACATATGTGAGTGGGGGTGGACTCACATAGTGACGTGTAAATTACCCCCTTCGATCGGACCCTGATATCGACAGCTGTGTGACAGACATGATAGCGTGTGTGCGTGCAAGCGCGTTTTACGGGACAACATGGGCTACGTCGCCCCGATCTCGGTATAGTACATATATGACAATAAATTCCACAGATTCACCACCCTCTAGCTAAATAAAATCCTCCATCTCCATTCTAATGTTACATCCTTTTATTCTGAGTTGTTATGATTTGTACGGGTGTCAGGGGATATGGAGTGAAGGCAGGAGAAAGGGAAGATAGTTCTACCATGATTGAATGGCAGAGTAGACTTGATGGACCGAATAGCCTAATTCTGCCCCTATCACTTATGAACATGAAGTTATGTGTTGGGCAGACTCACTACCCTCTGAGAGAAGAAATGTTTATGCTCCCCAGTTTTAACTGGCCCCTATTAATAGGTGAAATGGATTTCATCATTGCAATAAATGTCCATGATTCTATGATTTAAGATTTAAAGTGACCATTATCAGAAAATGGGGCCTTTGTTTTAATCATTCAGCATTCCTAAAACAACATGTTTTGCAACAGAGTGCATATCTGAAATTCAGGTATTTTTCCAAACTATTAATTTTAATGTATACTGCGGATAGGAAATGACCTTCAGGACCAGGTGAACATGTTCCAATGCAATGATGCAAGCCATAAAATACCAGTAGTTACCACATAAATGGAAGTAACACAGCAAGCGATCCCTGATCTGTCACAGTAATTGTATGTGGAAAGAACTCTTCTTTGTTCCGTTCCAACAATATCATAAGATCACGTGATTGGAGTAGAATTAGGCCATTCAGCCCATCAATTCTACTCCGTCATTCAATCATGGCTGATCTATCTCTCCCTCCTAACCCCATTCTCCTGCCTTCTCCCCGTAACTCCTGACACACATGTATATATATCCCAATCAAAACCACAAGAACCTATACTGTATTGATGGAAGTTATCCTACCCTGAGTGACCAGGGATAACAAAACAAAAGCAAGAGGACAATTTTCCAAATAGCACCTTGCCCAATTTAGCTTACTTGTGAAATTATTGATAATGGAGATAATTATTGTCTAATGTAGTTTCCCATTTCCTTGCACACATTATGGAGCACAACTACCAATGCAACTGGTTAGAATGCAACAAAAGTTTTTCACTGTATCTTGGTACACATGACTATAAACAAAACTGAAACTAATCTTATGTTTGTCCTTTCCAGCACAAAGCCAATGAAACTTGCCAAACTAAAGATTGAGATCCAGCAGAAGAGGGCATACAGTGCTGGAGTAACTCAGTGGGTCAGGCAGCATTTCTGCAGAACATGGATAGGTCTGACTAGACATGCATAGAAGTCTGAAGAATGGTACCAAACTGAAACATCACTCCATATTCTCCACAGATGCTGCCTGACCCACTGAGTTACTCCAGCACTTTGTGACCTATTGTGCTGGATGTAATCTGTGCTTGAAATACCTGTTCCTTGTTCCTCTACCTGTTCCTTTTTTTTTAACATTGTGTTAAAATGGAGTTACTTCAATCACTTGTTCAAAACAAGACTGGGCTGGAAACTAAGTTGGCCCATGAAGTGTCAACACCATACATCTCAGGCAGATTTAATCACCATCAAGTGTTTCTGACCAACAGAGCTTTGATAAGTCCCTTAAAATAAAGTGCCTTTGGATGCTAGCTTATAAATGCTATTCTTTCCTCTTGTTCTAGAAAATGCGCACCATTCTCTAATGTGTAAATCATCCTGCAGAGTTTTATATAATCCTTATCAGTTATTTAACATTGGGACAAGGGACAAAGGACAAAGGACATTTATTATCACGTACACCAATTGGTGTAGTGAAATTTGACTTGCCATTGTAGCACACAATAAAGTTAAGACACAACATCAAAGAATTTAACAGTAAACATAAAAACATCCCCCCACAATGGTTTCCACTGAGGGGGAAGGCAACAAAGTCCAGTCCCATCCCCAGTTTCACCCATAGTCGGGGCCTATTGAGGCCTCTGCAGTCGCCGCTATGGCAGCCCGATTCTTCAGGCCTTCTCGCCGGATGATGAAGCTCCGGCGTCAGGTGAACACTCTCAGCGGCCCGTAGTGTCTGGAGTGGCCACTTCCTCCCAGGAGACCGCGGCTCCCGAAGTCCACGAGCCGCGCTGGTCGGAGCTCCGACTTTGGCGACCTCGTCGTGAGATCCCAGGCTCCGCGTTGTTTAAAGTTCAGCGCCACCCGCGGCTGGAAGCTCCGCAGACCGCAGACCACAGACCGCAGCTCCGCGATGTTGGAGTCGGTGGTCACAGCACTCCGGAGCTTAATGCACGGCGCCCCGGGTAAGGCATCACCCACTCCACGATGGTGCCTCAGCACTGAGCCGCCGCCGAAGCTGAAGTCCTGGCCAGTCCCGGCAGGAAAACACTGCTCCAGACTGTTGGTAGGCTGCGAGGAAAGGGCGAAAACAAGGCTCGGAGAAAAGCCGCATCTCCGACCAGGTAGGGACGGAGAAAAATAGTTTCCCCCTTCCCACCCCCCACATAAAAAGACTAAAAGACCTCCAACACAAACACTTTTAACTAAGTAAAAATAAAAAAAAGGTGAAAAGACTAACAGCTGCTGGCAGGGCAGCCATACTCGACTTGTTTGACTGGTCCACAGAATAATTTATGTACATTTATGTAAGAATCTGAGGTCAAACGTGAACCAAAAAAAATCACTTCTTTAAATTATCACATTTTTCTAAGGCAATTTACACCTGGATTGACAAATGTGCTGATAGTGGAAACTATTGGGCATGACTTCTCCATTAATAACACAATGACGTGTTTGATATTCATCTTGTTTTAACTTAAAAATTGAACAGACCAGAAAGTATTTATTTGGAAGGTAGTGGAAAGACACGTAAATTAAAATGAAATCTACAAGATTTAAAGTGCATATTTGGTGGAAGCAACAGAATAAACTGCTATAATTGATAGGATTATGATATGGATGGTACTGAGCAGCACAAAGTGAATTTAATTCTGCTGCCTGGATTGAATTATAGTCAGGCAATGTTTGAGGGATGAATCTTTCTGCTTTATCTGCTGAGCAATAATAAGTGCAGTAATTATGTATCTGTTAATATTGGCCAAAATAAAGACACCATAAAAAGGAGGATCCCTGCACTTGTCAGAATTGCTTAATCCTTGACAGCTGAACTTTACAGGCTTTGAATGGCGCCAGCCATAGGCTCAGGCTGGTATGCAGGATGGTGAGAGGTCCAGGTGTTCTCCTTGTTTCTCCTAAATTGATAGAAATGTATAGCAGTTTTGCAAACAAACCCTAAATGCATCATTTCAATTAGATCGCTGCAAAGCATTGTAAATAGTATAAATAATGTTGCAAGACGGTCATCCTGTTAATTGATGATTGGTCGAACTGTTGAGCCTTGGAGAAACTGTTTGAATCTCAGGGCACATGTTTCAATGTTAGTTCTTGTTTGCTTCCTTCTAGAACTTTCTTTCAAATACAATGTATTAGTCACTGTATTATTGGGTTAGGGAAATGTCTATCATATACTGTGTTAATTGATATCTGTTATTGGACTGTAAAGAGACCACCCCCATATGGTTGGCCCCTCAAGGTTCGGGGACCGATAAAAGGCCGCTCCCACGAGGTCCTGTGTCGATTTTCTGGGAGAACGCTTGGGACTGTGTGACCTTCTGGAGTGTCTCTGCTTAGTAATAGTAATAGTAATAGTAATTTTATTGTCAATTCACATAATGTAACGAGTAGTTACACAGAGGATTGAAATTGCGTTTCTCCATACTCCAATGTGCAAGTAATATTTATAAAACAGACAGACAGTGTACCAATAAAAGTAGACAATGGACATATACATTATATAAAATAAAATATTCATTAATAAAAGGTGCAATATAGCATGCTGTGCAAGTAGCATACTGCAGACATGAATTTAATTTGGCAGTCAGTTGGTCTTTGTGTAATGTTCATGGAATTTTCTTGAGTGTGTTGAGTAGTCTGATGGCCTGAGGGAAAAAGCTGTTTTTGAATCTTGTGGTTTTGCTCCGCATGCTGCGGTAGTGCTTGCCAGATGGTAGGAGGGTGAACAGTTTATGTGCTGGGTGGGTGGTGTCTTTGATGATGTTAGTTGCTCTCTTGCGACAGCGAGATGGATATAAGTCTTGAATTGCTGGTTGGGGTGATCTAGTGATCTTCTCCGCTGTCCTCACCACTCTCTGTAGGGCCTTCTGGTCAGCAGCAGAGCAACTGCCATACCAGACTGAGAGACTGCTGGTAAGAATGCTCTCAATGGCACCCCTGTAAAAAGTTGTGAGGGCAGAAGGGGGGAGGTCGGCTCTCCTCATCCGTCGAAGGGTGTTGGTGGACCATGTCTGATCATCTGTGATGTGTACTCCCAGGAACTTGGTGCTTTTCACAGACTCCACTGCACTGCCATTTATGGTGAGTGGGGTGTGTGCTGCCTGTTTCTTCCTGAAGTCCACAGTTATTTCTTTCGTTTTGTTGACATTGAGTTGAAGGTTATTGATGTCACACCAGTTGATGAGTTGTTGTACCTCCTCTCTGTAGGCTGAGTCGTCATCGTGGCTGATGAGGCCCACCACTGTTGTGTCATCTGCGAACTTGATGATGTGGTTCGAGTTATGTTTGGCACAACAGTCATGTGTCATCAGCGTGAACAACAGAGGGCTCAGCACACATCCTGTGGGACCCCGGTGTTCATGATGGTGAGCGAGGCTAGGAGGGCTTGGTCAGGCAGATACGATGATCGAACCCATGCTGGTTAGGTACAGTAGTTGGAACTGTAATTGTATTTTGTCAAAATAAAGATTAGTTGGGCAAGTGCTTGACTCAGTGGTTTTTGACTGAAACTAAACTGGGGGGAGCTTAGAACAAGCTATTTACATATCTGGGGATCATGAAGGAGTTTTTTTTTACACAAATTAATTTTGGAACTAAATAGTGAATGTTTCAACAGACTACTGAACAAGTAATAGGTGGATAATTAGTAAGTGGAGAAAATTAGAAAGCTGGTATCCACATTTCACTTGACTGGCTTTGCTCTGCTCCCACTTTTTCTCCAGCTTTCTTTTTCTCCAGCTCTAAGAACAGCCCTGACCTGAAATGCCACCAATCCATTCTCTCCCACTGATAATGTCTGACCCGTTGAGTTACTCCAGCACTTTGTGTTTATATCTAATATAAGCTGATACAACAGGTAATTTTAATAATAATATAATAATAATTGGGGCTGCTGGAATAGATATCTATATTACTAAAAGTAAGATTTTGACCACTTTTGACACTGCGATGTGATTTCCGAGAGAACGCCGTCATTTTTGGCCACCTCACTCAGAGCCCCCCTCCGCCGGACTGGACTGGAGGATTTTTCCCATCGATGAAAAATCAGAGAGATATTAATGTTTTAAAAATGTTTGCCATTCTCTCTGCTGCCCCTGCTGGCGGCAGGGGGAGGACTATAAAACCCTGAAGTTTTGTGGCTCACTCAGTCTCTGCCAGACGGAGGAAGCGAGAGGGTCATGGCTCTCTGAGCTGCGAATAACACTGAACGCACGTCTACTCCACGGTGAGTCCACGGATGTGGTTTTCAGCAAATGTGTTTGTTGTTTGCAAAGTGTTTGCCCAATTGGGTTTGCTTTTTAAAGGGCTTTCAGCAAATGTGTTTTGTTGGCTTGCAAATTGTTTTTGTCCAAATTGGCTTGGCTTTTAAAGGGCTTGCTTGCAACAGTTTTCGTATGGATAAAGCGTGAATAAACATTTTATTAGATCAGGACTGTGTTTAATTTCAAAATTGGCGCTCATTCTGTGATTTTCGCTTAGTTGCAAGATGGCGTCGATGACGTCATTTCTGGTTAGCGGCAATGCTGGCGCTGAGTGCGTCATTTCCGGTTCGTGGCAAGAAGCGAGAGGGTGACGTCAAGATAGCACCGAGTGCAGGTGCCGTTGATGAGTGAGTGTGTTTGTTGGATGTTATTTAAAGCACGTTTTTGATTCAGCACCAACAGCCTCTACAGGAGGCTTTAAACATTTGTTTTACACACTGTATATTCAACACGTTCTGAAGTTACTTGGCATTTTAGTATTGGGTGAGTGCGTGTGAGTGAATGAGTGTGTGCGTGTGTGCGTGTGTGCGTGTGTGCGTGTGTGCGTGTGTGCGTGTGTGCGTGTGTGCGTGTGTGCGTGTGTGCGAGTGAGCGAGTGAGCGAGTGAGCGAGTGAGCGAGTGAGCGAGTGAGCGAGGTGCGTGCGTGCGTGCGTGCGTGCGTGCGTGCGTGCGTGCGTGCGTGCGTGCGTGCGTGCGTGCGTGTGTGTGTGTGTGTGTGTGTGTGTGTGTGTTCAACAAATAACAAATAGTACGAACTAGTGCAACAGAAAGCCTCACCCCCCCCCACTGGCCAGCAATATTGGAATTGGTGGAGAGGTGGACTATTGCGTTGGGTGACCAGCTCTCCCATGTGATGCTGGGACCCAATGGGTACCACTTAGTCTAGTTTACCTCTAGATTCTGACAGCAAATCTTGAAAGGCAGATGGATTTGTTGCAGAAGCTACCTGATAATGCATTTGACAGAAGTCAATAACTAAATAGAGAATGAGTAATCCATTGTAGCTTATTACCTCCCTGGCATCAAGAGAAAAGTCTACAAATAGATTGCATGATGTTATTCAGTGTAGTGCAGGGAATCTGCCAATGTCCCAGTTTACATTATATTTGCAATGTCCACAACCATTAACAAAAGCAAAACACGTCGTAATTAAATTCACGTTTTAATAACAATGTGAGTACTTTCAGCCACATTTGCAGGACTACATTAAGATGATAAATACATGCAAATTAATAATAAGATAATAAGATGATAAATACATGCAAATTAATTCCATAAATTCCACCTTTCTTACTTGTTTCATTATTTGCTTCAGTTTCTTTTATCTAGATATCTCGAGAGCTGACAACTTCCATGTGTTCTATTTCTAGTATCATATCCAAGATGTTTCTTTTGACAGACACTACAAACTTTTAACGCTTAATGCTTCTTTTAAGTTCATACGTTCATGAGATATAGAAGCAGGGTTAGGCAATCCGGCTCCACCATTCTATCATGGCTAATCTGTTATTTTCCCCTCTGAACTACATTCTCCAGCCTTCTTCCTGTAACCTTTGACAGATTTACTAATCAAGAATCTATCAACCTCTGCTTCAAAAATACACAATGATTTGGCCTCCACTGGCATTTATGGTGATGAATTCCACAGATTCACCACACTCTGGCTAAAGAAGTTCATAAGATCCTAAGATTATAAGTGATAGGAGCAGAATTAGACCATTTGGCCCATCAAGTCTACTCCATCATTCAATCATGGCTGATCTATCTCTCCCTCCTAACCCCATTCTCCTACCTTCTCCCCATAACTGACACCCATACTAATCAATAATCTATCTATCTGTGCCTTAAGTAGAAACATAGAAACATGGAAACATATAAAATAGGTGCAGGAGTAGGCTATTCGGCCCTTCAAACCTTCAATATGATCATGGCTGATCATCAAAAATCAGAGGAGCTGAATTTCAGAGGTTGATAGACAAAAAGCTGGAGTAACTCAGCGGGACAGGCAGCATCTTTGGAGAGAAGGAAGTGGGTGACGTTTTGGGATGAGAGCCTTCTTCAGAGAGGTGGAATTTAGCACAATTTAATATGAAGTAATCTGAACAGTTTTTCTCATTCTGGGTCAATTGGGGAAGGTTAATAAATGGCAGCACAGCACACATTCCATATGTGAATAAATAGCATCTGGCAAAGTATCATGCACAGAAGAAGATGTATTTCTACTTCATGTGTTGTACAGCGCACGAGACTTGGCTTACCATGACCAACACACACTACATTCAGTGTACTATACTGACTGCTTTCTATTCCCCTGATTCAACATCATGACTTTTAGTCTGCAAAACAAAGTCTCATCCAATCAGAATATTATAACAGAAAAAGTGTATAAAAGAAGTATTAAAGGGTATTCCCACATTGAGTAGAGGATATATATAGTGCATTCACAATGTATTCAGACCCCTTCACTTTTTCCATATTTTGTTATGTTACAGCTTTATTCTAAAGTGGATTAAATTCATTTTTATAATCATCAATCTACGCTGTCAATCACTGGCGAGGAGAATAAAGCTGAAGGAGTGGAGTGAGCAGAGTGTGGAGAGTGAGTGGGGCGACCACCACCACGACAAACGCTGAGCCCGGGAGCTGCCGCTGAGCCCGGGAGCTACTGAGCCTGGCCGGGGCTGCTGAGCCCGGTAGCCGCAGAGCCCGGGAGCCGTGAGTGACGCCAGTGCCAGGAGCTATTGCGTGAGGCCGGTTGGGAGCGGCAGCGACAGGCCACGGCAATAGCAGCGGTAGACCGCGGCAGTGGCAGGCCACAGCAGGGGTAGGCAACAGTAGGCTGTGGCAGTGACAGGCCGAGGCAGTGACAGCCATGGCAGCGCTAGGCAGCGGGAGCGGTAAGCCACGACAGCAATAGGCTACGACTGCAGCAACAGCAGGCCATGGCAGGGGTAGGCAGTGGTAGGCCAGGGCAACGGGAGGGGTAGGCCACGGCAGAGCTCCCCCACCCACCAGCCCCCGTCAGGCCACGTCTGAAGCCGTCCCTAGTGAGCCCTAGTGAGACCACAACTGGAGTATTGTGTGCAGTTTTGGTCCCCTAATTTGAGGAAGGACATTCTTGCTATTGAGGGGGTACAGCGTAGGTTTACAAGGTTAATTCCCGGGATGGCGGGACTGTCATATGCTGAGAGAATGGAGCAGCTGGGCTTGTACACTCTCAAGTTTAGAAGGATGAGAGGATATCTCATTGAAACATATAAGATTGTTAAGGGCTTAGACACACTAGAGGCAGGAAACATGTTCCCAATGTTGGGGGAGTCCAGAACCAGGGGCCACAGTTTAAGAAATAAGGATTAAGCCATTTAGAACGGAGATGAGGAATCACTTTTTCTCACAGAGAGTGGTGAGTCTGTGGAATTCTCTGCCTCAGAGGGGGGTGGAGGGCAGGTTCTCTGGATGCTTTCAAGAGAGAGCTAGACAGGCTCTTAAAAAATAGCGGAGTCAGGGGATATGGGGAGAAGGCAGGAACGGGGTACTGATTGGGGATGATCAGCCATGCTCACATTGAATGGCGGCGCTGGCTCGAAGGGCCAAATGGCCTTCTCCTGCACCTATTGTCTATTGTCTATTGTATATTGTCTATTGTCTATTGTCTATTGTCCCCGCCCCCAGCTACAGAAGGCTCCTGCGGCCCCCAGCGTAAGCCGTCCCCATCCACAACAGCAGTTCCTTCGGCCCACAACACATGTACTACCACAAGAAAAGTTAATTCGACCACAATGTCCATACTAGCCCTCTGGAAATCAGTCCCTTTGGCCAACAACTCCCATACTAGCCCTCCAGGAAAGCCTCCTCCCCGGCTACATGATGCTCCCTCCGCCTGAAGCCATTCCCATCCCCGGCTACAGGACACTCCCGCCAGCCCCCGCCTGAAGCCGCCCCCAGCTGCAGGGCGCTTCCCACTGGCCCCCGCCTGAAGCCGACCCAGCTGCAGGGTGCTTCCCACTGGCCCCCGCCTGAAGCCGCCCCCAGCTGCAGGGTGCTTCCCACTGGCCCCCGCCTGAAGCCGACCCAGCTGCAGGGTGCTTCCCACTGGCCCCCGCCTGAAGCCGCCCCCAGCTGCAGGGCGCTTCCCACTGGCCCCCGCTTGAAGCCGTGCCACTCCCCGGCTACAGGACGCTCCCTCCCCTACCTGAAGCCGTCCCCGTCCCCAGCTATAGGGCGCTCCCGCCTGAAGCCGTCCCCATCTGCAGGATGCTCTCCCCCCCTTCCCCTCACTGTCTTCCACCTGAAGCCGTCCCGTCCCCATCTGCAAGATGCTCCAAACCCCCACCGGCCCCGTCTTAAGCAGTCCCCCTCCACCGGCTACAGGACGCACCCCCCCACCCCCTCACCCCCCCACCCCCTCACCCCCTCCACATTCCCATCGGCCTGAAGCGTGAAGCAGTCCCACTCCCACGTGTGCAGGATGCTCCTTCCGGCCCCCGCCTGAAGCCTTCTCCGTCCCAAGCTGCAGGATGCTCCCCACCGGACCCGACCTGAAGCCGGTGAGGAACAGCAGCGGTAGGCCACGGCAGAGGCAGGCCATGGCAGGGCTCCCCCCCCCCGCCAGCCCCCGACAAGCCCCGTCTGAAGCTGTCCCCTACCCCGCTACAGAACGCTCCTGCTGGCCCCCACCTGAAGCCGACGCTCTCTCCCCGCTACAGGACGCTCCGGTCAGTCCCTGACTGCAGGATGCTCCCCCCCTGCTGGCCCTCAGCTGAAGCTGTCCCATCCACAGCTGCAGGATACTCCCCCCCACTGCCCCACACCTCAAGCCGTCCCCGTCCCCAGCAGCAGGACGCCCACCCCACCCCGTCCCCCCCACCCACCGGAGCGGCAGTGATAGGCGACAGCAACAGCCAGGCCACGACAGCGATAGGCCACGGCAGTGGCAGTGGTAAGCCATGGCAGCAGTAGGCCACGGCAGCACTCCCACCCCCACCAGCCCCTGACAGGCTCTGGCTGAAGCTGTCTCCCTCCCTTGGCTGCAGGATGCTCCCCACCGTCCCCTGACTGAAGCCATCCCTGTACCCCAGCTACAGAACGCTCCTGCCAGCCCCCGCTTGAAGCCGTCCCCGTCCCAAGTTGCAGGACGCTTGCCTCCCCCCACCCCAACCACCCCACCCACCGGCCCCCACCTAAAGCCGTCCCCCTCCCCAGCTGCAGTTCATTAGGCCCAGAACACCCAAACTAGCCCAAGAAAAGTCCATTTGGCCCACAATATTAATACTAGCCCTCTGTAAACCATTCCCTTTGGCCCACAACACCCATACTAGCCCCACCAGAAAGCCCATCCCCCTTCCACCGGCCACCTGAAATCCTCCCCATCCCCGGCTGCTGGACGCTCCCCCCTACCGGCCACCGGGCAGCCCCCACCTGAAGCCGTCACCCTCCCCCAGATGCAGGCTGGTCCCTCACCCCAAGCCCCTGACAGAACCCTCCTGAAGCCGCCCCCCCTCCCCCTCTACAGGACGTTCCCCCCCCCACCAGCCCTTGCCTGAAGCCGTCCCGTCCCCAGCTGCAGGACGATGGAGTATGGCCATGGCAGTGGTAGGCAGTGATAGGCCATGACAGCATGCGGCAGCGGCAGGCCATGGCAGCAGCAGCGGCAGGCCATGGCAGCGGCAGTGGTAGGCAGTGGCAGTGGTAGGCAGTGGCAGGGGTAGGCAGTGGTAGGCCATGGCAGAGTTTGGCCACGGCAGTGGTAGACCGCGGCAGCGCTCCCCCCACTCCCCACCGGCCCCTGTAAACAGCTCGTTCTAAGCTTCCCCAGTCTAGTTTCAATCAAAAACCATTGAGTCCAGCACGCGCATCTAAACTTTATTTTGGAAAAACACAATAACAGTTCCCCACTACTATACCTAACCACCGCGGGTTCGATCCTTGTATCTGCCTTACCAAGCCCTTTTAGCCTCGTGCAAGCAGAGACACTCCAGAAGGTGACGCAGTCCTAAGCGTTCTCCCAGAAGATCGACACAGGACCTCGTGGGAGTGGCCTTTTATAGGTCCCCGAACCTTGAGGGGCCGTACCACATGGGGGTGGTCTCTATACAGTCCAATAACAAATATCGATTAACACAGTACATGATAGATATTTCCCCAACCCCAATAATTCAGCGACTAATACAATGTATCTGCAAGATACAGGTTAACAGAGATGAATTATGCAACATGTGCCTAGATATTCAAGAAACCCAGTAAAGGCTCAACATTTAACCCAATCAATATCTAGCAAAGTAAAGCTTTGCAACAATATTTACAATGTGTATGTCAGGTTTGCATTCACCCACTCCGTTTCATGCAATTTACACCTAATTGTCAGAATCTGCAGATGATCCATTCTTTTCCTTCAACTCTTATCTAGGCTCTAGACAAGCTGGTACCATTCTGCAGCATGTCCCATTTCTGCAGAAGGCACATTTAAATTAACCAAATGGCCTAGCAGCACAGAAGCCATCACTCAAATTTAGTGTCCTGGCATCTCCAATTTGGCCAGAATTAACACCCCCACCGGCCTGAAGCTGTCCTCCTCCCCTGGCTGCAGTACGCTCTCCCCTTCCCCACTGATCTTCGAGAGCCCCCGACTGAAGCCGTGCCCTTCCCCCGGCTGCAGGACACTCCCCCCACCAGCCCCGGACAGCCCCCGCCTGAAGCCATCCCCCTCCCCTGGCTGCAGAACGCAACAAGTGTCGCAACAAGAAAGTATGGACTGAAAACATTGCATCTTTAACGTTTAAATTGTTGTTATATTTTAAGTTATTCACATTTTAACTTTAATAAATCCTTTTTCCACTTGCCGTGCCCATCAGCTACGCCTGCACAGTAATATCTGCATGTTCTACATCACAAGGGGAACGCAATGGGCGGGAATGGATGTGCCACCGGAGAGCCGCTCTGGATGGGGGGGGGGGCGGTTAAATGGGTCCCACTTAGGCTAGTACTTTTTTAAAGGGACTTTGATACATCTTTGAATTATTTCCTATGTGCACCTTGTACCCCATTGCTGCAATTAGGAAGCTCAGAGAAGAGTGACTGTTTTGGGAGAAATTTCTTCCTGCAGAAGCTCTTTGAATTCTCTACCTTTTTAGAGCTGTAGACAGTTTAAATATTGAATATATTTAAACAGCGAAAGGCAGACAGTTTAACTTTAAGGGACGTGGGTAGAGAGCACAGCTTTGAGGCCAAGTTCCAATCACCCATGATCGTATTGAATGTTGAAACGAATGATAAGGGCTGATTGGCCTACATCCGTTCCTGTTTCTTTACCCCTAACGAGAATCTGGCATTGAATCTGCAAAGATTCAATGCAGTTTGCCCAGAGTGTAATTAGGGCCTGGATTCTGGGGACATTTGGCTTGTATGAGAATTCTGATATTCCCCATTAACTTCTTCTTGCTCCCCCACCACCTCAACCCCACACACTGTTTCATTGCGCCCTCTCACTCTCAGTCTTCCCTATCCCTGAATCTCTTCCATTTCAATATTTCTCCCTGCCCCCATCATCTAAATTATCTTCTGATCATTGCATTCTGCTCATTCGACCACCACACTCCAAAGGCGTACAGGTTTGTAGGTTAATTGGCTTGGTATGAATGTAAAATGCAAAATTGTTCCTAGTGTGTGCAGGTTAGTGATAATGTGCGGGGATCGCTGGTCGGTGCGGACTTGGTGGGCTGTATCTTTAAACTAAACTAAACTAAACTAAACTAAACTAAACTAATTAGCTTCAATACTGAAACAGTCTCTGAGCACCATTTAGGATTGAATCTAACATGATGCATTTCATTCAAAGAATAAGGTGGTTTTAAATCATGATCCCAGCTCAGCGAGCTTCAGGTATTTTTGGCTCATTATCACGTTGTGGGATGAAGAAAATCAATGTCAGAGGGTTTAGTTGTTAGGTTGAAGCAAACAAAGAAGTAGAAGGATAACAAAAAATGCTTTTCATGTATTGAGCCTTCATTATTTTGAAGAAAAAGGGCTCAATCTTGAACCTAGTAACATATGAAAACAAATTCTCTCACACAAACAAGGGCCATAAATGCTGTAGGGAAAAAGTTAGTAATTGCATCAAAGATCACAAAACTGGTTCATTAACATCCCTCCTAGATGTAGAGGAATGTTTACTGAAAGTCTTCTGAGCTTTGTATTTTTATTCATTCATGGGATGTGAAGTTGAGCATTTATTATCTTTAGACTTTAGACAATAGACTTTAGACAATAGACAATAGACAATAGGTGCAGGAGTAGGCCAATTGGCCCATCGAGCCAGCACCACAATTCAATATGATCATGGCTGACCATCCCCTTTCCTGCTTTCTCCCCATATCCCCTGACTCCGCTATCTTTAAGAACCCTATCTAGCTCTCTCTTGAAAGTATCCAGAGAACCAGCCTCCACCGCCCTCTGAGAGAGAATTCCACATTCACAACTCTCTGTGTGAAAATGTGTTTCCGCATCTCCGTTCTAAATGGCTTAATCCTTATTCTTAAACTGTGGCTCCTGGTTCTGAACTCACCCAACATCGGGAACATGTTTCCTGTCTCTATCGTGTCCAAACCCTTAATATTCTTATATGTTTCAAAGCTGCCCTCTCATCCTTCTACATTCCAGAGTATACAAGCCCAGCCGCTCCATTCTCTCAGCATATGACAGACCCACCATCCCGGAAATTAACATTGTAAACCTACGCTGCATTCCCTCAATATGTCCTTCTTCAAATTTGGAGACCAAAACTGCACACAATACTCCAGGTGTGGTCTCAGTAGGGCATTGTACAACTGCAGGACCTCTTTGCTCCTATACTCAACTCCTCTTATTATGAAGGCCAAAATGCCAGTTGCTTTCTTCACTGCCTGCTTCACCTGCATGCTTACTTTCATTGACTGATGAACAAGGATCCTGTTGTACTTCCCCTTTTCGCAACTTGACATCATTTAGATAATAATCTACCTTCCTGTTTTTGCTACCAAAGTGGATAACATCACATTTATCCACATTAAACTGCATCTGCCAAGCAACTGCCCACTCACACAACCTGTCCAAGTCACCCTGCATTCTCATAGCATCATAACATCTTTTTCACAGTTCACACTGCCACCCAGCTTTGTGTCATCCGCAAATTTGCCAATGTTACTTTGAATCCCTTCATCTAAATCATTGATGTATATTGTAAATAGCTGCGGTCCCAGCAGCGAGCCTTGCGGTACCCCACTAGTCACTGCCTGCCATTCCGAAAGGGACCCGTTTATCCCTACTCTTTGTTTCCTGTCTGCCAACCAATTTTCCATCCATGTCAGCACTCTACCCCCAATACCATGGACCCTAATTTTGCCCACAAATCTCCTATGTGGGACCTTATCAAATGCTTTCTGAAAGTCCAGGTATACTACATCCACTGGCTCTCCCTTGTCCATTTTCCTAGTTACATCCTCAAAAAATTCCAGAAGATTAGTCAAGCATGATTTCCCTTCCGTAAATCCATGCTGACTCGGACCGATCCTGTTACTGCTATTCAAATGTGTTCCTATTTCATCTTTTATGATTGACTCCAGCATCTTCCCCACCACCGATGTCAGGCTAACTGGTCTATAATTCCCTGTTTTCTCTCTCCCGCCTTTCTTTAAAAGTGGGATAACTTAGCCACCCTTCAATCCACAGGAACTGATTCAGAATCTATAGAACATTGGAAAATTATCACCAATGCATCCACGATTTCTAGAGCCACTTCCTTAAATACTCTGGTATGCAGACCATCAGGCCCTGGGGATTTATCAGCCTTCAGTCCCATCAGTCTACCCAACACCATTTCCTGGCTAATGTGGATTTCCTTCCGTTCCTCCGTCACCCCAGATCCTCTGGCCACTAGTACATCAGGAAGATTGTTTGTGTCCTCCTTAGCGAAGACGGATCCAAAGTACCTGTTCAACTCACCTGCCATTTCCTTGTTCCCCATAATAAATTGACATTTTTCAGTCTCCAAGGGTCCAACTTTGCTCTTAACTATGTTTTTCCTCTTCACATACATAAAGAACCTTTTACTATCCTCCTTTATATTTTTGGCTAGCTTACCTTCGTACCTCATCTTTTCTCCCCGTATTCTGTTGCTCCTTAAACATTACCCAATCATCTTGCTTCCCGCTCTTTGCTATTTTGTACTTCTTCTCTTTTATTTGTATACTGTCCCCGACTTCCTTTGTCAGCCACAGTGGGCCCTTACTCTCCTTGGAATCTTTCTTCCTCTGGAATGAACTGATCCTGCACCTTCTGTATTATTCCCGGAAATACCTGCCATCTCTGCTAGGGTATCTTTCCAGTCAACTTTGGCCAGCTCCTCCCTCATGTTCCGTTTGTTCAACTGTAAAACTGACACCTCCGATTTACCGTTCTTCCTCTCAAATAGTAGATTAAAACTTATCATATTATGGTCACTACCTCCTTAACCTCAAGTTCCCTTATCAAATCTAGTTTGTTGCACAACACTAAATCAGGAATTGCCTTCTCCCTGGTAGGCTCCAATACAAGCTGTTCTAAGAATTAATCACGGAGGCACTCCACAAACTCCCTTTCTTGGGGTCCAGTACCAACCTGATTTTCCTAGTCTACCTGCATGTTGAAATCTCCCACAACAACCGTAGCATTACCTTTACGACATGCTAATTTTAACTCTTGATTCAATTTGCACCCTTTATCCAGGCTACTGTTTGGGGGCCTATAGATAAGTCCCATTAGGATCTTTTTACCCATACAATTCCTTAGTTCTATCCATACTGACTCCACACTCCTCTTTCAATGTCACCCCTTGCAAGGGACTGAATTTTATTCCTCACCAACAGCTACCCCACCCCCTCTGCCCACCTGTCTGTCTTGTCGATAGGAGGTATACCCTTGAATATTCAGTTCCCAGCCCTTGGCCTCTTGCAGCCATGTCTCTGTAATTCCCACAACATCATACTTGCCAATTTCTAACTGAGCCTCAAGCTCGTCCACTTTATTTCTTATACTTGGCGCATTCATATACTACACTTTGACTTTGGTTTTCACCTCCCCTCTCACACCGCTAACAATTGGCCTATTCTTGATCTCACAGTCTCCATCACAGGAAATAGAGTATTGACTGATGTCTATTACAAACCCGCTGATTCCCACAACTATCTCGACTACACTTCTTCTCACCCTGCTTCCTGCAAAGGCTCCATCCCTTACTTCCAACTCCTCCGTCTACACCGTACCTGTGCCAAGATGAGGTGTTCCATACCAGGACATCCGAGATGGCCTCTTTCTTTAGTTCCCCACTCCCATCATAGATGACCATAGATGTCTTCTCGGTATTCTGCAGTTCCGCACTTGCTCCCCTTTCCCCTAGTCGCAACAGATACAGAGTCCCCCTAGTCCTTACATTCCACCCCATCAGCTGTCACATACAACACATAATCCTCCAAAATTTCCGCCACCTCCAATGGGATTCCACCACTAGCCCCATTTCCCATTGCCACCCCTTTCAACCTTCCACAGAGACCGTTCCCTTCACACCCAAAACCCCCGCCCCCCCAGCACCATCCCCTGCAACCGCAGAAGATGCAACACCTGAAACTATACCTCCTCCCTCGACTCTGTCCAGGGACCCTGCCAGGCCTTTCAGGTTAGGCAGAGGTTCACTTGCACCTCCTCCAACCTCGTCTGCTGTATCCGTGTTTAAGATGTGGACTCATTCGCTCAGCCCGCCTGAACCAACCTGATCTCCCGGTTGCCGGATACTTTAATTCTCCTTTCCATTCAAGTCAAGTCAAGTCAAGTTTATTTGTCACATACACATATGAGATGTGTAGTGAAATGAAGAGTGGCAATGCTCACGGACTTTGTGCAAAAAAAAACCAACAACAAAAAAACCACAACAGAATGGAAGAATAGAATCACATATTCTTTTACATATTAAATATTGTGGGCGGAAAGAAAAAGGGGAAAATAATAGGGGAATAATAAAAAGCAGCAATTTTTTATGAACAGTAGAGTGGTACAGTAAAGTTAGTCCCTGGTGAGATAGGAATTTACAGTCCTAATGGCCTCTGGGAAGAAACTCCTTCTCAACCTCTCTGTTCTCCCAGCATGGCAATGGAGGCGTTTGCCTGACCGTAGCAGCTGGAACAGTCCGCTGCAGGGGTGGAAGGGGTCTCCCATGATCTTAATGGCTCTGGTGTTGCACCTCCTGATGTATAGCTCCTGCAGAGGGGCGAGTGTAGTTTCCATTGTGCGTTCAGCCGAACTCACTACTCTCTGCAGAGCCTTCTTGTCCTGGGCAGAGCAATTCCCAAACCAGATTGTAATATTTCCGGACAAGATACTTTCCACAGCCGCTGAGTAAAAGCACTGGAGGATCTTCGGAGACACTCTGAATTTCCTCAATTGCCTGAGGTGGTAAAGGCGCTGCCTTGCCTTACACACGAGTGCTGCAGCGTGTGATGTCCATGTCATATCCTCAGAGATGTGGACTCCCAGGTATTTAATTAAGGTATAAATAATTCCTACACACACCTTTCTGTCCTAGGTCTTCTCCATTGTCAGAGTGAGGCTAAACGCAAATTGGAGGAACAGCATCTCATATTTCGGTTTGGCAGTGGTATGAATATTGATTTCTCTTACTTCAGGTAGCACCGGCATTCCCTCTCTCTCTATCCCTACGCCATCCAAGTTGCACTAGTTTTTCGTTTTCATCCTACAAACAGCTAACAATGGCCTGTTTCCTTTATCATCGTTACTTTTTTGCATATCTTCCATTCATTGTTCTTTATCTCTCCACATCATCGTCTATATCTCTTGTTTACCTTATCCCTAACCAGTCTGAAGAAAGGTCTCGACCCGAAACATCACCAATTCCTTCTCTCCAGAGATGTTGCCTGTCCCGCTGAGTTACTCCAGCTTTTTGTGTCTATCTTCGGTTTAAACCAGCATCTGCAGTTCCTTCCTACACATGAAATAAAGGGAGATGGAATCATTTGGAAGTTAGTGGATGTTGGTTGCAGGTGGAAAGTCATGCCTTTGATCCACATTGTGACAGTAAAGGACGTATATTGCAGGGTATTTCACAGTGGGAACTCTGTGGGAAACAGACACACCCAGACTAGAAATGGAACTCAAAGGTCTCCAGGGAAAAACGATCTTCACCTTCCCAGAGGAAAGTTTTCATGTCTCTTCGGGCCCCTTCGGTCGTGGCTGACCATGGGTGTCTCCAGGGTGCTATTCCCTATATGGAGGATGCCTGTGTGGGACTTTATTTAATGTGGGGAGACTGGTGCACAAACAGCCACCCCACGGTCCTTGACAGATCTGGGTCAGGATCCAGTGGCATGGAGTCCAAGATGACCGGAGACCCTTTTCTGCTGCAGCCTTCATCCGCCTTCCCAGCCATTGTGACACTCCACTAAGGTCAGCCATCGTCCGCCGCCTGTTCCACCGTTGAGGTCTTGGTTGAATTGCTCTTTGTCAGAGACCTCCCCCTCGACCTTACCGCCATGGGTGACCTTACCAGGAACACACCTCCAGACGGCATCGCTCTCAGGTCCACACAAACTAAACCACAACAAGGTGACAATCCACGGAGAAGTTTTATGTCTCGGGGGAATGAATATAAGAACAAAGGAAGTTTAATGGGATAGTGGGTACAGGAATCACAATGTATGATCAGCTCATGGCGATTGTGTTGTGCAAAATTGTTGAGAACTTTTTGAGATTTCTGTACAGCATCACTAACACAGAATTCCCAAAAGATCTTTCAGTGAATGCCAGTGTTTTCCAATCATTGTTACTGTAAAATTCCTGTCATTAAGATCATAAAGTTCATGAGTGAATCATGCAACCATTTTATAAACGTTTTCCACTACTGTGATAATAACCAGGCAGGATTATGATAAATGTTGAATGTGATATAGTTTGTGGTGCCATAACTAATGTTTTCACCTCTTGAAAGAGCCATCCGCATAGTCACGTCAGAAAGAGTCATCTCCTTAAATTTTGAATCACTTCAATATGGTTTCCTTACAATTAGGAAGAAGGCATATGGTATCCTTGCCTTCCGATGTCAAGGCATTGAGTACAAGAGTCAGGAAGTCATGATGTAGCTTTATAGTACTTTGATTATCATGCATTTGGAGTATTACATGCAGTTCTGGTCGCCCCATTACAGGAAGGATGTGGAGACTTTGGAAAGGGTGCATAGCAGGTGTACCTGAATGATACTTAGATTAGGGGTTATTCATTACAGGGAGAGGTTGGACAGACTTGGATTGCTTTCTCTGGAACTCCAGAGACTGCGGGTAGACCTGATAAAATTATATAAAATTATGAGAGACAAAGTCATCGTCATAGTCATAGAGCATATTCACGTGTCCTACCAGTTCCCCATCATCAACAAAACATGTTACTTCTTCAAAGAATTCCAGTAAGTTGGTCATACAGTGTGGAAACAGGCCTTTTAGCTCAACTTGCATGCACCGACCAACATGCCCCATCTACACGAGTCCCTCCACCTGCATTTGTTTCATATCACTCTGTACCTATCTGATCCATGTACCTTTCCAAATGTTTCTTTACCATTGTCAGAACCTTTTTCCCAGGATAGAAAATCAAATACAAGAGGGCATAGCTTTAAGGTGAGAGGGCCAAAGTTAAAAAGAGACATGCAGGGCAAGTTTTTTTACACAGAGGTGGTGAGTGCCTGGAAAGTATTACCAAGGGGCCAGAGAGCCTGTGTTCTTACTGTATTATGATCTAAGTAAGGACATGCCTGAACAATCCTATCAATAATTCGGGATCTTGGCAATTCTCCCCTTATTTACATTAGGTTATTTGGCATTCATTCTGCCTCTATTTAGTTGAGGTTTAGATACAGCGTGGAAACAGGCCCTTTGGCCTACCGTGTCTACATCAGCCATCGATCACCCATTCATACTAGTCTTATGTTATCTCAGTTCTGCATCCTAAACAGTAGGGGCAATTCACAGAAGCCGATTAACCTACAAATCTACAAGTCTTTGGAATATGACAAGAAACCAGAGCACCCAGAGAAAACATATGCGGTCACAGGAAGGACATACAAGCTCCACATGGACAGCACTCATAGTCAGGATCAAATGTGGGTCTCTGACGCTGTGAGGGAGCAGCTCTACCACTGTGCCACTGTGCAGCCCTATTGTTTGAACAATATGCTGAGAAGTCTTAAGAAACATCGCCTATACATTCTTTGCACAGATGCTGCCAGTCCCCCTGAGTTACTCAAACACATGGTGTTTTGTAGTATTAGCCCTTATAGCTTATGTGTCATGCAGAATCTAAAGAGCAAGGGATAGAGATCGGTGTCTTATTTTTGTTTTGAACCTAACTCCTTGGATCTGCACATATGAAAATTGCTTCTGAGATTGTGCTTTATATTAAGGCAGTGTATACAAGGTCTCTACAGAAGTGACTACACTTAGAGTATCTTGACGCACCTTATTTGTTCCCAGGTACGGGTCACCCCCAGATTACAGATACCCTATTTATATAAAACGCACACATATGAAGGAGTGTTTGGGAGACTAAAGGATGGATTCACTGGCTGCTGTAGGGCTGCAGATACCCTCTGCTATATGGGAACTCAGTTGGACGCAATATCTGAATGGTTGAGTTAAATGACCTGGTTTTACTACACATTGTCCTTTGTTTGTTTATATTTTTATTATATACTAGACTAAGAGGGACCCGTTGGGTCCCAGCATCACACGGGACGGCTGGTCCCCCAACGCAATATTCCACCTCTCCACCAATTCCAATATTGTTGGCCAGTGGGCGGGGGCTTTCTGGAATGCTAGTATGGATGTTATGGTCTGAAGGGGCTGGTTTCCAGAGGGCTAGTATGGACATGGTGGGGCCGAATGGATTCTTGGGCTTGCGGCTCAGTCACTCAAGCCTGTTGTGCTGGCAGCTCACTCACTCACGGCTGGTGGGCTGGCAGTTGACTCACGGCTATTCCTTGAAATTCCATTTCAAGCAGGGTGCAAGGCCACCAAATTCAAGTGCAGTTGCTTACCACTTCAAGCAGGGTGTAAGGCCACCAAATTCAAGTGCAGTTTCATACCATTTCAAGCAGGGTTCAAGGCCATTAAAGACAGTGTCGTGACCTCTCCCTCCTCCATCTTGCAGAGACTGAGCCACGCCCACACTTCTGAGTTTTATAGTCCCTCTCCCCCTCCCACCAGAACGGGCGTGGCCTTCATGGCGTGATTGACAGGAGAGAGAATCTCAACATTTTTAAAATAATAATAACTCTTTTATTTTTAATCGATGGAAAAAATCCTCGGCACCTGATGAGCGGAAGGGGACTCTGAGTAAGATGGCCAAAAAGCACAGCCGAACGTGGCAGCGTTTTCTCTAAAATCAATGTAAAGCGCAAACAGGAAGTGGTCAAGATTAGACTTTTAATTATATATAGAAGGCAAGGCAACTTTAATTAGGCAAGGCAATGTTAAATAGGCAAGGCAACTTTAATTGGGCAAGGCAACTTTAATTAGGCAAGGCAACTTCATTTAGGCAAGGCAACTTTAATTAGGCAAGGCAACTTTAATTGGGCAAGGCAACTTTAATTAGGCAACACAGCTTTAGCATTTCCAAACCAAAGGCAACACAGCTTTATCATTTCCAAACCAAAGGCAACACAGCTTTAGCATTTCCAGACCAAAGGCAACACAGCTTTAGCATTTCCAAACCAAAGGCAAAACAGCTTTAGCATTTCCAAACAATATTTTGAAACCACAATAAGAGCACTGACAGGTCAGTAAAACCACTCACAGTTTAGTAAACATGTGTTCAGTGTTATTCACAGCTCAGGCTGAGAGACGTGACCCTCTCGCTCTCGCTCCCCCATCTTGCAATGACTTACTGAGGCACTCAACACTTCTGGGTTTTACAGTCCCTCCGGAACGGGCGTGGCATTCAGGAGAGAGAATTCTCAACATTTTTTAAACACTAAAGCCAGGATTTTGCCATGAACGCCATAAGTGCCTTTTCATGCCTTTTTTGATGATTTCACCAGGATAATGTCTTTTCCACAATTGTGTGCCTAAATCAGCTTTTTTAGCCGTTTTGCTAAAACGTTGTGTTATTTTCTCTGGTTGTACCGTGATTAAATGATGCTTTCTATGTTAACACATTAACAGTATGTTAACACGATAGGGGGTGTCGGAGGAGGGTGATTGCAGCCCTGCCGGCAGTCTGTTTGTTTTTTCATACCTTTTGTTATTTTTAGCATTTGTTTAAAGTTTGTTTTAATGTTCTTCTGTTTGTTTTATGTGGGGGTCGGGGGGGGGGGGGGGGTCGGATCGGGGGGAAGTTTTTTTTTCAAGTTCCTACCTTCCCGAAGATGTGATCAAGTTTCGGATCACATTCTCTGGGATCTGCGGCCTAACATCGATGGAGCTGAAAGCCGCCTCGGACTGTCGTGACTGTCGTGACAGTCGCGGACTTACGATCGGAGCAGATCTCTTGCTTGGGATCGATCCCACCACGGACTGTGGACATACCAACAAGGGCTCACAGTCTCGGGAGAGGCTGAGTCGGGAGCTCCAACGCCGCAGAAGGTTCGACCAGCCCCGACGCGAGGTTCGATCGCCCGGCGCGGGTAGCTGACATCCCCCCGATGCAGGAGCTGATCGCCTCGAAGCGGAGGGCCCAAACACCGCTGGCTACAGTAGTTAAAATCATCCCGTCAACGGGGGCTCGAGGCCCACGACCGGGGAAGAACAAATGAAAGGACTTGGAACTTTATTTTCACCTTCTTTCACAGTGACGAATGTGTAGGAGTCACTGTGATGGATGTTTATGTTAAAATGAGTTTTCTGAGTCTGTTGCTTTTTTAAATTGTATGACTGACCTGGCCAGTGAATTTCACTACACAAATTGGTATATGTGACAATAAATGAACTTATGAACTTATGAACTTATATGAATGTTATTATTAAAGTTTTAACATAGTATAATTTTCAAGCAAATCTTCCACTGCCGGGGCGTAACTGAGAGCGCCACCGTCGGTCATTCATTTATTCGTGTCGCTGCCCCTGGTCCAGTCTTCTCCAAGATCTATTTAAAAAAGAACTGCAGATGCTGGAATAATAGGTAGACAAATAATGCTGGAGAAACTCAGCGGGTGATGCAGCATCTATAGAGAGAAGGAATAGACGGCATTTCGGGTTGAGACCCTTCTTCAGACTGATGTTGGGGTGGCGGGAGAAAGAAAGGAAAAGGCGGAGACAGTGTGAATAGAAGGAGAGCTGGGAAGGGGAGGGGAGGAGGGAGGAGGGAGAAGACAAGGGCTATCTAAAATTAGAGGAGTCAATGTTGATACCGCTGGTGTGTAGGCCACCCCAGGGGAAATACCCAAGCATGTCTCCTCACTACATTTATTGCTAGCTCTGGTCGCAAATCTGAGTTTGAATGATTGGTGCAAGGCATTCATTGATGCTGGAATTCCACTGTGGAAATTGAAAACCAAATCTCTGAGGTTTTGTAGAGAAATACACAGAGGAACATATACCAAGCGAGTCATCGTTACAGAAAAATTATGTTGACAGCAACTTCAGCATTGTTGTGCAGAAAATTAGAGATGAAGTTGCATGCAACAAAATATGGATCTCAATAGACGAGACAATCGATGCTGTGGGGAGATATATTGCCAATGTGGTCATCGGTACACTGGAGGCACGTCAACCATCAAAGGAGTATTTGTTGACATTGGAAGTATTGGAGAAGTGAAACAGGTCAATTATTGCTCAGTTGTTTATATCTTCACTTGCTATACTTTGGACAGAAGGTATAAAACACGAGAATGTTCTTCTGTTTGTGACTTAAAGTTTCATTACCCAAAATGTTGCATTTGACATGCTTAGCTCAAGGCCTTCATAGAATTGCCAAGCACATACGTAGCTTGTTTCCAAATGTCGATAGCCTCGTTTCTAATGTCAAGAAAAAATTCCTCAAAGCACCGTCACGTGTGCAGTTGTTCAAAGAGATGGCACCTGAGATTCAACTACCTCCTCAGCCCGTTTTGACTCGGTGGGGTACATGGCTCTCTGCTGTACTCTACTATGCTGCAAATTTTGAAAAGATAAAATAAATCGTCAACTGTTTTGAAGAAGAAGAATCTGCTGCAGTCAGGATCGTCAGTGAAATCATGCAGAAAAAGTCCCTCCACCACGATCTTGTGTTTATTGCTTCCAATTTTGCAAACATCCTACAAGCTATCACTTACCTTGAGAAACGTGGTGAAACATTAGTGAATAACTTGCAGGTTTTCAACAAAGTAACTGACGACATTCATAAAGTTCCTGGTGATGTAGTTCCTGACTCTCTCACAAGGATAATGTGAGAGAGTGATTTTAGCTAAATAAGATCTTGAAGAAATAGAAAACATAGCTAAAGTTCTCAAAGCTAGTTGTAATACACAAGATATCGACATGAATATAGAGTCTGTAGCTTGTTTCGGGTATGCACCAGTGACCTCAGCTGAGGTAGAAAGAAGTTTTTCACAACTGAAGCATATTCTGTCTGACAGAAGTCATAGTTTAACACCAGATAATTTGAAAAAAATGCTAGTAATTATGTGCAACCAGGCAACTGTGGTCATTTAATGTAGCATACCTTTATATTATCATTTTAACCATATTTTGGTGGTGGAAATAAACACCTTTTTATGCCTTTTTTTGTCAATAAATGCCTTTTTCGTGCCTTTTTTGTAATTTTATTATGCCTTTTTGCCTTCCTATTTCAGAGCTTTTTAGTGCCTAAACATCCTGGCTCTACTAATAACTTTGATTTTTCATCAATGGGAAAAATCCTCTTGTCCTGCGCAGCGGAGGGGGGCTCTGAGTAAGATGGCCAAAAACCACAGCCGTAAGTGGCAGCGTTTTTTCTAAAATCAATATACAGAACAACAGGAAGTGGTCAAGATCAGACTTTTAGTAATATAGATATTGTCAGGTGGCTGAATTTTAAACTTTCAAACTCTTCAGCTTATGAACAGTTGTCAGGAAAAGAATGCTGTGGTAAATTGAGTAAGACCTGTGTATGGTCCAAAAAGAGTTAATCTACTAACTTAGTGACCGCCATAGAGTCATGGAATCATACAGCAAAGAAACAGTCCTTTGGCCAAACTCGCCTGTGCCGACCAAGATGCTACATCTGCACTAGTCCCACCTGCTTGCGTTTAATCCAAATCCTTCTAAACCTTTCCTATCCTTGTACCTGTCCAAATGTCCTTTAAATGCTGCTACAAAACCTGCCACAACTACCTCTCTGGCAGTCTGTTCCATATACCCACCTCCATCTGAGAGAAAAAATTGCCCCTCAGGTTCCTATTAAATCTTTCCCCGCTCACCTCACACCTATGTGCTCTGGTTATTGATTCCCCCACTCTGGGTAAAAGAGTCTGTGCATTCATCCTCACAAATCCCCGCCATGATTTTATACATCTCTATAAGATAACATTTTGGCTTCCTGCACTCCAAGAAATAAAGTCATAGCTTGCCCAAAGTCTCCCTATCACCCATGCCCTTGAGTCCTGACATGTTATTAAATCTTCTCTACAATCTTTCCAGCTCATTCTCTCTATAGCAGGCTGACCAAAACTAAATACAAGACTCCAAATGCAGGATCACAAACGTCTCATACAACTGTAATATACTGGCCCAAATTCTTTACAAATTCAATACCCTGACTGTTGAAGGCCAATGTATCAAAAGCCTTCTTTACTACCCTTTATAAATATATTAAGAAGTGGTTGCAAATGGTCACCCTTCTTTACAGCTTCATTCAGGAATATTCATTAAGACCTCCAGGGCCAACCTGCATCCACCTATGATTTCCCTGGGAAAGGGCCTATATAAAGGAAGGGAAGAGGCTGCTATTAACTTGACCTCACCTGCACCATGAAGCCAGGGTTAGAAAATGCAATGATATTTCAACACGTTGAAGACGGAGGGATTAAGAAAGTGCACAAGAGTCGAGCAAAAGTGGGGGATGTTAGAGCAGTGGCCACAGCATCATGGATAAAAATACATAATGTAGGAAATGTCAGTAATAAAAAATATAATCAGGAGAAAGAAGCAAGAAATATCACATAGCAGTTTTGTTCCTGCCAGATAGTGTGAAAGAGATGTCAAAAGGATTTCTCCAGCCAGGCAAAGACTGTTGCATAAATATTACATGAAAATTAACTTGTTTCCATCTATTGTCCTGATGCCACATTTAGTATCCTCCTCACTGATTAATTGATGTTGCAGCATTGCAAGTACTGGTGCTTAAAAAAAAGCCGGAAACACTTCTTTTCTCCAGCTTATTTTTGATTGAAGAAAAGCAATTAAAAAATGTATATTTCACAAACGTTTGAGTGTTTAAGCAAAAAAAAAGATTCAAAAATGGAATAGTATTTGTTTATGTCTGTCCGGCTTTAGCAGGGCAGTGGACAAGCTAAAGATTGAGTCCAAAGAGGGGTTCTGATGTGAAACATGCATTTGTTTTCTCCAGAGATACTGCCTTACCTGCTGAGTTACTCCAACATTTTGTGTTTATCTCCAAGGTAAAAATACAATTCCATACAAAGACCTTCATTAACCTGAAGAAACCCAAAACAAGGTTGGCACAGTATTGGAGCTGGTAAAGTACCTACCTTGCAGTGCCAGAGACTTACAGTGCATGCAGAAAGTATTCAGACCCCTTCACCTTTTCCATATTTTGTTACATTACAGCCTTATTTTAAAATGGATAAAATTCTTTTTTTTATCATCAATCTGCACACAATACCCCAGAAGGAAGAAGCAAAAACAGGTGTTTGGAAATTTTGGCAATGTAATTAAAAAGAAATAACTGAAATATCACATTTGCATAAGTATTCAGACCCTTTACTATGACACTCAAAATTAAGCTTAGGTTCATCCTGTTTCCATTGATTATCCTTGAGATGTTTCTACAAATTGACTGGAGTCCACCAGTGGTAAATTGATTGTAGATGATTTGGAAATGCACACACCTGTCTATATAAGGTCCCACAATTGACAGTGCATGTCAGAGCAAACACCAAGCCATGAAGACGAAGGAATTGTCCGTAGATCTCCGAGACAGGATTGTGTCGAGATACAGATCTGGGGAAGGGTATAAAACAATTTCTGCAGCATTGCAGGTCCCGAAGAGCACAGTGGCTTCCGTCATTCTTAATTGGAAGAACTTTGGAACCACTAGGAATCTTCATAGAGCTTGCCGCCCAGCCAAAGTGAGCAATCGGGAGAGAAAGGCCTTGGTCACGGAAGTGACCAAGAACCCGATCGTCACTCTGACAGAGCTCCAGAGGTCCTCTGTGGAGATGGGAGCACCTTCCAGAAGGACAACTATATCTGCAGCAATCAAGTCTTTATGGTAAAGTATCCAGACGGAAGCCACTCCTCAGTAAAAGGCATATGACAGCCTTCTTAGAGTTTGCCAAAAGGCATAGAAAACAAGATTCTATGGTCTGATTAAACCAAGATTGAACTCTTTGGCCTGAATGCCATGCGTCATGTCTGGAGGAAACCAGGCACCGCTCATCACATGGCCAATACCATACCTACGGTGAAGCATGGTGGTGGCAGCATTATGCTGTGGCGATGTTTTTCAGTGGCAGGAACTGGGAGACTAGTCAGGATAGAGGGAAAGATGAACGGAGCAAAGTACAGAGAGATCCTAGATGAAAACATGCTCCAGAGCGTCCTGGACCTCAGACTGGGGTGGAGGTTCACCTTCCAACAGAACGAAAAACCTAAGCACACAGTCAACACAATGCAGGAGTGGCTTCGTGACAAGTCTGTGAATGTCCTTGAGTGGCCCAGCCGGAGCCCGGACTTGAACCCGATCGAACATCTCTGGAGGGACCTGAAAATAGCTGTGCATTGACGCTCCCCATCCAACCTGACAGAGCTTGAGACGATGTGCAGAGAAGAATGGGAGAAATATCCCCAAAACAGGTGTGTCAAGCTTGTAGCATCATACCCAAAAAGACTTGAGGCTGTAATCGCTGCCAAAGGTGCCTCAACAAACTACTGAGTAAAGGGTCTGAATACTTATGTGAATGTGATATTTCAGTAACTTCATTTAATTACATTGCAAAAATTTCTAAACACCTGTTTTCGCTTTTTTATTATGGGGCATTGTGTGTAGATTGATGATAAAAGAAAAGAATTTAATCCATTTTAGAATAAGGCTGTAACGCAAAATAATGTGGAAAAAGTGAAGGAGCCTGAATACTTTCTGAATGCACTGTAAGTTTGATCCTGACGCTGGGTGCCGTCCCTGTGGAGTTTGCACACTCTGCCTGTGACCATGCGGGTTTCTCAGGTTTCCTCCCTCATCGCAAAGATGTGTGGGTTTGTAGGTGAATTGGCCTCTGAAAATTGCCTCTAGTGTGCAAGGAGTGGATGAGAAATTAGCATAGCATTAAACTTGTATGAATGGGTGATCAATGGTTGGTGTGAACTCGGTGGGCCGAAGAGCCTGTTTCCATGCTGTATCTATCTTTCAATCAATCTAACTTCTGGCCTGAGAAACAGTGCAAGTATTACTGCAATGGAACAAAAATGCTGAGGTTACAAGTGGGTGATGGCAAGGTATGAGTGAAATCTGGATTGAAGTGTCAGCTAACCACAAGCTAAATTATTGTCTAACAAACTAAACTTATAAAGGGAGAAAAAAATATAGATGCTGGAATTCTGAAATAAAAATGGATAATGCATAAAACACTCAGTTATCTGGCCTGCTAATGGGCCTGTCCCACTTAGGCATCTTTTTAGGCGAGTGCAGGAGACTATGCAGTCGCCAAATGGTCGCCACATGTTCGTGGGTGGTTGCCGGGGAGTCGCCTTCATGGTTGTGAGGAGTTCCCACATTCTGGGAACTGGTCGCAGCCTCATTATAGTCAACGCGAATTTTTCAACATGTTGAAAAATAAGCGGCGACTAGAATGAAGCTGCCATGGAGAGTAGCGAGAATTCTCGTGCCGTGGGTGGGTCGCCAGGAGGTCCTAGTGGGTCGAAGGTTCTCGAAGGTTCTCGTAGGTGGTTGCCAGTGCTGACCGGTGAATTTCATTGGCTCATTGGGGAAAAAAAACGTAAGCAGTAGTTTTCAGAACCAAGGATAACCGACCGGTAATGTTAAATGTCCGCCGAGCTTCACAGGCGTATACCTCTGGTTTCTTAAAATTTGTCTGGCTTCTTAAAAGTTGTCTCCACTTCTTCTCCACTCCTTCTCTCTCCTTCTCTCTCCTTCTCTCTCCTTCTCTCTCCTTCTCTCTCCTTCTCTCTCCTTCGCTCTCCTTCTCTCTCCTTCTCTCTCCTTCTCCCTCCTTCTCCCTCCTTCTCCCTGCTTCTCCCTCCTTCTCCCTCCATCTCCCTCCTTCTCACTCCTTCTCGCTCCTTCTTCCCCCCCTTCTCCCCCGCTCTTCTCCCCCCCTTCTCCCCCCCTTCTCCCCCCTCCTTCTCCCTGCCATTCTCCCGCCCCCCTTCTCCTCCCCCTTCTCCTCCCCCTTCTCCTCCCCCCTTCTCCTCCCCCTTCTCCTCCCCCCTTCACCTCCCCCCTTTCTCCTCCCCCTTCTCCTCCCCCCTCTCTTAAAAGACTTACCGTACACTCTGCTTTAGCCGTCTTAATTACAGCGCCAACTTTCCTGTTCATCGCGATGTTTGTCTGTATCACATTGGTTTTGCACCATGTGAATTTCACTCAGACAGCACTCCCCCCGCTTGCCCTGTCCCCGCCTGCATAATGGGCTGGTGAAAGAAGTGATGTGTGTGTGTGCGTTCCACTCTGACAGTCGCCTTTCCAGTTGCCGTTTTTTCAGGCGCCTGAAAAATCTCCTAAGTGGGACTGGCCCATAAGTTTTTCTGCCATTTTCAGGTTTTAAAAATAATGAAGATTTATGGAATTCCCTGCCACAGAGGGCAGTGGAGGCCAAATCACTGGATGGATTTAAGAGAGAGTTAGGTAGAGCTCTAGGGGCTAGTGGAGTCAAGGGATATGGGGAGAAGGGAGGCACGGGTTATTGATAGGGGACGATCAGCCATGATCACAATGAATGGCGGTGCTGGCTCGAAGGGCTGAATCGCCTCCTCCTGCACCTATTTTCTATGTATGTCTATGTTTCTAAGATTAATTTGGGGCAATTGTCTTTTAGAAAAGAAGAGCATGGTAAGAAGGGAGATAGACATCACTTTGAGAATGCACACTGACAGTGTATCCAACGTTAAACGAAGAAGCACGCAGTTTCTCACAGCGTGGGTGTTTTACTGCCACGTTGATGGTGTGGGAATCAGATTTCAGGTAAACCAAGCAGAAAATGAGAGTTTAAATTCCCACTGAAGAAACTGAGGATTATGAATTTGCTTCTTATTAACAGAAAATGAAATCAAAAGCAAATTTCAGAAACAATAACTATGAGAATGCTGTTGCTTTATAAAGTGAAAACCTTTCCCTCGTGTTCTTGAGACAAGGAAACCTGTAGGTCTGTATATGGTTCCAGTCTCACTTTAACATGAGCAAGATTTTCAGTAACATCAAACCTCAGAACAAGCCAACCAACAACCTTCACAATGCAGCAAATCCTAGCCGGTATATCTAGGCTTTCCCAGCATTGACGGAACAACTAGCAGTTTTTATCCTTTTATATCAGTGCCGGCTTCATCAGTTGTTGGTCATCCATCGGCAATATCAGCTCAGCTTTTCTCTCTGCACTAGCACAGCCTGAGCTGCTGGACATTCATTTCCTTTACATTTATACGTTGCACCTTTTACATCTCTTTGTTTGTGTTCGCTCTCTAACCGCCCTTATTTGCAGCTTTTATAGCGACGTGGCGACATACGGCATGGAAACAATCTGTTTCCTCCACTGAATCCTTGCAGGCTATTAACCACCCAGATTTTCAGTTAGCCCAAGATTTTCCTTTAAGTCGAGGTTGCTTTTTTCCACCGTGACGAAGTTTAGCATGAAATAATATTTCAATTAGAAGTTCTGTAATTCTCAGTAAAATAGCAAACAACATATGGATTACACAGCATTAAGTGGATTCTTGAAATTTACTGGTGATCTGCAGACACCTGGTCTTTCAGAACATAGTAACAAGGAACTACAGGTGCTGGTTTACCAAAATAAAGTCACAGCAGACCAGACAGTGTCCCTGAAGAACATGGATACGTGATGTTTTGGGTAGGGCCGAATCTGAAGAGTCCTGACCCGAAGCATCACCTATCAATGTTCTCCAGGGATGCGGCCTGACCCACTGAGTTACTCCAACACTTTGTATCTTTTTTTGTATTTCAGAACATGTTGCATTTATTGTTAATACCCACAATAATAAATGTGTGGCTTTACCAGACCAAATCTGTCCTGCATGTAATGTGTTTTTTCTAACAAACAATGTCTAATCCTGAAAAAATAAGCTGTCATAGCAATGGTGCTAAACCATAGAGAACTTAATGTGCTGAGTCAGAACATGTGGAGACGAGATGTAAGAGACTACCAGAAAGGAGATAGCTAGGTGAAGTGGGTTATTGAGTCATGCGTGAGAGAAACAGGCTCTTCAAACCAACTCATCCATAGCCAACAAGATTGTCCATCCAAGCCAATCCCATTTGCTCATGTTTGACATATTTCCCTAAAGCTGTCCTTTCCATATACCTGTCCAACTGTCTTTTAACTGTTGCTATGGTGCCTACCTCAATCACTTCCTCTAGAACCTCTCTCCAAATGGTGCAGCACCGTGGTCCAGCTGGTATAGCGCCAAAGGCCCAGGTTCGATCTTGACCTCAGGTGCTGTCGGTGTGGAGTTTGCACGTTCTCCCTGTAACTGTGTGAATTTACTCTGGGTGCTGCAATTTCCTCCCACATCCTAAACAGCTTCTGTCTCACTGTGTTCATCAACAAGTTCGCTGATGACACAACAGTGGTGGGTCTCATCAGTGACAATGATGAGTCGGCGTACAGGATGGAGGTGGAGCTGCTCACAGGATGGTGCAAATCCCACAACCTCATTCTCAACGTGGGAAAAACGAAGGAGATGGTGGTTGACTTCAGGAGGGCGGGAAAACAACACCATACACCTCTGCACATCGATGGAGCTGATGTGGAAAGGGTCAACAGCGTGAAGTTCCTAGGACTCCACCTGTCAGATGACCTGACGTCCACGACCAACACCACAGCACTGGTCAAGAGAGCCCAGCAGCGACTACACCCTCTCCGAAGACTGCGTAAAGCAGGTCTCCCCACTACACACCTACGAACTTTTTATAGGGGGACAATCGAGAGCACATTAACCTACGGCATCACTTCCTGGTTCGGGAGCTGCAAGGCGTACGAACGGCACCAACTAGACAGGATTGTGAAGACCGCCAGCAGGATTATTGGTGCTCCACTCCCTTTCCTGCTGGACATATACAGGAAGAGATGTATCAGCAGAGCCATCTCCAACATCAAAGACCCCTACCACCCATCCCATCACATATTCTCCATCCTGCCATCTGGGAAGAGGTACCGGAGCATTAGGTGCAAAACCAGCAGGATGCTCCTCAGCTTCTTCCCGCAGGGTATAAGACTGATAAACGGACTTTGCCCCCTGCCAAAGTATCGTGCACCAACCACCAACCTGGACACACTGCAGCAGAGCCACTGTCGTGCCGCTGCCGATCGGAACGCCTGTTGATGTTTAGTAGAGTAGAGTGTTAATTTGTTCATGATATATGTATTTTTACTTTTATTTATTTTTTACTGCACACACTGAAATGGACACTGGTTGAGGAACGTTTTTTTGTTTCCTCTGGGTATGCGAATACTCAGGAAATAACAATAAAGATATACAATACAATACAATACAATACAACACTCTCCAGGGCCCTACTGTTCACTGTGGAAGTTCTACCCTGGTTTCCCCTCAGAAAATGCAACACCTCACACTTATCTGAATTAAACTCCATTTCCCATTACTTGTCCCACTTACCTGACTGATCAAAATCCCACTGTAATTCTTGATAACCTCTTCACTATCTACGATACCATCTATTTTAAAATCATCTACAAACTGATCATATCTTGTACATTCTCATCCAAATCATAGAAATGGATCACAAACAACAATGGCCCCCAGCATGGATCCCTGAGGCATACCATGAGTCACAGGGCTTCAGTCCACAAAACAACTTTCCACAATCATCCTCTGCTTTATACCATCATGCCAAATATATATCCACGTAGCTACCTCTTGCTAAATGTCATGTTCTTCAGGGCAGCAAAGAGTGGTTCTACCAAGATCAGTGCTGACACCACTGTTGTTCCCTCTTTATGTCAATTACTTTGTTGAGTTTGGAACTGAAAAGCCTAGTTCTGAATTTCCTTATGACACTAACATCACCAACATTGCAGAGGAATGCAGCAAATTGCATCGTGAAAGGATGGTGAATACCGAATAGTGAAAGGCTTGGATAGAGTGGATGTGGAGAGGATGTTTCCACTAGTGGGAGAGTCTAGGACCAGAAGGGACAGCCTCAGAATAAGGACGTACCTTTGGAAAGGAGATGAGGTGGAATTTCTTTCTCCTTTTGGAGATTTGGTGAATCTATGGAGTTCATTGCCACAAATGGCTGTGGAGGCCGTCATTGAATATTTTTAAGATGGAATTGAACAGATTCTTGATTAGTAAGCATGTCAAGGATTATGGGGACAAGGCAGGAGAATGGGGCTGGGAGGGAAAGATAGATCAGCCACAATTAAATGGTGGAGTAACCTCAATGGGCCGAATGGCCAAATTCTGCTCCTATAACGTATGAACATGAAAATATTAAATTAAATAAACAATTTTTACTTTAATTGTTCTCTACCTGTACACCTGCTGTGAGCTGATCTATTTCATCCAGTCTGGAGAGAAATCTCACTGGAGCTATAAACACAATAGCAAATTGGAGGAACACCATCTCATATTTCACTTGGACAGCTTACAACTCAATGGTATTAATAAGGGCCTCAACCCGAAACATCACCCATTCCTTCTCTCCAGCTTTTTGTGTCTATCTTCGGTATTAATATTGAAATCTCTAACATCAATTCACCCCTGCACTCCCCCTCTCTCTATCCCTCCTCCACCCAAGTCGCACCAGTTTCCCATTCTCACCTAGCAAACCGCTAACAATGACCTGTTTCCTTTATCATTGTTACTTTTTTGCATATCTTTCATTCATTGGTTCTATATCTCTCTACATCACTGTCTATATCTCTCATTTCCTTTTCCCCTGACTAGTCTGAAGAAGGGACTTGAACTGAAATGTCAACCATTCCTTCTCTCAAGAGATGCTGCCTGTCTTGCTGAGTTACTCCAGCATTTTATGTCTATCCTCCAAATTCCCAAAATGGGGGATTGGGAATCCTTTACCACACAATCCCTATTATCTGTTGTAAGAGATGTAGCACCATCTACTGCCATCCCATAGCAGTACAGCAACTGTCACGATCAATAATTTTCAGGTCAAGGTGTTCCTCAGATGGAGGAGAACGCAACCTTATAAGTAACATATATATTTCACAACATGATTCACCAAGATCCCATAGACTGTGATAAAGAATGCAGTAACAATTGGTGGAACAAGCTATCAGTGACAGCGCAGTTCTCAGCATTGATTCATTGGCCTCGCCTCTCCAGCCCCAGCCATTTAACTGTTCCAATGAAATGCAATGGTTGAGGAATGTTCATCTTCTGACAAGACGCAATACCATCTTCATGATTCAATTTCAAATCAGAATTCTGTCACTCCCTCCTATACTAGCTCAAAATTCTTCTTTTGTTTGTGGTTGTTACATTTTTTTTGGAGATTTGAACATTGTTGAAAACACTAGAGTTCATTGCCCATCCTAATAGTCCTGAGAAGCTGGTCATAGAGTCATAGAGTCATACAGTGCGGAAACAAGCCCTTCGGCCGAACTTGCCCACACCGGCCAACATGTCCCAGCTGCACTAGTTCCACCTGCCTGCGCTTGTTCCATACCTCACCCCCCCACACCACCCCCCACACAAAACACACTGAGAAACATTACAAATATACATTAAAACATATTATAAAAACAAAAAAAGTAGAAAAAAACGGACACGCTGCTGACAGGGCTGCCGGCTTGCAGCGCCCCCACCAACCTGGCCCTCCAATCTTGGGCTGAAGGGCCTGCTTCCATGCTGTATGACTATGACTATACACCTTCAGTGAACATAAATGGATGGTGAAATGGACAATCATGTGGTAAATGAAGTTTATAGAGAGAAGTGTGGAGTGGTACATTTTATCAGGATAAATGAAGAGCGATGATGTAGATTAAATTATATAGCTCTAAAGTGGATGCAGGAACAGAGAAATCTGGGTATAGATGTATTTAAATCATTAATGTTGCAGGACACATTTAGAAATAGGTTAATAAAGGAAATAGGATCTTGGTATTAATATATGGAAAAATAGTTTAAAAGCCACAGGGCAATGTTCAATCTTTATAAACCTTGGTTAGACCACAGCAGGTATATTGCACCTAATCTGGTCACCACCTTTACGAAAATAAATGAAAAGTAAAAATGATTGAAACAAAACAAATTAAAAAAACACAAAATAAATGGGTTTACAATGAATGAATAGAGGAACCTGTTCCCACAATTAATGGGCACAGAGTTAACGTGATTTGCTCGAGATCTAGGAGAGAAGAAATACATTTTTACATAGTAAATCATAGTCACCAAAAACGCTGCCTGATAGTATAAGGGTCTCGATCTGAAACATTACCTATCCGTTCCCTCCACAGATGCTGCCTGACCTGCTGATTTAGCTACTCCAGCAATTTGTATTTTGTACTGGAAGTAAATTGTTGCTTTCCGGAGGATGGGTAAATATTTGTCATCAACAGAACCTGCAAAGCAATGAGACAGTACTGGATGAACCAGACTGACAGCATTGCTTGGCAGTGAGCCAATGCAGACTCTGAAGGAGACCCTCAGTGCCATAAACATGGTGTGATTTTGATTGATTTTTCACCTTGAGGGCTGAGTACACCTAAGATCTTCAATAAAACCTATCATCAAAAAATTAAATAGGTAAATCAGAATAATCCTCTTTACTCAGGAAAGATGAGAGTGTGACCATTTTGTGATGAATAATCTACATGCAACAAAAGGGAGACTGGACAAGTATTTTGAGGACAAGGGAGAAAAATGTGGAGAATAAATGGAACATAAATGTTGGCTTAGTTTTGGGGTTAAGGATAAGTTATATAGCTTGTGCAATTTAGGAGCATTTGTATATATTCAATGACAAAATTTTATTTAAATGATTGACATTTTTCTCAAGAACTAAAGCAATTTGAAAACCATCGCTTAATGGCTGTGAAACTTTACTGTTAATCTTTGCTCAATATCGACGACTCTGACCCCTTCATCTATTCCTGTGATTGCATATTTGAATACTTACTTCCTCAATACAAATGTTTATTCTACTAATAATACTGCATAATACTGCACAGAATAGTCATTTTATTTTCCTAATTCTCCAGTGGAAGAAATGTTCAACTATTGCTTGTGGATGAACCTTTATCTCTGTGAAGTGACATTATAAAAAACAAAGGTTAATTTTCTCTTTGTGGTATACTTGTAGAAATGATGAAGAATATGTTTACAATTTCCTAGAAATGTGAATAAAAGTATGCCAATCATATTTGTTTATCATCACATGTTTTGCTGAGAGGAAAAAAAGATAATGCATAAGAATCCTGTCTTGAGAAAGCATTTTCCCTTTTAAGATAGGTTTATATTTATGATCTTTTTGAAATAATTTGAAAATGTACTGTCATTAATTCTCAATCTCAATGAACGACAATCCTTAATGGATATTTAAGAATTGGAGTAGATTTTTCCCTAAGATGTTTATCCTAAGACAAATTATTACTGCGAGTCTGAACAAAAGATCTTTATAACGCGTTTATTTTTGTTAATCAGATTTGAAATCTTAAGATTTCAGCAAATATTATTATCTGTAATGTTTTCAAGCAAAGCCATTTTTTTTGCACTGGCATATCTCATTGTAAGCAATGTTCAAAGTTTTAAACTGATGTTATTGAAGATAATTTCTGTGCCCCCTGTGCTGCTGAGATGGTGACTGGAATCTTGACTATGTAAGTTCAAATTGCAGATGCATCTGGACTGCTGTTGAAACTGTGTATTGTTCTTGTTAAATTTTAGCTACCTTGGAGTTTTATCTTGTTTTATTTTCAAGTTCTACCTTGGAGTCATAAACAGTTGCTTAAGTAACACAAATACAGAAAGTGCTATCAGCACTCAGCAGGTCAGGCAGCAACCATGCAGAGTCAATATTGCATATCAACGTCTCGTCATCAAAACAAGAAAAGTGAGAGAATAAACTTGGTTCAAGTTGCGGAGAATGAGAAATGGGTGGAATATTTGTGAGCGGGCGCTGACCTTTCTTTTCAAGATAACAATTACTTTGAAAACAAAACAATAGTTAGAAATGGAGATGTTAAAAAAAGTGACGGGAAAAGTCAGGATTAGAACCATATGAAAGTGACAGCCAATTGGATTCTGTCAGTAAAGATAATGAAATGTTTGAGTTCTGTATGAGTTGTGGTTACCGCACCAAAACTATTATTTATGTAATGGAAGAAAGCGGCACAGTGGCACAGTAGTATTGCTGCCTCACAGTGCCAGAGATCTGGTTCAATCCTGACAACAGGTGCTGTCTGAATGGAGTTTGTACATTCTTCCTGTTACCATGTGGGTTTTCTCCGGGTGCTCCGGTTTCCTTCTACACTCCAAAGACGTACAGGTTTGTAGGTTAATTGGCTTCTGTAAATTGGGAATTGTCCCTAGTGTGTAGGATCGTGCTGATTTTTGGGGTGATTGCTGGTCGACATGTACTCTGTGAAGTCTCAAGTAAAGTCTAAAGACTAAGGAGTTGAGGGAGTGTGCCAGAAAACAACTCAACTGAGCTGAACACTCCTGGTGTCCTAGTTTCAAGGAATAGGTTGGTAACCAGTGTAGATTAACCCTTATTAATTCATGCTATTTATAAGCTTCACCACACATATGTGCATGCCACCCTTTACATGGTATTACGGTACTACACAAAGACTATCTCTCTTGCTTGGGCACTCTAGTCAGTAAAGCCAGACGCAAGCAGCTGGCTGTTGAAATGTTCCTGTGTATTTAATGGAATAAAGTTGGAATTTACCATGAGTGTGTTTTTTTTGTTGGGCCGCCGATAAACATGGTGTCAGAGTCTTGAATCACGTCTCCAACTATTTTGCCTGAATTTATTTTAGGTTGTTTTCATCGAATAATGGATAGTTCCTTACGCAGACCAGATCCTTTGGTGTCCGACAGTGAGCTTGCTGAACGGTGGCACATCTTCGAGGTGGAATTCGGGATTTTAATTGATGCTGCCCACTCTGCAGCAGCACCCCGCACTGTTCCGTCAATGTGGCGGGCACAGAGACTGCCCTGTGGGCACAGGATTTCCACTATGCCCCAGAACATACAGATCTGGGGTGTACCACAGCAGAATCCATCAGAGACACGCTCTGCCTCCTCCGAAATTTCAGAGACCTGTGCCAACTTCACACCAACGTTATCACGGAGCACCACAAGTATTTTTCCCACAGCCAACAAGAGGGCTAGATGGTTGAATCCTACATTGGTGCCCTTAAGAGCATTGCGGCCCGATGCCACTTCCAAGACCGCGACGTGCTCATCCGCGGCAGACTCGTATATGGCATCCTGAATGATAAGGTGAGAAATCAATTACTCCGGGATGAGGAGCTTACACTTGATAAGTTTGAATGTGCCTGCAGGGTTGCAGAATACACTGATACCCATACGAAAGCCTTGGGACCGGGACCACACTCTGCCTATGACATCCATGCCTTCTGTAGGTCCCCACGACAAGCATTAACCTCTCACCAATTACCTAAACACCCAGGGAGGGTAACTGATCATTTAGTCAATAACTGTGGTTATTGCAGTGGCTCACACCTGAAATTTTGTGAGCAATGCCCCGCTTATGGCACATTTGGTCTCTATTGTAAAAATAAAGGCCACTTTATCCGGTGCTGCCGCGCCCATGCCAACAGGGCCCAGTTACAACAATCTCTCTATGCACTTGAGCCCACACTCTCTCACAAGGCACTAACTGAAATAGCAGAACCACTATATATGCTTTACTTCTTTAAGAGGAAGGATGTAGATTAATCCTTATTAATTCATGCCATTTATAACCTTCACCACACATATGTGCATGCCACCCTTTACATGATATTACGGTACTACACAGATACTTTCTCTCTCTCTCTCTCTCTCTCACTCGGGCACACTAGTCATAAAGCCAGACGCAAGCAGCTGGTTGTTGAAATGTTCCTGTGCATTTAATGGAATAAAGTTGGATTTCACCATGAGTGTGTTTTTCTTGTTGGGCCGCCGATAAACAACCAGCATCCATTTTAAGGTCACATTTTCCCACAGCAGTCCTGACCACACCTTATCCCACCCGAACTCCTGTAAGAGGATGTAATAAGTAGAATGGATAAGGGAGAGCCAGTGGATGTGGTGTATCTGGATTTTCAAAAAGCTTTTGACAAAGTCCCACACAAGAGATTAGTGTGCAAAATTAGAGTACATTGTACTGGGGGTAGGGTATTGACTTTGATCGAGAACTGGTTGGCAGACAGGAAGCAAAGCCATTTTGACATTTGATTATTTAGACTGGAACTAAACTGCAGTGGGAATTACATATAAAGAAACACAATGTGCTGGAATAACTCCATGGATCTTCCAGACGTGGACCTTCCAAAGATATTGTTTGACCCACTGAGTTGTTCCAGGACTTTGTGTATTTTTTTGTAAACCAGCATTTGCAATTCCTTGTGTCTGCAGTGGGAATTATGGTGTCCAAGGAGGAAGTATTTTTTTCTGTGGCTACCTACATAAATTAATTGTGTTGATGCTGCCCATTTAAAATATGTTTATAAAATAAAGATAAATATTTTATAACCCATGGATTGCTGCAAAATACTAGGCAGTAGTAATAAAATAAGATCTATGTAATCAGTTCCATTCCTACAGTGATGCCAGTATGATTAGAGGTTCTTTGCCTGGGTTACCAAAGTGAGCTTGGTCCCTTGAGGTTTTAGTAAAATCCCATATTTGTTTGGTTTAGAAAACTGTCAAATATGAAGGAATATTTATAAATAATTGATTGGTGGTACTCCATGTTTTTTTAATGTTATATGATTGAGGATTAATATCTATGTACAATGCAACCAGTGACGTGCGTGGCTATTAATCTGCACATGCATAACAGCAAGAATGATTGTGAGTCAATAAATAAGTATTTCAATATATAATCCATATTTGCATACTGTTATTAAAAACAGACATGTTTAGGAGTTTTCAAATAATTGTATGCAGGCTATGTGATTTTGTGGTGTAACCAATGATACGAGTCATTAACCAATAACTTGACTGATTTCTTGTGAACAAATGCAGAGTGAGAATGGGGCACAGAAATCCTACTATCAATCGAGAAGTATTTGTTCTAATTTGGATTACCTGTGCTCCCAACCAATACATTCAATTTTTGAAATAAAGCAAATTTCAACATTTTTTAAAATGTCTTTAGACTTTAGAATTTAGACTTGAGACATACAGTGCTGAAATAGGCCCTTCGGCCACCAAATCCACCTCGACCAGCTATCACCCCGCACACTAGCACTATCCTAAACACTAGGGACAATTTACAATTATACCAAAGCCAATTTACCTACAAACCTGTACGTCTTTGGTGTGTGGGAGTAAACGTGTGGATATAGGGAAATTAACAAACTCCGTAGAGAGAGCACTCATGGTCAGAATTGAACTGGGGTCTCTGGTGCTGTTATGCAGCAACTCTACTGCTGCTACCTCTCTGCCGCCCTCTTGTAAATGGAAATGCAGCCTGGTCACAAACTATAATTAGTCTTTCAAATTTGTGTGCATTTACTGTAAACAAAATTGTAAACTTTTCAGAAAATACAACATTGCTTTGAAATGCTAACCTAATTGGAAAAGTATTTCGCTCTCACAATAATTGGTCAGATAGGCATTTCTTGAGTGGATGAGAATTATTTTTACCTTCATCAAGCAAGAAGAGATATTTAATCAATAACACATTAGCATTTTCAATGGTGAGGAGGTCAATATGTTGGGACAGATTATGCTTTACAGTTATTTATTTTCCAATGACATCAGGAAGAAAATGACTTTCCATAGAATTCAGTTAAAGGCCTGTCTCACGGATTTGCGGTCATTGGCGGTGAAACAGGAAGTTTCTACCGCTCGTGGACCGCCAGAGACCACGGGTTCGGTCCAACGCACACCGCTGGGGCCGTGCGGTGTTGGTCCCAACACCGCACGGTGCTCACAAAAAAACAACAATGTCCAAAAATCTGTTCCTACCGCACAGCCGCCGCCAGTGAGGCACGAGTGCGGCACGGGCACCGCCACAGCCGCCGCCAGTGCGGCAAGAGCGCCGTCACGGCAACTTTCGCCGCCACAGCCACCGCCAGTGAGGCACGTGTGCGGCACGGGCACCGTCACAGCCGCCGCCACAGCGCCGCGATCAGCACTACCGCCGCCACAGCCCCGCGATCCGAAATGACGTCATCGCGTAGCGTGTCACGTTGCGCGATGACGTCATCGCGTAGTGCATCGCGTTGCACGATGTCGTTATCACCCGACGCCGCAAGCTCGTGGAACCGGCCGTACGGAGATCACTCGGCCCCCGCGCAGCATCCGTGCGGCGCTCTCGCGGTTGCCGTGCGGTCCCCTCTTCCGGCGACACCGCGCTTCACCGCCAATGACCGCAACACCGTGAGACAGAGCTATTAGACAACCATTTAACTGTTGTTACACTGTACACGTCGTTAGTTTGTAGCAGAGCCAAAGTTGCTATCTCCCATACAGCAAGATCTAATATAAGATGAACATCAGGAAAGTCTTGGAAGATGTTAAAGAAGGAACTGCAGATGCTGGAAAATCGAAGGTACACAAAAATGCTGGAGAAACTCAGCGGGTGCAGCAGCATCTATGGAGCGAAGGAAATAGGTAACGTTTCGGGCCGAAACCCTTCTTCAGACTGATAGGGGGTGGGGAGAAGAAAGGAAAAAAGGAAAAGGAGGAGGAGGAGCCCGAGGGCTGGGGGAGGGGCGGAGACAACCAGATGGCTGATGAAGGGGAGGGGACAGCCAGGGCTAGCAGAATTGGGAGAATTCAACATTCAGGCCACCAGGATGTAGACTGCCCAAGCGGAATATGAGGTGCATTTCCTCCAATTTACGGTGTTGCTCGCTGTGGCCATGGAGGAGACCCAGGACAGAGAGGTCAGATACGGAATGGGAGGGGGAGTTGAAGTGCTGAGCCACCGGGAGTTCAGGTTGGTTATTGCGGACCGACCGGAGGTGTTCGGCGAAACGATCGCCAAGCCTCCGCTTGGTCTCACCGATGTAGATCAGCTGGCATCTAGAGCAGCGAATGCAATAGATGAGGTTGGAGGAGATGCAGGTGAACCTCTGTCGCACCTGGAACGACTGCTTGGGTCCTGGAATGGAGTGGAGGGGGGAAGTGAAGGGACAAGTGTTGCATCTCTTGCGGTTGCAAGGGAAAGTACCAGGGGAGGGGGTGGTATGGGAGGGAAGGGAAGAATTGACAAGGGAGTTATGGAGGGAGCGGTCTTTGCGGAAGGCAGACATAGGGGGAGATGGGAAGATGTGGCGAGTGGTGGGGTCACGTTGGAGGTGGCGGAACTGACGGAGGATCACTTGTTGTATGTGACGGCTGGTGGGGTGAAAGGTGAGGACTAGGGGGACTCTGCCTTTGTTGTGAGTGGGGGGATGGGGAGAGAGAGCAGTGTTGCGGGGTATGGCAGAGACCCTGGTGCGAGCCTCATCTATGGTGGAGGAGGGGAACCCCCGTTCCCTGAAGAATGAGGACATTTCAGATGCCCTGGTGTGGAACGCCTCATCCTGGGAGCAGATGCGGCGTAGACGGAGGAATTGGGAGTGGGGGATGGAGTCCTTACAGGAAGCAGGGTGGGAAGAAGTGTAGTCCAGATAGCCATGGGAGTCGGTAGGTTTGTAGTGGATGTCGGTAAGTAGTCTATCACCTGCGATGGAGATAGTGAGGTCAAGGAATGGTAGGGAAGTGTCGGAAATGGTCCAGGTGTATTTGAGTGCTGGATGGAAGTTGGTGGTGAAGCGGATGAAGTCAGTCAGTTGTGTGTGGGTGCAGGATGTGGCACCAAAACAATCATCGATGTAGCGGAGGTAGAGGTCGGGGATGGGGCCCTGGTACGCATTGAACAGGGATTGTTCTACGTACCCGACAAAGAGGCAGGCGTAGCTGGGGCCCATGCGTGTGCCCATAGCTACGCCTTGTATTTGGAGGAAATGGGAGGAGTCAAATGAGAAGTTATTAAGTGTAAGTACCAGCTCCGCTAGGCGGAGGAGGGTGTCAGTGGCCGGGTATAGATTGCTTCTACGGTCGAGGAAAAAACGGAGGGCTTTGAGACCATCCTGGTGGGGGATGGAGGTGTACAGTGACTGGACGTCCATGGTGAAGATGAGGGGGTGAGGGCCTAGAGAGTGGAATGCGCGGAGATGACGGAGAGTGTCTGAGGTGTCTTGAACATAGGTGGGGAGGGATTTAACCAAGGGGGATAGTATGGAGTCGAGGTAGGTGGAGATGAGTTCGGTGGGGCAAGAACAGGCAGAGACAATGGGTCTACCGGGACAGTCAGGTTTGTGGATTTTGGGGAGAAGGTAAAATCGGGCCGTGCGGGGCTGGGGAACGATGAGGTTGGAGGCTCGTTCGGGCAGGGCGTGGGAGTGGATGAAGTTGGTGATGGTGCTGGAGATGGTGGCCTGGTGCTCGTCAGTGGGGTCATGGTCCAGGGGTAAGTAGGAAGAGGTGTCCGAGAGTTGGCGCGTGGCCTCAGCTTTGTAGAGGTCGACGCGCCAGACTACCACGGCACCTCCCTTGTCGGCGGGTTTGATAACCCAATCTAGGTTGTTGCGGAGTGAGTCGATGGCAGTGCGTTCAAGGGGGGAGAGATTGGAGTGAGACAGGGGAGTGGAGAAGTTGAGGCGGCTGATGTCACGGCGGCAGTTTTTAATAAAGAGTTCTAAAGCCGGAAGGCTGCGAGGGGGGTTCCATGAGGATGGGGTGCGTTGGAGTAGGTCATTCAATGGAAGATGGTCATTCAATTTACAGCAGCAACAACATATGTTTACGCAGCAATGTTAACATTTATACAACATCCCCAGGTGTTTTCACAGTAGCATAATCAATAAAATGTCAGTGATAAAACATCAAGAGAGGAGAAATCAAGAGAGGGGGAGATCTAAACTAAAAGAACACAAAGTTCTGGAGTAAAACCCCTGTCTCACGGTGCGAGCTGACCCACGAGGTACCCCAAGCTTAAAACAAATTTAACTCGTGGTAATAACGTACGATTAATGTAGCGGGAACGTCGGAACTCGTGGACGCAACTTAGCGACTCTTGGCGCTAACGGCAGGTACCCGTGACACTTGTTAACTCTTGGAAAAATTCAAACATGTTTAAACTTTTCCACGAGTAAAATGTACTCTTGAGGTTAAAAATTGAAACATTTAAACACGTTGTAAGAACGTAGTGGCCCCTGCGTTTACCTTAGTGACTCGTGAGTCTACCGTGGGAACTCTTTAACTCAGCGGGCAGGCAGCATCTCTGGAGAGAAGGAATGGGTGATGGGATGACATTTCCAAATTGGGGGGGGGGGGGTTGGAGGAGGGGGGGGTGGAGGGGAGAGAGGGTGGAGAGTGGAGGGAGAGGAGGGGGAGACAGATGGGGGTGTCTTCATTCACTAGCCGTGGGTGCCAGTCACTGAAACAGGAAGGTGAGATTTCACATCCACCTTGTGTGTGTGTGTCTCCCTCTCACACAGGCTGAGAGACTCTGCCTCTGAGTGTACGTCTCTTTCTCCCCCTCTCCCACACACAGTAAGACCGAGGTAAGTCCGTCTGTGTAAGTCCATCTGTGTCTCCCACATACACAGTAAAACTCTGCTTTGTGTGTATATACGTCTCCCCCCATTTATCTCTTTCTCCCCCCCACCTCTCTCTTTCTCCCCCCCACCTCTCTCTTTCTCCCCCACACACAATAAGACCGATGTATTCTGCTTAGTCTCTCTTCCCTCCCACACACACAGATAGACCGAGGTCCTGTGCGCTCTTTCTCTCTCCCCCACAATCACGCCGAAGTACACCACACTGCCTCTGTGCCTCTCTCTCTCTCTCTCTGTCTCTCTCCCCCTCTCTCCTTCATACACAGTCAGAGGTCCACACTGTCTCTGTTTCTCTCTCCCCTACACACACACACAGACTGAGGTACACACTGCCCGTTGTGTGTGTGTCTGCCTCTGTCTCTCTCTCCCACACACACAGTTAAAGGTACTCCACGCTGCCTGTGTGTGTGTGTCTCTCTCTCTCTCTCTGTCCCACCCCCCACACCCACACACAGTCAGTCATTCAGAGGAACTCCACACTGTGTGTGTGTGTGTGCGTTTCTGTCTCTCCCTATCACAGTCAAAGTGAGGTACTTCCTCCGCAGTCTCTCCGCGGCCTCTCCCCGGGCAGGGTGCATCTGCCTCCCTCAGGCCGCCCAGGCAGTCAGACACGACTCCGGTGGCGGGCTCCATGCACAGCTCCTGCCGGCCGGCTGGGAGCGGCGACGGATGACAGGGGGAAGTTGGCCACCAGCGGGGCAGTCTCAGCTCTCCATGCAGTCCGAGTCTCGCTGGATCCTCGTAATCCTCTGCCTCTGTCAAATGGGTGAGTTTACCCTGACCCCTCCCCCCCCTCCCTCCACCTCAACTCACGCCTGGGCACCAAAGCAGCTCCGGATGCGAACCCTGAGCTCCGTCTCCCAACAATCTGATGTGCGCATCCGTGCACATTCAAAGATTTCATCTCCAGTCTCCCCGCAGTGTGTAGACCTGGCAGTAAATGCAATTAAAATATAGCAAACCTCCGCCTGCTGGTCTTCTAACTACGTGATGTGTGTTTCAAACAAATCATCAGTATAACTGCTCTGGCACTGGAAGGTGCGCATTTTCCTTTTGTAGGTCACATCAATAGATGCGGCCGCGCTGAATTCTATCTTTAACTCAAAGCCGCTGGATGGAGATGTTGCTTATTAAAACAGACCTTCATTGAAGGTTGGCTCAAGAGTAACTCGGGAAAGGAACTTGTTAACTCGGGAGACGAACTTGGAACATCGCAGAAATGACAGTTAACGGCGAACTTGAGTCATACCCGTGGGAACTCGGTTAAACTCTTGATCATACACTTGGAATCTCGTGCACAACCACGAGTCTTTCGCTCGGGGTACCTCGTGGGTCAACTCGCACCGTGAGACAGGACTTTTTCTCAGCAGATCAGGCAGCATTTCTGGAGAACATGGATAGTAGACTTTAAAGATGCTGCGCGGAAACAGGCCCTTTGGTCCTTCTGTGTCCATATTAACCAGCAATCCCCATACACTAGCACTATTCTACACACTAGGGACAATTTTATTTTGAAGTCACGTGAGTGACTACGTGAAGAGCCTGCCAGCCCGCATGGGTGTCAATACGTCTGACGCATGGCGTGCGTGCCGTAGCAGTTCGAACTGCTCTAGCAGGTAAGTCAACTTTATTCCAATGGGCCGCTCTGATGGCGGGCCCGAAGTAGCTATGGAAGTGGCTGCGGTGGGCCGCCGTGGAAGCACCATAAGGAGCTAGAGTATATTTTTGCGGGGCCGTTCGAGCTCCGCACACGAGCAGGCGGTCGAATTTTGGAGACCGCTGTGAGGCTCCATAGGAGCTAGGTTTGTGGCAGCTACCGCTCGAGCTCCGCTCGGGAGCAGGCGGCCGTATTTGCAGGCCGCTGTAGGTCTCCATAGGAGCTGGGTTTGTGGCAGCTACTGCTCGAGCTCTGCTCGGGAGCAGGCGGCCGTATTTGCAGGCCGCTGTATGTCTCCATAGGAGCTGGGTTTGTGGCGACTGCTGCTCGAGCTCCGCACGGGAGCAAGCGGCCAAATTTTGCAGGCCGCTGTGGGGCTCCATAGGCACTGGGTTTGCGACGGCTGCCACTCGAGATCTGAACGGGAGCAGGCAGCCAAAATTGGAGGCCGGTGTGTGGCTCCATTGGAGCGTGGGGCTTTGTAAGGAGCTAGGATTCATAATTGCGGCAGGAGGTGAGTTAAAAATATCTGCAGGTAAGCTCAGCTGCCGCAGCACCGACAGCTATGCTGCAGCAGCATATAGTGTATGTTAATTTTGGGCAATATAACGATATATCTTATCATACCAATAAAGTTTATATTAAAATGATAATTACACAGGATTTTTTTATCATGTATACCAATGGTGTAGTGAAATTGGACTTGCAATGGCAAGACCAATTTCACTACACCATTGGTACACATGATAAAAATTTCCTGTGTAATTATTTATCATGTATACCAATGGTGTAGTGAAATTGGTCTTGCCATTGCAAGTCCAGAGCTCCTGGCTTAGCACAGCTGAAAAAAAGCTTCCTATCAGACACCAGTGGGAGCTACACCTGGTAATTTCCACTTACTGGAGGGGACTGTTGGAGATTCTTTATAAAAGATTTCAACTATCTGCATATCAATAAAGCAGTTGAATCTCTGATCTAATGGCGATATGCTTCTTTTAATCATATGAACGTAATTGCCTATGGCAACACCTGGCAGGGTTGCAGTATTTCTCCCACTCAGTCTAGCGGACTATCAGGAAGAGGTGACTCCAATTATAATGCCGGCTCATCTGAGTCATATGGAAGCCAGAGGCGCTCCAGTCCTTCCCTGTAATATTCCGTTGGGGGCTCCAGAAGGGAGTAAGGACTCAGAGTCAGTAGCAGGTGCAACCTGTCTGGTAAGTTAAATATGATACCAACAGAGCACCGATCTGCACAGCTAGTCCCAGTCGGCTGCTGAAGGAAGCAGCCTGACAACCCCGAGTCGGGGCAAAGTCAAAGCCAAGTCTGTGGGACAAGTCTTGTCAGATGATTTGGGACATCTATGGCAGATGTGATTGGGCGTTTGTCTCAATTAGAACATCTGATGAATCAGATGGTGGCACAAGAAATGCTCTATGTTATGAAGGCATGTCAGGCAGCAGCTCCTGGTTCAGGGTTGCAATATTCCTCCCACTCGGATGAAAGGAGTGGTGGAGAAGGTGCCAAAGCATATGCACATATGCCTGAAGCAGCTCCTGGTTTAGGGTTGCAATATTCCTCCCACTCGGATGAACGGAGTGATGGAGATGGTGCCAAAGTATATGCACACAAGCCTGAGGCAGCTCCTGGTTCAGGGTTGCATAAGTCCTCCCACTCGGATGAAAGAAGTGATGGAGATGGTGCCAAATATTATGCTCCGTATTACGGAAGCATGCACAGGCAGATCAAGTCATATGCCTGTAGCTACCCCTGGTTCAGGGTTGGAATATTCCTCCCACTCGAAAGACTATCGGAGATGGTGTCACAAATTATGCTCTGTGTTATGGAAGCATGCACAGATAGTCACAGGCAGTCACAGGCAGTCCGAGGCCTGGTTCGGGGTGCACTATTTCTCCCACTCTAAGAGAGTGTCAGAGATCAATATGGACTGACTCCTAACATGAACCCGAACATTACTATGTGCCTGAATCCCATGCTTTAATGCATGATGTGCGAGAATCGCATAAGGAAGAGCTGCGTACTCTTGCCGCTAAAATTACTTTTCCCTCGGGGACGGACAAGCCACTACAAGAGAAGTTGGCCAGCGGCATCAGCTATCTAACAGAAATGACTAGCATGATAGACAGGGTCTGCAAATGGAACTTCGCTGAAGCACCAACAAAGAAAATCGACCCGGGGTTAGAGACGCTGGTAAGTACGGTCTCGTTATTAACCTCCGTAAACTCCGAAATGGAGCAGTCTGTCAGCCCAGGTTGGGTTTACTGCCAGCATGGGCTGTCTAGTTGTTTTCACTGTCTCTGGGATAGATCAGGTTGATGTAGAGACATTGGGAAGGAGCCTTGTATAGTACTTCTGTAAGTTACAAGTAGGAACAGTTTGGTTACCCTGGATCAGGGTAGACCATCATGGAACTGGCTGGCCATAGGAGTCATAGTGACCAGGGAAGCACTGCTTCATCATCTGTGATTGAGGTTATCAGACTGCTCAATAGAATAAACTAGTTGAAGTTTTTCTCAACATATGGGTTATTTCTCCTCAGGTAATAGAGTTACTAGTTCATTGGAATCATCATTGCCATCCTCTCTGGGACAGGTAGTTAACAGCAGGAAGCACGTCTGGCATATAATATAACTTTATCTGACCTGCAGGTTCATGTTCAACAATGTATTTATAAAAATCCATAGGCTCTCAATACCAGTATTCCTGATTGAGTGGCGGGTCGAAGAGATTGTGTTGTGCACTCTGGCGACTTAGACATGTGGTTTCAGTCAAAGGACTGCGAGGTAATTCCTGATTCAGCCTTGCATTATACTAATCTCCACTCTGAAGGAAAATGCTGAGTATTCATGGTGACTCTTAGTCAAGAGTTGACAGGGAACTCGTATTTCCACATCTAAGGGAGACTGTGGTTTCAGCTCTAGTCATTAGCTGCTGATTATATATTATCAGCGATATGTATGAACCACTAGATAATGCATCTTCCGCGGGTAGGAAAGCAACAACAAAAAAATTCCGTCCGTAGGATCAATAGAGGATCAGCGGTTCCGAGTGCAATCAGTGACAGCTCATCCGAGGATGAGTGGTCTGGCCAAGGACTAGAGGGGTATATTTCTGATACTCCTCAAGATTACAGAAACATGGTGCTGTCCGAATCGGGTTAGCATTAGGCTAATCGGATTATGGGTTTCCTTACCCAGTTTAAGATGGATGATTGGGTTTCTGCAATTGAACTGACTCAGAGAATCGATCTTGTAGTTGCATACTCTGTCATATCTACACATTTAAGGCACATATTCTGCTGTTTTGATAACAAAGCTAGTGGTGAAAGTCTATACTGCCCTTCTCAGATTAAAGGGTATTATGTCATCGAGTTTTAGGTAATATGCCAAATTGCAGCTGATAAAACTTATGGGTTGTCAGTAGATATATTTTGCGATATTACAAACGAGGCAACATGAAATTTAACAGTACCAATTTTCCTATTCAATCGCGCCATGGTAGGCGACTGAAACAACTCTTATTTACTCAGTAACGAATGACGGCTGGGACAGCCTGTCTTCTCGGGCAGCTAGCTCTGCACGATTGTATGAGAAGCTTCTGAACAACATATATGAGTCAATTTTAAACGGAAGTAACAGACGTTTGTATGGCTTCCAGTTTAAGCCCAGAGAAGCTTTTATGTGACATTGCTTGTGCTGCTTTAGCATTTCTCTAGTACCATAAGTGGGGCATAAATGATTGGTTCTTCACCCACTATTTTCTAACGTTATGCAGGGTGTCTTTTATTTGATCACTCTAATAGCCTACACTCATTGTAGTGTGCGATGTATATCAGTAAATTGTTATGCAAATATTCCTCTAATTTTCCTAATGGGACCTGTATCCTAAGATGATTATGCGTTCAGCAACTGATCTCAGCATAAAGAACACAGCTTTTACTCAATCTCTGGCTTAGTCTCTACGTCATACTGACATTAGGGTAGCTTGTTATAGAAATAATCTCATAAGCAAATGAGCAGGATTGCGTACATTTGAGGTTGACAGCATGCCCACCAGAGCAGAGATCAGGGATGTCATTAGGTATACAAGTGCACTCAGCTGCTAGAGCCTATGAAATGGAAGATAGTTCTTTTGTTATTCAATAGTCTCAACATATTGCTGATGGCTCATTAGCAGCCAATAGAATGATTTCCCTTTCATACAGCATGAGTTTTAAATAGTGCAGTTTAATAAATTAAAACATCTGGTGGAATATGTCTGGATATTTGCAGATAGTATTATGCACAGTGTTGCATGAGTTATTGTCTAACTCAACAGTCTATTGCGACTACGGTCCAGTTAAGAACAATGGCCATGTATGCAAGTTAGCATCATGATATTAATAACTCATGTTTTTTCCTACCATCAATGGTTTACCTGTTTAAGTGTTTCACACACAGATTGTGTCACTGCATGAAACCACAGAGCTTTGATATCTTCACGTAGTCATCACGTGACCGAAATAAAATAGAAAGATTAAACGAAAACTTACCATTTGAAGTTTGATCTTTATTTCTTGAGAAGTTGAAGTGAGGGATTACGTGCCCTCTACTCCCAACCCTATTCTCATAAAGATCATTCGGTAGTTCTAGCTCGTTAATCTTCCTATAGCTTATTTCAGCAACTATCCTGTGGTTTCATACAGCTACTTTGAAGATTGACGCGCATGCGGGCTGGCGGGCTCTTCACGTAATCCCTCACTTCAGCTTCTCATAAAATAAAGAACAAACTTCAAACGGTAAGTTCTCGTTTAATCTTTCTATTTACAAGTTTACCAAAGCCAACAAACCTGTACGTCTGTGGAGTTTGGGAGGAAACCGGAGCACCCAGAGAAAATCCACGTGGTCACAGGGTGAACGTGCAAACTCTGTACAGATAGCACCTGTAGTCAGGATAGAACCTGGGTCCCTGGCGCTGCAAGGCTGCAACTCTACCGCTGCGCCACTGTGCCATTTTGAGTCGAGACCCTCCTACAGACTGAAGACTTTGTGTCCCCTTGTGTATTAACCAACATCTGCAGTTCTTTGTGTCTACGAGGTGAGTTCTAAGGAGGGTCTTAATAAAGGATACCTCACAAAGTAACAAATGAATTGAAGAGAATTCTAAAGGTCACAGCTATAAACCTGGCAAGTTATGACTGGGCAAATGAAGGTGAGCAGCAGCAACATTTGGGAAAACATTAGGTTTTTGAAAGGTGTTGGTTCAGTGAAATGGTGCAGAAAGAGCAAACAGCAAGACCATTAACATAAGTACAGGAGTTTCAAAATTGTGATATTAGAGTTAAATTACCCAGTATAGACCCATGTGCACAGGTATAATGTGAGCACTGGATGTAATTCAGGATCAGACCTGGGGAGTGATGTTTTAGAAGTGCTGAATTTTATGGATGAACAGGAAACCATTAAAACAATCAAGCCATGGGAAGGTAACTTTTTTTAAATGAGGGGTTTTGCAGCACATATTCCATGCAAAGTGAAAAATAGGTCACCTGATGGAAATGGAAGGGAAATGTGGTCAGATGGCCACCCTGGGATAAGTTAAAACTCTATTTGAGCAGGTTCATTCAGCCTGCTATAATGCTAAGAGGGAGAAACCAGGGTACAAACCGATGGCATGACTACTTTTATTACTGCATTTATGACGGGTGGCTGCAGTGTTTTGAATGTCAAGACGCTATGTCAGCTCAGACAACATTGGATCTTGATAAACAGGCTGAGAGGCAGGAGGCAAGTCATGAAAAATGGTAATCAGGTAGAACTGTGTGTGCTCAGAATACATGTGAAACCTGATAACATATGTTCAGATGAAAGGAGAGAAAACGTAGATCAAGAAATAAGTTTGGGGCAGATAAAGGCAGAAATGGAAGTGGTCAGTAAGGAGATATGACAATCTGCCAGATAAGTTGTGAAAGCTGGAAAGAGTGGAGAAGATTTAAGAGGATGTAGCCAGGACTCAAGGGCCTGAGCTATAGGGAAAGGTTGGGAAGGCTAGGACTTTATTCCTTGGAATGCAAGAGGCCAAAATGTGATCTCATGAAGGTGTATAAAATCATGAGGTGAATGCAGAGTCTTTTAACCAGGGTAGGAGAATAAGGAACGAGAGGACATATGTTTAAGATAATATTCCAGCCCGCATAGTGCTTCACTTGGAGTGGAACCTGCAGCAGGTGAGGTTTCTGTTCATGTGATGGCCTGTCATTTGTGACGGCAGAGTTTCTGGGTCTGGAGATGCTGGGGGAAATACCATTGATGCAGATAACACCCATTGTGGCAACTGTGCACAAGTGGTAAATTGAATGAATGTTTACGCTGAACACAAGGAACTGCAAAAATGCTGGAGTAACTCAGCATCTATGGAGAACATGGGTAGGTGGCTTTTCACAGTGCTGAAGTAACTCAGTGGGTCAGCCAGCATCTATGGAGAACATGGGTAGGTGGCGTTTCACAGAGTGCTGGAGTAACACAGCGGGTCAGCCAGCATTTATGGAGAACATGAGTAGGTGGCATTTTGGATCACGATGCTTCTTCAGACTTGTTTGCCATGATGGACGTGATATCAACCAAGCAGCCTGAATTGTTCTGGAATTGGTCTGTATTTACCGAGGAGAAAGACAGTAGAACGGAGGAAATTGGAGCAGTCACTGGAAGTGTCATGAGAGCAGTCAGGGTTACCATCGAGGAGGTACGAAAGGTACTGTCATGTGTGAAGGTAGACAAATCTCCGGGGCCTGATCAGACGTATCCGAGGACATTGTGGGAAACTAGAGAGGAAATTGCGGGAGCCCTGGATGAAATTTATGAGTTGTCGTTAAATGCAGGAGTGGTGCCAGAGGATTGGAGGGTGGCAAATGTTGTGCCTCTTTTCAAGAAGGGCTGCAGGGAAAGTGCTGGGAACTATAGGCTGGTGAGCTTAACATCTGTAGTTGGTAAGTTACTGGAGAGTATTCTGAATGATAGGATATACAGGTATTTGTATGGACAAGGGCTGATTAGGGACAGTCAGCATGGTTTTGTACGTGGGAGGTCGTGTCTCACAAATCTGATTGATTTTTTTTGAAGACATGAGCAAAAAGGTTGATGAAGGCAGAGCTGTGGATGTTGTGTACATTAACTTTAGTAAGGCGTTCAACAAGGTGCTGCATGGTAGGCTGCTCTGGAAGGTTAGATCTAATGGGATCCAAGAAGAGATAGCTGAATGGATAGCAAATTGGCTCCATGGAAGGAAGCAGATGATAATGGTGGAAGGTTGCTTCTCAGACTGGAGGCCTGTGACTAGTGTTGTGCCACAGGGTTTGGTGCTGGGCCCGTTACTGTTTGTCATCTACATCAATGATTTGGATGAGAACATACAGGGTAAGATTATCAAGTTTGCTGATGATACAAAAGTTAGTGGTTTTGCAGATAGTGAAGATGGTTGTGAACGATTGCAGCAGGATCTGGATCGATTGGCCAGTTGGGCAGTTGATGGAATTTAATACAGAGAAGTGGGAAGTGTTGCATTTTGGGACGTCGAACAAGGGCAGGACCTACACAGTAAATGGTCGGCCTCTGGGTAGTGTTGTAGAGCAGAGGGATCTAGAAGTACAAGTGCATGGTTCCATGAAGTTTGAGTCACAGGTAGATAAGGTGGTCAAAAAGGCTTTTGGCACTTTGGCCTTTATCAGACAGAGTATTGTATAGAAGTTGGGAGGTCATGTTACAGTTGTATAAGACATTGGTGAGACCGCATTGAGAATATTGTGTTCAGTTCTGGGCACCATGATATAGGAAAGATATTGTCAAGCTTGAAAGGGTTCAGAAAAGATTTATGAGGATGTTGCCAGGACAAGAGTGTGTGGGATATAGGGAGTGGTTGAGTAGGCTTGCTCTATTCCATGGAGCACAGGAGGATGAGGGGATATCTTATATCATTCATTAATCATCATTGAAAACATTAGCGATGCAGTGGTGCTGGTTTCTGATGGGAACGGTGACGGACGCACCACACATCTCTGTCCTCCAGTTCCTGTGGACTTCCACTGCTGGAAGTATATGATTTTGGTGTGTGTGCTTTAATGTACATTGCTTACAATGCTATGTACGACAGTTATCGCAACTTCTACTGAAGTGTGGATGGCCGTTGGCTCGCCAGAAGCTCATCCGCCCTCTGACAGATCTTATAGAAGTATAGAAAATCATGAGAGGAATAGATGCACATAGTCTTTTACACAGATTAGGGGAATCGAGGACCAGAGGACATAGGTTCAAGGTGAAGGGTAAAAGATTTAATAGGAATCCGAGGGGTAACTTTTTCACACAGAGGGTGGTGTGTGTATGGAACAAGCTGCTAGAGGAGGTAGTTGAGGCTGGGACTATCCCATCGTTGAAGAAACAGTTGGACAGGTACATGGATATGAAAGGTTTGGAGGTTATGGACCAAGCGCAGGCAAGTGGGACTAGGGTGGATGGAACATTATTGGCCGGCGTGGGCAAGTTGGGCCGAAGAGCCTGTTTCCACACTGTATTACTCTATGCCTCTATGAGTTGAACAAGGTTCATCCAGGTAAAGTGGGAAATATTCCATCACACTGCTAGCCTGTGCCTTTGTAGATATTAGAAAGACATTGTGTAGTCATGTAGTCATGAAATTAGTAATTTGCCATAGGATATCCAATCTTTGTCAAGATCTGGTTAATAGTGACCCCCCCCCCCAACTTCTCCTCATAATATTGATGGCAGTGGGCAGGGGACAGGGGATAGGGGACTTGGTGATGGACATAGTGTAATTGGACATAAAAGATGGATGTTTTGTGTCTCAATGGAGATAGTTATTCTTGGCTCTTTTGTGGTGTGCATATTATTTGCTACTTATCTTGAATGCTGTCTATAGACAATAGACAATAGGTGCAGGAGTATGCCATTTGGCCCTTCGAGCCAGCACCGCCATTCAATGTGACCATGACTGATCATCCACAATCAGTACCCCGTTCCTGCCTTCTCCCCATATCCCTTGACTCCGCTATCATTAAGAGCTCTATCTAGCTCTCCCTTGAAAGCATCCAGAGAACCGGCCTCCACAACCTCTGAGGCAGAGAATTCCACAGACAAAAAGTATTTCCTCATCTCCGTTATAAATGGCTTACCCCTTATTCTTGAACTATGGCCCCTGGTTCTGGACTCCCCCAACATGTTTTCTGCGTCTAGCGTGTCCAAACCTTTAATAATCTTATATGTTTCATTAAGATCCTCTCTCATCCTTCTAAATTCCATAGTATACAAGACCAGCTGCTCCATTCTATCAACATATGACAGTCCCGCCATCCCAGGAATTAACCTTGTGAACCTACGCTGTACTCCCTCCATAGCAAGAATGTCCTTCCTCAAATTTGGAGACCAAAACTGCGCACAATACTCCAGGTGTGGTCTCACTCGGGCCCTGTACAACTGCAGAAGGACCTCTTTGCTCCTATACTCAACTCCTCTTGTTATGAAGGCCAACATGCCATTCGCTTTCTTCACTGCTAACACAACATTTGACATAGAATTCAAGATTTAATTCAAGGCATTTTCAATTTACTAATTTAAAATAGTGAAGTTACTAACACATGGATGGTGCTAGGGGGTACATGTATTACACCCATTTGTAACCTGTTCAAAATGTAAATACACATAAGGGAGGAATAGATCAGGTAGATGCACACAGTCTATTGCCCAGAGTTGAGGAATCGAGAACCAGCGGACATGGGTGTAAGGTGAAGGGGGAAAGATTTAATAGGAATCTGAGGGGAAACATTTTCACACAAAGGATGGTGAGTGTATGGAACGAGTTGCCAGAGGAGGTAGTTGAGACATGGACTATCGCAACAAGAAACATTTAGATAGATACGTGGATAGGACAGGTTTAGAGGGATATGGTCCAAACACAGGCAGGTGGGACTAGTATAGATGGGACATGTTGGTCGGTGTGGGCGAGTTGGGCCTGTTTCCATGCTGTATGACTCTTTGACCCTATAAAGTCAAGTGTCAGATCAAATCTATGATATACTAACCCATGCAGAAAACCATCAACGCAATCACGTTTTATATTGTTAACACTTTCTTTGGCTGAATTACAATTGAATTGAAGTTACATTGTTTGCTTCAAACATCGAGATTGCCTTAAAATAATGACCTCAATGATTATAGTCAAAACTGCAAATCACTGCTGACAAATTTGTGTTCAACTGGCTAAGTACAGCAGCTAACAAACTCTTGCTTGACAGTCTTGAGATATGTAAAAAGAGAGACAGGACTGTATTGAAGGATTGTCTGAAGAAGGGTCTCGAACATCACCCATTTCTTCTCTCCGGAGATGTTGCCTGTCCTGCTGAATTACTCCAGCTTTTGGTATCTATCTTTGGTATGGAAGGAGATATTTAGAGGTTAACCGGTTTCTTATATTTTAAATTTTCTTCAGTTACATTCAACTTACCATTTTTTTAATCTCAATGAATAGATCATGACAATGTTGGTTTCCAAAATTAGGGGAAACATTGATTAACCCTGAATACTAAAGCATTCTTACGTAATAAAAAGGAAGGGATCGATAATAATAAAAGTAAACATCCATCAGAAAATGCTGCACAAGTATTGGGTGATGTTACAGCATTAAAATAATCTGTACAGCCTGAATAGGCCTACATTAAAATGAAAAATGTGCATCATTTTATTCAGACATTTATAGCACCTTAAATGTATTTTTATGCGGCTGTGAGCAAAGCCAATCACTATTTAACCACTGTGTTGATGGAAACTATTCATATAATAACAACACGTGCAGAATATGCTATTGTGTGGCAATACTAAGAATAACTGGCGACACAAGAAACTACAGAAATTTCGTAATTCTTTTGATAGAAAATTGGTGCATTCAGCATAATTAGCCTTTCAACTTGCGGGGGAATCTCCTTAGAATTACTCAAATGGTGTTTTTCCAGTGTACTTCAAGTGAAGGTAGAGCACAAGAGACATATCTCTAGTTATACCTCTAGTTTCCCTCTCCCTTGACTCTCAGTCTAAAGAAAGATGACCCGAAAAGTCACTTATTCCTTTTCTTCAGAGATGCTGCCTGACCCAATGAGTTACTCCAGCATTTTATGTCTATCTGCAGCATAGACATGGTGGCTGCAAGGACAGTCCCAGCTATTGCTGCATTTTCCTTTCCTCTATGAAATAAGTTAGACAATAGACAATAGGTGCAGGAGTAGGCCATTCCGCCCTTCGAGCCAGCACTGCCATTCAATGTGATTATGGCTGATCATCCCCAATCAGTACCCCACAGTGAACTCACAGTGAGAATTATATCAATTTTTCTGAGTTGCAACGAGCTAACTCATTTTGATTAATAATCTATCATTATCTAAAAAAATGTCATTAGATCAAATAATGAAATAAGAAAAGTATTATTCCTGGTTTAGGCTTATTTTCTTGAGGATCTGTTTCATGGCCCTTTGCTTTTGAAGAATATGCCTGGGGAACATTTATTCAGACATCCACCATAGGATTACTAGAGATGCACTAATCCATCAAGCTGAAAAGTCAATCACTTTTAAAATGATTTGTGTCCTGTAAGGGAACTGTGACCAGCTATATTTGTTAAACTCTAAACAATATTATATGGCTGAGTGGAAATGTAAAAAAATAGGAATTGGATTTGTATATTCTGAAATTTGAAGATTGAAATGGAACATCACTGTTAATTATATATATATATATATATATATATATATATATATATATATATATATATATATATATATATATATATATACACATACATATATACACACATATATACACACATACACATATACACATACATATATACACATACATATACATACATATATATATATATATATATATATATGTGTGTGTGTGTGTGTGTATATATATATATATATATATAACATTTATGTTTGATGCACAAATGGATGTATGCATGTGTCCTCAGAACCATATATTCTTTAGATGTCATTACTACATAATGAACTGTACACATCCTGGATTCATATTACTGTATTTAGTTTACTAGCTCTCCCAGCAGAGTTTAAAGTCCACATTAAAATACAGTGCATTGACCATAATAATTTCACAATGTCATCAGTGAACTTATAATCACTTAGGTCTTCAGAGAAGATATCATCTGACATAAACTACATGAAGCACATAGAGTCATATAGCATGCAAACCGGTCCTTTGGCCCAACTCGTCAATGCTGATATTGGGGGCTAGTAATTGTAAAACAAAAGCTAATAAGGACCCGCGATTAAAATAACATGCATGAACTCTCTAACAGGTTTAAACAAACTTATATGTAGCTACTGTATATATAGAATGTAAGATCATTTGAGGGTGGCACAATGGTAGAGTTGCTACCTCACAGCTCCAGACACCCGGCTTCGATCCTGACCTCAGGGGCTGTCTGTACGGAATTTGTATATTCTCCCTGTGTCCACATGGGCTTTCTCTGGGTGCTCCAGTTTCCTTCCACGCTCCAAAGACGTACAGGTTTGTAGGTTAATTGGCTTCGGTAAAAATTGTAAATTGTCCCAAGTGTGTACGATAGTGCTTGTGTATGGGGTTGGCGCGGTGGGCCGAAGGGCCGAAGGGTCTGTTTCCATGCTGTATCTCCTAAGTCTAAAATCTAAAGATTAAATTAAAATCAGCTTCACAACTTTTATAATAGTTGGGATAAAAATGCCTGGATCTCTGATGGACGGGATTGCCCTTAGTTTGCATAACTTTAAGGGAACCAAATGATTAGACAAGCAACTAAGGATGATCAATCAGGTTCAATCACCAACCATACTCAAAAAGTAATTGAGAACGGCATAAGACATTAACAATGTGACAAGTGTATCCAGATGGAAAAATCACACATGCAAGGATTTAGGCTACAATGTCAGCAGGATCTTAGAATGATTACAGGACTGAAGGATGCCACATGTCAATCAAATCCATACATGCTCTACGTAAGGGCAGACAAATGTAGAAACAAAGAACTGCAATAAGGGCAGTCCAGCTAGTCTTATTTCTTTGACCATTCCCCATAACTATTCATTTTCTTTTCCCTTTAAAAAAAGACACAAAGTGCTGGAGTAACTCAGTGGGTCGGCAGCATCTCTGGAGAACATGGATATGTGACGCTTCGGGTCACGGCACGTCTTCAGTCTGAAAAAGTATCCCGACCCCAAATGTCACCTATCCATGTTTTCCAGAGATGTTGCCTGACCTGCTGAGTTACTCCAGTATTCTGCATCTTTTTTTTGTAAATCAGCATCTGTTGTTCCTAGTATTTGCTTTATTTCTTCTTTGGTGTCCAGTTCTCAAATACTGAAATTGAGTACCCATCCATCATTGCTCAAGTATGCAAACTGCAAACTGTAAATACTCAATGCATAGACATTTTTTTTCTCTCACATCCAGCTTGGTTCTTAATCAACAACATTTATTCTATGCATCATAATTCTTAACCTCAATGCAAAAGGAAGCTGTTTTTCCTTTTCTATTGTCTATTACACTTCATGGTTTCAAATACCTTCGAATTCCTTCATTTCCAGAATCATTTTAATAAATCTCTTCTTCAACTCTCTCTGATGCCTTGACATATTTGCTAAAGTGTGACACACAGATGTAAACGTTTCCACAACTAAAGGGTTTCAATTAATAAACAGATGCTGGATAGACTGGCATTTTTGCTCGCTGGAGCACAGGAAGCTCAGGGGTGACCTTATTGAAGTTTATAAAATCACGAGGAGCATAGATATAGTAAACAGCTACACTCTTTTCCCCAGGGTAGGGGAGTGTAAAACTGGAGGTCATAGGTTTAAACTGATGATAGACACAAAATGCTGGAGTTACTCAACGGGACAGGCAGCATCTCTGGACAGAAGAAATGGGTGACGTTTAGGTTTAGGCATAGGTTTAAGATGAGTGGCGAAACATTTAAAAGGGACCTGAGTGACAACTTTGTTCAGATAGAGGGTGGTGTGTAGATGGAATGTGCTGCCACAAAAATTGGTAGAAACAGGTACTGTTATAAAAATACACTTGGCCAGGTCCATGAATAGGAATGGTTTGGAGAGATATGGGCTTGATGCAAACAAGTGGGACTAGCTCAGTTTGACAATTTGATAAGTTTGGACCAGTTGATCCAAAGAGCCTGCTTCCATGTTGTATAGCTCAATGACTCTAATTTTGGATAACACATGTAAAAAAATGCAAAACAAGTGTAAATATGTGCCTGTAATGATTTTTGGATCAGATAATTTGTTATGATAGAGTTCATGAACATGGGCCAGGAATTAAAATCCATTGCAGTCCTTTCATTCTTATCTCCACTTTGAAACTACAGCAGTTCTGAGTCCAGTCTTTCCACTCACTAACTATATTTTTCCACCATCTCCTGATCCACCCTCCTGTCTCCCTGTCAAACTCGGCTAAGGCTCAGGTCCATTGCATCTTCCACTGCAAGTGTGCTTTCTCTCCTGATAACAGAATCTGGAAAAGTTTTCTGACTTTAAACTATTTTATTGCAACATTCTCACCTAGCAATATTTACAAATGCAAAATAAAGCTGGTGAATACATTTAATCTTCATGTAAATCCAGTGATGTTATTAAAAATAAACTATTGTCTCGTGGTTTTACAATGCAAAGTACTGCCCTCATCAGATCAGCATGAAAAGCTGAGTAAGTCAAAATATTCCTTTTTAATTTTTAAAATTGAACTTACCATGCATAATGTATGTAATGAATATTACATAAGGTAATAAATATTGTGAAAACTATATTGGTAGAATAAGGAGTTTTTCTTGTTTTCTTTATTTTTCACTTCAGATAGTTCTTGCAGTGCCAGCCTGCATAATATGGATAGTTCTCATAATTGTTAAAGGCAGCTTGTCGTGGTGGCTCACAAGCCCTTTTTCGGGGTGGGAGATTGCAACCTTCACATGGTCTGCCCTGTTTCGACGAATGCAATCAACCTGGCATGCACAATCAAATAAGATCAAATAGAACAAGTTGTCCTACAACTTTAGGCTGTGCACGCCATATGCAAGAAGAAGAAGCCCTTTTTCAAAGATATAATGGCGTATTACTATTTCCATGGATGCCTCCAATACTCTTGGGTGGCCACACATTATATAATTCTTTACTATAAAACTGCACAGTGTCAGTTGCAAGATATTAGAAAACAGAATTGTGATAGGAGGTCCAGTGGGCAAGTCACAAGATAGACATAAAAAGCTGGAGTAACTCAGTGGGTCAGGCAGCATCTCTGGAGAAAAAGAATAGGTGACATTTAGGTCGAGTCCTTTCCCCTGACCCTCAGTCTGGAGAAGAATATAGACCCAAAACATCACCTATTCCCTTTCTCCAGGAATGCTGCCTGACCCACTGAGTTACTCCAGCTTTTTGTGTCTATCTTTGGTTTAAACCAGCATTTTTGTAGTTCCTTCCTACACATCCTGGACAATTCACAAGATTTATTTGTCAAAATTAAAATATGAAACAGGTCTGCAAACTGTAAGCCAGTTAACTTGACACCATTGGTAGGAAGGAAACAGAATCTTTACTTAATTACTTAATTAAACATTGTCTTGAAATCAAACATGTGAAAACGAGTAGATAACATTTTCAACAACAAAAAAATGTTTTACCCAAATGTATTGAATCCATTGCATTTACAACAAAAACCAAGAGTAATGCAATGAATGTTTTATAGTTCACTCACAACTATGCAGGAATAAAAGTACGTTGGATCAGCTACTAGACTAGCCATCAAGAAGTCAGGATCAGTAATTCAGGTAATGGTAAATCCCAGTATGGCAACTGTGGGATTAAATTCAGTTAAATTCAGCTGCGACCCGACCGCCGGAGATTCGGAGGCTACAACCGCGGGTCTGGCGGACGGCAACACTGGAAGCCCGCGGGTCCCCTGGTGGGAGACCGCTTTTCGGGGCTTCCGCAGCGGCGACTTCTCCCGCCCGAGTTGCGGGGTTGAAGAGCACCTGGAGCGGGGCTTGATCCCCCCGCACGGCTTGGAATGGCCACCGGACTTTGCGGGCGCGCGCCGGGGCTCTAACACCAAGACCCGGTGTGCGACCTTGCATCACCCGGCGTGGCTTTAATGGCCGCGGGATAATCACCATCGCCCGCCGGGGGCTTTGACTTTGACTCTGACATCGGTGGGGGGGGAGTGCAGTGGAGAGAGAAGTTTTTTTTGCCTTCCATCACAGCGTTGTGATGGATGTATGTGTAAATTGTGTTGTGTCTCGGGTCTTCTTCGTTTTGTATTGTATGGCTGCAGAAACGACATTTCGTTTGGACCTCAACGGGGTCCAAATGACAAATTTGTCCAAAAGACAAATAAATTGAATTGAATTGAGTTATGTAATTAAATCTGGTAGTGACTGTGGAAATTCTAGACAGTCATAAAAAAAAATTTGAGTACGGGAATACATCTTCTTTATTGGTGGAGTTTGGTTTATTAGTCACTGCATGCTGATGATGATTGACACTCAATCATCCCTGAAGTAACCCAGAAATCTTTTAGTTGCATCAAATCTATGGTCAATAATTAATAATAAAAATAAAACTGGACCGTTATCGATTAGGCTCTGGATTTGGGGGACAAAGACAAAAATTGCTTTAGTCTTTTGAAGAAAGAACAGAGGGGCAATAGTAATGTGGTAGATGTAATCTATCCAGAGTTTTTAGCTTTCAATAAGGTTCCCCACAGTAAGCAAATGTATAAGATCAGAGAATGCACAGTGGGAGAATAAGTGGCAGAATGGATTGCCAGCTGGTTTCAGGAGACAAAGCAGAGAGTGGATCTAGAGACAGAATTTCTCAGTGTAAGAAAGTGGGTAATGGTGTTCCATGTGGATCAAAACAGATGTCACTGCTGTTCACATTAAATGATTCAGAGTCTGTAATCGAAAATCCAATTTCTACTTTTGTGGAAGGTACCAGATTGTGAAGAATAGCTAATACACTGCAAAGGAATGCAACAAGATTAACAACCATGCAAAAGAGGGAAATAATCATCAAATGTTGTTCAACACAGAGGTGGTACACTTTGTTTGGCAGACTTGGGAGTTCATATTACATGGAAGATGCAAGTCAAGATGGGATAGAGGAACAATGGGACCTCAGGGTTCAAATGCACTGATTTGCAAAAGTTGCAGCACAACCTAGCACGACAATAAAGAAAGCATACCAAGCATATGGTTTATTTCTATAGAGATAGAATTAAACGATAGGAAAGTTATACTATACCTACAGCAGATCTGGAGTAGATCACACTCAGATCACACTAAGAGAACCACATTACATTCTAGTCATCATGTTATGCACATATATAGAGGCATGAGAGATGGTGCAGTGCGATTTACAAGGATCATGACTGGTTCTCTTTTTTCATGAGAAAGGGAGTGAGAGATAATGCAATTTATAAAGGTTTTGATAATAAATACAGAGAGAATATTTCCATTTTTGGGCAAGAACATAATTGGAAGTCATCAATATAAGATTATCAAGGCTATCAGTGGGCAAGAACATGAAAGTCTCTGCCTCAGGGAATGGGTGAAGTGAATGAAATAGATACATTTAGCAGGAAGGCTAGACAAACTGAGAGAGAAGGACATAGAGGTTTACATCGATAGATCTTGGAGACAGGATATGGTTCAAGTGAAGCATAAATGCTGGCATGGTCTCATTGGGCTGAACAGATTGTTTTTATGCTATGTACAGTAATTCTATGCACATCAACCACAATCAACCTGAGAGCAGCCCTTAATATTATTCAACCAACAATCTAACGTTATTGTGCTCATGAATTATTATCTTCAATCGGTAACCAGCATGTCCCTTTCTTTAATTTTAGAAGTTTTATATATCTTTTTAATTATTTACTTTAATTAAAGCATTTGCATTTTAGAATAGGTTTGACAGGATGCAACGCCCTTCTGTCATATGTACTTCTGTCAAAGGCTGTCAGCGTTTCAGCTTCTCTTCACCACATCATTTTTGGCCCAGGTGCAATCCTGATCTCACTGCTCTTCTCTAGAATGAGGAAATCCAATGAGACTGGTCAACCAGTGCCAGCCAGGGTATGGGCATGTGTGGAACACAGATCGTGATGCCAGACAAGAAGCCTAATCTAGCAAGATCCAACATATTATGTTCCAATGTTTTGTTATGTACGTTCTTTGATTATTCTTACTTCATACTCTGCTAAAATATTATCCCCTGAAGATCAAAAATGGGAATGAGGCAACATTGATTTTCTACCCTATAGAAAGGTTCAGAGCACCTGAGTTGACTGTTTGGATTAATAGTGAGATTCCATAAAATAAAATAACCATACCCGCTACCAGTTTAATGGCTAACCTGAATAATTAAATTGGTAGTCACAGGCAAACTATAAATATATTAAATGAAACACTTCTCACATTAAAAAAGCGTAAAGGGCCTGTCCTACTTGGACGACCTAATCCACGAGTTTAGAAGACCCTGGACGAGTTGAAAAAAATGTCAAGGTCGTGTTGACTCGGTGAAGTAAAAGACCTCCTACGACCTCCTACGACTATGTCTACGACCTCCTATGACCGCCCTCGACCTCAGTCTTCCGCATCTAAGACCAACTACGAGTGGACAATGATTACATGATAAAATGATGTCATGTTTGCATTTCTCGGGCAAGTTGCCGACCTATGACTACCTACGACTACCTACGACTACCTACGACTACCTACGACTACCTATGACTACCTATGACTACCTATGACTACCCACGACTACCTATGACTACCCACGACTACCTACGACTACCTACGACTACCTATGACTACCCACGACTACCTACGACTACCTACGACTACCTATGACTACCTACGACTACCTACGACTACCTACGACTACCTATGACTACCCACGACTACCTACGACTACCTACGACTACCTATGACTACCTACGACTACCTATGACTACCTATGACTACCTATGACTACCCACGACTACCTATGACTACCCACGACTACCTACGACTACCTACGACTACCTATGACTACCCACGACTACCTACGACTACCTACGACTACCTATGACTACCCACGACTATCTACGACTACCTACGACTACCTACGACTACCATCATTGACCTACCTACGACCTACCTACGAGTAAAAAGTATACATTTTTTCCATGCCAACCTTTTTTTTCTCGTGGACATTTTCTATCATGCTGAAAAAAACGCCGCAACCTACTTGAGGCCACGAGTACGCGGAGACCACTCATGAGCATGAGGAAGAGTTACGAAGAACTCCTACAACCACCTACGACCTCGTGGTGATCAAGCTGCGAGTATGAGTCAAGGGCAAACTCAGCAGAGGTCGCCAATTAGGTTGTGAAAGTGGGACAGGGGATTTAGACTACATTAATACCATTAACAGTGCACATTGGATTTTCAAGTAGAATTCCATAGCTATAGTGGTTTCTCCAGGATAGTTAATTAAATCCTTGACAAAGCTAAACAAGGCCCCCAAAATCTTATGGATATCAACTGTCTGGATATAATAATTCTTTCTGTACCATAGTGATAAAAATTGAACAAATTGCTTCACATAGATTAATTAGATTAGATTAGATTAGATTTTATTTGCTGTCATTTGAACCCAGAGGTTCAAACGAAATTTGGTTTCTGCAGTCATACAAACAAGAAGAAGTACCAAGACACAACACAATTTACACATACATCCATCACAGCGAATTCCTCCTCACTGTGATGGAAGGCAAAGTCTTATCTCTCCCCTGCACTCCCCATTCTTCTCCCGATGTCAAAGTCAAAGCCCCCAGCGGATCGATGGTAAATACGTTCCGCAGCCATTAAAGCCGCACCGGGCGATGCAAGGCCGAGCTCCGGGTCTTGATGTTGGAGCCCCCGGCGGGCGCTAGCAAGTCCCGTGGCAATTTAAAGCCGTGCCGGCCGATATAAGGCCCCGCTCCGGGTCATTTTCAACCCCACAACTCGGGCAGGAGAAGTTGCCGTTGCGGGGGCTCCGAAAAGCGGTCTCCCACCAGGGACCCGTGAGCTCCCGGTGTTACCGTCCACCGGGCCAGCGGCTGGAGCCTCCGAATCTCCGGGGTCGGGCCGCAGCAGCGCGCCACCACAGCTCTCCACGCTCCGAACTCGGCCAGCTCCACGATGGTGAGTAGTCCGCAGGCTCCGCGACTCGAGCCCCAGGTCGTTCCAGCTGGAGGCCGCTCCATGGTGCTAGGCCCCAACGACAATTTACAGGGAAAAGATTTTAAAAGTTTCCCCACCCCCCCCACCCCCCCCCCCCCACACATACCCAGTTAAAAAAACACTATACACTACACACTACACTTAAACGAGACAAAAAAAGAAAAAAAAGACAGACGGACTGCAGAGGCCGCTGCGACGTGGGTCGCGTGCATAATGCATTACCTCCTAGGTTTGATAATTAAGATTCCAGATATATGTTGGTACAATGTGTGTCAACAGAAGGAGAACAAAATCATATCCATTTGCTCCATCCTCCATTACATTTAAAATCTTCCAATTTAAAACACTTCCTTGCTTCCAAAATTCAATCAACTGCTTTTTTTTTTTTTAACCTGCTGGTCTATCTAAATAAACCTGAGACTTTTCATAATTCTCATCATATTTTTCAATATTCCCAATTTGATGCTGTCAATATATTTTGTTTCTGAAAACACCTTTCACTTGCTCTTTTGTGCATCTCCAACTAATGACTAGGGAACGATGCACTATTTGCTAATTAGAAATGTAGATTTATAAGACTATCAATCCTCCAGTTATAAATGACGTGCTATAATGAAAGCCCAGTCTAATTGAAAATCATCTCTGTTCATAGCTTCTGCACCAATCTACTCACAACAATGTTTCTGTGACGCTAATGCTTTGGGGCCAGACTGCAGGACATAATGGAGCAGATTAAGCAGTGATCTTTTGTAGCATGGGTGATATTCTTGCAGTCCCTCACTGACATAATCCAACAGTCACCAGTGCTTCAACCAGTCTAGTGCTTCCTTTTTATAGATGTTCAATATGACAAGACTGCTGTCCAAGCTCTTCTTTACAGGACTCTCTTGTAGTTAGACTTTGCTACTCCCTCCTTGTTGATTACACCTTGCCTGAGAACTGTGCCTTTTCTCATCTTATCCAGGAAGATAAGTTTGTCCTTCCCTTTAAATGCAGACCAGGATATTTTGAAAGTCAGAGTAGAAGACCTCCTTGGTAATCCCTGAAGCTTTCAGAATCAGCATCAACTTTCTTGTTAAATACAGATGTAAGGTACTCACTATACATTTCAGACATGGCCAACAAAGGAGGACCTGGCGTGCGGAACTGTCAGAAGGAGAACAAAGGAAGACCCGGCATGGGGAGCCTCTGATGGTTTGTATTAAAATGGAATACCTTGGGCATGCAAAACAAAGAATATCACTATGATATATGTGACAATAAAATATCATTCATTCATATATTGATCACCAGTTTGGAGTCAACTAGATCCCACCACACATGCACCTGCTTTCACAATTAGTATTTTTCCAATTGGCTCTTTATGAATTATTTAATGTCTTAAACAACAAATAAAGATGATTGAAAGAGAACCAGCATTGTGTCATAAATAGGCAAGGAAGCACACCAAAAGCCTTCAGTTTATAATTGTGAGTGCACTATTTATTTAACTGTAAAACTAATAAAGTTTAGATTTAGGTAGGACATGAGGCATAAGGTTTGAATTCTGAATACTTGTGAATGATATGCTAATATGCACATAATCCTCTTCAGAGTTAATGTAGAAAGTGTTTGTATGTGGATTTGGACAGGATATCATGGGACAGTAATGTACTTCACTTCATTTTGTTTTAAATCATCAATACTTTGTAGGATTGCCACATGGCACATTGACCCACAAAGTTGAAACTCTAGGGATAGTTTGAGTGCATTTGAAATTCGTCAAGTTTGGCCAGACCAGAGGATAGAGAAGGTTTATATATGGAGTAAATAAGGACAAAGCACAATAATAAGGGCAGGTGTTTTATAGCTCAGGATTTGTGCAATTGCTGTTCATAATGAACATATTAAATGACAGAGACATATTTTCAGTGCTGCATGGGAAAGGCTTTAGGCTGATGAAATATGAAAAGGTAATTTGGAGACATTGGGTACTGCATCGGAGGCATCAACTAATGTGGACAAAAAGCAAAGTCAATAGACAAAAGACAATAGACACTAGGTGCAGGAGTAGGTCATTCGGCCCTTCGAGCCAGCACCTCTATTCACTGTGATCATGGCTGATCATCCATGATCACAGTGAACTAAGGGAAGCAGATGAATAGTAATAAGACAAGTTATATGCCATTACCTTATAATACACAATTCAGTACATAACAATGGCCCAGTATGCAATAGCCACAAAAGTTCACCTACAAATTTTAAGCAAAAGCCAGTGGAACAGTGTAGAAAGCCCATCTCCCTCTTCCCGCTGGGGTATATTATCCCAGTTACTATATTATAAGAAATACACTCATCCATTGCAATGTAGGGCAACTCTATTGATAGATGGAATCAGACATTTATGTCATAAGGACAAGAGGAAATGTTTATGCTGACAAAGGAAAGGTTTAGTTTGACTTTCAGCCCAACAAACAGGATAATCAACAATAGACACCAAATGCTGGAGTAACTCAGCAGGTCAGGCAGCATCTCTGGAGAAAAATAATGTGACCTTTTCGGTATGAATCTTCTTCAGTCAGAAGAAGGGTTCCAGGACCTTATTCTTCAGTCTGTAAAATGGTTCCGAACCAAAATGTTACCTTTTCTTTTTCTCCAGAGATGCTGGCTGACCCAATGAGTTACTCCAGCATTTTGTGTCTATCTTCAGTACAAACCAGCACCTGCAATTCATTCATAGACAAGATAATCAACAATATGCTTAATAATGTTAAAGATTTAAGGAGGGGATAGCAAAGAAGAGAATAGATCAAATAACTTTTTTTTTCTGATCTGCCAAAGTTATTTCAAGACTTCACTACCCTTACGGAAATTATTCATGCTAAGATTAAATAACTTTACAGAGCAAAATGGCCTGACAACTCACTAGAGAGCTTAACGTGAATTCGAAAGAAACAAATTGAAACATACAACCATTTTTGTGGCCTTTCTACTTCACAAGACCAATGACTGCAATATAATAGTAAGTATGTCTTTAAGAATTTAAATTATAAGGAGGTATGACTTCAATCATACAGTAACAAGCTAGTGAGAGAATAACAAACTCTGTGAAGCTATCATGGAGGGGGTGATATTTGAGGCAAGACATGTAAAAGATTATGCATTATGGGTAGCTTACATCAGGACAGTCCATTATGGAAATACAAGGAACTGCTGATGTTGATTTACAAAAAAAAGACACAAATTGCTGAAGTTCACTGCTGGAGATCAGGTAGCATCTCTGGAAGATATGGACAGGTGACGTTTCATCTCTGGAACCTTCTTTAGACTTGAAACATTAAGGATCCATTATGGGTGTCCCAAGACAAGACAGTCCATTAAGGGCAGCCCGGGTCAAGGCATCACATTAAGGGTAACACAGCATTTTCAGAATACTGGCATTATTACTGAACCTTAATGGCACATGGGCCAGAGGAAGAGTCTAATTCATTTAAGCAGTATGACGGTTCCAGTTCACAGAGTTTTGTGAGCAACAGTTGGGCCATTATGTCCACAAGCATGATAAGAAGCAAAAAGCTCAGCATGAGTTGCTGATGCGAGTTGATACCGCTAGTGTTTGGTATAGACACTGCTGAGAGCTATCAAAGAAGCACAAGTTCTGGACAAATTCTTGGTGTCAACAAAATGTTTGTTTCCCATAAAGTTGCTGAATAGCTTGATTCAAGTGGCATTCAAGTTGACTTTAATGACATTGCAATATGGAAACAACTCAAAGTTCCTATGGCAGATGTCACAGCAGACCTGGACTTAATGAAGTGTACTCAATACAATGTCGCCAGAATGGGGGAGGTTCTGAAAACAATCAGGGCAGCAGCTGGAAGATGGCCCAGAAACGTTCATGGAGATAATTTTGTGACTTCCAAAGGGATATCAAGATAGAGGAAGGTTCTAGTGTTTGCAGGGAGTCAGAGTGAAAGTTAGCATGCAATGTGTGAAGCCAGATGGACAAGATGGAAAATGCAAAAAACACTTTTCCATCTTCCATCAAGACAAACAGCATCAATGGAAAAATCCAGTATCAAAATGAGCAAAAAGTTTCAGACCTGAAATGTTAAGTCTGTTTCTCTCACCACAGATGCTGCCGGACTTGGTACTGATTAAAGTATTGCACAGGAATATGCTCTTCAGCTCATAATGTCTGGTTAAACATGATTCCAAGATATACCAATCTCTCTGCATCTCTCTGTTCCTTGTGGCCAGGACCTCTGTGTAAAATATTTGGCCAATACATCTTCTTTAAACTTTGCTCCTCTCACTTTAAAGCTATGTCCGCTCATCTGACATTTTTACGCTGGAAAAATTGTTCTGACTAACCATGCCTCTCATAATTTTACCTACTTCTATCTGATGTTCCAGTGAAAAACAATTTAAGTGTTCAACCTCTCTTCATAGCAAATACCCTCTAATCCAAGCAGGATTCTGGTGAACCTCTTCTGCACCCCCTCCAAAGCCTCCACATTCTTCCTGTATGGGGCAACCAGACTGCATGCAATACTCCAAATGCAGCTTCAACAAAGTCCCAAAAAACTGCACCATGATTTTCTGACATATTCAATTCATTGAAGGCAAGCATACCATATACTTTCTTTACTACTCTGTTTACATGTGTTGTCACTTTTAGGGAGCTATGAATTTGGACCTCAAGATCCCACTCTACATTAACATTATTAAGAGACATCATTAACTGTACGCTTTGCCCTTTCATTCGACCTTCCAAAGTGCAACACCTCACACTTGCTTTGATTGAACTCCATTTCTGTAGCTGATCTATATCCTGCTGTATAATTTGACAGCCTTCCTCATGGTCCACATTTCCAGGATTCTTAGTGTCATCTGCAAACTTACTAACCAACCCGTCTACATTTATGTCCAAATCATTCAAAAATATCACCAACAAGAGACGCTCCAGCACAGATCCGTACATACACCACTGGTCACAGACATCCAGCCTGAATAATGCCACCATAACCCTTTATCTTTTATTAGTAAGCCAGTTCTGAAACCATATAACCACACAATGGTGCTGGTTTCTGACGGGCATGGTGACGGGCGCACCACATATCTCTGTCCTCCAAGCTAGACAAAAATCCTGGAGAAACTGAGCGGGTGAGGCAGCATCTATGGAGCGAAGGAAATATGCAACTTTTCGGGCCGAAACCCTTCTTCAGCTCCTCTTTTGTCTCTACACAAGCGTCTTCCATCAACGTCTTCAGCATCGTCTTGATTGGCCGTCCAGGGTCACGTCTTCCATGGGTGGGTTCCTACAGCAAGTCACTGTCAACCTCATGCATCTTAATCTTCTGGATCAGCCTACCATGGGGGACTTTATCAAATGCCTTACTGAAATCAATGGAGACAACATTTGCCTCCCTACTCTCATTGAACAATCTTCATCACCTCCTCAAAAAACGTGTTCAAGTTAGTAAGACATGCCATCCCGCTTACAAACCAATGCTGACTATTTCTAAGTAGTTCATTCTCTTCCAAATGGGAGTAAAAATCCTATCCTGAAAATGCCTCTCCAATGACTTCCCTCCTACTGATGTGAAGCTCGTCATCTATAATTCCTTGGATTCCCCCTACATCCCTTCTTAAATAAAGGAGCTAAAACTTGCTGAGTCTTTCCCGCACTTTCTGTTTCACTTTCAGATTGTAAGCGTCTACGGTTTTTTGAACTTTTGCACAAAGGCGAAGAATCAACTAAAGTCTAATTTGATATGATTTAGTTCATATTAAATACAAAGTTTGATTGTAGCTACTGTTTGAATTGATAAGCATTATTAGCCCTGTCTTATGTTTTACATAACAAATTAAGTACATATGCATTACACCAGAATGATAATGGTCAAATATGTGCAATGCAATGTGTTCACAGTTATGAAGAATACATTATATTGAAGTAGAAGTGCAGTTTATAATGTGGAACCAGGTTTGCGAATTGAAGTTTGAAGAAATCATCTGCTGAACCTATCAGTGTTTTGAGGGGATATTTCAGAGATGGCAAGTGCAACTTGCAGTCAAGAGTTTGGTGAAGCAGGAGATCAAATGATTGAGTTAGTTTGGAATCAAATAAATTTACAGCCATGTAATGATGTGGATAGCTGTATAGTTTTATGTATGCACAAAGTTCTTGATTGATATACAGTAGGTTTAATACTTCCTTGAAAGGGAAGCAATGCATATACATGTTAATTTTACTATGTGGTGAAACAAATGATACATTGAAGTACCGCTGCCACTATTTATAAGGTTCCTGCCTTTAAGAAAGGATATTTTGTTGAATGCTAAGACTTTTTAATTTGCCTCTGTGAGCATCAGCCTGATAAGCCAAGAGACACCTCTCCAAATCTTCAAATTTTCTGTAATTTGTCTTTGTATCGATGTAAATCAAAGATACACTTACATCAAATGCCTTAGTACATATGCAGTCACACAATTGTATCGATGTAAATCAAAGATACACTTACATCAAATGCCTTAGTACATATGCAGTCACACAATTATATATTTTTTAAGGAATTGATAAATGGAAATGACTGAATCTATGCCATTGACAATGAGTGCCCCATCAGATCTCCCTCCTCAAAGTTGAATGAAACATTGGAATATTCTGAGGCATGAGGAGCATTAAAGTGCAGTGGCAGTAAGTAACAGTAAGATGACATGATAAGCGAATGAAAGATGTCATTAGCCATAAGCTAATCGAAGCAAATAACGGGTGTCAGGGGTTATGGGGAGAAGGCAGGAGAATGGGGTGAGGAGGGAGAGATATGGCCAAATGGCCTAATTCTGCTCCTATCACATGACCTTATGACCTTATAAGATAATCAATCATCAAAAAGCACTATAACTTGGAAGTTTGAATATAGGTGGGGTGAGTTACATACATAGGAGCTGGCAATGCAGATAAATCACAAGATGATTTCCTGAGCCCAGCCCGTTATTATGTGTTCAGGCTCCATACAAGCTGCTGTGTTTGCCTGGTCCATTCACCCGTTCTCTGCTCTCCACTTTCTGTTACCATTGAAAAATAAACCTGAAAACAAGGGTGGTAGCAAGTCAGGGGAGATAGGAACAAAGTGAATGACACCAGGGAATGAATGAAAGCTGACAGAGTGCTCTCCCATATCCCCAACAATTCCCTACCAACTATTCTATTGATCATGACCTACCACTGACATCCTTCATCTTGTCATCACACATTTAACACGGCTGGCTCTCCCTCCCATATCTCACTCCTTGCAAATGTTATAGATTATTCACAAAAACTATAAAATTACTTTTGTTTGCAGTATAACTTGGCATGGTGGTGCAGCAGTAGGACTGCTGCTTTACAGCGCTTGCAGCGCCAGAGACCCGGGTTCAATCCCAACTACGGGTGCTGTCTGTACGGAGTTTGTACGTTCTCCCCGTGACCGCGTGGGTTTTCTCCGAGATCTTCTGTTTCCTCCCACACTCCAAGGACGTATAGGTTTGTAGGTTAATTGGTGTATGTGTAAATTATCCCTAGTGTGTGTAGGATAGTGTTCACGTGCAGGGATCGCTGGTCAGTGCGGACATGATGGGCTGAAGGGCCTGTTTCAATGCTGTATCTCTAAACTAAACTAAACTCGTATACTCCACTTTCTTTCTGGAGGAAATCGTGAACAACAGAATAGCAATAAAAAGGAACTGCAGATGCTGGTTTATACCAAAGATAGACACAAATAGCTGGAATAGCATTAGCTACCCATAAAATAGCAATGGTTTCCCATGAAGATCAGAAGAACCTATGTAGCAGAAACAGTGCTTGTTTTAATTTGAGCTTCTCGCTAAAATGTTGTCTATTGGTGAAATGCAAATTACCTAAATTTCTTTCTCGGACTTTCCATTTTCTTCCTATCTCAAATGTGTCTTCTCGTGTACAGATGACATAGACAGGCACCCCTTCCTTTCTAACCATTCTCCCCTCAACACGGTTGTACGGTTGTGTAACTCATCTTTCAGTCACCTGAAGAACGTTAATATGTCCTGTTATTGGAGAGTCAGCAAGAGTGTGGTGATGTTTGCTCATCTTTTGATTTCATGTATACTGTTATCGGATCAAATATTTGAAAGCCATTGTAAATAGAGGATAGGCAGTATCTGCACAGAATGAAGCACAGAACAAGAATGGCTTTATGCCAGCATCTGTGGTCTCTTGTCCCCATCCATCCAACACATGGCTTGTAGCCCACTATGCCCTAGCAATTTAAGTAAAGATACCTGTTAAATGCTGTAATACATATTACCTGCTTCCTACCTACCTACACTGAGGTAGTATGTTCTAGATTGCAACCACCCTCTGATTGAATGAACAATCGTCCTCAGGTCCCCTCTGAAACAATTATCAATTATCTAAGCCGATGTATTCCTGTTATATCGAGTTTGAAATGTTTCCTACCAACTTCCCTATCTGTGCTGCTCATAACTTAGTGTATATCTATCAGATTATCCCTCAGCTGCATCCACTTCAAAGAAAACAAATTGACATCCAAGTTTCTGAATATAACTGAAATGTTCCATCCTAGACAACATCTTGGTAAATCTTCTCTGCACCCTTTGTAGAAGCACCATTTAAGGGGGCTGGCAATGTTGCATCACTTGACATTGTCTCAGGCTGATCATCTTTGTGTTCATAGAATCACGATATTACACAACACCGAAACTTTGGCTCATCATGTCCATGCGGATATTTTTTTTACCAATCTGCATTAACTCATATGCCTTCAGTAGGTCCATGTTCTTCTATACCAAGCCTATTTAAGTGATGTCTCTTAATCACAGTTCGTTCGCTCATGTGTCAGACGACGTTCTGCCATCGCTTTGCCACAGTCAGTGCCACATCTGTGCCTCTGCGGAGATCTCCGCGGTGCATGCCTCTCCGTCGCAAGGCAGTAGGTGGGCCATTGTCTGTACCTCTCCACAGTTGCACTTGTCAGAGTCTGAGAAGACCCACTTCTTCAGGTTGAGTCCGCAACGTCCCACTCCAGTGTGGAGGTGGTTTAGGGCTTTCCAGGTAATATAAGGCAGGTGGTGGCCTGGTGCCATCTGTTGATCTGTTAATCACAGCGATCGTATTTGACTCCACCAGCTCCCCTGGCAGTGAGTTCCACATATTAACTATTATCTATTTAACAAAACTTACCCTTCAAATCCTTTTAAAAACTTATTCTTCTCACTGACCATCTACCCTATCCATGTTCTTGTAATTTTATACAACTCTATTTGGTCACCACTCATCCTACTTTGTTCCATAAAAAGCAAGCCAAGCCTGTTCAATCTCTCCCCATAACTGCTGTCCTTCAATTCAGGCTTCCTGAAATTTCCTCCGCACTTTCTCCAGCATAACCATATCCTTTCTCTAGTGTCGCGACCAGAACTGCACACAATCCTGCAAGTGTGGTCTAGCCAGTGATTTGTAAAGATGCAATGTAATGTCCCAACTTTAACATTCTGTGCCCTTAGGAAAGTATACCATAAGTGTCCATCAACACAGTTTTCTATCTATTCTGATTGCATTTAAACCCTCATTAACTCTTGAATCCTTTCAGGACCCAGGGTTCAATGAAGCGCAAATGCAGCCACAACAACAAGGAACGTCTAATATTGTATGCAAGGTGCAGTTCAAATTATTTTAGAAATTCTGCCTGCAGTGAGTCACCGCTTGGTCTGAAGTCCCCAAGGTATCATGATTTACAGAAGTTACTAAAAGCTCCAAGCCAAGAACCGAGGGTCCAACTCCAACACAGGGTCCAGAACTGCTTGAGGTTACCTCCACTAAAGTCAATGCTCCCACATTCCTAAAACGTATCGGCTTGCAGGTTAATTGGCTTTGGTAAAGATTGTAAATTGTCCCTAGTGTGTGGGATAGTGCTAGTATATGGGGATCGCTGGTCAGCACGGACTCGGTGGGTCAAAGAGCCTGTTTCCGCGCTGTATCTCTAAAGAAAACTAAAGTATAATATACTAAGGGAAATTAACCTTCTTTAAGACACACCTTAAAGCATGCCTCTTTTCACACTTTTGGTCACCTGCCTTGTTATCTATGCATGTGGTTCAATTTCAAATTGTCTCTTAATGTTTTATAATGCAAAAGGTACTAAATAAATGGAAATTGGTGCTTCACCAGTGCAGTCAGAGGAATGGAGAAAAAGCATCTTTAAAATACAGCACTTATTTCATAATATCCTCATTCTGAATAACCTACATGCCCCAAGGATTATGCTGATAAGTAAAAGGAATTACAGTTAAATTGGCTGCTAAATATGTTGAGACCTTTTTTTGGATCGGCAAGTGGGACTAATTAGGACGAACTACAGAGCAAGTCTAAAATGAAGGCTCATGAATAAGATACATTTAATGGTATGAAAAGTAATCTCTGAGAAGAGCAAAAGGATTTCCAGGGTATTAGTAAAACAGAAATCAAGGGCTTTGAATTTTACACAATTATTATCTCAAAGCAGGAATGCAAATACTGCTCTGGTTTGGATCCATCTAAGTAAGAGTGAAACAAAGCATTAGCATTCAGTAATAATCCTTCCTTGTGCTGCATTAACATACCTGAGAGAGGGAAAAATAAAAGTGCAGCATTTCTCCATGTATGCGCCATTAAGTACAGAATACCAAGTTTCCGCACACAAACACATGTTCCAACTTGCTGAAAACCGCTCTGGCATTTCCTGGTTGTGTTTAAACAGTGAACCCATCTGTAAAATATGGAGTCTGTAAGATTTAATAGTAAGATTAAACAAGAACTTACCAGTTTGAAGTTTGATCTTTATTTTATGAGGAGTTACGTTGAGGGATTACGTGAAGAGCCCGCCAGGGCGCATGCGTGACATATCTTCAAAGCAGTGGTGTGAAATCACAGATACGGTAGTCGAAATAACATAGTAAGATAAGAACAATAATACCAGCTGACCTTTATAATAGAGGGTGGGCGTGGAGGGCACGTAATCCCTCAACGTAACTCCTCATAAAATAAAGATCAAACTTCAAACTGGTAAGTTCTCGTTTAATCTTACTATTTTACTTCGGAGTCACGTGAGTGACTACGGGAAGATTTTAAAGCTCTGTGATTTCATGCCACGGAACGAGTCCATGCTTCACACCCTGCTGTCGTAGACTTGAGGAGGAAGTATGTTAACAAATCCAGACATTAATCAATTGTTAAAAGAAACAATAAGTGATTTATTAACACAAATTATAATAATGATCCCTATCCTTCGGGGCGTATTATAAAACAGAACTCAAAATAGTATCTGCAAAAGTCACAGGCTTAGCAACTGGCTTATTATAAAATTCTTGGAAGGTCTTCTCCCTGGACCATCCTGCCATACCCAAGATGTGATCCATTGGAACCTCCATGTGCCGTGCTGCCGATGTGGCTGCAACCCTGGTGGAATGAGATTTGTAAATATCAGTATCCACCCCTGCAGCCCCCAAAACCTGTCGAAGCCACCTAGATATTGTTTGGGTCGATACCCTGTTGTGAGGTCTTTTGTTGCTCACTAAAAGTGCCAATTCTTTGCCTCTTACTTTAGCTGTTAGTTCTATGTAAAGTAACAGATGTGTCATCACGCATAAGCGAACATCTGTAGGGTATGCCCGAAACTCTAGTTTAAGGCCTGATGACCCTGGTCTGTTTTGTTTTACCAGTTCATGAATATAAAAAGTTATATCATTTGTCCCTTTGGCCATCGAGTCCAGTCGTAATTTGTGTAGCGATTGCACCCGCTGGGCCGAGACCAGTGCCATCAGCATTACCAATTTAAGGGCAAGTTTCTCCAGGGACAGGGACGTTGCTGGTGACCAACCCCGAAGCAACGTCAACACAATACTCACATCCCAAATGTTAGAGTATCTTGCCCTAGGGGGATTCGAGTTAAATATACCCCTCATTAGTTTGGAAACCAAGGGGTGAGACCCCAGTGAGTGGTGGTCGAATCCCCGCCACAAATAGGTGGATAGGGCACTCCTGGCGCTGTTGATGGCACTGTAGCTAAGCCTTTCATCAAAATGAAGGTTAGCCAGGAACTCCAGGACATTAGTTACAGTGGCTGAGTTATACTCAACATTAGTCCTCGAACAATGTCGTTCCCATTTCCTGATGTAAGTCAGGTACTGTTTTCTGGAAGACTCTCTTTGTGCTGCCGCGATCATGTTGATGGTTCGGTCCGTCAGTCCAAGATCCAGAAGTGGCCTATTCAAATTCTACAAATTAACAGATTAGTCCTGTCATGGCATGGATGACTTTCGCCAGTTACAGGATGGACCATCAAGTCTGGTCTTTTAGTGACGGCCATACATGGTTCTGAAACCATGTCGAGAACCACAGGGAACCATGGCTGGGTAGGCCAGTCAGGTACTACCAAAATACCTGACGCAGAGTCTTGTTGTATTTTGCGTAAGACCCAACTGTTGAGGCAGAAGGGGGGAAATGCATAGAAAAACAAATTTCCCCAGTGCAGCGAAAATGCATCCATCGCTGCTGCCCCAGGGTCTGGTTCCCACGCAACATATGTCGGCAACTGGTGGTTAAGCCTAGATGCAAATAGATCGATATCTGGTGTTCCATATCTTGCTATGATGTCTGCAAACACTTTGGGGTCCAACATCCATTCAGTTTTGTCATTAAATTTCCGTGACCTGGTGTATGCCACTGAATTAAGTTTACCTGGTAGGTAAATAGCAGATATCCAAATGTTTCTTTGGATACACCATTGCCAGATTGAATTGGCCAGATCATCACATGATATCAATCTGATTCCACCCATGTGATTAATATAAGCCACCACAGTGGTATTATCTATTTGCAGGCGAACATGCAAATGATGCATTTTTGAATGGTATGCCTTCAAACCATAGAATGCTCCCAACATTTCCAAATAATTTATACCAAGTGTATAAAGCAAAGATGATTCATGCGCATCCCATCTGCCCCCACAACTGGAGATGGTGTTGGTGGCACCCCAACCTTGAGTGCTAGCATCAGTCTGTAATACAACTGACGGGTTGCTAATAATAATGGAGCTGTAGGAACGCCGAATGTTATGTGTCCACCATCGCAGTTCCAAAATAGCTTTTGTTGGTAATTGCATTGGTCTATCGAAATGACCAGCATGATGTTTAAGTGCTCGCACCTTTGCTCTCTGTAAATTTTGATAGTGCAAAGGTCCAAAGTGTGTCGCTGGAAAAGCAGCTACGATTTTGCCAATTACCCTTGCTACTAGTCTGATAGATGGTTGACTGATGACAGCAAGGTTGCTGCAACCTTCCATTAATTCAGTTGCCTTTCCCCTAGGTAAAGTCACAGTCATGTGAACTGAATTAATGGTGAATCCCAAATAATCCATAGTCGTGGATGGTGTTAACTTTGATTTATCTGGATGTATGATAAACCCCAGTTTCTTAAAAATAGACCTATGGTAGCTGTAACAGCTAAATAGGCTAATTCGTAGGTTTTACCCACAATTAGTATGTCATCTAAATACGCCATGACTATATGTTTTTGTTTCCGAGGAACCGCCATAGCTGGTTTCAGTAATTTAGTGAATAATCTGGGGGCTGAGGTCAACCCATTAGGTAGTGCTTTGTACTGCCAAAGCTGCCCCATCCAGTTAAACTTCAGATATCGGCGGTGATCCTTGTGTATAGGCACCGAATAGTATGCATCTTTTAAATCGATGCATGCCATGAAGTAGCCTTCGGAAATCAATTGTTTGGCCGTGACAAAGGTTTGCATTTTGAAGTGAGTATACTGCACAAATGTGTTCAATTGTCTTAAATCAATAATGATGTGACATCCACCATCTTTTTTCTTTTTTGTGAAAATGTTTGACACAAATTCTTGAGACTCATGTTGAGATCTCTCAATTACACCCTTAGTATAAATCCTCTTAATTTCAGCATGACCATCCAACTTCTCTTGTTGTGATAGAATAAATGATCTGATGGGCGCATGCTGAACTGGAGGAAGGCGTTTGTTTTTTAATTCAATTTCATACCCTTGAACACTATGCAGTAAATAAGAATCAGAGGTTATTGATCTCCATGCCTCACTAAACCAGTGTAACCTACCACCAACAAGTGTACCCATTGCACCCGCTAAGTCCTGTGAGGAATCAGACCCACCTACCTCCATGGTTACCAGTGGGGTGTTCATCTCTTTTTCTTCTGCTTCTTGGCCGATTGAGGTGCTGGTATTCGGGGTTGGCGCATCTTCCACGAAGGTCGCTCTGGGCCGCGGTCTAAAAAAGACCTTTGTCCTTGAGCTGCGGCCTTCGAGCTTTCACCAGCTTCGATGTTACGTGGCCTGCTGGTTGATGCGTAGGGGTGCTGTCGCCGAGGTATTTTCCCCGATGCCTTGATGAGCCCGGCGGCTTTTGCCTCTTCATCCAGGTCTTTAACCTGTTTGGACAGGTTGCCCCCAAATAACAAAATTGGCGTCGGTGTGGTGTTGGTCTTACACAGAGCCACAAATTTGGGGTTCAAGGCTGGGCGGATGGAGTTCTTACGGAAACAGTTAATCTCAAACTGTGTATTGCAGAGCATCGCCAGCGTATCTTGCTGCGCCTCTGTCATTTCCGTGTCATCCACCGACCGGGCAAATGCTGTAATCCCAGTTGTTAAAAGTGAAGGATTTTCTGCATTTGTACCTCCTGTGCCCTTACACCTGCACCAATATGTCCCCAGATGGAGGGATTCACTGCTGGGACATTCAGTGAAGTACAGTTCCCTGGTGCCAGGTATTTTGCAGTAGTTTCATTAACTGCCTGTTCTTGTAATTGATGCTGGCTGCTAGTTGTTGTTTCAACGGCTGCCCTGAATGTGGAGGCACCTCAAACTTTTTCACCATGCCCAGCATCTTCTCTTCTGGCACCCCCAGCACACTTGAAGTCTCTTCAGCCATCCCTTGTTCGGAGTCAGCCCAGAAATGACTCCCAATGCTCCCCTTTGTCGAGGGAGATACATTGTGCAGCCCTGAAAAAGGTACTGCCAAGGGCTTCCTCGGAAGCCCGTAGTGACTTGACTCCTGCTCACGGAGTTTGTCACGGTGAAGCAATTGCTCCACCAGCCGCTCCAGACGTGAAATGCGACTACTGTCGCTGTCTGCCGGCGGCGTTTGCTCATGGCCCGACACATCGGAGTCCATGAGCGTGTCCCATCTATTGCCGTTCGTGTCAGCCTGTGGCGACCCAGGCTGCACAGGTGCCGGGACAGAGACCGCTGATCGCAAAGATTGCGATGCTGCAGTCGGCCGCTGCTGGCTCCCGGTACTTCCACGATCCTCCTCAGCCAGTTTCTTAGGGGCCCGTTTGGACTTGGTACAGGTCCTGTCCATCGTTGTCCTTCCTGGAACAGAAAGACACACGAAAAACGACCTTAGAGTAAGAAACCTACCTGTAGGTCTCTGTTTTAAGCTTACCACTGCGGGAAGCGTTCCCCCCCCCCCCCCGCCTGTCGCTCTCAATTGCGCTAGCGATATGTCACGCATGCGCCCTGGCGGGCTCTTCACGTAGTCACTCACGTGACTCCGAAGTAAAATGAAACATTATGGGGATAATGATTTAGTCACAGCAAGATAGAGTTAAATTCGATCTTTATGTAAAAGAATAAGGAAACATAGGTGACGTGCCCAACATATGTATGAAGGACAGCAATATTATATCTACAATACAACAGTAGTTGTGCCCTATATTATAGCATTGGTGGCAATAGCCAAGAATGATATGACAATGACTGTACCAATGAATACCAAGAACATGCCCTCTGTTAACACCCTAGTTGGCTGATCCATCTAGATTAATCGTCTATCATGTCAGAAGAAGGGTCTCGACCCGAAACATCACCCATTCCTTCTCTCCAGAGATGCTGCCTGAGTTACTACAGCATTTCGTGTCCATCTACATTAATTGTTGGGTACATTTAGTTTAGTTTATTTAATTATTGTCACATGTACCGAGGCTCAGTGATAAGCTTTTTCTTGAGTGCTATCCAGTCAAAGACAAGGCTATGCATGATTACAATCAAGCCGTCAACAGTGCACAGATAAAGGATAAATGGTACCTCAAATTTGTGCAATATAAAATCCAATAAAGTCCAACTAAAGACAGTTCAAAAGACTCCATTGAGGTAGATGGGAGATCAGGACTGCACTTGAGCTGATGTGAGGACCCTTCAGTTGCCTGACAACAGCCGGGAAGAAACTGTCACTGAATCCGGAGGTGTGCATTTTCAAACATCTGTAATGCCGGATGGGCGAGGGGAGAAGAGGGAGTGACCGGGGTGAGACTAGTCCTTGATTATGCTGGCGGCCTTGCTGAGACAATGTGGTGTTGATGGAGTCAATGGAGAGGAGGCTGGTTTGCCTGATGGTCTGGGCTGCATCCACAACTCTCTGCAATTTTGCAGTCTTGGATGGAGATGTTCCTAAACCAGGCTGACCAAATGACAAAATTAGCACCCTCCTCCTGACTGTGGGATCAAGCAAATGCAGAGTGGGTGGTCATTCAACCTTTATAAAGTAATCGCTTTTCTGAGTCTAGTGACCTCCCAACTGACTACAGGGACATCCAACTGTATTCTATTTCATGCCACATCAGTCCTGGATATCGCTCCTGTATTAGATTTTACATCACAGTTTGGGATATCATTTCATCAGCTGCATTTCACACAGCTATCACTATGACTTTGGATATCATTGCAGAATGTTCTCTCTCAAGGATAATATGATTATCCTGTTCTTATTCTGCAGTTCCTCAGGATCCATCACAGGTTTACACAGATTATCTTTGAAATTATCATTCCAATTATAGAGCAGTTTAGCTGTCACATCCACAACAAAAAGGGGCCAACCATCTAGATGATTTTAACTTCTCACCCCATGAGTCATTAAATACCCAATTGATACTTATATCTTGGGAGCCACCTATTGGCGAAGGCAGACATCAATGCTAAAATTGAACTCTGCTTTCAAAGCCCCAGCACAACATTTGGCTGATTGAGGAAAAGTGTGTTTGAAGATCAGAATCTCAGTTCTGGCACAATACTCATAGTCTACAAGACAGTTAGGGTAGCACAGTGGCGCAGTGGTAGAGTTGCTGCCTTACAGTGCCAGAGACCCGGGTTCGATCCTGACTATGGGTGCTTGTCTGTACGTAATTTCTATATTCTCCCATGACCTGCGTGGGTTTTTTCTGAGATCTCCGGTTTCCTCCCACACTCCAAGGAGTTCCAGGTTTGTAGGTTAATCAGCTTGGTATGATTGTAAATCCCCTCTTCCATCATAGATGAGGCCCTCACACATGTCTCCTCAGTACCCCACAGATCCAAGTTTGCTCCCCCTCCCATTAATCGCAACAGGGACAGTGTACCATTAGTCCTTACCTTTCACTCCATCAGCAATTGCATACAACACATAATCCTCCAACATTTTCGCCACCTCAAACAGAATCCCACCACGAGTCACATCTTTCTGCCTTTCCCAGAGACCATTCCCTCAGCAACTCCCTGGTTAACTCATCCCTTCCCACCCAACCACCCCCTCCCCAAGTAGCTTTCACTGCAACCACCCCCTCCCTCGATTCTGTCCAGGGACCCTGACAGTCCTTTAAAGGTTAGGCACAGGTTCACTTGCACCTCCTCCAACTGCATCTACTGTGTCCATTTTTAAAGGTGTGGACTCTTATACATCAGTGAGACCAAACGTAGGCTGGGCGATCATTTTGCTGAACACCTTCGCTCAGTCCGCCTGATCTCCCAGTTGCCAAACACTTTAATTCCCCTTCCCATTCCCACACTGACCTTTCTGTCCGGGGGGCCTCCAGCATTGTCAGAGTGAGGCCAAACGCAAATTGGAGGAACAGCACCTCATATTTTGCTTGGGCAGCTTACAACCCAACGGTATGAATATTGATTTCTCTAACTTCAAGTAACCCTTACAGCCCCCCTCTATCCATCCCTCCCCCAACCTTACAGCCCCCCTCTCTCCATCCCTCCCCCACCCAAGGGCAGTCACGGTGGCACAGCGGTAGAGTTGCTGCCTTACAGCAAAATGCAGCGCCAGAGACCCGGGTTCGATCCCGACTACGGGTGCCGTCTGTATGGAGTTTGTACGTTCTCCCCATGATCTTCGTGGGTTTTCGCCGAGATCTTCGGTTTCCTCCCACACTCCAAAGACGTACAGGTTTGTAGGTTAATTGGCGATTAATTCGCATGAAAAATGTAAAAATTGTCCTGTATAAAATTGTCCAGTGCTGAGTGATGCTCTAGCTAGAGCTTTTCAGCGTTCTACATCCAGATCCAGATCCAGATACTAGTTTCAAAGTCGTCTTGTTGAGTCTTATTGTTTGTAACTTGTTTTCACCTAGCCCCTAGGTAACAATGAAATCTGAAATCTGCAACATCCAGGTTCAGGAACAGCTGTTTCCCCACAGCCATCAGACTATTAAACTCAACTCAAACAAAAATCTGAACTTTAATAGCCTATTGCACTCTATCTGCTTATTTATGTGTGTGTATATATATATTCAATGGTATATGGACACACTGATCTCTTCTGTATTTATTTATGCCTGCAATATTCTGTTGTGCTGAAGCAAAGTAAGAATTTCATTGTCCTATCTGGGACACATGACAATAAACTCTCTTGAATCTCTTGAATCTTGAATATTGACTTGTTTCCTTCCTCATCGTAACTTTTTTGCATATCTTCAATTCATTTGTTCTATATCTCTGTACATCACTGTCTATGTCTCTCATTTCCCTTTCCCCTGATTCTCAGTCTGAAGAAGGGTCTGGACTTGAAACGTCACCTATTCCTTTTCTCCAGAGATGCTGTCTGACCCACTGAGTTACTCCAGTTTTTTGTATCTCTCAATCAATAAATAGTCAGATTTATTCGTCACATACACAATAAAGTGCAGTGAAATGAACCTGCCAGCAGCGGTACAATAAAAAAGAACACACAATACACAATAAAAAATTTAACACAAAACATCCACCACAGCATTTATCACTGTGGTGGAAGGCACAAAGTTCAGTCAGTCCTCCTCCATTATTCCCCGTGGTCGGGATACAAACCTCTGCAGTCGCCGTTATGGGTGGCCAGATATACAGGCAAGGTAAGTCCCGAATCGGTGCTTTCCTACCGGAGACCGCGGCTTAAAGATGATGTAGGCCGCAGGCCGGTGGTCGAAGATGTAAGTCCCCGCCGCGCCGCAGTTAGAAGCACCGCAGACTACGGCTTCAAGATGTTGTAGGCCGCAGGATGGCGGTCGCAGGTCTTCTCCTCCGGGGTCCACAACGAGGGATCCCAGGCTCCGCAAACCGTGGCTTCAGGATGTAACAGTCGGTGGGCCAGCAATCGGAGCACTCCCTTCTGTCGACCCCCGGCGAGGGCTCGCCCGCTCCATGATGAAAAGTCCACGTTGCACCCGCTGCTGAAGCCCCGGGCCTGTCTCCGGGAAAGGCCGCACCAATCGTTGGTGTTAGGCAGCGAGGGAGGCAACATGGAAAAAGTCGCCTCTCCGTGGAGTATGCGACTGAAAGCGGTACCCCCCATCCCCCCCCCGCTCCATCCCCCACACAAGACACACCGAGAGACATTTTATTTTGAACTCATGTGAGTGACTACGTGAAGAAGCCCACCAGAACGCATGCGCGTCAATACGCTCTAGCGCATGGCGCGGGTCGGAGCAGTTTTCCGCACTGCTTTGCAAGGTAAGTCAATTTTCTTCGGGCCGTTCTATAGCGGGCCCCCAAAAAAGCGCAAGTAATATATTTTCTCCACAGTCTCCAACGTGAGCAGGCGGCTGAAGTTATAGGGCTCCATGCGGCTGTTGCCGTTAGTCTGCACGGCAGCGGACGACCCAGTTCAGAGACCGGTAGGCTCTATAGGAGCTGGGTTTACGTGCAGATGGCCCTAATAAGAGAGCACCAGCTAGGATAAGTTGTTGCAGCTGCCGACATTAGAGCTCCATCGGGAGCAGGCAGCCAGAGTCAGAGACAGTGTGAGCTGTAAGGAGCTTACATTCATAAATTGCGCTTGTGTTACTGCAGAAAATTTCCAGCAGCAGGTGAGTTTCAAAAATAGCCGCGGCCGACAGCTACCGCTTAGGTAGCTCAGCCTGCTGTAGCACCAAACAATTTCAACAGAGTTACTGCTACAGCTATGCTACAGCCACATATAGTGTATATTTTTCAATTGGACAGCTATAATAGAGTTGGCATTTATAACAGTTGCTACAGGGTCACGTTTGTGACTATCATAGCCGATAGCATTCTATAGCTGCAAACTCCACACAGATGGCATCTGTGGGCAGGATCGAAGCTGGGTCTCTAGTGCTGTGAACCCAGGTCTCTGGCAGCAGCTCTACCAGCTGCACCATTGTGCTGGTATCCTTTGCTTTATAATTATATCAGTTCAGGTTTAATTCTTTGGCAATATCACAAATATGTCTTATCATTCCAATTTAGTTTAGGTTTGAAAAGAGGAAATTACAAGGGACATTTATTATAACTTACACCAATAAAAAGGTGTAGTGGAATTGGACCTGCCATTGCAGTCCAGAGCTCCTGGCTTGGGAAGCCTTGTTTGAGCTGTGCCTATCAGTCACCTGTGGGAGCTACACCTAGTGGCGTCATGGTAATTCCGCTCATTAGAGGAGACTGTGGAAGATTCCTTTACAAAAGACGCCAACTATATGCATATCAATAAAGTAATAACATCTCTGATTTAATAGGGACAGGGTTATTTTAGTCATATAACGTCATTGCCTATGACAACACCTGGCAGGGTTGCAGCATTTCTCCCACTCTGTCTGGCGTATGGTGGCCAGAAGAGCTCCAGTCCTTCCCTGTAATACTCCGTTGGCACCGGAAGGGAGACAACTTAGTCACTAGCAGGTGCAGCCTGACAACCGCAAGTCGGGGCAAAGTCATAGCCAAGTCTTGGGACATCTGTCAGATATGATTGGGGTTTGTCTCAATTACGAACATCTGATGAATCAAATTTTAACACAAGGAATGCTCCATCTTATGAAGGCATGTCTGGCAGCAGCTCCTGGTTCAGGGTTGCAAATTTTCTTCCCACTCAAATGAAAGGAGTGGTGGAGATGGTGCCAAAGTATATGCAAATAGCCTGAAGCAGCTCCTGGTTCAGGGTTGCAATTTCCTCCCACTCGGTTGAACGTAGTGATGGAGATGGTGCCATAGTATATGCACACATGCCTGAGGCAGCTCCAGGTTCAGGTTTGCATAAGTCCTCCCATTCGGATGTATGAAGTAATGAAGATGGAGCCATAAATATTATGCCCCGTATTATGGAAGCATACACAGGCATTTCAAGTCATATGCCTGTAGCTGCCCTGGTTTCAAGGTTCGCATTTTTCTCCCACCCGAAAGACTATCGGAGATGGGGTCGCAAAATATGCTCGGTATTATAGAAGCATGCACAGACAGTTCGAGGCATACGGATATGGCAACACCTGGTTCAGGGAGCAATTTTTTCTCCCACTCCAAGATAGTGTCAAAGGTCAGTACGTACTAACTCCAATCATGAGTCCGAATATGACTATGTGCCGGGATCACATGCTTTAATGCGTGATGTATGTCAATCACATGAGGAAAAGCTGTGTGCTCTTGCCTCTAAAATTGCTATTCCCTCGGGGATGGGCAAGCCACCTAAAGAGAAGTTGACCAGCGGCATCACGTAACTAACAGAAATGACAAGCATGATGGACAGGGTCTGCAAATGGAACTTCGCTGAAGCTCCAACAAAGGAAATCGACCTGGGGTTAGAGACGCTGGTAAGTAAGGTCTCCGTAAACTCCGCAATGGAGCAATTTGTCGGCCCAGCTTGGGTTTACTACCAGCATGGGCTGTTTAGTCGGGTTTTCACGTTCTCTGGGATAAGATCAGGTTGATGTAGAGACATTGGCAAGGTGCTTTACACAGTAACCTCTGTAAGTTCCAAGTAGGAACAGTTTGGTTATCCTGGATTAGGGTAGACCATCATGAAACTGGCTGGCCATACGAGTTATATTGACCAGAGAAGCACTGATTCATCATCTATGAGAGGTTATCAGACTGGTGAATAGAATAAAGTAGTTGAAGTTTTTCTCAATATATGGTTTATTTCTCTTCAGTTAGCAGAGTTCACAGGAATCATCATTGCCATCCTCTCTGGGACAGGTAGTTACCAACAAAAAGCTCGTCTGGCATATATTATAACTTTATCTGACCTGCAGGTTCATGTTGTGAATCAACAATGTATTCATAATAACCCATAGGTTCTCAATACCACTATTCCTGATTGAGTGGTGGGTCGAAGAAATTGTGTTATGCACTCTAGAGACTTAGACATGTGGTCTCAGTCAAAGGACTGCGAGGTATTCCTGATTCAGCCTTGCATTATACTAATCTCCACTGAAGGAAAACGCTACGTATTTATGGTGACTCTTGAGTCAAGAGTTGACAGGGAACTAGAATTCCCATATCTAAGGGAAACTGTGGTTTCAGCTCTAGTCATTAGCTGCTGATTGTATATTATCAGCGATATGTATGAATAACTAGATAATGCATCTTCCGCGGGTAGGAAAGCCAAAAAAATTCCGTCCGTAGGATCCAAGTGCAATCAGTGACAACTCATCCGAGGATATGTGGTCTGACCAAGCACTAGAGGGGTATATTTCTCAAAATTACAGAAATATGGTGCAGGCCGAATCGGGTTATCATTAGGCTAATCAAATTGTGGGTTTACTTACCCAGTTTAAGATGGATGATTGGGTGTCTGCAATTTAACTGACTCAGAGAATCGATCTTGTAGTTGCATACTCTGTCATATCTATACACATAAGGCACAGTTTCTGCTGTTTAATAACAAAGCTAGTGGTGAAAGTCTATGCTGCCCTTCTCAGATTAAGGGCATTATGTCATCGAATTTTAGGTATTATGCAAAATTGCAAATGATAAATCTTACGGGTTGTCGGTAGATATCTTTGGCGATATTACATTTTAGGCAACATGGAATTTAACAGTACCAATTTGCCTATTCAGTCACGCCATGGAAGACGGCTGAAGCAACTCTTATTTACTCATTCACGTGTGGCGGCTCGGACAGCGTGTCCTCTCGGCCAGCTAGCTCTGCACAATTGTATGAGAAGCTTGTGAACAACATGTGTGAGTCAATTCTATACGGAAGTAACAAAGGTTGTGTGGCTTCCAGTTTGAGCCTAGAGAAACTTTATGGGACAGCACAATTGACAATTCCTGTGCTGCTTTGTCATTTCTGCTATACCATAAGTGGGACATAAATGATTAATTCTTCACCCACTATTCTCTAACGTTATGCAGGGTGTCATTTATTTGACCACTCTAATAGCCTACACTCATTGTAATGTGCGATGTATATCAGTAATTTGTTGTGCAAATATTCCTCAAAATTTTCCTAATGGGACCAGTATCTTAAGATGATTATGCTTTCAGCAGCTGATCTCAACATAAAGAACACAGCCTTACTCAATCTCTGGCTTAGTCTCCACGTCATACTGACATTAGGGTAACTTGTTATAGAAATAAACTCATAAGCAAATCAGCAGGATTGTGTGCATTTGAGGTTGACAGCATACCCACCACAGCAGAGATCAGGGATGTCATTAGGTATACAAGTACACTCAGCTGCTAGTGCCTATGAAATGGAAGATAGTTCTTTTCTTTCAATACTCTCAAAATATTGCTGATGGCTCATTAGCAGCCAATACAAAGGGTTTTCCTTTTCATCATACAGCATGAGGTTTACATAATGCACCTTAATAAATTATAACATTTGGTGGAATATGTCTGGATATTTGCAGATAGAATTATGCACATTGTTGCGTAAGTTATTGTCTAACTCAACCATCTATTACGACTACAGGCCAGTTTAGAGTAATGGCCATGTATGCAAGTTAGCATCATTATATTAATAAGTCATGTTTTCCTACCATTAATGGATTATCTGTTTTAAAGGGCTGTCTCACTGTGCGAGTTGACCCACGAGTGACCCCGAGTGAAAGACTCGTGGTTGCGTACGATACTACAAGTTTATGATCCCGAGTTTAACCGAGTTCCCACGGGTGTGTCTAAGTCTCCCGTTTACTTCTCATTTCTGCGATGTTCCAAGTTCGTCTCCCGAGTGTACCAAGTTCCTCTCCCGTTAATCTTGAGGCAACAATGTATATCGAAGTGTTTAAAAATCATCACATGTTAAAAAAATGACGTCATGCTTTTTTTTTTACATACTATAAAAAGCCTGCCTTGTTTAAATTCGCTCATTTGGAGAAAATGTTTGCAAGAAGGCTATTGGAGTCCAGGTTGGAGCTTCGACTCTGACTCCGCGGTTTTTTCGACCCAGCGCCGCCCGCCCACGGCGGGACGCCCTCAGACCGCAGACCACAGACCGAGGACCACAAACCGCAGACGTTGGTGGTTGATGTTGGTGGTCGGCAGTCACAGCACTTCGGAGCGGCGACCCGGCAAGGCATCTCCCACTCCGAGCATCAGAGGGATAAAGGAACTAATCTCCCAGGTCTGTCCCTTCATCAAATTGTGAATCTGCTCCACTAAGACGGCCGTCTCCATATTCAGATTGCAAAGCAGCTAACGCAGCAGGCTGCAGCTCTGTATAACTGAGTGGTGATGGGTGGTGTAAAATATTGTGATTATGGTCATGTTAAGAATTAAAAGTCATAAAATCAATGTGTGAAATGTGATCCTTATTTTTCAAAGTCTCTCATAGGAAACGATGAGCGTATAGAGCCCAGGGAGAGGGGGAGAAAGGGACGTACACTCACAGAGGCAGAGTCTCTCAGCCTGTGTGAAAGGGAGGGAGGGTGAGAGAGACACACACACAAGGTGGATGTGAAATCTCACCTACCTGTTTCAGTGACAGGCACCCGCAGCCAGTGAATGAAGCCACCCCCATCTGTCTCCCCTCCTCTCCCTCCACTCTCCACCCTCTCTCCTCCACCCCACCCCCCTCACACCCCCTCCCCCAATTTGGAAATGTCATCCCATCACCCATTCCTTCTCTCCAGAGATGCTGCCTGCCCTCTGAGTTAAAGAGTTCCTACTTGCAGCAGCAAAACAGGCCAGTAAACACAATACTCATAGATAATATACTAAACAAAGAAAATATATATTAAAAAATCCAGTATTATTGCAAAAATCCCAAAGTCCTTAGTGCAAACAAGGCAGTTTGTAGTTCATAGTTTAGTTAGCATTTGTTGCGTTCAAAAGCCCAATGGTTGTTGGGAAGAAGCTGTTCTTGAACCTGGAGGTCATGGTTTTCAGATTCTTATACCTTCTGCTCAGCAGGAATGAAATGAGAGCATGGCCAGGGTAGTGTGGGTCCATGACAATGCTGGCTGCCTTTTTGAGGCAGCACCTCCTATAGAACCCTTTGATTCAGTAAAGTTCAGTAAAGAGATCGGGAATCTGGCATCATGGCTTGACAATAAAACCCAGCCTTTAACATCCGCATAATGAAAGAGTTGGTGTTGTCCTACGGAACAGGGGTGCAGGAGAGGTGAACACAACCCTGCCTTCTTCAACAGCACTGGTAGAGATGGCTTCTGGATGTGACTGGCAAACCTCAGATTAGGCTGCCATGAAGTGTCATAAAATGTTCTCACGCTGTTCCTCAATACTGGTTTGTCTTAAGGTTGTGAGCTCAGTCCCAAATACATAAAATTTATATATAAACTTAAAGCAATTTTTTTATTTTCTACCCACTCTGTCACCTTATCAATAACTTACTTAACTTTGTTAAGCAGAATTTGTCTTTAAAAAGTCTAAGTAACTGATATTTCTGTCCCTGATTATTGTTTCTAAAAAAGAGTTCCCACGGTAGACTCACGAGTCACAAAGTTAAACGCACGGGCCACTACGTTCTTACAACGATTTAAAATGTTTCAAATTTTAACCTCAAGAGTACATTTTACTCGTGGAAAAGTACAAACATGTTTGAACTTTTGCAAGAGTTAACAAGTTTCACGTGTACCTCCCGTTAGCGCCAAGAGTCGCTAAGTTGCGTCCACGAGTTCCGACGTTCCCGCTACGTTAATTGTACGTGATTACCACGAGTTAAATTTGTTTTAAACTCGGGGTCACTCGTGGGTCAACTCGCACAGTGAGACAGACCTTTTAGTGTTTCACACACAGATTATGTCACTGTATGAAACCACAGAGCTTTGAAATCTTCACGTAGTCACTCACGTGACTTCGAAATAAAATAGAAAGATTAAACGAGAACTTACCGTTTGAAGTTTGATCTTTATTTTATGAGAAGTCGCGATGAGGGATTATGTGCCCTCCACTCCCGACCCAGTTCTCATAAAGATCATTCGGTAGTTCTAGCCTTCAATCTTTCTATAGCTTAGGTCAGCAACTATTCTGTGGGTTCATACAGCTACTTTGAAGATTGACGCGCATCTGGTCTGGCGGGCTTCTTCACATAATCCCTCATCGCGACTTCTCATAAAATAAAGATCAAACTTCAAACGGTAAGTTCTCATTTAATCTTTCTATTAAAACACACATTTGGACATACTAAAAAAACAAAAAAAGTAGAATTGATTAACATGCTGCTGGCAGGGCAGCCGTCTCGCAGCGCCCTCATCAACCAAGATTTGGTTTAAACCTGCATTTTCAGTTCCATCCTTCACAGATAAGCATCCTGTCTGACAATATATAACACGAAACACTCATCAGTGTGATTTCTTAGGTGTTAAGTTTTGTTGCATTTTTAAAAGCAACAAAATTGAAATGAAACTAATTTGTTTGCGTTCTCTCCTCTGCTGCACTGACTACTTTGATTTTTGCTTATGATTTAGCATGGAAATAACTATTCACAATTTACAGAGACAGCTTCAGATTTCACCTGTCTCATTAAATGGATTGTTGTTTCAGATTGGTTAAGATTGCATACAATTTGCTTTGTCTTGTGTACACAATTCCCAGGTGTCCTGTTATGAGGTGCTGTATCAAAATGGATTTCTGATCACCACTGGCTCCACAGCAAAATCTAAAAGGCCTGTACGACTTGTCCGTCATTTGCGCCTGATTTACGCGTCATATGTAAAATAGGTCGACGCATCGTTACGCGCGACGTCGCGCGGAAATCATGCGTCATCATGCCGTCTGGTGCGCGTGATGTCATTAGAATATTCTGTGGCGCGCAGCAATGCATGGTTACGCATGGTGACGTAACCATGCGTCACCACGCGATACACGTGAGACATCGGGACGCCAGCGGGGGACGCCAATGCGTCAGCGTGCGTACCCAATGTGTCAACGTGCGTACGTGATACGTCACACAGGTGGCGCACGACGATTTCGTGCAGCACAAAATCCTGGAACGCCGCGTGATACCACGTGCAACTCCACAATCCTCCACGCCTCTCCATGTACCCGGCCTGCGCTACCCACACGCTACCTGTGCGTCACAACGCGATGGCCACATTTTTGGAGGTCGCCAAAATGGCGCGCAAATGACGGCCAAGTGGAACAGGCCCTTTTTGATTCGATTTGATTTGATTGAATTTATTGTCATTGTCTTCAAGTAAGAGACAATTAAATGCAATTTCCCATACAGTCATACGAATAAAAAAAAAAGCACATTACACAGTAGTCCACAACACAAACATCCCCACAGCGGCACCGAAGTTCCCCACTGTGAGGGAAGGAACCAAAGTCCAGTCAACCTCCTCACTGATGTTCCCCAATGTTCACCCGTGGTCGGGGCCTCCCGAGCCCCCCATAGTCGCCGCTAAGGGCGGCCCGATGTTCAGACCCTCTCGCCGGGAACGATGGAACCCCGAGGTCGAACAGAAGAACTTCCTCAGCAGCCTGGACCTCTGAATCGGCCACCTTCCTCCGGAGCCCGCGGCTCCCGAAGTCCACAGGCCGAGCAGGGCGGAGATTCAACCCCAGGGGCCCTTGTCAAAGTATCCCAGGACTCCGCGATGTTGGTCAGCGCCGCCCGCATTGGGAGCTTCACAAACCACAGCTCCGCGATGTCGATGCAGCAGAACCAACACTCCGGAGCTTCAAACGGCGATCCCAGGTAAGGCATTGCCCGCTCCATGATGTATCCAGCACTGCGCCGCTGCTGCTGAAGCTCTGGTCCGGTCCCGGCAGGAAAGGCCGCGCCAATCCAATTGGTAGGCCACGAGGAGTGGGGTGAGGGCACGACTCGAATAATAGTTGCATCCTCGCCATGAAGCGACTGAAGGAGGGTTTCCCCCTTACCATACCCTCCTCCCCCACATAAAATACTAAGAAAAAACAAAAACATACTTTAAACATACTAAAAATAAAAAAGATAAAAAGACAAACAGACTGTCGGCGGCGGCAGCCATCAACAGCGCCACCGGATTTCCCTACAGAATGTCTTGGGGCCAAGGGTCATAAGGTCATTAGTAGAATTAGGCTATTCCGGAGGAGGCGCTGTCCTGAACGGCTGCCTGTCCTGCAGCTGTCCGTTTTTTCCCTTCTTTTTTTTATTATTTTTAGTATGTTGAGTGTGCAGTCAGGGGGCCTAATCTTTTTATGTGTGGGGGGTGGTGGGGGGGAAGGGGGAAACTGCTTTTCAAGTCCCTACCTGGTCGGAGGGGTTGCCTTCCTCCGAGCAGCGCCTTCGACCTGTCCTTGAGGCCTACCAGCGGGTCCTGGAGCGACGTTTCCCTGAGGGGACCTGGCCAGAACATCGGCTTTGGCGGCGGCGCAGAACATCGGCTTTGGCGGCGGTGCAGCGCTGGAGCGCTGTCGTGGAGCGGGCGATGCCTTTCCTTGGTCGCCGCGCTGGAACTCCAGTATGCTGGGACCGCCGATGAGAACATCGTGGAGCCGCGGTTCTGTGGAGCGGCCAGCTGCGACGCTGAACGTTACATCCCGGAGCCTGGGATCTCTCGCTGAGATCGCCAGTGTGTGGGGCTCCGTCCGGCACGGTCTGTTGGCTTGGAAGCCGCGGTCTCCGGTGGGAATGCGTCCGTTCCTGGCACTCCAAGCCGCTGGGGGTTCTCCCGTCGCCGGAGTACCATCACCCGGCGAGAACATCGGGCGCCGTGGCGGCGACTGGGTGGACAAGAGGATGGGGACTGGACTTTGTGCCTTCCCCCACAGTGGGGACCACTGTGGGGGGATGTTTTTGTGTTTTTGTGTTGAACTTCTTTTTGAATACTATGTTGTATTTTTATTGGTGTGCTGCAAGGACATCTGAATTTCCCCTGAATAAGGGGATTAATAAAGTCTAATTCAATTCGGCCCATCAAGTCTACTCCGCCATTCAATCATGGCTGATCTATCTCTCCCTCCTAACCCCATTCTCCTGCCTTCTCCCATAACCTCTGACACCTGTACTAATCAATAATCTATCTATCTCTGCCTTAAAAAGATCCACTGACCTTTCCACCACAGTCTTCTGTGGCAAAAAAATCCACAGATTCACCACCCTCTGACTAAATACATTTCTCCTCATCTCCTTCCTAAAAGATCGTCCTTTAATTCTGAGGCTATGACCTCTAGTCCCAGACTCTCCCACCAGTGGAAACATCATCTCCACACCCACTCTAACCAAGCCTTTCACTATTCTGTATGTTTCAATGAGGTGCCCCTCATTCTTCTAAACTCCAGTGGGTACAGGCCACGTGCCAACAAACGCTCATCATAGGTCAACCTACTCATACCTGGGAAGTATAAAAAAACAACTGAAGATAGACACAAATTGCCGGAGTAATTCATTGGGACAGGCAGCATCTCTGGAGAGAAGGAATGGGTGATGTTTCAGGTTAAGACCCTTCTTCAGACTAGAGTCAGGGGAAATGAGAGATACAGGCGGTGATGTGGAGAGATATAGAACAAATGAATGAGAGATATGCAAAAAAGTAACAATGATAAAGGAAACAGCCCATTGTTAGCTGTTTGCTAGGTTAACAACTACTGGTTTTCATTCAGTTACTCACAAAAGCTTTTAAAATACTGCTGCATTAATTCATTTTCTATATAACTGAATGGAATATTATTTAGTTACAAGGAAATTATAACATGTGCTACAAATCTAATTGAATTACTGAGGATTATATAGATTGCTTACGTCCAGAAAACAAAACTAATGGCTTATCATAAAATTTGTAATTTCTGCCAGAATTATATTAATTTTGAAAGCATTGGACCATTTCATTAGATAAGCAATATCAACTCTGCAAACTATGTACATTATGAAAAAAGTAGATGCAGTTTATTAATTCTGGTGACGTATTTTCTGAAGTTACAGGAATCAGTGTTAAAGCGCAACAATTTCAGGTGGAGCTGACTGTTTATTATGACTAAGTTATACTTTTCTCCTTTTGCCACTTCATTTCATTACACTATTGACAATGTTCAATCAGCCAGGTACTGATAAAGTAAAAGATAGTAAATAATAGTTTCATAAATAGTTTTTCACGCACAAAGAAAATTTCATTAAAAACCTGTAAATTACTTCATATCTATTCCCTTCTACAAGTATGCATTAGTACCATTATAATACATATCCCATCTTTGGTGCTGCTATTTTGCAATCACCATAATATACTCTTGTGTTGCATTAAACAAAGGTCCGTGGAAAGAGGGGGTGTGGGGTGGGGGAATTTAAACGAGATATTCGAGAAAAAGTGCGGATCTAAGTGTGAGTAAGCCTTAAAATGATCAAAATTAGCTAAACACCAAAAAACAAGCTCGCCAATGCACCAAGTTTCATGTTTGGTTCTGGCACTTGAATAATAGCTGATAAACCCCAGCAAATTAGAATTTTAGCATGCTCCAATATGTTGGGAAGGAAATGGAATCATTAAGTACAGGAATCCACAATGAAACTATTTGATCCATCAAAGGATCCTTTGCTGACTTGAGTAATCCAATTAGGCCTATTTTGTCATTTTGCTCTGTATTTTTTCACTCCAAGCATTTATCTAACCTCCTTTATTGCATTATTCAGATGTTACCCATACATGTCAAACTTTTGCCCTTTTCTAAATTGAGACTGAAATAAGAATGATACTTTGGATGTGAAGGAAGGAACTGCAGATGCTGGTTTAAACAGAAGATAGGCACAAAAAGCTGGAGTAACTCAGCATGTTAGCATCTCTAGAGAAAAGGAATAGGTGATGTTTTGGGTCGAGACCCTTCTTCAGACTCTTGGATGCTTTGGATGCCTTGAATTAGACCTCAGATGTAGAGCAAACTGATCATTAATAACAACATCAACCTCCAATTGAAGTGGAGCAAAGAGGATAGAGGCCAAAATCCATGGAGGAGAAAGAATGATAGAAAAAGGGGAGTAGTGGTCTACCCGAAGCAGCACCATCCACGTACTTTGCCTTGAAAGCCTCATAATGTTAGATTTAATAGGTCCCATCACTAGATCCAAGTACCAAATGCATCTGTAGACCAAGGAACTGTCGATGTTGGTTTACAAAACAAAATGCAGGAGTGCAGGAGTAACTTAGCAGGTAAGGCCACATCTATGGAGAACATGGGTAGGCGACGTCTTGGGTCGGGACACTTCTTCAGACTGATTATAGTGAGGGGAGGAGAAAGCTGGAAGAAAGGTGAGGGCTTGATAAAGTCTGGCAAGTGATAGGTGGGAACAGGTGAGGGGGGACAAAGGCCAGAGCTGAAAAGACAAAAAGTGTGAGATAATGAGACGAGGATGGAAGAGTCGCACGTTGTGAAACCTGACAAAGAAATGGAGGTGGAAGGGAACGGGAGGAAGAGGAGAGGGAGAAATGGCTGCACACTCATGTGAGACATGGGAAACAGCGGGGGGGGGGGGAGATACAGAGGTGGTGGGGGGGTGTTTATAGGTGAGTTACTTAAATTTTGAGAATTCAATATTCACACAATTAGGTTGTAAACTACCCAAGCGGAATATGAGGTGCAGTTCCTCCAGTTTGCCTGTGGCCTTGCACTGGCAATGAAGAGGACCCGACAGAAAAGTCAGTATGGGAAGGAGAGTTTAAATGGTTAGCAACCGGGAGCAGCAGTAGGTATTGGCAGACCCAGCACAAGTTCTCGGCGAAATGGTTGTCTTGCCTATGCTCGATATCGTCGATGTAAGGGAAGCCACATTGGGAACACCAATTGTAGTAGATGAGGTTAGAGAAGGGCCATGTGAATCTCTGTCTCACCAGGAAGGCAAGTGGAGTCCCTGGATGGATGTGAGGGAGGAGATATAGGGACAGGTGCTGAATAGAAACATGGAAAATAGGTGCAGGAATAGGCCATTCGGCACTACAAGCCAGCGCTGCCATTCAATATGATCATGGCTGATTATCTCCTGTGGTTGCTGGGGAAAATACCTGGGGAGGAGGTGGTTTCTGTGCGAAGGGATGAGGGAACCAAAGATTTGTGGAGGGAGTGGTCTGTGTGAAGGCAGAAAGGGTTGGAGATGGGACATTGTGACTGATGGTGGGATCACATTGAAGGTGATGGAAATGTCAGAAAAAATTACTCCATGACACTCTGACACCTTTTAGCGCATGTTTGCACAATGATAATTTAGGTTTTCTTGGAAGTTTGAATATATGTGGCTTCCCCAGAATTGTCAGGCTATCTGTTGTAGGCTTTGACAATGACCTTTCCATCTCCATATGTTGGAAAGGTAGATCAAGACATTGGGAGAGGAAGCAACACGTCAGGTACCGAATGAGGGAGGAAAGTGGTTGATGGAAAAAGAGTGCAAATTGAAAGTACTATGGATGAGGTTCCCAAATGAGATTCCTACTTTGTCATTGTGGAACAATCAATGATTATTTTCCATAAGAAGTATAGTAGATAACCTTGAGGCTCAGTTTGAGGTTGGTAGATATGACATTGTGGGAATTACTAAGACGTGGCTGCAGGAGGATCGGGCCTGGGAACATAATAGATAGATAGATAGATAAACATTTATTGTCACATACACCAATTGGTGCAGTGAAATTTAACTTGCCATGCAGCACACAAATAAAGATAACATCCAAGAATTTTCAGGGTTATACAGCCTATACAAAGGACAGGCAGGTGGGCAGAGGAGGGGGGGGGGGGTAGCTCTGCTGGTGAGGAATGGAATTCAGTCCCTTGTGAGGGAAGACATAGGGACTGACGAGTCACTGTGGATTGAGTTGAAGAATTGTAAAGGCAAGAAGACAGTAATTGGTGTTATCTACATACCCCAAATAGTAGCCCGGATGTAGGGTGTAAGTTGCAGCAGGAGTTAAAACTGGCATGTAACAAAGGTAATGCCACTGTGGTGATGGGGGATTTCAATATGCAGGTAGACTGAGAAAATCAGGTCGGTTCAGGACCTCAAGAAAGAGAGTTTGTTGAGTGCCTCCGAGATGAATTCTTAGAGCAGCTTGTAATGGAGCCAACCAGAGAAAAGGCAATTCTGGATTTAGTGTTGTCCAATGAACCAGATTTGATAAGAGAACGAGGTAAAAGAACCACTTGGAGGTAGTGATCATAATATGATTAGTTTTAATCTGCAATTTGAGAAGGAGAAGGTTAAATCGGAAGTGTCAGCGATGCAGTTGAACAAAGGGGACTATGAAGGCATGAGAGAGGAGCTGGCCAAGGTAGACTGGAAAGGGATGCTAGCAGGAATGATGATGGAACAGCAATGGCAGACATTTCTGGGCATAATCCGGAAGACGCAGGATCATTTCATTCCAAAAAGGAAGAAAGATTCTAAGGGGAGTAGGAGGCAACCGTGGCTGACAAGAGAAGTTAGGGATAGAATAAAACTAAAAGAAAAGATGTATAAGACAGCAAAGAGTAGCCGGAAGCCAGAGGATTGGGAAACTTTCATTGGACAACAGAAGGAAACAAAACAGGCAATACGGGCTGAAAAGATTATGTATGAAGGGAATCTGGCCAGGAATATAAAGAAGGACAGTAAAAGCTTCTTTAGATATGTTAAGGGAAAAAGAGTAGCAAAGTCAAATGTGGGTCCCTTGAAGGCAGACACGGGTGAAATTATTATGGGCAACAAGGAAATGGCAGAAGAGTTGAATAGGTACTTCGGATCTGTCTTCACTAAAGAAGAAACAAACAATCTCCCAGATGTACTGGAGGACAGAGGATCTAAGGGGGTAGAGGAACTAAAATAAATTTTCATTCGGTGAGAAATAGTATTGGGCAGGCTAATGGGACTGAAGGATGATAAATCCCCTGGGCCTGATGGTCTGCATCCCAGGGTCCTCAGGGAGGTGGCTCTAGAAATAGTGGACGCATTGGTGATCATTTTCCAATGTTCAATAGATTCAGGATCAGTTCTTGTGGATTGGAGGATATCCCACTTTTCAAGAAAGGAGCAAGAGAGAAAACGGGGAATTACAGACCAGTTAGCCTGACTTCAGTGGTGGGAAAGATGCTGGAGTCAATTATTAAAGAGGTAATAATGGGGCATTTGGATAGCGGTAAAAGGATTAGTCCAAGTCGACATGGATTTATGAAAGGGAAATCATGCTTGACTAATCTTCTGGAATTTTTTGAGGCTATGACAAGTAAAATGGATGAAGGGGAGCCAGTTGATGTAGTCTATCTAGACTTTCAGAAAGCCTTTGATAAGGTCCCGCAGGGGAGACTGGTGACTAAAATTAGAGCACATGGTATTGGGGGTGGGGTGTTGACATGGATATAAAATTGGTTGGCAGACAGGAAGCAAAGAGTAGGAGTGAACGGGTCATTTTCAGAATGGCAGGCAGTGGCGAGTGGAGTGCCGCAAGCCTTGGTGTTGGGGCCGCAACTGTTTACCATATAATGATTTGGAAGAGGGAATCAGGAGCAACACTAGCAAGTTTGCGGATGACACAAAACTGGGTGGCAGTGTGAACTGTGAAGAGGATGTTAGGAGGTTGCAGGGTGACCTGGACAGGTTGAGTGAGTGGGCAGATGCGTGGCAGATGCAGTATAATATAGATAAATGTGAGGTTATCCACTTTGGCGGCAAAAACAAGGGGGCAGATTATTATCTCAATGGGGTTAGGTTAGGTAAGGGGGAGGTGCAGCGAGACCTGGGTGTCCTTGTACACCAGTCACTGAAAGTTGGCGTGCAGGTACAGCAGGCAGTGAAGAAAGATAATGGAATTTTGGCCTTCATAACAAGAGGATTTCAGTATAGGTGTAAAGAGGTTCTTCTGCAGTTGTATAGGGCTATGGTAATACCACATCAGGAGTATTGTGTACAGTTTGGATTTCCTAATTTGAGGAAGGACATCCTTGTGATTGAGGCAGTGCAACGTAGGTTCACGAGATTGATCCCTTGGAATGCAGGACTGTCATATGAGGAAAGATTGAAAAGACAAGGCTTGTATTCACTGGAGTTTAGAAGGATGAGGGAGGATCTTATAGAAACATATAAAATTATAATAGGACTGGACAAGCTTGATACAGGAAAAATGTTCCCAATGTTGGCCGAGTCCAGAACCAGGGGGTCACAGTCTTAGAATAAAGGGGAGGCCATTTCAGACTGAGGTGAGAAAAAACGTTTTCGCCCAGAGAGTTGTGAATTTGTGGAATTCCCTGCCACAGAGGGCAGTGGAGGCCAAATTACTGGATGGATTTAAGAGAGAGTTAGATAGAGCTCTACGTGCTAGTGGAATCAAGGGAGCAGTTTTGTGAGTCACTGTAAAGCTAGAGCTATGATATTTGATTAGTTATAGCACCAATGAAGACAGTGGTTGTGGTCAGGACCTGACTGGACTTGGTTGATTGCCATGATTTGTGACTTGCAATGTTGCCCACTTTACTTATGAAGGAAAATTTTCATCTTGTGTGCAATTCTGCTGGTATCTTATGTCCTGCCACAATAAGTGAACAAACCTTATGAGTGGTCTAATGATGTATCATGTGGGGCTCAAAAGAAACACAGGGAACTAGATCTGTAAAAGGACTTTACTCAGGTAGATTTATTTCCCTGTCTCCATGGAAAAAGGAAGGGAGAATTTACAATGGTGATTTTTCAGTATAAGTAACAGCACATTTGACAGTACTCCTCGTTTTATTGAGAAGTTAATCGAACGGCAACTTTAAACACCCTCACATGTGCGGTTAAATGTAGAGATGAGCTCTTCCAGAACCATCACTTTGAGAGCATTTCATTGTAAGACTCAACATTGAGATTCTCGGAATAATGTGCTGTGGCAGTTCTCATCTACCAAGTACACCCCGTTGGAAAATTAGAATTTGGCCATTCAAGTAACAGGATTGTTAACAGCATAGTAATCCTAATTACTGTTCTATAACCTCTATGCTACTGAAAATGTACCTCACAAGGATAGAGAACCATTCCTTGATGTTATATTTACTTTTGAAGGTAAAATGCAATTAATAAATGTTAATATATTCATATACCTTTCTCCTTCCGGAGTGTGTCTCTCTCTTAAACAGTGCTTCCTCTCCCCCTTAATTTACTATCTGAAGATAATTTGACATAAAATAAACAAGTTTGCTATGCAAGTCTTGCAAGGTGAATTTAACTGATGTTAGCAGATAGGTTTGAACTGTTGCGCTGGGAATCAATGAACAAAATTTTAAGAATGTCAAATCTCACTCTCTGTCTGTCTGTCTCTCTCGCTCACTTTTTTTTCATTCCAAGGACTTTATTCAACAATTGCATATTACAGTGTACCAAAAATACACGAAAAGCCTCCAGAGTCCCCGTGGACACAGCGTGTTCCCTCTCCAGGGACACACGAGCACGGACATAGGCCCGGAGGAGGGGCAGGCAGCTGACTCTGGTGTGACCATCGACCGCCCGCTGCCTGGACCCGCGAATGGCCATCTTGGCCAGCCCCAGGAGCAAGCCGACAGGGAGATCTCACCTTCCCAATTGGCCCTCCCCACTCCCTGCCCTGTGACCAAACACCAGGATCATGGGACTAAAATGCAATAAAAACTTGAGGAGCAACCCCTTCAGATATTCGTACGAGGTCAGCAACCTCACACACGCCATATTCAAATGGAACACGGTCTCTTCCTCGCCGCAGAAGTTACAAGCGGCTGGCGAGTCCGTGAATCCACTCAAATGTTTATTACATGCCACAGCTCTGTGCAACACTCTCCACCCCAGGTCCCCGATGTAAAGGGGGAGGACTCCCTTGTAGAGAGACCTCCACTGGGGACCGCCCCCGCTGTCAGGTGGTAACATGGACCGACATGGCGTGTCCAGACAGAAGACGAAGGCGAGGAGGTATAGAATGTGCAGGAGCATCCTGTACAGTATGCTTCTCTCTGCATCACGAAACAGCACGCTGGGCATCTTGGAAAGACGGGTCATGTTGTGTAGGGCCGGCTCCCGGGAAATATTCCAGAGCCTGGGCCCAATGAGCAATTCCGGCGGAGCGGGGATAAGCTCGGTCAGAATCATTCCGAGCACACGCCTCTCCTCGACACCCACCGTGAGAGGGTGAGGACCAGCCCCCCTCGCAGTTACAACATCCCCCTCGCCCTAAGGAGCAACGTGCTGGCTGAAGATGACCAGAATCCTCACTCGTAACACATCGCAGTAGAAGCTAGGCAGACCCCATATGGCGGGTTGACTGATGCCCGGAACCAGGAGCCGGGAAACCCCCCTTAGGCAATGGCCCCGGCGGAATAAATATGTGGCTAGAGCGTGCCATCTGGGATGGTGCTCTGCGTACATGTACCTCCGCAGAGTCCTGAGATGGAGAGCCGCCACCTGGGTACACGCACATACCAAGAACTGGCCATCCTCCTCTAACAGGAGGCTCAGGACCGCTACGGAAAGCCAGTGCTTCCTATCTCCCCCCACTTGCCTCTTCTGAATCGTGGTTGCAAAGATAAAGGGCGGGCAAGAATGGCCAGCTGGTACTATAACATGGAGGCCACCAGCTGGTTTATGACCAGCACCCTACCCTGGAAAGAAAGAACTCTAAGCAGGCCTGACCAGCGTCCCAGTCGAACGACAACTTTCGTATCCAGCTCCTGCCAGTTCGCCGGCCAAGCATCCTCAGTGGGACACAGGTAGACCCCCAGGTGGAGGAGGTGTATGGTGCTCCACGCATAAGATGTCATCTCCTCTGGCAGGAGGTCCACCTGCCACTGGCCCACTAAAAGTCTGGAACATTTACTCCAGTTGATCCTGGCGGACGATGCAGCTGAGAAAACCTGCTGACATTCACACATCCTCCGCAGGTCACCAGGATGAGTGAACGTAAGGAGCACATCATCGGCATAGGCCGAGAGAACCACATCCAACCCTGTACTGGTAGAGCCAAGCCTGTCAACTGCCTCCGAAGAAGACACAGGAATGGCTCCACACAGACCGAATACAACTGTCCAGACATGGGACACCCCTTGTGTACCCCCATCCAAAAGTGAATTGGAGCCAACAATGCACCGTTGACCTTCACGAGACACTCAGCTGCAGCGTACAAAAGCCGGACCCGGGCCACAAAATGCGGTCCAAACCCGAACGCTTGCCGCGTCCCGAAGAGGTAATCATGATCGACCCTGTCAATAGCCTTCTCCAGATCAAGGGACAGAAAAGCAGCTGACTGACCAGTTCGTGGGATAGTTGATTCAGGTCCCTAACCAGGTGAATGTTATTTTGAATTGACCAGCCAAGGACTGTATAGGACTGGTTCGGGTGGATTAGTTGGGACAGCACGGAGCCCAGGCGATTTGCCATTGCCCGTGGAAATACGTTATACTCTGTACAGAAGAGAGAGACTGGGCGGCAGTTCTTCAACAGGCGGAGTTCGCCCTTATTGAGCAGCAGGACGACTGCCCAACCCCATGAGAGGGACATCTCCCCGGTCCTCAGGCTCTCCCCCAGGACCTTCATGTAATCACCCCCCAGGATATCCCAGAAAGCTCTAACAAACACTACCATCAGCCCATCCAGCCCTGGGAACTTGCCCCTCCTGAACTGATGCAGGGCACCAGTCAACTCCTCTATTGATAAGGAGTTCAAACATCGCTCTATCTACAGTCGGCAGACCCTCCCAAAAGACCCGCTGAGCCTCCCCACTGAAACCATCTGCAGAGAACAGTCCCATAAAAGGACTGAACTAAAGCACTGATCTTCTCTGGATCACGAACATTCAAAACCTCTCATCGTACTGAACAAACCCCTTTGTCATGACATCCCTGGGATTGATTGTTTTCGGCAATGACGACCTCTGTTTCATAACATATATTTCACACCAAGCTATACCAAACAAAATTGAAGCTCATGTCTTTAAATGGACAGTGGTGCAGTGACACAAAATTGGATAAGGGACAAGAAGCAGAGATTAGTGATCAATCATTGTCTTTCTGACTGGAGAGGTACAGTGTGTTCCCTGGAGTTAGGTTGTTACGATCGCTGCTCTATATTGATTTGACTCTCTTACTGAAAATGTATGAGATAATGGGCCTTACAGTAAACATCTTAAAAATAAGTCACCTATCAATCTTCACCTGCACTAGTGACACATTCAAAAAAGGGAGTTCCATGTCAGGACCCTGGCAACCATGGATTGCTTCCCCAGCCTTAGATTCACTTTTCAATGAAGGTAAACATCCAGGGCAAAATTCAGCATCACCTCCAATGTGCTAGCACTGCCAATGGCAACCTGCAGAAAGGTATTCTCCAAGATTAAGACCTCAGACCCTGCACGCCACATTTGAATGATCGAGCAGTAATGATTACTCCCGTCTTGTACACTTTGAATTTATGGGCTATCTACAGCAGGCATCTCAAATAATGGAAAATTTGCATTAAAAAAGCTCTAAATCCATTGGCTAGATAATTGAATCAATGTCAGGTCCTCTCTTAAGGCTATTTCTGCCCTGGTCTGGAGCTTTAGTCTTATGGTATTGGTAACTCTAAAACCACCAAATTTATTCACATTAACGAACTGTATTCAATCATTTTAATTGCTTAAACACTACCCACCCCAAGCAATAAGATTGTGTTTACCAAAAATAGACACAAAGTGCTGGAGTAACTCAGCGAGTCTGGCAACATCTCTTGAGAAAAAGGATGGGTGACATTTCGCGTCGGATCCCTTCTTCCTGACATGAACTGTCACCCATCCTTTTTCTCCATACATGCTGCCTGACCCACTGAGTTACTCCAGCACTTTGTGTCTACCTTTGGTGTAAACCAACATCTGTAGTTGTTTCTACATTAAGATTGCGCATTGCTTCCTGGGCTAGTTGGCTTTACACCCCACTTTGGGCTGGTAACCTGCATGATCAGTTCCTGATAGGTTGACCTTGCAATGCATTCGAATGATTGTTCAGTTCACTATGAATGGTAGAATGGTTGGTAAACAAAGGTTATAGGTTTAAGATGAAATGCAAAAGGTCACAAAACAATTATTAAACAAAAATTCTGGTGCAGGGAGTTGTTATGATGCATGAAATGTTGGGTAAGAAGAATCAATGCCAACGTTCATAAGGGAACTGGAATAGGAGAGATGTGACAAGAAAAGAATAATGGAATTATATTAGTCTGAAGAAGGGTCTCAACCCGAAACATCACACATTCCTTCTCTTCAGAGTTGCTGCCTGGCCCGCTGAGTTACTCCAGCATTTTGTGTCTGCCATGGAATGATATTAGTTGGATAGTTCTTTAAAAAGCAGGTACTGGTAAGAGGCTTGAATAGCTTTGTGGTAGGATCATTGTGTAGTGTTTGTGTGAGAGCATAAGAACCTTTGAAACTTATGCATGATGAGGGATAAAAGGAATTTGCTGAAAGTGGAAGGAGTGCTAGAACCCATTTTGATATTAAAAGAAACCATTAAAACTGAGAGTAGATAAAAATGCTGGAGAAACTCAGCGGGTGAGGCAGCATCTATGGAGCGAAGGAATAGGTGACGTTTCGGGTCGAGACCCTTCTTCAGACTGATGTGGGGTTGGTGGGGGCGGGAAGAAGAAAGGAAGAGGTGGAGACAGTGGGCTGTGGGAGAGTTGGGAAGGGGAGGGGAAAGAGGGAGAAAGCAAGGACTACCTGAAATTTGAGATGTCAATGTTCATCCCGCTGGGGTGTAAACTATCTAAGCTAAATATGAGTTGCTACTCATATTTATGGTGGGATTCACTCTGGCCATGGAGGAGGCCGAGGGCAGAAAGGTCAGATTCGGAATGGGAGTGGGTGTTGAAGAGCTGAGCCACTGGGAGATCAGGTTGGTTATTGCGAACTGAGCGAAGGTGTTGGGCGAAGCGATCGTCAAGCCTACGCTTGGTCTCACCGATGTAGAGCAGCTGACACCTAGAGCAGCGGATGCAATAGATGGGGTTGGAGAAGGTGCAGGTGAACCTTTGCCGCACCTGGAAAGACTGCTTAGGTCCTTGAATGGAGTTAAGGGGGGAGCTAAAGCGACAAGTGTAGCATTTCCTGCGGTTGCAAGGGAAAGTACCAGGGGAGCGGGTGGTTTGGGTGCGAAGGGACAAATTGACCAGGGATTTACGGAGGGAGCGGTCTCTGCGGAAAGCCGAAAGGGGAGGAGATGGGAAGAAGTGGCCAGTGGTGGGATCTCGTTGGAGATGGCAAAAGTGTCGGAGGATTATCTGTTGTATGTGACGGCTGGTAAGGTGGAAGGTGAGGACAAGGGGAACTCTGCCCTTGTTATGAGTGGGGGGATGGGGAGTGAGAGCAGAGTTGCGGGGTATAGAAGAGACCCTAGTGAGAGCCTCATCTATATATCTAAACCCCCGTTCCCTAAAGAAAGAGGACATCTTCGATGCCCTGGTTTGGAACACCTCATCCTGGGTGCAGATGCGGTGTAGACGGAGGAAATTGGAGTAGGGGATAGAATCCTTACAGGAAGCAGGGTATGATGAAGAATAGTCCAGATAGCCGACATATAGTAGATATCGGTCAGTAGTCTGTTACCTGCGATGGAGATAGTGAGGTCTAGAAATCGTAGGGCGATGTCGGAAATGGTCCAGGTGAATTTGAGAGCCCGATTAAAACTAAGAGTATTATTCGCCTTGCCTGTAACTGAAAGCATAACACGCATAACACGCATAAAATGAGCTCATTCCATATACCCACCTCCTCTGTCTGAAAAGGTTGCTCTTCAGATTCCTATTAAATCTTTCCCCTTTCACCTTAAACCTATGTCCTCTGGTTTTTGATTCACCAACTCTGGGTAAAAGACTCTGTGCATCTACTCTATCTATTCCCTTCATGATCCTATACTCTATAAGATCACACTTCATCCTTTTGTGCAAGAAGAAATAAAGTCCTAGCCCGCCCAAACTCTCCCCACACCTCAGGTCCCCAAGTCCTGGCACCATCCTCGTAAATCTTCTCAGTGCTCTTTCCAGCTTGTTGCCTGCAGGTAAAATCTGGGTAAACTTATGACCATTTTACCTATTTTGAATAAACTAAACCTCATGCTTTTCAACTTTACTCTGTAGGATGTTGCAAATATTGTATGTTTCAATGCCATTTTGGGAAAATTGTGGAAATTCTAGGGGTTAGTAAGTTCCTCCTTTATCCATTCTGATAATGAGATTTACAATGACGTTAAATCCCCAGTGCTGGAAAAGGAAAGGTCAGGAGTAAGTTAAATGTACTTTGGCACATTTCAAGTTGATCTGTATGAAACCTCATCCTTTCCTGCCAGTCATAAGTCATAACCAGATATGAAGAAATAGGTGTGTTGAAAGGATTAGCTAAAATGAGTTTTTCCTGATGGAAGCAGATTCATTTCAGATATTGATGTTAATATTGATGTTAAAAGACCTTGCATTTTCTGTTTGAATTGATGATTTATGAGTTCTGGAATGTCGCTCTCACACAGTGTTTTATAGAAATTTGATAAAGATGACCGGATAACACAACTTCACATAATATAGATACATTAACATGGTGAAGCAGGGATTGGGATATTTGTATTCTGGCAGTGAAATATGTTTCTATTTATGACTGTAGTTGTTGCTTTGCTGACATGTTGAAGGCAATTTTAACCTGAAGGAGTGCATGGTTTTGGATGAAGGAGGGACAATAAGGGACGTGGATGAAAGACTTAACTCATCGAGCAACCACATCAGGATGCAGAGTCCTGCCTGCTGACCATGAGTGGGTCAAAGCCTTGATTTCTCAGATATTCATGCAACCCTCTGTGGCGATGCATGTGTTGCCTCTTAGCAGTCACTCAACAGAAACCATTGTTCAATATGTTTTAAGTGTAACGTGGAAGGCCGAATTTCTCCGATTTCCTGAAGCTGGAGGGAAGATGAGTTTGTAGCTGTAATTGATGCATCTGAATCTCAGTGTGTGCATGGAAATATGTACTCAATACACATTCGCTTTTCAAACATGCAAATAGAAAGAGTATTCCTCACAGTTACTTTATACGGTAGATTTTCTGAAATTCATCAGATTGAAATATGCGTTAAATGCCTAGGATTGGACCCCAGATAAGGAGTAATGTATCTCAGCATTAGTACCAGCGGGCAGCATAGTAGTGCAGTGGTAGAGTTGCTGCCTTACAGCACCAGAGTCCCGGTTCGATCCTGACTAAGGGTGCTGTCTGTACGGTGTTTGTGAGCTCTCCCTGTGACCACGTGAGCTTTCTCCTGGTGCTCCGGTTTCCTCCCACACTGCAAAGACATACAGGCTTGTAGGTTAATTGGCTTGGTAAAATTGTAAATTGTCCCTAATGTGTGCAGGATAGTGCTAGTGTATGGGGATCACTGGACGGCGTGGACTCGGTGGGCCGAAGGGCCAGTTTCCATGCTATATCTCTAAACTAAACTAAACTACCTGTGACAGTAGTGTTTTTAGTGACAGACCTGCTGCAGGAGGTCAGAGACGGAGCCCCGGGGGGGGGGGGGGGGGGGTGGGGAGGCAGTATCAGCAGGATCCACCTCACTAGAAACATTGGACTTCAAGCACTCGAGGCACAAGTGGTTTTGGGGCAGAGGTCTTTTCTTTGATATACCAGAACAACAGTGCTTCCAGCAAGTCATGTGGTCATACTAAGTAGGTGGCTACATCTGATGACCACAATATGTTCCCACTACTCCCCTTGCACCTGGTGCCTCCTTGGCTGTCAAAGCCGCAATCTCTCTCAGCTAGTTTTTTGCCTATGAACGTTCCTATTGAGGCTGCCTGGTGAGAATGGAGCCAGACCGTTTAGCTTTTCCAGACATTCTGCCTACGATCTCATAACTTCAACAGTCACAGTAATGGAGCGATTTACTATTCTCTTTTTTACTGTCAGACAAAATATTGGTGATCATAATTCAGCAAATGATATATTTGAGGTAACTGTCTGGATATGGGAAATCCCCAACTCCATTAATATTTTGTTATAGAGTTGAACATCAATGAATAATGAAATGCAATTTTAAAGGAGTCTTTCTATTTCTGGTATGATAGTCAAATAGAATCATACGGGCAACATACATTCATACAAGAATCAAAATCAAACTGATGTACATTTTGCGAAATTATGCACTTTGAAACAATATTTTCACTTTGCAATGAATATGTCATAATATATTGGGTTATCATTGATTGTATGACATATTTCATTTTCTAATTTCACATCTAAAATATTAATACTCAGCATCAGCTCAAAAGGGAGGGTGTTTCATGCTGTTTCATTAAATTATGCATTGTGCTGGAATTTTTTTTTTTTTAAACTGACATTTTGACAAATGTATTTTATAGTCTGTGAAATTCTGTCAAAGTTATTCATGGGAATAAAATCTTGACAGTAAACAAAATCACCGTCTCCAGGCAAGTTGTGTTACCCACGCAGGACATTCCTTTCACGGTTAGTTCTGAAGATAGTCAGCCAAATGTTTTGTTTTGTTTCTATGTTGTGAGAGAGATATTTTGGTAAAATGCATTTGATGTGCTGGTAGCAAATGGAAATGGAAATTATTCAGCATATAAAAATACTTGGAAAACAAAATTGATCATTTCACTATAAAACAAAGTAAAATGACTTTGAAATTCTGGAGCTTTGAGAAAGTTGTTTATACGACTGACAAAGTACTAGGCAGAGGGCAGACATATAAAAAGAGAAATGCTTATATCAGCTCCAATATTAATAATAAAAACACCATTTCAACTTGAGTCCCAACTTGAAACGCCATCTATCCATGCTCTCCAGAGGTACTGCCTGACCCGCTGAGATCCCCCAGGATTTTGTGTCTTTCATTCGTCTTTCCTTGGTAAACCAGCATCTGCAGTTCCTTATTTCTGCGTTACAACATTTTCTGGTTTTGTTTTAGATTTCTAGCATCAGTTTTCTTTTGATTTTCAACGATGTTTCTGGTAGATTTCACAATTATTTGCTTCACCTGTGTATCTGATTTTTGCAGAGCATATAGCAGGGCACGCTCATGCCTCTGTTTTCCAGAACTCTACAATTATTCATCATTTAGATGAAGTACTTTTTGTTTTAATCTTTTCCCCAAATAATAGACAATTTCATCTTTCACTGTAAATAGCTCATTCTAAGCTTCCCCCCTAGTTTCAGTCAAAAACCACTGAGTCAAGCACTTGCGCAACTAATCTTTATTTTGACAAAACACAATTACAGTTCCCACTACTGTACCTAACCACTGCGGGTTCGATCCTCGTATCTGCCTGATCAAGCCCTCCTAGCCTCGCTCAAGCGGAGAAACTCCAGAAGGTCACACAGCCCCAAACGTTCTCCCAGATGATCGACTCAGGACCTCGTGGGAGCAGACTTTTATAGGTCCCCGAACCTCAAGGGGCCGAACCACATGGGGGTGGTCTCTTTACAGTCCAATAACAGATATCGATTAACTCAGTACATGATAGACATTTCCCCAACCCAATAACACAGTGACTAATACATTGTATTTAAACGTTGCTTCTCAAAGAAAGCGATATCGCAACATGTGCCCTGATTTGCAAGAAAACCAGACAAGGTCCAATACTTAATCGAATCAACATCTAGTAGAGTGAAGCTTTGCAACATTATTTACAATGTGTATGTCTGGTTTACATTCATCAAATCCATTCTGCACCTAATTGTCATTTTCTGCAGATGTTCCATTCACTTCCTGCAGCTCTAATCTAGGCTCCAGACAAACTGGCATCATTCTGCAGCTTGTCCTATTTCTGCAGAACGCAGATTAAAATTGCAGCCCAGAAGCTTTTACACAATTTTAGTGTCCTGGCCTCTCCAATTTGGCCAGAATTAACATTCCTTCCTTTTATCATATATGATAGACCATAAACTTGGTAGCAGTCAGATAATCAGATAACCAGATTTACATATGTGTGTCTATTACATTCTCCATCTATTAACAACAACAAGACAATGATGTTTCTTCCCAGAATCTTGTCAAGCTTCCCGAGTTTTTTGTGGGCGGAGCTTCACCTCCATCTGTGTTGTTGCCCATTCTTCTATCCCTTTCCATAGTCGAACCTATAACCTTTAATTCCTGAAAAACCTGGGACAAAGCAAGTTACCACTCATGTACTAATGTTTTCCCATGCATTCACGGTAATTCTGCAATACTATCCCTTTTCCATTTCACTATCACTATCCTATTATATTCTGCTCTATCACTGTATCCCTATTACTATTCCATTATATAATATACTCTTTACTATCCTAGGATCAACATTAATCAGCTCTCTCCATATTCACACAATGTTAGAACATGTATATCTGATGATGGTCTCATATAAATTTCAGCTGGCTTCAGCCCAGATTTCCCTACAGGTGTGACTCTTATTTAAAGCAAACCATGAAGAATGTTTCAATTAAACCAAGTTCAGTCTCAGCCTTCAATTTACTATTTTAAATTTCAGGGTCCGTCTCACCCTTTTCATTCCACAGCTTTGTGGCCGATAACACAATTCCATTCCAATTCCTGTGGAATTCCCAGCTGTTCAAATTTAATTAATCAATTTCCATATGTTGTCAATTTTTATCATAGAGCGAATTAAGAATGCCAATTCTAGGGACAATTTCTTTCCACCTTGATAATAGAAGCCACTTTACTCTCAAGGGTTAAACAATTTATATCCATCGGTTAAAAACATCGACTCTGGTATCTCAACACCCATTCAAGTTTCTCCTTCTAATTCAATAGACTTCTCCTCCAGTACTTCTTCCTTAGTATGTTGGCTCGGCTCTCAGTCCATAATGGTTCCTAACCACTGAGTAATTTCTAGATGGCCTCTTAAAGGGAAGACTTGCTGTTCACTGTTCCTCTTTTGATCATTTCCAATTCCAACTCTCATGTTCCCTGAATAATTTCCATGTTACCAGATCTTCCCTAGTTCAATCCTTCCTGATGTTCTCTGAATAATCCTTCCCATCTTTGGCTGCCTGTCTGGGGATGAGACAATAACAATATCAATTAATAATCAAACTCCAAATAATCCTAAGCCAAATCTCACAAGTCAGTTCCAAATCTCAAATGTTAAAGTTCCTCCTATTCATTACCATACAATTTAGAGACTAAATTCAAAATGTTATAAATTTATTTCTAATAATCATAATTTAGACGCAAAGTAGGTGTTTTGCCCCAAACCACAGAGGAATGTATTTTTCAAATTTAAATTCAGTTCTGTAAAGTAGAGCTTGCCCCAATAGTCGTCATAGGTTGTCGGTGTTGTTTCTTTAGGAAAGATTAGATAGTGTTACTTTCCTTTCCTTTACTGGTGTCAAAAGCTAGATGATATTAAAGTTGGGCACTAGGGTAGGTATCTTCTTCTTCTTCCCTGATGTCAGTTTCAAAGGAGTAAGGATACTGAGGAGCAGCTTTCTCTATCTGTTGCTCTTCCCAGATTTGTCTTATAGGGACAGGACAGTATAATTTCCTCCTGCTTGTTGATTCCTGTTTCTGGGGAGCTACATTACCTGTGCTGTCTTCTGCCCATTCTCAAGAGGTCTGTATATTCTTTACCTCCCTCCCCAGATAGTATGTTGTCGATTATACTGTCCTGCAGGCACAAACTTAGTAACAAGTTAGTACAATAGCTCCTTTCCACACACGTACCTCCTGCACAATAAGTTTGTTTCTTCTCTCCCTAGTGCCATGTCAGTTCTCCTTAAGGGCCTGTCTCACGGGCAGGCGATTCCATGCGGCAAGCGCGACCTAACAGGAAGCGGGGGCCGCGCGGGAACAACGCGGAGGTCGCGGGGTCGGTCCCACATAGATCGCCGGAGCCGTATGTAGTTGGTCCCGACACCGCGCGGGGCTCCGAAAAACCGACACTGTTCAAAAATTCCGTGCGGCAACGGCCTGCCACCCCCTGCCGCATCGAGGCTGTGCGCACGGCCTCGACACCGTGTGCACGGTCTCCGTCAACTCTGGAATTGTTGTGAAGGAAGGAACTGCGTTTAATAATAATATCTTTGAATTGACCAGCAATAAAGATCGCCTCCCTTTGCTGCGAGCCAGTAAACTTTACTGTAAAGGCATTACTCATTGAGTGGAGACACAAGTAAACGCAGATATTGAAATCTCCAGTAAAAAAAAACAAATTGCTGGAGGAACTCAGCGGGTCAGGCAGCATCTGTGGAAGGAAATGGACAGGCGATGTTTCAAATCGAGACCTTTCATCAGTGTGAAACGTCGTCTGTGCATTTCCCTCCACAGATGCTGCCCGACCCGCTGAGTTCCTCCACCAGTTTTTGCTCTTCGCGCAAAGACATGTTCATTCAGGGTGGCCTGTCCCTTTAAAACACGGGTCGACTGGATTCACCCCGCCAAGACTGCTCAAAACGTTAACCAGCTCTGAACCAAAGATCATCCTCTGACCCCCCCCCACCACCCCCCCAATTAAAGAATGAATCACATATCTGTTTCACCAGATCTTTTGAACCAGATTTCAAGAATAATGCCGCAATTGAGAAGCTCCTTGCTGGATGATACATTGAAATTGAGTTACAAGGAACTGCAGATGCCCATTTACACCGAAGATGGACACACCAAAAATGCTGGAGTAATTAACTCAGTAGATCAGGCAGCTTCTGTGGACAGGTGGTGTTTCGGGTCGAGACACCTTCTTCGGACTGAAGTCTTCTGCAGTCTTCTATGGTCTGAGGAAGGGTCTCGACCCGAAACATCACCTACCCGTGTTCACCTACATAAAAACCGAAACATCACCTACCCGTTGCTCGAACGGGACGTCCGCTCACCCCCCGCTTCCGGTAAGGTCGCGCTCGGCGCATGGAAGCGCATGCCCGTGGGACCGGCCGCACGGTGATCACTCGGCCTCCACCCGGCCCCCGCTTCCGGGAAGGTCGCGCTTGCCGCATGGAATCGCCTGCCCGTGGGACAGGCCCTTTAGTTCCCATTCTCGTTGGCACCAGTTACTATGTTTCCCTTTTCATAGTCCTTCCTTTTAGTGAGGTTTCTCGATCCCAATTAGATTATTTGTGTCTCCTCGTAGGATTTGGAAGGGGATGATGTTCTTACTGGTTTTATTGTTAATTTTTGGGCCATGTGAGGATGCCTTCAGATTTCATATGTCGTATTAACTGGCAGGTCATGGGCTACTGGAATGGGTTTGGTTGCCAGAATGTCCCTGCCCCCTGATCTCCTGGCCAGTGTCCTCTTCCTCTACCTTCGGGGTCCCAAGTGTCGTGATAACCTCTCGGGATCCACTGATTTCTGAAACCCCGTGGCCCTCTTCTTTGCCCCCTTCCTTCTCGGTACTCCCTCACAGGGCACGATCGGCTCCAATGTCCTAATTCCCCACAGTTGTAGCACTGATCAGGTCTAACAGCTCTATACCCTCTCCAACCAATCCGAGGAAAAGTCGTCTCTCGGAATGGCATGTCTATCCAAGCTTTAAGATCCTCCTCCTCCTTATCTTCCTTCAAAGTTATTTCCTGTTTCTGGATTCTTAATACGGGTCTCTGAGCTGCCGTCGGACCAGGTTGCATTGCAGTGTGAACGTCTGTAGCCCGGGGATTATTTACACCTTCTGCGGGACCTAATACCAAATGTGGAGTAGGCAGCTTCCTGCAAGGGAACTGCCTACGGGGAATCCGTTCTATACCCACATCGTCGGGAAATTGCTCCGACCTAATAATACTATCAATGTCAGGATGAACCACTTCGTATCCTCCTGCTGTCTCACCCTCAGAAAAGCTACTTGTTCTGTCTCTGTACTTCAGGAAGGATTCTTTCACTTTCCCACTACTGGATTTCCTAATTAATTTTGGTACCCACTTCGGCGGAACCTTCCTTCTAGCTCCTTGATCTCCCATACTATCCTCCACTAGTGGAGCAATCATAGGAGCTAGAGAGTCCTTCCCCGATTTTTCCACTTTGGATTTGAATTTAGTGGGAATATGCTGTGAGGAATGCTGTGGCTCCATTCCGAAAAATTCTACCCACCCTGGCATATTGTGAGCCTCATTCCCTTCGAGGTCCACAGATACCGCTGCACACTTACTAAATTTGATGTTTGATTTTAATCGGCACCTCCCCTTAAGAGCCATCTCAGTCATTTCTCTTTTAGAAGTCGGTGTTTTCTCCTGCTCCTGCTCCTGCTGTTGGCTTCCACTATCTTCCTTCCCCTGTTCCAGAATGTCCCGATAAGGACCAGTTCTCTCGTATTCCTCTCTAATCCCTAATTTGTATGCTGCCATTCTTAGAGTAGAAAGCAGAACAATCTCTTTATTTATTTTTCTTCTAGTGAAGAACATTCTCCATATTCCAATTAGCTCATTCCCTACTTCACTAACTCCATATTATCTAACAATTGTCTCTATGTAGTTTATTCCTATTACGGATTTTTGTCCACCCAGCAGCCAAAGTTTGCTCCTCAAAACTCCATTTAATTCTCCAGATAATCCTCTTAATATTTCTGCTTCATGCAGAAGCTTCTCACAAATTATTCTTATTGGGCTTTTGAGTCTATTTGATAGGTCCTTCTCTGAGACATTCCCCATTTTCTGCACAATAGTCACAATACAAAAAAAATAACACTCACACCTATTCAAACTTGCTCCTTCCTTTCAGACTCCAAGGTCAATGGAATAGCTCCCACACAATGGCTAATTGTCTCTCAGATTCACACCTCTTACACAATTGTTCCCTTCCAACCGTTATTCAATCATGCACTCAATCGCTCCTGTTCAATTATTCAACTCAATCGCTCGTATTCAATCGCTCTCCCAACTTTCTTATCAGTTAGATCACAATCACTTCATTCAACTCTAAACTTTCAAACAAAGGATCTCCAGTTTCTCAAACTAAGAACTCTTGATCCCAATCCCTCCAAAGCAGCAATCTCTCCCACTCAAACCACTTTAAGTTCGCACAGACAAACAAATCCGAACCACGCCAGTAAAACTATAATCAAAAAAGAAAGTATTCCCTAATTTACAAGTAACCCCAGACACACCCCAATATAAACTACAAGCATCCGATAAATCACACTCTAATAAATCCTCTTTGTGGCGTAATCGGTCAACGGAACGACTCCTCCCCCGACACAGCGATCGAAAGAGTACGAACTCTGATCGAACCACCACAAATAAGATTCTAACAATACTACGATCTAAACAATTACAAATATTTAATTCAAACACACTTTTACTTCAATTATCTAACACCCAAAAATCATTAAGCACTCACACAAGCAGCAATACAAATAGCGGACCGCAAACTTAACACATTCTAAATCTTAACTTTCTAAATCTTAATACACTCTAAATCTTTTACATACACAAAATATTTATATAATTCGGATCCAATAACGATGCTAAAAAAGACGATGCTATATTATTACAATTTACAACATAATTTAACATGTTTGTGCACAGTTTACTAACACTCAATCTCAATGCCGCGTCACGCTGTTATCAATCAGTGAACCACTCGCTCTGATACTGAAGATTTCCCCCTTCCTTTGCTGATGGGTACAGCTCCTTAAATGACTACCTTTCCTCCTAAATGTTACTTTCCTCCTGCTTAGATTGGACCTCTATCCCTCCTCTCGAAGTTCTACAGAATTAGAGGTACCTCTCACATCTGGGTACTTTTCACCAATTAGACCAGTTTCCCATCTATCAGTTACTCTTCGCTAACATGTACTAATCAACAATCGATCAGAGGGTTACTATTCACTGTTGATCAGCCACTATTCAGAATCGATCTCAAACATGCACAAACTCCGAAGTTCTATCTACACAGAATTCAAATTCTACCGTTCGGGCTGAACTTCAATGTGAAATTCTGTATTTGGAAATTTGATTCTGCAAATCTAGACTAGTTCTCAGACCAACTAGTTTTGGCGCGTATCTCTCCACATATGCCGGCTCTCGAATTCAAACTAAATTACAGAATGAAATCTCGAATGGACTAGAGTATTCCCAGCCAATCTATACTATAGCCACCGAGCCCAGTGCCTTTACAAGATTCCTTGTCCATCACTCCAGGGACGGACTCAGATATCTTCCCACAGTCACCCCTCACTGCTGGGAACCGGGGGTTCAGCGGCTAGCCTCTTCGCGCTGGCAGTCTATGCCGATTTTTGGAACATACCTTTCCGATCAGCGCTCCGGGCAAAGATAGATCAATACGTAGACCAGATCTGTGTTTCAATACACCACCAATTGGATATCACATCTGGACAATGGGCCACCCTTCGCCCTCGAAGCGCATCAGGCTCTCGTTAAAGCAGCTGCAGTCTGCCAACTATGACCAAGTTTTGGGAAACTTTACGCCCTGTTTTATGACCCCCCAATCCAAAGGAGTGCTAACCACTCCCCACCCCATGCTTGCTAGACTCTGTTCTAATGATCTCGATTGGAACCTTTCCCAAGCCCGCAAATGATCGATCCGCTCCGACAGAGGCCCAGGAGCCGTAGGTGTGGGAGGAGCGGCGTCTGGGCTGTGAGTATAATACTCGACCGCGGGGCTTGTTTTACAGAGGCCCAGGAACCATTGGTGAGGGAGGAACCCAAATCTGTAACGTTTCAACGTTCCACTCGCATTCCACAGTTCAAAACAAGTGGGCTTGAGGAAGCCGTTGATTGGTGGAAGCAGACTAGAGGAAGCAGCTGAAAGGGTGTCAGATCCCTGCTGATTTCTTCCAGCAGTTTGTATTGTATTGTATTGTACTGTATTGTATTGTATCCAGGGTAAGGGGGGAGTATGAGGGGCAGGGCAGTTTACTGTTCTGGATGTCAGATGTGGGAAGTCATGGAGTCTGATAGCCCTCCAGACGTCCACATCTGCGCCAGGTGCATCGAGATGGGGCTCCTAAGGTACCGTATTAGGAACCTGGAGCAGCAGCTCGATGACCTCCGTCTGGTCAGGGAGAGTGAGGAGGTCATAGAGAGGAGTTATAGAGAGGTGGTCACTACAAAACCACGGGAGACAGACAAGTGGGTCACAGTTAGGAGAGGCAAGGAGCAGAGGCAGGGACTAGAGAGTGCGCCGGTGGCTGTACACCTTGACAATAAGTACTCCTGTTTGAGTACTGTTGGGGGGGACAGCCTACCTAGGGGTAGCGACAGCGACCGGACCTCCGGTACAGAGACCGGCCCTGTTGCTCAGAGGGGTAAGGAAAAGAAGAGGAGGGCAGTAGTAATAGGGGACTCTATAATTAGGGGGTCAGACAGGCGATTCTGTGGACGCAGTCGGGAGACCCGGATGGTAGTTTGCCTCCCTGGTGCCAGGGTCTGGGATGTGTCTGAACGTGTCCAAGATATCCTGAAATGGGAGGGAGAGGTGCCCGAGGTCGTGGTACATATAGGTACCAATGACATAGGTAGAAAAAGGGTCATGAAAGGAGAATTTAGGGAGTTAGGAAGAGAGTTAAGGAAAAGGACCGCAAAGGTAACAATCTCAGGATTATTGCCTGTGCCACGCGACAGTGAGAGTAGGAATGGAGCGAGATGGAGGATAAATGTGTGGCTGAAGGACTGGTGCAGTGGGCAGGGATTCAAGTTTCTGGATCATTGGAAACTCTTTTGGGGAAGGAGTGACCTGTACAAAAAGAATGGGTTGCACTTGAACCTGAGGGGGACCAATATCCTGGCGGGGAGATTTGCAAAGGCTACTGAGGAGACTTTAAACTAGAACAGTTGGGGGGAGGGACTCAAATAGAGAAAGCTAGTAGACAGTGTGTGAGGCAGGAGGCAGAGAAGGGAAACACTCAGACCCAACATGTAGGGGGGAAAGAAGAAAAAGATAATAAACAGAGAATAAGAGATGGTGGGTTTCTTAACTGTGAGCAGAGAGACAGAGGGTGTAAAATGAGGGTAGAAGCAATTGGTAACAAGGTGAAAAGTAAAAGTGGTAGGCAGACAAATCCAGGGCAAAAATCAAAAAGGGCCGTTTTTCAACATAATTGTACAAGGGGTAAGAGTGTTGTAAAAACAAGCCTGAAGGCTTTGTGTCCCAATGCAAGGAGCATTCGTAATAAGGTGGGTGAGTTGAATGTGCAGATAGCTATTAATGACTATGATATAGTTGGGATCACGGAGACATGGCTCCAGGGTGACCAAGGCTGGGAGTTGAACATCCAGGCATATTCAATATTCAGGAGGGATAGACAGAAAGGAAAAGGACGTGGGGTAGCGTTGCTGGTTAGAGAGGAGATTAACGCAATAGAAAAGAAGGACATTAGCTTGGAGGATGTGGAATCGATATGGGTAGAGCTGCGAAACACTAAGGGGCTGAAAACGCTAGTGGGAGTTGTGTACAGGCCACCTAACAGTAGTAGTGGAGTTGGGGATGGCATCAAACAGGAAATTAGAAATGCGTGCAACAAAGGTAAAACAGTTATAATGGGTGACTTCAAACTACATATAGATTGGGTGAATCAAATTGGCTGGGGTGCTGAGGAAGAGGATTTCTTGGAATGTATACGGGATAGTTTTCTAAATCAACATCTAGAGGAACCAACGAGAGAGCAGGCTATTCTAGACTGGGTATTGAGTAATGAGGAAGGGTTAGTTAGCAGTCTTGTTGTGCGTGGCCCCTTGGGCAAGAGCGACCATAATATGGTTGAGTTCTTCATTAGGATGGAGAGTGACATAATTAATTCAGAAACAAGGGTTCTGAAATTAAAGAAAGGTAACTTTGAGGGTATGAGACGTGAATTGGCCAAGATGGACTGGCAATTGATTCTTAAAGGATTGACGGTGGATATGCAATGGAAGGCTTTTAAAGGCTGCATGGATGAACTACAACAATTGTTCATCCCATTTTGGCAAAAGAATAAATCAGGGAAGGTAGTGCATCCGTGGATAACAAGGGAAATCAGGGATAGTATCAAAAAAGATGAAGCATACAAATTAGCCAGAAAAGGCAGCCTACCAGAGAACTGGGAGAAATTCAGAGTCCAGCGGAGGAGGACAAAGGGTTTAATTAGGAAAGGGAAATAGATTATGAAAGAAAACTGACAGGGAACATATAAACTGACTGCAAATGTTTTTATAGATATGTGAAGAGAAAAGATTAGCTAAAACAAATGTAGGTCCCTTGCAGTCAGAAACAGGTGAATTGATCATGGGGAACAAGGACATGGCAGACCAATTGAATAACTACTTTGGTTCTGTCTTCACTCAGGAAGATTTAATTAATATGCCTGAAATAGCAGGGGACCGGGGGTCAAATGAGATGGAGGAACTGAGTGAAATCCAGGTTAGTCGGGAAGTGGTGTTAGGTAAATTGAATGGATTAAAGGCCGATAAATCCCCAGGGCCAGTTAGTCTGCATCCCAGTGTACTTAAGGAAGTAGCCCCAGAAATAGTAGATGCATTAGTGTTAATTTTTCAAAACTCTTTAGATTCTGGAGTAGTTCCTGAGGATTGGAGGGTAGGTAATGTAACCCCACTTTTTTAAAAGGGAGGGAGAGAGAAAATGGGGAATTACAGACCAGTTAGTCTAACATCGGTAGTGGGGAAACTGCTAGAGTCAGTTATTAAAGATGGGATTGCAGCACATTTGGAAAATGGTGAAATCATTGGACAAAGTCAGCATGGATCTTTGAAAGGTAAATCATGTCTGATGAATCTTATAGAATTTTTCGAGGATGTAACTAGTAGAGTGGATAAGGGAGAACCGGTGGATGTGTTATATCTGGAATTTCAGAAGGCTTTCGACAAGGTCCCACATAAGAGATTAATAGACAAACTTAAAGCACACGGTATTGGGGGTTCAGTATTGATGTGGATAGAGACTTGGCTGGCAGACAGGAAGCAAAGAGTAGGAGTAAACGGGTCCTTTTCACAATGGCAGGCAGTGACTAGTGGGGTACCGCAAGGCTCAGTGCTGGGACCCCAGCTATTTACAATATATATTAATGAACTGGATGAGGGAATTGAATGCAACATCTCCAAGTTTGCGGATGACACGAAGCTGGGGGGCAGTGTTAGCTGTGAGGAGGGTGCTAGGAGGCTGCAAGATGACTTGGATAGGCTGGGTGAGTGGGCAAATGCATGGCAGATGCAGTATAATGTGGATAAGTGTGAGGTTATCCACTTTGGTGGCAAAAACAGGAAAGTAAACTATTACCTGAATGGTGGCCGATTAGGAAAAGGGGAGATGCATCGAGACCTGGGTGTCATGGTACACCAGTCATTGAAAGTAGGCATGTAGGTGCAGCAGGCAGTGAAGGAAGCGAATGGTATGTTAGCATTCATAGCAAAAGGATTTGTGTATAGGAGCAGGGAGGTCCTACTGCAGTTGTACAGGGTCTTGGTGAGACCACACCTGGAGTATTGCACACAGTTTTAGTCTCCTAATCTGAGGAAGGACATTCATGCCATAGAGGGAGTACAGCGAAGGTTTACCAGACTGATTCCTGGGATGTCAGGACCTTCATATGAAGAAAGACTGCATAGACTCAGCTTGTACTCGCTAGAATTTACAAGATTGAGGGGGATCTTATAGAAACTTACAAATTTCTTAAGGGGTTGGACAGGCTAGATGCAGGAAGACTGTTCCCGATGTTGGGGAAGTCCAGAACAAGGGGTCACAGTTTAAGGATAAATGGGAAATCTTTTAGGACTGAGATGAGAAAAACATTTTTTACACAGAGAGTGGTGAATCTCTGGAATTCTCTGCCACAGAATGTAGTTGAGGCCAGTTAATTGGCTATATTTAAGAGGGAGTTAGATGTGGCCCTTGTTGCTAAGGGGATCAGGGGGTATGGAGAGAAAGCAGGTACAGGATACTGAGTTGGATGATCAGCCATGATCATATTGAATGGCGGTGCAGGCTCGAAGGGCCGAATGGCCTACTCCTGCACCTATTTTCTATGTTTCTATGTTTCTATGACTAGCGAAGTGCCGAATATCTATACGAAAACCGCACAGTGGGCCCAATTTCTGCACTCACGATTTAAACAGCTCAACACCCTTGATCACAAAGTTGTGTTTGGGGGTCCGTTGAGATCCCGGACGAGCCCCCAATGTAAATAGCTTGTTCTCAGCTTCCCCCCTGTCTAGTTTCAGTCAAAAATCACTCAGTCGAGCACTTGCGCAACTAATCTTTATTTTGACAAAACACAATTACAGTTCCCACTACTGTACCTAACCACCGCGGGTTCGATTCTCATATCTGCCTGATCAAGCCCTCCTAGCCTCGCTGAAGCAGAGACACTCCAGAAGGCCGTGCAGTCCCAAGCATTCTCCCAGAAGATCGACACAGGACCTTGTGGGAGCGGACTTTTATAGGTCCCCGAACCTCGAGGGGCCGACCCACATGGGGGTGGTCTCTTTACAGTCCAATAACAGATATCGATTAACCCAGTACATGATAGACATTGCCCCAACCCAATAACACAGTGACTAATACATTGTATTCAAACGATGCTGCTCCAAGGAAGCGAACATCACAACATGTGCCCTGATATGCAAGAAAAGCTGACAAGGCTCAATACTTAATCCAATCAACATCTAGCAAAGTAAAGCTTTGCAACATTATTTACAATGTGTATGTCTGGTTTGCATTCATCCAATCAATTCTATGCATTTTGCACCTAATTGTAATTTTCTGCAGATGTTCCATTCTCTTCCTGCAGCTCTAATCTAGGCTCTAGACTAACAGGCACCATTCTGCAGCATGTCCTATTTCTGCATAAGGCACATTTAAATTGACCAAATGGCCTAGCAGCCCAGAAGCCTTTACTCAATTTTAGTGTCCTGGCCTCTCCAATTTGGCCAGAATTAACATCACCACATGATGAACCACATCTAAGTGTTTCCTAACCAGAAGCTTTGGATGAACCAGGAGATCTGCATTCTTCTGAAGACCAGATCCTGGGCCTTCAGGTCTGGTGATGCAGAGGTCTATAAGAAATCCAGATACAACCTTGACAAGGCCACCAAAAAGGCCAAAAGGCACTTCCACTCAAAGCTGGAGGATGGAGCGGATGTACGGCAACTGTGGCAGGGCTTGAATGCCATCACCTCCTACAAGGCAAAACCAGGAGGCAGCTCAAGCGACAGGGAAGCATCACTCCCTGACGAGCTCAATGCGTTCGACGCAAGCTTTGATAGGGAGAATGCTGATGTGCCTTCCCGAGCCCCCATACATCCTGATGGTATTAAATTAACAGTCACAGAGGCTGACATCAGAAGATCCTTCAGCAGGGTGAACCCTCGTAAAGCGCATGGACCTGATGGCATACCCAGTTGAGTTCTTAAAACCTGTGAAGACCAGGCTGGAGTTTTTGGGAACATTTTCAACCTCTCATTATTGAGATCTGAAGTTCCCACCTGCTTTAAGAGGGCATCAATAACACCAATGCCCACAAAGAGCAAGGTGACGTGCCTCAACGACTATCGACCAGTGGCACTAACGTCCGTGGTGAAGTGTTTTGAGAGGTTGGTTATGGTGCATATCAACTGCTACCTCAACAAGAACATCGACCATTACAGTTTGCCTACTGTCACAACAGGTCAACGGAGGATGCAATCTCACTGGCTCTCCACTCTGCTTTGGCCAATGGACAATAAAAACACTTACATCAGGCTGTTGTTTATAGACTACAGCTCACCGTTTAATACCATCATCCCCTCCAAGCTGGTTACCATGTCATTATCCGGAGCATCTTATCAAATGTTATTTGGAATACAAGCATTCGAGCAGTTCCCCATTAGATTCAGATTCAGATTCAGATTATTTAATGACCACACAGTCAAGCTGGTGGAATTCATGTTCAGTACAGGATGTTACACAATAGGCTGATTCCCGTCAAACATAACATAAAACACAACAACATACAGTATACAGTACATGCACGAGGTGGCTATGTGATGTTGTCATAAAGTGTTCAGAGTTCGAATTGCATATGGGTAGAAACTGTTTTTAAATCGTGATGTTTTGGCGGGCAGTGAGCTGTAGCGCCTTCCTGACGGCAGCAGGTGGAAGATGTGGTGAGCTGGGTGGGAGGGATCAGAAATGATTTTCTTCACCCTTGACACGGACCGTTTGAGATTGAGTGATTCTATTGATGGGAGGGGAGGGCTGATGATTTTAGATGCTTTGTTGACAATGCGCTGTAGTTTATTACGGGAGTGAGTGTCTAAACTGCTGTACCAAACTGTTATTGATGAAGTGAGCATGCTTTGGATGATGGCTGTGTAAAATCGGATTAGGAGATGTTTCCTCACTCTGAACTTCTTGAGCTGACGGAGAAAGAAAAGTCTTTGTTTGGCTTTTTTATAAATGTGATCTGAATTAATTTTCCATTTGAGGTCATTGCTTATGTGAGTGCCAAGACATTTGAATGAGTCAGTGGTGGATATGGGTTTGCCAGAGATGAGTAGGGGGGGTCTTGGGTTGTGCCTTATGTCTGAGATCAATGATACGTTCATGTGTTTTTGATGTGTTGAGTAGGAGGTTATTATCTGTGCACCGTGACTGTTTTGTTTGTTTGAGTGCGGTATTCTGTTTCGTTGTTGTTAGAGATGAGACCTATGATGGTTGTGTCAGATGGTTGTGTCATCTGCGTATTTATATATTTTGACTGAACTATACTGGGATGTGAGTTGAATTGTGTAGAGTGAGAATAACCAGGGTGACAAGACGCAGCCCTGAGGGGCTCCTGTACTGAGCCACAGAACATGTTATTTCAAAGATTTCCAGCAAGTTGTTTAAACATTATTCCCCTTTCATGATACATTATTGACTGCCCAGTTGCACTGAATGTTGTTAAGTGTCCTAGCATAATGTCTTAGTCACAGAGTCTTACAGAGTCTTACAGTGTGGAAACAAGCCCTTCGGCCCAACTTGCCTACGGCGACCAATATGCCCCATCTACACTAGTCCCACCTGTCTGCATTTGGCCCATATTCTTCTAAACCTATCCTATCCATATACCTGGCCAAATGCCTGTTAAACACTGTGATAGTACCTGCCTTAACTGCCTTCTCTGACAGTACATTCGATACACCCACAACCCATTATGTAAAAATGTTGCCCCGCAGGTTCCTATTAAATCTTTCCCCCCTCACCTTAAACCCATGTTCTTTGGTTTTCAATTCCCCTACTTTGGGTAAAAGACTCTCTGCATTTACCCTATCAATTCCACTCACGATCTTATACATCTCTATAAGATCAACCTCATCCTCTTGCACTCTAACCTGCTCAACCCTATAGCTTGGGCCCTCAAGTCCTGGCAGTATCATCATAATCTTCTCCACACCCTTTCTTGTTGGACAACATCTTTCCGATAACAGGGTGACCAAATTGAACCCAATATCCCAAATATGGCCTCATCAATGTCATGTATAACTGTAACATAACCTCCCAACTTCTGTGCTCAATACTCTGACTGACGACGGCCAATCTGCCAAAAGCCTTCTTGACCACCCTATCTACGTGCGATGCCACTTTAATGCACTCCTGCACTCCTGGATCTATCTGCACTACAACAGCCCCCCCCTCCCCCAGAGCACTGTCATTTGTTGTAAAGGTTGTGCACATCAATAATGGTCTTTAAAGATTTATTTTACATTATAACATATATTAAGCTAGCTGCCCTGAATTTTCAGCTTATTTTATCCCTCCCTCTGCATTTAATTATTTTCCAAATGGAAATGTTACTAAATCAAGGGAATTTTCAAAAATTAAATTAAACATGTCAACCAACTCAATAGTCACTTCCTTTAAGGCCCCACGATGAGTTCTAACAAAACTGACCTAAAGACATTTCACTCTATTTCGCTAACAATCTGCTCAGTACCATTGCGGTGGTAAATCTAACGTTTCTTGATGGATGGACTACCAAAACATTGCAGGCAGTAAACCTGCCCTAAAAGAAAACAGTTCCTTTATTTCTACTGCATCGTAATCTGCTATGAATGATTTTAAATCACATCTAAGTAGGACGGTTTTGTATTTTTTAGCACCTTTTATGACTTCAGAATCCCCCAAAGCATTTTGCAGCTAATTAAGTATGTGTGTTTGTAAATGTGGGTAACAACAGCACACGGCAAGCATGTACAAATGGCTGTGGTAACGACCAGCCAATCTCCTTTAATGATGTTGATCGAAGCATAACTATTACCTAGGGTACTGGGGATATCACCTCAGCTTTTCATCAAAATAGCAGCGTCAGCAAGTAGTTTAAAGAGGTTCTGTAGTTCAGTTTAGAATAGAGATACATCGTGGAAACAGGCCCTTTGGCCCACCGCGTCCGCACCGACCAGCAATCACCGTACATTAACTCTATCCTACATACTAGGGACATTTCATAGGAGCCAATTAACCTATAAACCTGCATATTTTTGGAATGTTGGAGGAAACCGGAGCACCCTGAGAAAACCCATGCAGTCACATGGAGAACTTACAAAGTCCATACAGACAACACCCATAGTCAGGATCAAACCCGGATTGCTTGTGATGTAAGGCAACAAAGCTATCACTGTTCCACTGTGTACTTAACTCTTGTTTAACCAGCATTGACTGAAATTTGAGCAAAGTTCTGAACAGCTTGCTTTAATTGGCACAGCGGTAGAGTTGTTGCCTTACCGCACCAGAGACCTGGGTTCGATCATGTCTATGTGCTTTTTGTGTGGAGTTTGTACGTTCTCCCTGTGACCACGTGGGTTTTCACTGGGTGCTCCAGATTCCTCCCACATTCCATAGATGTGCAGGTTTGTATGTTAATTGGCTTCTGTAAATCATCACTAGAGTGTAGGATAGTGCAAATGTATGGATGATTGCTGATCGGTACGGACTCGGTGGACCAAAGGGCCTGTTTCCACGTTGTTTCTCTGAAAAGTAAAGTTTAAATCATGGAATCTTTTCAAGGAAATGTTTTAAAAAACAACACACAGTACACCGTAAAAGATGCGAGTGGAGTCCAAGATCAACACAAATACACATTTTACTTCGGAGTCACGTGAGTGACTACGTGAAGAACCCGCTCAGTGCGCAGGCGCGGCATTACGCCAGCAGTGCAACAGCGGCGGCAGCTGGAGGAAGGCGCTCCGGCTGCATTTTGCAAAAACGGACCGTTGGGTGAGTATATTCAACTAGTCTAACGGAGAAAGAGAGTGTGGGTGTTCTTAGCAAATAAGTACACTCACGAGAAGACTCTCCAACAGAACTGCCCCCAGCTCAACTCCACCAGAGGAGCGTTTAATCTCAGGGGGGCAGCAACAGGCGGCAGGACCGCTCATAGAGCGCTCCGCTATCCCCGAGACCGAGCCGAGCCCAGTCCCGCTAATGCCTGCACAGCGGACAGGGAGGAAAGCCATGAGAGCAACCGGCCGGTAATGTCTGATTTGTCGGATGGGGACATGTCTCCACCTACACGGAGGAGAGACAGCCGCCAGAGCTTACAACAGCTCTTGGAGCAGATGCTCCAGCGAGCTACGCAGAAGGAGCGTTCTCGCGGAGGTAGGTCAGGCACCTCCTCCACAGTGTCTTGTGCACTGCCCTCTGCTCCCTCATTACTGGAGGCTAGCATTGGTGACCAGGGTTGGGCTGGTCTGGAACAGGGGCTGGCGGAAGAATTCGGCAGTATGCAAGGGGTGCAGGAGCAGGAAGAGCTGCTGGGTGTGGTGGACCGCTATGTAGCAACCCCACGTGCTGGAAGACCGCTGGGAACCAAAAATGGTGGCCAGCATCAATCATCTGTCAAATAAGCCCTTGCAGGAGAAGGTACTTCTTGAGGCGCTTGAATTTTATACAGCACCAGAGAACTGTGAGGCCCTCAGAGTGAAGACTGTGAACAGCCAGATCTGGGGTCACGTGGGGTCAAACATGTGTAATCATGAAATCAAGCTACAGCGGATCCTAAGGCTCCTGACGTCGGCCATTACAGCCTTTGCTCGTTCTGTGCAAAGTACGGAGATGGATATGTGCCAGCAGGATGTGCTGGCACTGATGTGCAACACACAATTTGAGATACACAATCTCCGGCGGGGAAACATAAGACCTGCCCTCAATCCCAAATTTGCTGGGTTGTGCAGAGCCCCAGCAGCAGAGACGGACGCTCTGTTATTTGGGAAAGACCTCAACAAAAAACTGAGGGACATGGAGGAAGCAGCGACATCTTTCGGCCTCATGAGGGCAGGCCCTGGGACGAGCAAACCAAGAGCTACAATACCCAAGCGGCAGCACCCCATGGCATCCACCAGTCGACGTCCTCAATATGGGACTGGTGAAAGCTCGGGGACCGCATTTTATCCCCAAAGATCTTTTTTAGATCAGGGCCCACAGCGGACCCCATGGAAAATGCGCCACCCCCCAACATCGCCAGCACGTCAGACAAGCAAAACCTACAAAAACATCAGGAAACAAAAGAAACACCAATGAACATGGAGGTAGGTGGGTCTGGTTCCTGCCAGCATATAGAGAATAAGGGTGCTTTACTAACAGAGGGGAGATTACACTGGTTTAAAGAAGCATGGGTTACTGTCATGTGTGACAAGTATATACTCAACAGCATTAGTGGAGAGGTCATCCAAAAGACCAAACATGAACCTTTGGAATTTGTATCAAATAAAACCAAAAAAGATGGTGGATGTCACATCATCATTGACTTAACATCACTAAATAAGTTTGTTGAGTATATACATTTCAAAATGGAGACATTTGTTACTGCCAAACAACTGATTTCCAAAGGATACTTCATGGCAAGCATTGATCTGAAAGATGCTTACTATCTAATACCCATACACAAGGATCATTGCAGATACCTACAATTTATCTGGTTGGGGCAGCTGAGGCAGTACAAAGCATTGCCCAATGGGCTAACTTCAGCCCCAAGATTATTCATCAAAATATTGAAAATAGCCATGGCAAGACTAAGAAACAAACACATATTGTCATGGCATACCTGGATGATATTCAGATAGTAGGGAAAACGATGGAATTGGCTGTGGCAGCAGTATCAGCTACAAAACAGCTCCTCGAAACTCTGGGGTTCGTCCTACATCCAGATAAATCTAAGTTGAAGCCATCCACTATTATGGACTACCTGGGCTTCACAATTAACACAGTCCATATGACTGTTACCTTGCCAAAAGGAAAAATAAAAATAAATAAATAAATAAATAAATTTAAAATTAAAAAAAAAAAAAAAAAAAAAATTGTTGCATTAGCACAATCATGCAACTATTTAATGGTCAACAAACGACCAACTATTCGACAAGTCCCAAGAGTGATTGGGAAAATGGTAGCAGCATTTCCAGCTACACAATGCAGACCTTTGCACTATCAAAATTTACAAACAGCAAAGGTACAGGCACTAAAACGACATACAGGTCACGATGTTCGTGTCATGTAATTACCCACTGAAGCAATATCAGCTATAGTGGTGGGCAGAAAATGTTTGGCATAGTTTCAGCTCTATCATCATCACTAACCTTACTTTAGTTCTTCATTTAAGCTATATTTAAGAAGGAATTAGATGTGGCCCTTGTGGCTAAAGGGATCAGGGGGTATGGAGAGAAGGCAGGTACGGGATACTGAGTTGGATGATCAGCCATGATCGTATTGAATGGCGGTGCAGGCTCGAAGGGCCGAATGGCCTACTCCTGCACCTATTTTCTATGTATCTATGTAAACAGATGCCAGTGCTCAAGGCTGGGGAGCAACTAACTCCATATCCAGCACAGGTGGTAGATGGACTAACCTAGAGTCATCATTACTACTGACACTGGGCATTAACTATCTAGAGATGTTGGGTGCCTTTTATGGGTTAAAAGCATATGTATCTAATATGCAGCACTTGCATGTTCGGTTACAGATTGATAATACTATGGTGGTGGCTTATATTAACCATATCGGCGGCATAAAATCATTATCATGCGACAAATTGGTCAACGTGATTTGGCTATGGTGTGTCGAAAGACATATTTGGCTATCAGCTACTTATCTACCAGGTAAGCTAAACACAGTGGCAGACACCAGGTCACGCAAATTCAATGATAACATCGAATGGATGTTAAACCCTAAAGTATTTGCTAAAGTTATTAAGCAGTATGGAACGCCAGATATCGATGTATTTGCATCAAGACGAAATCACCAGTTACCTATATATGTCGCTTGGGAACCAGACCCAGAGGCAGCAGCGATACATGCCATCACGCTGGATTGGGGAAATGTCTTCTTCTATGCTTTCCCTCCCTTCTGCCTCATCAGTCGGGTACTTCGCAAAATACAGATGGACTCTGCTTCTGGAATTTTGATGGTGCCCGACTGGCCTACACAGCCATGGTTCCCGGTTCTACATGACATGGTGGTTGAGTCACCAATGGTCTTTCCCAGTGATCCAGGATTATTAACTCACCCAGTATCAGGCATAAGCCACCCATGCCATGAGAAAATTAAACTCCTGGGTTGCAGGTTTTGAATAGACCTTACCTGGAACTGGGATTGTCCGAACGAACCATCACCACCATGTCGGCATCCCTTTGAACATCCACCAAGAGGCAGTACTTAATCAGCATAAGAAAATGGGAGAAGTACTGCCAGGAAACAGGGACAACGTATGCAACAGCCACAGCCACCAACGTACTGGAATTCCTGGCCCATCTACACCATGATGAAGGGATTAGTTACAGTGCCATCAACACAGCGCGAAGTGCTCTTTCTGCTTATCTCAAACCAGCAGGACAACAGGCAATGGAATCCCATCCACTGGTGGTAAAACTGATGAAGGGCATTTATGATATCAAGCCCCTAAACCCAGGTATACCCATATTTGGGATATCAGTGTGGTCCTGACATACCTCAGGGAATGGCCACCAGCCAGATCCCTCAGCCTCGAGCAATCTACACTAAAGACGCTCATGTTGATGGCACTCGTATCCGCTCAGAGGGTCCAGTCACTACACAAGTTAAGGCTGGACAACATGGTGACCACCCCAGATCAGATCACATTCATCATACAGAGTCTGGTGAAGCAAAGCAGGCCAGGAACAGCTAATCCACTGGTGGTATTCCGGGCCTACCCACAAGAGTCACGGTTGTGTGTCGTGACCCATCTACAACATTACATAGACACAACCCACAATATCAGAGGGAGTGAAAAAGCCTTATGGGTCAGCCACAAATAACCTCATGGCCGGGTAACGAGCCAAACCATTTCAAGATGGCTCAAACAGGTACTGAACGCTGCCGGAATAGATACTAATACATTTAAATCTCATTCCACTTGGGCAGCATCTACATCAACGGCCGACAGAATGGATGTACCGGTTGACCATATTCAGAATAGAGCAGGAAGGTCGAGGGAAACGACATTCAGAACTTTTATAATAAGCCGTTGATGAAACCTGATTTATTTGCAGAGAAAATATTACAAGCAGCAAATATTTAATTTAAGCCCAGGGAAGCACTTTAATTTTGTTATTGTTAATAAATACCTTTTTTGTTTCTAGAGAAACAGATTCATTGGTTGATTACGATAACACTTCCTCCCTCAAGAATTTTCGGCAGTGAGTGAAATAAAACTGTTACACGGTTTGAAATCACAGAGCTTTGAAATCTTCACGTAGTCACTCACGTGACTCCGAAGTAAAATAGTAAGATTAAACGAGAACTTACCAGTTTGAAGTTTGATCTGTATTTTATGAGGAGTTACGATGAGGGATTACGTGCCCTCCGCTCCCACCCTCATTATATGGATCAAACTAATAAATTGATGTCTCCTTTTCTTTACTATGTTTACTTCAAATACTTGTGTCTATCTGTGATTCCACACCGCTGCTTGGAAGTATGCCGCGCCTGCGCACTGAGCGGGTTCTTCACGTAATCCCTCATCGTAACTCCTCATAAAATACAGATCAAACTTCAAACTGGTAAGTTCTCGTTTAATCTTACTATTATATGTTATCACCCCACAGGGTTTCCTTACTCAGAATTATCTGTTGAATGACCACTGAGTACCAACAATTTCTCAGGTGCTGGAAACCTCTGAGTCCTTCCGCAACCCAACAATTTTTCACTAAAAAACAATAATGCAGAACCAATTAGGTGAAGATTTATGAGACTACAAATGCTGGAACCTGGAGCAACAATCCAGCTGGAGGAACTCAATGGGTTGAATAGCATTTGTGCAGGGGAAATGGACAGTCAAAATTTCGGGACCTTCATCTGGACTGAGGGAGTAAAGTGGAGAGTGATGGTATAGAGAAGTGAAGGGAAGAAGTGAGTCAAAGGCTGACATGCAATAAGTTGTTTCAGATGAGGAGGTGAGCCAGGTGGGGGAGGGAAGGGTTGAAATAGTGACAGAGGCTGGGAGGTGATAGATGGAGGTAACAAAGGGCTGCGGATGATGGAATCTGATAGGAAGGGAAGGTGAAGACTACATAAGATGGCAGGGTGAATGGATGGGATCAGTGGGGAGAGCGGATCCAGTGGGAGGAGTGTATGGGTGATGGAGAGATAGAATGGATTGGCTGAAGATGCTGGGAGTTCTTTACAACAGGAATAAACTAGCCACGGAAGGAATAAGCACAATGGGACAGATTTGCCTCAGTCAATTGGCATAGGTGTGATTCTTTTAGTATTGCAAAAGAGTGGTATGTGATTGAAGGAAAGATAGGAGTAGAATTAGGCCATTCAGCCCATCAAGTCTACTCCACCATTCAATCATGGATGATCTTTCTCTCCCTCCTAACCCCATTCTCATGCCATCTCCCCATAACCTCTGACACCCATACTAATCAAGAATGGCTCAATCATCCTATAAAGGGGCAACTGGAGATCACCAACTCGGGAAGGTTAGATCACATGGAATCCTGGAAGAGCCAGCTAACTGGATACAGAATTGTCTTCATGGCAAGTAGCAGAGGGTGGTGGTGGAAGGTGGTTTTGTTTTCAAACTGAAGGCTTTTAACTGCCATTGTATCTAGAGATCAGTGCTGGTCAACATTGCTGTTTGTCATCTATATCAATGATTTATCACCAACAGATCTTGTTTCCAAAAATACATCAGTTTAACAACACAATATAAGCACTCATCTGGAAGTCACATTCATACTTTCGTATGATTGCCTACTTAAATTACTGCTTTAGGTGTATTTAGTCATTGTTACCTGCTGGTTTGATTGACACAAGCACAGGAACCTCACTTATCAAGCGGGCTACCCTACAAGAAGCATCAAGAATTGGATGAATATGCAGCAGATTTTTTGAGTCATGGCTGACTCCTTACTTGTTAATATCATTAATATATGTTCCGGTAAGTAATAGCATGATTCCATGTTGTGAAAAGCAGTAAACATTATTTGAGACAGGACTGTAAATACATTTTCAAATCTATGATTAGTAAGCTGCAAAGAGAGATAATGCCAATCTGTTCTTATTGAATAAAAGATGAAAAGAGGAAACACATTTTAAGGCAATGACTCAGCAATGCTTGGTATAATTACATGTAGATATTTTCTGCAGAAATGGGTAACAAAGATCAAGGGACACAATTAAATGCCATGCTAAGTATCAGGTCCTTCACACTAGTCTTTTTAACTAATGGAACACACTGCCACCTAGTGCAGTAAGTGCTGACAGTTGAAGAATCAAATGTTAAAAGATTGACTTATTTGTGAATGAAAGACATGGGAAGTAGTTTAGTCCTGCGAAGGAACAAGAAGACATATTTGTAAAGAGAAGGATCGAGAAGTTTGATGTGTTTATTCAGTAATTACAATTGAAAGTTACACATAAATCACTCTTTCTCCTTAAAGTTACATGCATATCATTGGGTAGGCAAAAATGCTGGAGAAACTCAATGGGTGAGGCAGCATCTATGGAGCAAAGGAATAGGTGAAATTTCGGGTCTCGACCCTTCTTCAGACGAAGGGTCTTGACCCGAAATGTCACCTATTCCTTCGCTCCATAGATGCTGCCTCACCTGCTGAGTCTCTCCAGCATTGTTGTCTACCTTCGATTTTCCAGCATCTGCAGTTCCTTCCTATGCATATATCGTTGGGAGTTATTAATTTGTTTGTATTTACTTGAGCTTGAAGTCAATTGGTATATGTGTTGGCATTTCATTCAAAAGAAAATACTAGGTTGACAGAATTATATGTTGTCAATCTGAATTTGCATGATGTCTTACATTACCCAACACCAGACTGGACACTCAACCATCTATCTTAATTCTCAATGTGATGTGCATTGTCATTCTAGCTCAGAACTGGCCATAGCATGATGAAATGTGTAACAAGGAACTGCAGATACTGGTTTAAACCAAAGATAGACACATAAAGCTGGAGTAACTCAGCGGGACAGGTTGCATCTCTGGGGAGAAGTAATGGGTGACATTTTGGGTCGAGACCCTTTTTCCTAACCAGTCTAAAGAAGAGTCTCGACACGAAATGTCACCAATTCCTTCTCTCCAGAGATGCTGCCTGTCCCTCTGAGTTATCCCAGCTTTTTGTGTCTATCTTTGGCCACAGCATGCGTCTGGAATACACTAACCTGTCTCATTGGTAAAATTACAAATGGGACAATGAAAAGTTCAATTCAATTTAAATTTTATAAGACCAAACATATTTTGTAGAGTAATTGAGTCATATGACACAGAAATCTTTCTATTCCTTCCATTTCCCTGCACTTAGTATGTAGCCTTCTAAGATTTCTAAGGCAATTCAATTGCTCATCTAAATACTTAGTCGCAGAATCATAGAGTTATAAATGTGGAAACAGCCCCTTAGGCCCAACTTGCCCACACTGTCCAACATGATCCATCTACACTAGTCCCACTTGCCTGCGTGTGGCCCATAATCTTCTAAACATATCCTATCCATGTACATGTCTAATTGTTTCCTAAACGTTGTGATAGTGTTAATATTGTCCAAATTAAAGACACCATAAAATGGAGGATCCCTGCAGAATTGCTTAACCTTTGTTAGTGGAAATTTACAGGCTGTGGATGGCGCCAGCCAGTCTAAGCCCAGATTGATATGCAGGATGTTAAGAGATCCAGGTGTTCTCCTCATTTCCCCTTAATTGATAATATGTATTAAAACTCTGTAAATAAACGTAAATGCATTGATATGATTGGTTTGCTGCAAAGGAATTGTAAATAGTGTAAATAATGTTGCAAGACAGTTATCCTGCTGTTTGTTGATTAGCCAAAGTGTTAAGCCCTGGTGGAATTGTTTTGAGTTCCAGAGTAAATGTTGCATTATTCAGTTTGTTAGCTTCCTTCCAGAAGCTTCTCCAAGAAACAATGTATGGGAGACTCTGTAATTGGTTTGGGGAACTGTCATTAATGTATTGATGTAATTAATATGTTTGATTGGACTGTAAAGAGACCATCCCTATGTAGTTCGGCCCCTCAAGGTTCGTGGACCTGTAAAAGGTGGCTCCATCTTAGATCGAGGTTGATCTTCTGGAAGCGCGCTTGGGACTGTGACCGTTTGAAGTGTTTCTGCTTGCACGAGGCTGAAGGGCTTGGCCAGGCAGAGACAAGGATCGAACCCGAGGTGGTTTAGGTATCGTATACGGGAATTTGCTGTTCATTCTAAAATAAAGTTTAGTTGTTCCAGTGCTTGACTCAGTGTTTCTTGACTGAACTAGACTGGGGGGTAAGCTTGAGAAGAGCGTATTTACAATAGTCCCTGCCTCAACCACCTCCTTCAGACTGAGAGTCTTCTAAGAAGGATCTCAACCCAAAATGCCACCTATTCCTTTTCTCCAGAGATGCTGACAGACCCGCTGAGTTACCAGCATTTTGTGCCTATCTTCATTGCAAACTAGCATCTGAAGTTCCTTCCTACACATGTGATTGTAGATATTTTGTTAATGGGTAAAAGTTTCTTGTTATCTTCTGCAACATTGCCTCTCATGATTTTATATACTTCAACCAGGTCACCCCTCAGTTGCCTCCACACCAAAGAAAGCAATTTTGACTATGTGGTCTCTCTTTAAATGCTCCTTCCCTTGAAATCTGCTCTGCACCCTCTCCAGTGAAATCATGTTTGAGTTTGAGTTTAGTTTAGTTTATTGTCACGTGTACCACTTTTGAAAAGCTTTTGCTGCATGCTTACCAGTCTACGGAACCAGCTCTTTGCAATTATCTGAATTAAATCAAAATAATTAATTGCATAATTGAGTTTTTTTTTAATGTAGTTATCTTAATCTGCATTAAACTGAAATATTCCAATATTTCATTTAACTTTAATGCACAAATTGGCATCCACTAGCTGGATCAGGTACTTATTAATTTCTGTTTTCAATGTTGTTTTTTTCATTCCAGCATGGTAGTTTGTCCATTTTGTTTTATTTATAGATTAGATCCATCAGTATGTTGCCTGTTTATTGCATTGTATTTTGCTTTCCACAGCAACAGGCCCATGGCAGACACCATTTCCCTGGCTCTACTCATCTCTGGAACATCTGGATAACAAGGACACATACATCAGACTCTGCTGTCAACACGATACTTCCAACCAAACCTATCTCCAAACTCCTAGATCCATGAGTCTGAACCATGCACTACAAGTCAATCCTTGACTTCCCTATCTATAAGGCACCATCATTGAGAACAAGCATCAGTACATCCACCACAATGTACTCAGCCACATATTATATTCCCTGTACTCTCACAACTCAGCGGCCAAATTCTGCTCCAATTCCAATTCAAGTTGGCAGATGACACCACTATCGTGGGCTGGATCTCGACAATGACGAGACAGAACACAGGAAGAATATGGAGAGCTCCACTAATGTCAGCAAAACAAAATAGCTAGTCATTAACTTCAGGAGTGGAGTAAATGTCCCAGTCGACATCAATGGTGTGGAAGTGGAGATGGAAGACAACTTCAAGTTCGGAGGCGTAAATATCATCACCAGTTTTTCTCGGTCCAAGCACAGTGACGCTATGGGCAGGAAAGCACACCAACACCTCTACTTCCTCAAATGACTAAAGACATTTGACATGTCTAATGACTTACTAATTTCTATAGATGCAATATAGAAAGCATCCTATCGGGATATGGTGCAACTTGGTTCAGCAAATTGGTTTAGCTCTGTCAAGACTGCAAAATGTTGCAGAGAGTTGTGGTCATTGCTCAGTATATCACACAAACCAGACTCTTACCCCTCCCTTTGACACTATCTCCATGTCATGTTGCTTCGGGAAAGCAGTGAACATAATCCTAGACCACTCATACTGCGGTTATTCCCTCTTCTCCTCCTGTAAGACTGAAGATAGGTTTAGGTTAAGATTTGTTATTGTCATGTGTATCAAAGTACAGTGAAAAGGTTAGTTTTGTGTTATTCAAACAGATTATTCTCTACATATATACAATCAAGTCAAACTCAAGTACAATAGATAGAGCAAAGGGGAAGATACAGAGTGCAGAATATAGTTCTCAGCAATGTAGTACATCGGTTCTGTAGACAAAATCCAATGTCTACAACATGGTAGAGGTGAACGGACAGTACCCTTGCTTATGGAAGAACCATTCAGAAGCCTGATGACAAATGGGATGAAACTGTTCTTAAATGTGATGGTAGATAGTTTCAACATCTATACCTTCTGCCACAGGGGACCAAGGAGAAAAAGGAGTGACCAGGGTGTAACAAGTTTTTGATTACACTGCTGCTTTTCCAAGGCAGCGTGAAATGTAAATGGAGTCAATGAGTGGGAAGTCTGCACTGTGTGATGAACTGGGTGACATTTACAACTCTGCAATTTCTTGTGGCCTTGTGCAGGGCTGTTCCCAAACCAAGCTAGGATGCAAGCCAACAGTATGGTCTTTATGGTGTACCTGTAAAAATGTGTTATAGCCATTGGAGACATGCTGAATTTCCTCAGATTCCTCAGGAAGTGGATGCATTGATGTCCCTTCTTAGTTGTCCCATCAATGTGGGTGGTCCACGATAAATCATTAATTAAATATTAACGCCAAGGAACTTGAAACTTACAAAAGCTGAACCACCGGATTTGAGGACAGCTTTGTTCCCAATATCACAATACTCTTTAACAGCCTTCTCATAAGCCAATAAGGTATTCCCAACCTTCCAAACTACTTCATTGCAACCCTTGCACATTTTTCTCCACTCTCTGCAGCTACAATATTATTATATTATATCTTGGTATATTTTCTCTTTGCACAACCTGTTGTACTCATGTATGGTGTTGATTGTAATCCAGTATGGATGCTTTTATCTGGATAGCACGCAAAGTAAAGATTTTCTCTGTATCTCAATACACGTGACAGTAATAAACCAATATTTCATTTTCTGTCAGAGTAATATATAATCAGAAGGTAAAAACAAGGAACTGAAGATGTTGGTTTACACAAAAGGACACAAATTGCTCGAGTAACTCAGCAGGTTAGGCAGCATCTTTAGAGTACATGGGTAGGTGACCTTTTATGTCAGGACCCTTCTTTAGACTGACTGTGGTGGGGTGAGGGGTGCAAAAAGCTGGGAGGAGAGGCAAGACAATGTGTGGCAGGTACTTGGTGGACACAAGCAAGGGAGAATTTTGATAGGCAGATAGTTGGAACAAAGGCCAGAGAAGGTGTGAGACAGAAGGATTGAAGATGAGGGGAGATGGGGGAGGTGGGGAGAAAGAGGGTTTGTAGCAGAAAATGGGGAGGGGGAGAGGGGGGTTCAGAAGTGACCTAAAAATGGAGAATTAATGTTCATACCGAAGGGTTGTTAGCTACCCAAGAGGTGAGGTGCTATTCCTCCAGATTGTGTGTGGCCTCACTCTGGTAATGGAGGAAGCCCAGGACAGAAAGATTAGTATAGGAATGGGAAGGGGAGTTTAAATGGTTAGCAACCTAGAGATCCAGTAGACTTTGGCGGACCAAGCACAAGTGTTCTGCAAAATGGTTGCCGAGTCTAGACTTGGTCTTACAGATGTACAGGAGGCCAGCAGATGTAGTAGATGAGGTTAGAGGAGGTGCATATGAACCCCTGTCTCAGCTGTAAGGACTGGTGGGGTCCCTTGATGGAGGTGAGGGAGGAGTACATGGGAAAGCGGTTGTTTGGGTGGGAAGGGATGGATGAACCAAGGAATTGCAGAGTGAGGGGTCTCTGTAAAAGGCGGAAATGGGAGGGGATGGGGGGGGTGGAGGATGGGAAAAAGTGACTGGCGGTGGGATCGCATTGGAGGTGACGGAAATGTTGGAGGATATGCATCGAATGCAGAGGCGGTGGGTGAAAAGGTGAAGACCAGGGGGATTCTATCCTTGTACTGCCTGGGGGAAGGGAGAGCGAGTGTAGAACCACCTTATCAAACCATCTTGTAGGTCCTAGAATGGGAGCAGATGCAGCGGAGATGGAAGAATTGATGGTAGGGTATAGCATCTTTGCAAGAGGCAGGGTGGAAGGAAGTGCAGTCCAGAAAGCAGTGGGAGTCGGTAGGTTTGTAGTGAACGTCAGTCAAGAGTATGTCCCTTGCGATGAAGTCAGAGAGATCAGGAGAGGGGTGAGAGGTGTCAGAGATGCACTTGGGTAGCTTGCAACACAACGGTATTAACATTGAATTCTCCAATTTTAGGTAACCTCTAACAAACCCCACCTCTCTCTCTCCCATTTCTCTCCCGCCCTCTCCTGTGCCGCACCTGGACCTCCACCCTCTCCTCCAAAACGCCTCTGGCTTCAAAACTTACAACTCTTCAATCCTTCTGTCTCACACCTGCTTTAATCTCTGACCTTTGTTCGCACCGCTTATCAAAAATCCCCCTCACCTGTGTCCACTTAGAACTTGTCACACTTTATCCTGCCTCTCCTCTCTCCCAGCTTTCTGCTTCCCATGATGTCTTAAGATGGGTCCTGACCCGAAACATCACTTATTCATGTTCTGCAGAGATGCTGCCTGACCCACTGAGTTATCCAGCACATTGTGTCCTTTTTAGTCAGAAGGTAACTTCTGCTAATTGTGATCAAGGTATTAATTTTTGTTTAAAAAAATGCACTTATATGACCTTCAATGGGTCCCTTCAGAATAATATACTTGTACGTATGATTTAGAGAGAGCCACTAAAACCTCATATTAATGCATCACGTTTTTCAATGCAGATCTTTATTGCTCGACTTGTATTGACAGTTAAAGGTCACATTTGGGTAAAGTTTCAGCTTTACCACATGCTGCTAACCTGGCAGAGCAGATTCTTTTTCTGTTATATAACCATACCTAATTTTCATATCATTGATTTCACTTAATGAAGTTAGACAGGCTGTGAAGTGGAAGAATATCAAATTCTCTCTTATCAGTGAAACAAAAACATATCCTGCTGGCTTAAGTGCTGTTGATTAATATCACTGATAAAGTTTGCCATATGAAGATTTAGAATTTGTAGCATCACTTAAGTTAGTTTGTCCAGCTCAGATAATTGGCTCAATTGGTCTTTTAAGTCCACTGGTGAAAAAGATTTACATTGCCTTGTTAAACCTACAGTGGAATCTGTGAATTGCGTTAATGTAATCAAAAACATCGCTTAATGGTGAGAGGGCCATTTTATGGATGTGATAAATCAGAATAAAAATATTTAAAAGTTGGAACAGTGGCCCCTATTATTTAAATGAGTTCATTAATTCCAAATACTTTCGACACTTCAGCATAACACAGGATGAAATCTGTCAGGACATAGTTCAATGCTGATGCAGAAATAATGAAATACTGTATTAAGAAAAGAATGGTGTTATGTTTATACCGGATTGAGGAAATAATGATTTAACTAGCATAGAAATGCAACAGACATGGATGGACAGATTACAAATGTGCACATCCATAATAACAGACAGAATTTTACAACATTTTGATTTAGAAAATTAATTATTTGCAAATTATTTCTAAGTCAGAGACCTGAATGTGATAGCTTTGTGTTTTGCATTAAATATTAAATACGATTGCGGCACTAAATGGTTATCTTTCCTTTATTAACTCCAGTTGTGGAGTTTGACACATGCTGTTATTACAGTATGTGCAGCAAAGCGTTAGACAGAAGTTATGCGATAATATTTCAGTGGTGACAGCAAGAAGTGGAATAAAGATATATTTTTAATACACACTGGTGTGCGCAAACACGTGACATACCAATATTCACATTCTAAAGTATTTGGCACTGCTAAAAGGGTTTATGCAGCCAAATTTACAAATTGGACATACATCTGTGAAACCTCACCTTTATTTGGTTTCTAAAATGCCTGTCCCACTTAAGCGATTTTTTTCGGCGATTTGCCAGCACCCGTCATAGTTACAGCAGGTCGCCGAAAATTTTCAAAATGTTGAAAATCCAGCGGCGACCAGAAAAAGGTACGACTCTCTGGGCATTGACATTGATATCTGTATGGTCATGCATAGTGGCCCAAAGAGTCGTACCTTTTTCTGGCCTCCGCTGGACTTTCAACTTTTGGAAAAATTTTGGTGACCTGCTGCGACTATGACGGGTGCCGGCAAGTCGCCGAAAAATTGCGTAAGTGGGACAGGCCCTTTATAAACAAACACTTTCACATTTACACACATATAAGCAATTTTTGCGTTATTAAAGATTTTGAATTTAAAAGTTATTATCTACTTTGGTGAGGTTGCATTTGTCAAGAATGGAACCAATTTATTTCAGAAAATATTGTAACATTGTACTTACTGTCCTGGCTGTAGAGTAATAGAATCATATAGCATGGAAACAGATACTTTTGTCCAGAATTCATGCTAACCATTTAGAGTTATAGGTTTATAATGTCATACAATATGGAAACAGGCCTTTTGGTCCAACTTGCCCATGGCAATTAAAATGATCCTTCTACACTAGTTTCACCTGCCATTATATGGCCCATAACCCTTTAAACTATTGAGCACTGATTTATTGTAATCCTATATTAATCATGTTTATTTGATATTCTCTCCACATTTCCATCAACTCGCATAAGTTCTATACTCATCTACATGCTGGGGCTAATTTATAGTTGTTAGTTAATCTCCCATTCCACACGTATTTGGTATGTGAGAGAATACTGGAGCCTCTGGAGGAAATCCATGCAATCATATGATGAATCCATGTAATCACAACATTTAAAAGATTTTTGAATAGGTACATGGATAGAAAAGGTTTAAAGAGATATGGACCAGGCGCAAGCAAATGAGACTAACTTGGAAGGGGGATCTTGATTGTCATGAAGTTAGGGCAAAGGGCCTGCTTCTATGCTGCATAACACTATGACTCTATGAAGATGTCATGCTAAACAGAAGCATCACCGGAGGTCAGAGTAGAATCCAGGTCACTGGTGTTGGGAGGATTTGGGTCTATTAACCATGCTATTCTGTCATCATTTTTTTTTTAGTTCTTTGAAATGCGGATACCTCAAACATTAGTTCAATGAAATGAATTATTCGCTGAATGATCTGGATAGATATGGCCTTATAAGTTCATAAGTCATGGCAGCAGATTTAGGCCATTTGGCCCATCGAGTCTACTCCACCATTCGATCATACAGTTACAGTTGCAGTTTTGTTTATTGTCACGTGTTCTGAGGTACAGTGAAAAGCTTTTGTTGCATGCTATCCAGTCAGTGGAAAGACAATACATGATTACAATTGAACCATTTGCAGTGCAAAGATACATGATAAGGCAATAACAATGAGTGCAAGGTAAAGCAAACAAAGTCCGATAGTCTGAGGGCCACCAAAGTGGTAGATAGTAGTTCAACACTGCTCTCTGGTTTTGGTAGGATGATTCAGTAGCATGATAACAGCAGGGAAGAAATTGAAAACATGCATTTTCACACTTCTATACCTTTTGTCTGATTGGAGAGGGGAGAAGAGGGTATGGCCAGGGTGAGACTCATGCTTGATTTTTTTATTTTTTTTAAAATATTTATTTTACTTGAAGCAATTGTACAAAGAGAAAGTAATCGACATAACAGTTATACAATTTTCGTACAGCTTCAATTTTAACATTTTATAAACTAATAACTAAATCGGAAAAAAGGGAAAGAAAGAAGAAAAGAAAAAGAAAAGAAAGAATTTCAAGAAAGACAGGAAAAAGAAAAAAGAAAAACCCCAGAACTAACAAAGAAGTGAAAGAAGCGGAGATATATCCCACTGCCCTTCCATACGCTTGCTCACCCGACCCTAGCGTCGGTTTTGAGTTTGTGTTCAACCATTATGTTGTTGAAGAAATTCAATAAAAGAAGACCATATTTTGGAAAATTGATCTGGTTTGTCAGTCAAGACAAGCCTTATTTTTTCTGGATGTAGTGTCTCGGTCATTTCTGTGATCCACATCTTCACTGTGGGGACTGTTATCTTTTTCCAGAATTTAAGTATACGTTTTTTCGCAGATATTCTCATCCTTGATTATGCTGCTAGCCTTGCCGAGGCAGTGGGAGGTATAAATAGAGCCAACAGAATGGAGTTTCGTTTGTGTGATGGTCTGGGCTATGTCCACAATTCACTGCAATTTCTTGTGGTCTTGGATGGAGCTGTTCCTGAAACCAAGCTGTGATGCATCCTGAATAAGTGCTTTCTATGGTGCATCTGCAGAAGTTGGTGAGAGTTGCAGGGGACATGCCAAACTTCCTATGCCTTCTAAGGAAGTAGAGACATTGGTCATGGATCATGGCTGATCTATCTTTCCCTCTATAAGTTTGTCATAGGAGTAGAATTAGGCCTTCTGCTCCCAGCCCTTTGCCCATCTCCTCTAATTACAGTAACATACACTGATCTGTGTGTCTTTTTGCTTAGTCTCCTATTCCTGCTGCAATCCAAGGGGAATGCCTATCATTTCAAACATGTCGGGGCAATTGGTGAGGCAAAGGCTTTGAAAACAAAACAATACCTTCAAGAATGTGTGTATGTGTGTATATGTGTGTATATATATACTGTATGTATGTGTGTGTGTGTGTGTGTGTGTGTGTGTACTTGTGGGTATGTGCATATATACACATTGAACTTGTTTTCTCTCGTTTATCATATTGTTTACAGTGCACTATGTTTACATAATCTGTTGTGCTGCAGCAAGTAAGAATTTCATTGTTCTTTCTGGGACATATGACAATAAAACACTCTTGATTCTTGACTCTAGAACACTTACCATGCCTCACTCAGTTGGCTTTCATGTGACAAAGTGGGATTAAATTAAGTCAGAATAAATTGATTAATTATACCTATAACCTCCACTGTGATCAGGAACTTGGGTCGCCAACAGTATGTAACTCTGCCATCATTTTTAGCTTTAAATTTGAAGTATGTAATTACTAAAATAATTTTTCACACATTTATATAAAAACTTGTCTCATGGCTATTATTGTTTCTTTTCTCAATATTAGCATGGAATGGTTGTATTGTCTTTGCCTACGCATACAGAATTTGTCTTGCTATATATTTATTTATAATCTTATTATGTTTCACATGTAAATGTACTTTATTCCATGTCTGATCTCAACATGCAGGTTTCATCAGTATGTTTATATTTTGACTGATGTGTTCTAGAAAAATTACTCTCTAACTAAGAAAGCTTATCTCTAAGTATACAGCAATTGCCAGCCTTGATTGGACTTTGCTCAGCTGACAGCACATATATTTCACCTCAATAAGCAGTGCAGTAACAGTTTATTTCAGATTTAGACAGTCCACAACTTGACTTTTGCAGCAAAGTAACAGATGTTTGACAGATAGTCTGTGTGTGAATCTCACTTTGAGTAACATAGCATAAACTCACATATTATCTGATCTTAATCAGTACATCACATTCAGTCAATCAATATTCTCTGGAAACAGGTAGTGTTTCTTTAAAGAGTACTCCGACTTCCTTGCCTGAAAGTAGCTTTTATCAGAAGATGACTGATAGGGAGAAGAACAATTTCTAACTGTGAGTATCGATGTGTGACCTCATTAAACTGGTCTCAGCAGAGATGAATCTGACTTCAATGAAAACTATAATGCTTAAGATAAAAAGGAAATTATAGAAAGCTGTTCCCCTGCATTACTTTCGTTTGCAAAAGCCTGATTCCATTACTTGCTATATCTTATTTAAACTGCTTTATATTCCCAAGGAATGGTTGGTTATTACAGCATTTAAGGCACTTGCTTTAAATCAGTTGGGATGCCTTGCTAAAGTTTCAGAGCCTCCAGGCACGCAAATTGATCTTCAACATTAGAATGGGTCTTCCTTTCAGATTACTAGGCAATGGGTCTAATTTGGCATTGCATTACTCGGTCTTCCATTTCCGCTGCCTTCCAGCCCACACTGGCTTTGAGGTAGGCTGAAAAATAGTGCAGCAGATGTCCTTCACCCCGCAGATAAGAATCCCATTCTTATGTGCAAGTTACGATCACAATGCAACTTTGATGAGGAAAAGGTGTTACATTTTAAACTTAAAATTTTTGTCCTTATATGGACTGCTGTAGTTCATCCAAAATTATGAGGAGAAATGCAATGGTTTTTGCCCCATTGCTGTTCTTTTTAATGTTCTCCCACCCTCTTGGTTAAGACAGACTGCCTCATTAACAATCTAGCCAATTCTTAATTAATTAATTCTAAACTAACAATGTGAACTGCAATAGAATGTTTAAAATGTCACCTAGCTTTCAATTTCATATATTTCTGTCATTTTCTACACCTTATTCGAGTTGCTTTTGTTCCCTAAATATCATTTATTTTTATATTTGTGTTTTATTTTATTGTGAGAAGTGATAAGTTTTATTTTATTGTAAAAAGTGACAAAACATTTGAGGTACTAGATTACATTATCTCAATCTTTAAAAATTGTGGTTTTCTAAAATACTCCTAAGATCTTAAGAAGAAATGTACTTGATCCTTTCTCTGATTACATTGTATTTATGATACCCAGTTAATGTTTAGTGGAATTACAAATATTTGGCCATTTTTCTCTTCAGATATCTCTCCAAAGTTGGTTTGCTATGAGCCGGGCAACAGTTGCATCTGCCCATTCATGATCCCTCAGTTGCTCTCCAAACCCACCTGGTTCCTTCCTTGAGCTGTATTAAAGGGAAGTTTCAGGAGTTTGGTATCTGGTAGATGTAATAGAACTAATTTCTTACTGAGTTCAGGCTTAGATCTAGGGAAGGCCTTGAAATATTAGGACAAATGATCTCAAGGAATTCATTAATATCAAGGAGGAAAGAAAAGAGTAAAAGGTTTCAATAATTTTCATTGTCTTACGAAATGTTTTAGCTTTTATTGGGATGGCCCCAACTTTTGTTCTGTGCAAAATCACCCAAGATTTCAAATAGCCTATCCTCTGGATGTGATGTGGGACATTGATGTGATAAGTAGATAAACAGGCAGACACAAATAGACAGAAAGAAAAATTAACATTCAACACCAAAACTCGTTATCACTGATGAATTGTTCTGAAGTGTGGTTACTCTTATAATGTAGGACATGCAGGAGTCAATTGCATGCACAATGTTCCAGATAAGCAACAAGGCAAAACCCAGTTAATGTTACTTTTCTTGTTACTGAAGAGATTAAGGGAGACTAAGATTTAGTGAAGAGGGTACCAGCGTGACTTCCCCTGTTTTTCTTCAAAACAGAGCCATGGGATCATTTTATTGTAATTAATAGGAGAAACACATTTTTATTTTAAGAAAAATCAACTTTAAGGGTGCACTCCTTCAGCACTGTACTTAAGTGTTTGGCTAGATTTTGATACTCAAGTTTCTGGTAGACTAATTGACCCAACAATCTACTGACTCAGTATGGAGATTATTTGTTGCTCTGCCACAGATGACATTGACTGGTCTTGGTAATAGGCTGAAACCCTATGTTATGGCATTTGTATTGTTTGAATGAAAGCACAGACATTTTGGTTCGGGTAGTATTTCTATCATCTTCATTGACATCCCATTTGTGTCAGATTGGAAGCTATATATTTTTAATATCATTTCCATTGATTAAACATAGAAACACAGAAAACAGATGCAGGAGTAGGTAATTCAGCCCTTCGAGTCAATACAGCCATTCAATATGATCATGGCTGATCAACCAAAATCAGTACCTCATTCCTGCTTTCTTCCCATATCCCTTTATTCCGTTAGAATTCCGATTAGAATTTTTCATCTTATTGCTTGCTCGCTTGTAATAGCCAAAATGATGTTCATATAATGACTGACAGCATCACTCATTTCCAACTGTCCAAAAAATCTGATTGTTATACAAATGTGAATCTTTCAAGGATAATTTATTCTTAAAATTACTACATATTTCTTCCAATGAAGCAAAAGATATAACTGCATTATTTCTTTGGCATACAGGTACGAAAGGTATTGTTTCCCACATGTTAAGGTGAAGATTGATCCTGCATATACTGAGCAAACCAGGATAGGTTCTATGATGGCATCTTGCAGACCTGATGCACCTGTTCTGATTCTATGTCTAACCTTACTCTTTGGATGTAGAATTGAGTCATCGGCATATTAGTAGGGCAATAGCAGTAAGTTAGCAATATGTAGCTTAATACCTCCAATTAAATTGTCAGAGGAATATGCAATAATACCAGAGACAAGTGTTTACAGTATGATGGGTTCAGCTTTCTAAATAAAATTTGCTTCATTCTTCTTTGCTAATAGGCATGTAAAGTATTATTAAAAACTCATTATCTAGAAATTGAAATGCACAACATCAGATTTTTGTATGAAAATTGCATAGATTGCAAAGATGCCAGTTATCTCCAGGCCAAATCACAAAATTGGACTGAACGCTTCTGTGCAATATTGACAATAACATGCCAGATATTTTCCTACTGTCAGCTCTCTTTTTCTTTTATATATTTTTCTATCTCTCTATCTGTGTCTGTCTGTCTACGTAATGTCATTAATTGTGTAATACTCATTACTACCTTTAATACAAAAGCTGCAACTCCTGACTCTGACTGAACAATTGACAGTACAAATCAGAGCACATTGCAACAGAATAATTTTACAGCCACTGAAAAGCATACACCTGACATTGCAAGAACCAACTCAACGCCTATGGAACAAACTTTAGGCTGCTCCCCCAAACAGCTTCTGGGGTCTACAAAGTGTTGCAACTAACATAGATACTTTTCCTGTATTTGGCTGCAGAGATATTCATTCAATGGCTCCCTCAGTGGGGACATTTTTAAAAAGTAATCTATCACAAGAAGCGTTATTATGGTCAAAGCAGACCACTCAGGGTAGGTTGGGAATTTAATACCATAGAGTCTTTAGCCACAGCACATCCTGTTTGGACCTCCCAATATTTTATGTTTTCTTAAACTCAGGTATTTGAAATTGAATTGCATTGATTCATTGAATCATTGCAAAATTATGCAGGTCGATCTTCAGGTTCTGTGTTTAGACTACTTTCTCTGTGGTCTATTGACATTCAGCTTTCTCACAGCAGCAGATTGTTGCTGGATCACCAAGTTTGCTGCCAACTGCTGCAGTCAATAGGTCATCCATGTACGGTACATGTGGAGAAATATGGAGAGAAAGATGATGACGGCAAACAGGAGATGACCTTGACCCATAGATCCATCACCGGCTGACAAGACGAGACAAGCATTGGCAACATGAGAACTAAGGAACTCCCCAGTGGATGGACATTTTTCACAAGAAGCCTCAAAATTAAAATCCCTGATTAGACCAAATTTCACTCTCAAACAACAAGCAACATTATCAAGGCACCAATAAGTGGGATGTCCAAGCTAAAGAACACACTCATTTCAATTCTGCTGTGTCAATCTACTGGCACTGAATATAATACCTCAGTGAATGAATTGCTCCCCTGATAATGTAATTGACTTGATGCTAATGAACCATACCTCATCTTGACTGACTTCTTATTTAGGCAACGGTGAAATCTTCGCAAAATAACACTTGCCTCCAATCAGCAAAAAGCTCTGCTCTGTTTTCCGAAACTATTGTTCGACCTCCTGACATTTTTGGACTGTTGATAAGCATTGATTGTGGCTGGTCAGGAACATAGTCAAAATGGCTGAGAGCAACGAACATAACAGTAATGATCAGATTTTCATGCAATTGGTAAAGGGATGCATTGAGTGATGCAATTTGAACACAAAGAAGTGCGCAGTAATTTGGCAATGACTATTCCCTTATGAGACTTCACTCGAAATTACTACAACTAAAGGGCCTGTCCCACTGCGGCGACCTAATTTGCGAATTTAGAAGAGTTTGCTCTCGACTCATACTCGCAGCATGGTCGACACGTGGTCCTAGGAGGTCCTCGGAGGTCACTGGCACTCTCCTTCATGCTCGAGGGAAGTTCCCGCATACTCACGGCCTCAGTTTGGTCGAGGAAAATTTTTCAGCAGTAAAAATTGGTCAGCATGGTTCCTTTGAACACATAGTGCAGTGGAGTGGGGTCGCTAGGCAGTCGAGGTAGCCATAGGCAATCTCCTTTGCTGACCAGGCATTTTAATTGGCTCATTGGAGTTTTCAGAACCAAGGAAAACCGACCGGTAGTGTTAAATGCCCGCTAAACTTCATTAAAAGTTGTCTGGCTTCTTAAAAGTGTCTCCACTCCTTCTCCCCCCCCCCTTCTCCCCTTTCTTTCCCCTTCAGGTGAGTGCCCTCGAGCTTGAAGGTCGAAGACAGTTGCTGAAAAGTCACGTTAGTGGGACAGGCCCTTAAGCCTATAAAGCAATTGGCCAGATCATTGCACACAATTTAGTTTAGTTTAGTTTAGAGACCCAGCATGGAATCAGGCCTTTCTGCTCTCTGAATCCATGCTCACCATCGGTCACCTGGTCACACTAATTCTATGTTATCCCATTCTCCTGCCTGCTCCCCATAACCACTGACACCCTTACTAATCAATAATCTGTCTATTGCAAGAAATTCTATACAATTCCTCGTTAATTTGTCATGTCTAAATATTTTACAACCATGTGGTCAACTGCAATGAGGCTTTCATTGTTAAGTGGAAACCATCACCTTTGTCACCATTGTAACTTTGTCAGTGCCCTTTATGTGGCGACTATTTGCATACCTTGGGTTTGCAAGCAAAAAATTTAACTGTGACTTGTCACATGTGACAATAAAATATTCAATTCAATTCAATTCAATGTGTAGCTGCAATCAAGGTTTTGCCAAGCACTGTCACGTGGAGCACATAATATTAGCAACACTTGCAGGTGAGACATTACACATCATCAGTCTGAAGAATGGTCTCGACCCGAAATGTCACCCATTTCTTCTCTCTAGAGATGCTACCTGTCCCGCTGAGTTACTCCAGTATTTTATGTCTATGCAGGGTATGATAGCAGTTACTAAGCCAGTAAGACTTGTCCATGCACTATTAAATATGCTATTGGTACTCAATGAGATCATGTTTCAACAGTGCCTTTCTCAGAAGATGATCGTGCTACAGACTAGATAGACAATGATGCACCAATCTGGTAAAACTAAAACTGTACCACTAATATTTCAACTTCTTGACCCGGCACTGATCCAGTGGAAATGACAATTTACGTGTGTTCGTTTCTTACTCTCTATACGATTCTCCTTGGAGACAAATCTTTGCTAAATCCAAGCAGGACTACTCAAAGTGGAAATATGAAATTGGGTGGGGGTGTGGGGAGTCATGTCTCTTCTGCAATTTCATGACTGCCTTTGTCTGTTCCTGTGGGAGAGAGCTCTGTTCATGCAGCAGAATAATCTGTTCTTCGAGTATCTCTCTGCTGATGGAGAACAGTCAGCTACTTACCTGAACCATTCTTTTACTCCAAAAGAATATTCAGTTTCTCTTCATTTAGACCTGCAACCTGTTCACAAGTAGCACCTCTCTGCTCCATGAAGGTATCATGCTCCCTGGTTGCATATCACACTTCCTCAACTGCTTCACATTATCTATGTGCAGAAGAAAAGATAGGGTAGGTGTAGAGGGATATGGGCCAAACCTGGGCAGGTGGGAGGTATATATGTGTAGCATGTTGGTCGGCATAGGCAAGTTGGTCCGATGGGCCTGTTTCCACGCTGTGTGACTCCATGACTCTAAGATACCTACCTCTATCTGACCCGAATGAGAATGCAGAGAGGCAGAAAGACTTCAAGCACCCTCTGTCAGTCTTTCCAATTTCACAAAGAAAGCATGAAGACAGACATAAAATGCTGGAGTAACTCAGCGGGTCAGGCAGCATCACTGGAGAAAAGGAATAGATGACATTTTGAGTCAAGGGCTTCTTCAGACTAAAAGTCAGGGGAGGGAAACTAGAGATATGAAAAGTTACAAAGAACAAAATAATGAAAGGTACGAAAAAAAGAAATCAAGGCTATCAATGTTGATCAAGGAAAGGTGGAGCCCACAATGGTCTATTGTTGGCTGTGGAATGGGGTGATAATGAGGGGGTAGGAACAGTGAAACTAAGCAGGATGACATTGAAACTAGTAGGATGGCAAGGGTGGGGGAGGGACAGAGAGAGAGGGATTGCAAGGGTTACTTAAGAGAAATCAGTCTGAAGAAGGGACTCAGCCGGCAAAGTCACCTATTCCTTTTCTTCAGTGATGCAGCCTGACCCGTTTAGTTACTCCAGCTTTTGTGTCTATCTTCATTATTCATACCGCTGGATTGTCAGCTGCCCAAACGCAATATGAGGTGGTGTTCCTCCACTGATGTGCTGTTCCTCCAATAAAAGTCAAATCTTCTTGTTGATTTTATGTCAGTATCATATTAACAAAAATAATTTATTCTGTCAAAGAGCAGGCCATCATGGAAGTATTCAGCAGATTAAGCAGCACCTGCAAAGGGAGAAGCAGCGTGTTTCAAGTTAATGACCCTTCATTAGTTTTTTATTTACATATTCCCAACTTTTGTCATAAATCTCAACGGTTTGCCAATGCAACAATCTGAACAATCTGTAAACATGATTGTTTGTGACTATAGATCAAGTTGAGATAAAACAGGCCTCCGATGATTATCACCTTCATTTTGCATGAGTTTGATGAGCAGTATAATCTACTTAAATTCAAGTCACACAATTGCAACAGCATTACCATAGAAACATAGAAACATAGAAAAATAGGTGCGCCGCCATTCAATATGATCATGGCTGATCATCTAAAATCAGTACTCCGTTCCTGCTTTTTCCCCATGTCCCTTGATCCCTTTAGCCCTAAGAGCTAAATCTAACGTGCTGTGGCACAAATTTAAAAGAAAGCTGAGAACTATATTCTTGAGGTGACACTGCATCAGTGATTTGAACTTGATTGGTTTGTAAGTCCTCTGGTGAAATCAGACAACTGAGGATCTCCCGTTCACTCTATCCAACATTCAAACCTATCACTGAAGCTCAAGCACATGCAGCACTCAACTTGTTCTCACATTCAGGTGATGTTCAGCCACAGACACGGGCATTATGCAGGCACCACGATAAACTTGCAACTGCTGTAATATTGTGAACACATTCCAAAGATTTGGCATTGAACTACGTTTGCAGGTCACGTTGGTAGAAGCAAAGCAATCTTTCTGAGTAATAGAAGTAGGTAGATATATTCTCTGCTCCAAAGTGCTACCTTGTACCCTGACTGGGTGCCGAGGTAACATACTATTGGCCACAATCTCATTGCCTCCATCATTGCCTATTGTCAAGCACCATGATGCCACTCCCCAAATGCATTTATATTTATTGCAGTGGTATCGTGACATGTTGGCCTTCTTCAGAGTGAGACATTCAGTCTTCAAGTAAGACATTTCTCTTCCTCTCATTCTGAATTGATTGATCATATCTCCTGAGATAATGCCCCCTGATGGGTCCTTGACTGAGTCACACAGAATCTGTAGCTTTATATTCAGCATAAGTAGACAAACAAGGGAGACCTGGTAGAAGAATCTCCCCCAAACTCAAAATTCATTGTTTCATGCAGCAGGCGATAGATAAAATGTATATGGCAACAATGCATAGTTTACTTTGAGTGCTGAGCAAGCTTAATTAACAAGGTACTCAATCCTCTCCAAACTGGCTGACTATAATGTTGACAATATTTATCGCCATCTGACAGTAAATACAGTATTCTGAATTCTGGGTTGTTGAATGTATCAATAAAAGACAAAATTATGCTGGGAATTCGTCTGTCAAATTTTTGGGGACGTTTTTGTTAGAAATTGAAATATACTTGGCAATTGTTGGAAGAGCCATCTTATTATGTAGACATTATAGCTCGCCATGGTCACATCAACATAGAGATTGCTCATGCTATGCCCAGAGAAGGAGCACAATGAATAATAGCAAGAAGTTCAAGTATGGAGAGGATTAACATTGAGAGGCATTTCTCAGGAGGCCATTCTTACCATGAAGGAAGTACAGACAGAGGCATTTTCCTTGCATTTTTTGAACACCTGCATTGGAATTGATTTGGGGTATCATGAAAGCAGGCAGCAAATATTGTTTTCATCTGGACCAAGGCAGGGTGTCTGATGCACACAAAGAATTGCAGATACTGAAAAGCCACAAAGTGCTGAAGTGACTCAGGCGGCATTTCTGGAGAACATGGAAAGGTGATATTTCGAGTCAACTGATCAATCTGAAGAAGGGTCCTGAGCCAAAACATCACCTGTCCATGTTCTCCAGAGGTTCTACAAACAAAACATAAATTAAACAGCTCCAATTCTCTGCTAGCCATGAGTTCTGTGGTGACTGAGTTGGTGACCACATGCATTCACCCTCAGGTGGAGTCAGTGTGGGGAATGCTGTGTAGGGTCAGGGATTGTTGCATAGGTTCACCAGGTTAATTCCCAGGATGGCGGGACTGACATATGATAAAAGAAAGGGACGACTGGGCTTGTATTCACTGGAATTTAGAAGGATGAGAGGCGATCTTATAGAAACATATAAAATTCTTAAGGGATTGGACAGGCTAGATGCAGGAAAAATGTTCCCGGTTTTGGGGGAGTCCAGAACCAGTGGTCACAGTTTATGAGTAAGGGGTAGGTCATTTAGGACTGAGATGAGGAAAAACCTTTTCACCCAGAGAGTTGTGAGTCTGTGGAATTTGCTGCCACATAAGGCAGTGGAGGCCAATTCACTGAATGTTTTCAAGAGATAGTTAGATATAGCTTTTGGGGCTAAGGGAATCAAGGGATATGGAGAAAAATCAGGAACGGGGTAGTGATTTTGGATGATCAGCCATGATCATATTGAATGATGGTGCTGGCTCAAAGGGCCGAACGGCCTTCTCCTGCACCTATTTTCTATGTTTCTAAGCCAGTAAGGCCTTTTACTGACCTGTTGATACAGATGACGTTTGCTTGCCACATTTTCCCGCAAGGGAAAGGGAAAACTGTTAGTGATGCGTGTAATATGCCTGACCTTGGTGAATAGCGAGAAGTCTGTAAAGTGAGGAGGCTACATGTGAACAGAAGAGGAGAGCTAAGTGAATGAGAGCAATAGATCGTTTATTAGTGGATCGGTTTTACTTATGTTCCCTAGATGATTGAGGACAATATGTTAGAAACCAGGAACTGCAGATGTTGGTTTACAAAATAAAGGCACAAACTGCTGGAGTAACCCAACAGGTCAGGCAGCATCTCTGGAGAACATGAATAGGCAATATTTCGGGTCGAGACATTTCTTCCCTGCTTTTATCTACATGGTGACCAGATCTTCAAGTCCTAAATTATGACATTTTCAATGAGGGATCTTTGTCATCTCCCTTTCATCTTAACCCCGAGAGTAAAGGCCATCTCTGGTTGTGCACCTCTTTAACCAGAGTGGAGATTAGCATCTGTGAAGGTGTTGCCCATTCCTTGTATGCATTCACTTTATTGCAAGTAGTGCAAAAGCTGCACTCTGACTTCCCAGCGCCAGCTACAGTCAGTAATCACATCTCTTCAATGGGGAGAAAGTATGGTGTGAATGATCATTGTTTGGTTTTGACTGGTAATCTGGACTGCTGAAATTACTCGCAATCAAACAGAGCTAATAGGAAAGAATTGAGGTTGGCATCACTTGGACATCTAAGCCACTGTACAAAGAACCCACGTGCAAAGGGCATTCACTTCTCTCCCTACTTTAGCTAACTATGCACATATATTTTCTTGCATTTCTCTGCTCTCAAAGGCCTCACCAACTTGTGACAATTGTATGAAGCTTGAAAAATGTATTTTGGTTTGCTGCTTAACATTCTAGTATTCATTACCATCACACGTCCTGCTTTAGAATAGTTTCTGAAAACGTTCTTTTATTTTGCTTCCTTTCTGAACAGCTGGTCAGGATGGGCACTGATTGATCTCAATATTTTAAAATGGTACCTTGGAGATCTCAGCTAATGGGCATAACATATAAGAATTGTAAGATGATAATTAAAATTGAAATGGTCATATGTTGATTATAAGCAATTTAGGATTTTCTGCGACCTTGAATCATAATTGTGTGGAAATTTATGTATCATTTGCCCATCTTCAGACAAGAAATTCATTATTTTAACCTAACCTATTCCCAATCTATATATGAATGGCTCTCAATTTTAAACTTATATGCCCAATTTTTACTCATCCTGAATTTACCTCTGAAATGAGTGTTGGGCCAATTTCCATTTAGGATATCCACCTCTTGTTAATTACTAGATGCCTTTTCAAAATCAGTGACAAATTCAGAGCCTGCACCTCTAATGATTTTTCAATACTCCCTTCAACTGAATAACGACCATGTATTTAGTTTTGGGCACCATGTAATAGGAAAAATGTTGACAAACCAGAAAGGGTGCAGAGAAGTTATGAAGATGTTGCCAGGATTCTAGGGTGTGAGTTATAGGAAGAGGTTGAGCAGGCTAGGATTATATTCCTTGGAGTGCAGGAGGACACAGATTTAAAGTGAGGGGAGATATATTTAATAGGAACCTGAGGGGTAACATTTTTACTGAAAGGGTGGTGGGAGTATGGAACGAGCTGCCAGAGGAGGTAGTTAAGGTATGTACTATTGCTATATTTAAGAAACATTTGGGCAGGAACATAGATAGGATAGGTTTAGAGGGTACTAGACCAAGTGGGATCCATTGGGCCCCGTCCCCTCAATGCAATATTCCACCACTCACCCATAGCCCCCAAATGCGCAGGAGTGGCTGACGTTTTAAAAGTTAAAAATGGCAATAACTTGTAAAATATAAGATCAATGTGAACGCATCTTACTCTCACCCTTGTCCCCTATTCCCCTCCTCCATTATCCTCCCTCCCCCCACCAAACCTCCTCTGCTTCCTCCCCTCACCCCTCCCTCCCCTCCTCCCTCTTCCCCTCGCCTCCTCCATTACCTCACCATCCCTCTTCCTACCCCTATCCTCCTCCATTCTTCCTCATCCCCCAGCACTCCCTCCCCTCCTCTTCACCCTCCCTCTCTCTCTCTCACTCACTCTGTCTGTCTGTCTGTCTGTCTGTCTGTCTGTCTGTCTGTCTGTCTGTCTGTGTCTGTCTCTGTCTCTGTCTCTGTCTCTGTCTCTGTCTCTGTCTCTGTCTCTGTCTCTGTCTCTGTCTCTGTCTCTGTCTCTCTGTCTCTGTCTCTGTCTCTCTCTCTCACTCTCTCTCTCTCAATCTCTCTCTCTCAATCTCTCTCTCAATCTCTCTCTCAATCTCTCTCTCTCTCTCTGTCTCTGTCTCTCTGCCTCTCTCTCTGCCTCTCTCTCTGCCTCCCCCTCTCTCTCTGTCTCTCTCTCTGTCTCTCTCCCTTTCTCTCTCTCCCTGTATCTCTCTCTCCCCAGTAGAGGGGGAGGGAGAGGCCGAGGCCTGGTCCTCCCTCTCCGTGGGATGCCGCCGCCCCCAGAACTTGCTCCAGCCTCAGCGCTGTGGTCATTTCAAATCCCGCATGCCGGGAAGACTTTAAGTTATGCACGTGCGCGGATTTTAAAATAACTGAAAGTCAGTCAGTTACTTTTTGAGGCTGCGGTCTGAGGCCTCCCCCTCCCCCATCCATTAGATGCAAGAATCTTCCCATGTTACCATCGCCCTTGCACTCAATTTTCCAGTTCACTAACCCTTTCCTCAAAGAATCTAACTCAAAATGTCCAAGTTACTTGGTTACTTTCCTCTTTTCTGGAGAGTTGTCGCTGTAGTTTGACCAAAATGATTAGTTTGGCTTCATCGGCAATCATTCTCTGTGCCACTATCCACTGTTATCCACATTATCCTAACGGGGTACTGATTGGGGATGATCAGCCATGATCACATTGAATGGTGGTGCTAGCTCGAAGGGCCGAATGGCCTACGCCTGCACCTGTTGTCTATTGTCTATTGTCTACATCCAGCTACCCTATGTCTTTATCTCCCACGGTGATAATGGCTTTCCCAAATCCAAAGCCAGCAACAGATAAACTATAGACTTCCTTCCATGGATACTGCCTGACCATTGAGTTCCTCCTGCACTTTGTTTGCTGCTCAAAATTCCAGCACCTGCTATCTCTTGTGTATCAAATGTTCTGTTCGTGTTTTCTGAAATGATTCCATTTCAATAGAACATTCAGTCAGAAATAAAAATCGTATCAAGTTCTGTGGATATGATCTGTGGAACAAGTTTCATGAATCTTATGGAAAGAGTCATTTCGAATTATGAACCTCAAGTGGCAACATGCACAGAGCACAGAACAACTTAACGTTATATCTGATACGTTAGATTTTGCTAGCTTGGAGCAGGTTGAAGAATTTGCAGATAAAAGCCTGGAAGCTGGATCAATTTGCACATGTTTTATGATGTGCAACATACTGGCAATAACTTCCCACTGAACTCCTGTCCATATGGAAAATGGCCCGGCCATATCAAGCTCTTAGGTTTTCCCTCCTGCAGCGAGACTGTCAAAAGTTATGTAGTACACATTTCCTCCACTGCTGCCAGAAAATAGAAGCAACCAATAGCATTACTCACAATACAACCACGAATCAGGATCACCCATGAGGCCCTTGATCATATCCCACTCGATTAATTGACTGACTGACTGACTGACCCGCCTGTCCCACTTAGGCTATTTTTAGGCGACTGCCGGCGACTGTCATAGTCGCAGCAGGTCGCCGAAAAATGCCGACTGGACCCCCCTTCGACATAAAATTTGAAATAGAATCATTACTTTAACAACAAAAAAAAATGAAGTCAGCACCGGTGACAACCTACGTCACCTTGCTATTGAGGGATTCTTGCTATTGAGGGAGTGCAGCGTAGGTTTACAAGGTTAATTCCCGGGATGGCGGGATTGTCATATGCTGAGAGAATGGAGCAGCTGGGCTTGAACACTCTGGAGTTTAGAAGGATGAGAGGGTATTTCATTGAAACATATAAGATTGTTAAGGGTTTGGACACGCTAGAGGCAGGAAACATGTTCCCGATGTTGGGGGAGTCCAGAACCAGGGGCCACAGTTTAAGTATAAGGAGTAAGCCATTTAGAACGGAGACGAGGAAACACTTTTTCTCACAGAGAGTGGTGAGTTTGTGGAATTCTCTGCCTCAGAGGGTGGTGGAGGCAGGTTCTCTGGATGCTTTCAAGAGATAGCTAGATAGGGCTCTTAAAAACAGCAGAGTCAGGGGATATGGGGAGAAGGCAGGAATGGGGTACTGATTGGGGATGATCAGCCATGATCACATTGAATGGCAGTGCTGGCTCGAAGGGCCGAATGGCCTACTCCTGCACCTATTGTCTTTTGTCTATTGTCTATTGTCACCTGGCGACAACCTACGTTAACCTGGCGACAACCTACGTTAACCTGGCGACAACCTACGTTAACCTGGCGACAACTACGACAGCACCTACGTCAGGAGACGTCAAGCTACGCTCATTGGCGTCAAACTGTCGGCGAAAAATTTTCAACGTCGAAAATCCAGCGGTGACCAGAAAGACGCTACGACTCTTTGGTCGACTGATGAGACTACTCATGTCCATACAGGCGATACCCCGGCGACCATGTGGCGACAACCTAGTCACCTGTAGTTGCCTAAAAAATAGCCTAAGTTGAACGGCTGGCCGGCTGGCTGGCTGGCACTAAATTATTCCTTTTTAAGGAGCAATTTTACTGAGGCCAATTAACCAATAAGCCCACACATCCTTTAGATGTTGGAGGAAAACTGAGCACCTGGTGGAAACCCACACAATCACAGGGAGAACATGCAAACTTCACACATATAGCACCCAAAGTCGGGATTGAACCCGGATCTCTGTCGCTGTGAGACAGCAGCTCTATCAGCTGTGCCACACAGGAGTCAATCAGGCCAGAGCATTGTCTGGGTCATCCGGACACAGAACTGGTGTCCTCAATTTTTTATGACTACCCACATCTCCATGGCAGAGTTTTCTGATGCTATAAAATGGAAACATATCTTCAATAGCTGATAATTTAGACATTATTCTGCAGTTTCAGTAAAACCACTCCATTTGATTTTCTAGAGAAATGCATTTTGAACATTTAAATATTGTAAACCACATCGGAGTATGTGGATATGGTGAAGTAAATCATATGGGTTTAGGCAGAAGGGTGAAGTGGTTTGGGAAATAGCTAGCAAGCCAGTAAGGCAAAGTATCAGAAAAGTATCATCTTACTCGCCCGATATTTTAGGCATGCTGATATTTATCAATTTCTATATCCAGGCAGTTAAATAGACCACAGTTATATTTAGCAAGAAACTTAATCCCTATCATGAGCCAGTAATTCTTGAATATATATTTTTAAACATTTCATTGTTATTTAAGCTGATAGCAGAATACAATTGTAAATATAGCCTGAATTTTTACAGTTTAAGTTTTTTTATTGTCATATATATCTAGGTACAGTGTAATTCTTTGTTCAGCATGCAATTCAGTAAAATCATAATTTACATGAGCACAAACTACATAAGTACAAAAGTGCAATGATTATAGTGTAAGAACAGTAGACTTCACCAAGGCAGCACTAAATGATTACCGTGTTTCTGATGCAATATTGTGCCCTTCAAGTTTTTAAAAGTATGGTCTTATCTTGCCCTTAAAGGCAAAATGTCTTGGAGGTGTTACACGATCGGTGTTGCAAGGATTTGCCTAGCCTGGCGATGCTGTTGGTGTCCTCCACCACTGCTCCGCTGCTTCGTGCCACTGTTGACTGCGTCTGATCTGTGCGTTCGACCACTGTGGGCTGCAAGTGGTGCATAATCTACTTCCTGAGAAGATTACGGAGATTCGGTATGTCAGAGAGGATTCACTTGAACTTCTACAGGTGTACAGTGGAGAGCATATTGACTGGTTGCATCATGCATGGCCTGGTTCGGCAACTTGAACGCCCAGGAGCGAAAAAGACTGCAAAAAGTTGTGAAGACTGCCCAGTCCATCACCGGCTCTGACCTCCTCACCATCGAAGGGATTTACCAGAGTCGCCGCCTCAAAAAGGCAGCCAGCATCATCAGAGATCCACACCATCCTGGCCATACACTCATTTCACTTCAGCCATCGGGAGGAAGGCACAGGAGCCTGAAGACTGTAATGTCCAGGTTCAGGAATAGCTTCTTCCCAGCAGCCATCAGGCTATTTTTTATCGAAGTCACGTGAGTGACTACGTGAAGAGCCCGCCAGCCCGCATGCGCGGCAATACGTCGACGCATGGCGCGGAAGTTGGAGCAGTTCGAAACTGCTCTGGCAGGTAAGTTAATTTTGTCTTCAGCGGGCCGCTGCGGTGCAGCGGGCCTGGAGTAGCAGGGGCGGCTGGATTTGGAGGCCGCCGTGGAAGCTCCATAAGGATCTGAGATACAATATTGCGACTGCCGGCGTTGGAGCTCCGAACGGGAACAGGTGGCCGGATTTGGAGGCCACCGTGGTAGCTCCATTAGGAGTTGGGGCTACGCTAGCGATCGCTGCTAAAGATTAGCAGCAGCCGGTAGTTTAAATATAGCCGCGGCTAGGTTAGCGATCGCTGCTAAAGTTTAGCAGCAGGTGGTGCTTTTGAAAAATAGCCGCAGCCAGGGACGCCAGGTAAGCTCAGCTGCTGTAGCGCCTTCCAATTTTAAACATAGATGCTGCCGGCTGAGGCAGCATACGCTGTAGACCAGCATATAGTGTGTGCTCTATTTATAGGGCAGTTATAAATAGAGCTGGCAGTTTTTAATAGCGGTTGCTGTTCGGTCACGTTTGTGACTATCACAGCAGATAGGAGACAAGGGACATTTATTATCATATACACCAAATGGTGTAGTAAATTTTGACTTGACATTGCGGCACAGAATGGGGCTCCACTGGAGCAGGCAGCTGTTCAGAGTAATGCTCCGAAAGGGAGTCAGCCAAAGGACTGAGGAAGCAACGCCTGGTTCAGGGTTGCGTTCTATTTCCTCCCCTAAGAACTCCATTGAGGCTCCAGAAAGGAGCTCCTGGCTTGGGAAGCCTTTTTTCAGCTGTGTATATTAGACCACTGTGGAGCAATACCTGGTTCAGTGTTGCGTCATGATAATTTCCGCTCAGTAGAGGGGACTATTGGAGATTCTTTCATAAGAGACTACAACCATGCGGATATTGATAAAGCAGTCGAATCTTTGATCTAATGGGGCTATGCTTCTTTTTAATCATATGAACAAACTATGTTCCGTGTACCGGAGGCATTACAGACGGCTCCAGCAATTTGCCTGTGACAACACCTGGCAGGGTTGCAATATTTCTCCCACTCTGTCTGGGGGAGTATTGGAAAGAGCTGACTCCGATTATAATGCCGGCTCATCCAGGTCATATGGGGGCCATAGGCCTGAGGAAGCAACACCTGGTGCAGGGTTGTGCTCTATTTCCTCCCTAAAATACTCCGTTGAGGCTCCAGAAGGGAGCAAGGATTCAGAGTCACTAGCAGGTGCAACCTGTCTGGTAAGTACAATAAATAATGATGATTTATACCGACAGAACAGTGCAGAAAGCCAACGGACACTTCGGAGTCGCTGTCAGCGCCGATCTGCACATCTAGTCCGATTCGGCTCCTAGAGGGAGCAGCTTGGCAACCCCAAGTCGGGGCAAAGTCAAAGCCAAGTCTGTGAGACATCCTGTCGGACGATTCGGGTCAAGGGGATTCTGTCCCCACATCTATGGCAGATGTGATTGGCCGTTTGTCTCAATTGGAACATCTGATGAATCAGATGGTTGCATGAAATATGCTCCATGTTACGGAGGCATGCACAGGCAGTTCAAGTCATATGTCTGTACAACGCCTGGTTCAGGTTTGCAATATTCCTCCCACTCGGAAGAGTATCGGAGATGGTGGCACAAAATATGCTCCGTGTTACGGAGGCGTGCACAGGTAGTTCGAGTCATACAACGCCTGGTTCAGGGTTGCACTATTTCACCCACTCTAGGGGAGTGTCAGAGATCAGTATGGTGCTGACTCTGAACATGAGTATGTGCCTGAATCCCATGCTTTAATGCATGATGTACGAGAGTCGCATAAGGAAGAGCTGCCTGCTCTTGCCTCTAAATTTACTGTTCCCTCGGGGACGGGCAAGCCACTACAAGAGGAGTTGGCCTGCGGCATCAGCTACCTAACATCACACCAGCTGAAGGAATGGCAAGCATGGCAAACAGGGTCTTCAAATTGAACTTCGCTGAAGCTCCAACAAGCAAATCGACCCGGGTTCAGAGACGCTGCCAGGTAAGGTCTCTTTATTAACCTCCGTAAAACTCTGAAATGGAGCAGTCTGTCGGCCCAGGTTTGGGTTTACTGGCAGCATGGGCTGTCTAGTATCTTTTCACTGTCTCTGGGAAAGATCAGGTTGATGCAGAGACATTGGCAGGGTGCCTTGCATAGTAACCTCTGTAAGTTCCAAGTAAGAACAGCTTGGTTACCCTGGTTCAGGGTAGACCATCATGGAACTGGCTGGCCATATGGGTCATATTGACCAGGGAAGCACTGCCTCAACATCTGTGATTGAGGTTATCAGGCTGCTCAGTAGAATGAAGTAGTTGAAGTCTCCGTCAACACATGTCTAAGTTTCTGCTCAGTTAGTAGAGTTGCCAGTTCATTGGAAACATCATTGCCATCCTCTCTGGGATAGGTAGCTACCAGCAGGAAGCTGGTCTGGCATATAATATTTTTATCTGACTTGTAGGTTCATGTTGTGAATCAAAAATGTATTTATAATAATCCGTAGGCTCTCAATACCAGTACTCCTGATTGAGTGGCCGGTCGAAGAGATTGTGTTGCGCACTCTGGTGACTCAGACAAGTGGTTTCAGTCAGAGGACTCCAAAGCAATTCCTGACTCAGGCTTGCATTATGTTAAATTGAGGAAGAACGCTGCAAAGTTGTGGTGACTCTTATAGTCAAGAGTTGACAGGGAACTCGTATTCCCACATCAAGGGGAGACTGTGTTTTCAGCTCTAGTCTTAAGGTTCTGATTATATGTTATCAGCAAAATGTATGAATAACTAGATAATGCATCTTCCGTGGCAAGAGAAGCCAAAAAAGTTCCGTCCGTATGGTCAATAGAGGAACGGTGGTTGCAAGTGGAATCAGTGACATCTCACGGAGGATGAGTGGTCTGCCCAAGAACAAGAGGGGTATATTTCTGATACTTCTCAAGATCACAGAAACATGGAGCATGCCGAATCAGGTTAGAATTTGGCTAATCTGATCATGTGTTTAGTTACACAGTTTAAGATGGATGATTGGCTTTCAGCAATTTAACTGATTCAGAGAATCGATCTTCAAGATGCATACTTTGCCATATCTATACACATGAGGCACAGATTATCTGGTGTTTTGATAACAAAGCCAGTGGTGGAAGCTAATGCTGCCCTACTCAGATCAAAGGGCATTGTGTCATCGAGTTTTAGATAATATGCCAAATTTGCAGCTGATAAAACTTAGGGGTTTTATACCTACTTAGTAGATACCTCTTGCGATATTAAGGATGAGGCAACATAAAATTTAATAGTGCCAACTTTGCCTATTCATTCAGGCCATGGTAAGGCGGCTGAAGCAACTCCTATTAACTCGGTCACGAGTGATGGCTGGGGCAGCCTGTCCTCTCGGGCAGCTAGCTCTGCACGATTGTATGGGAAGTTTGTGAACATAATATGTGAGTTACTTTTAAACGGAAGTAACAGAGGTTTGTGTGGCTTTCAGTTTGCACCTAGAGAAGCGTTTATGTGATAGCACAATTGACACTGCTTGTGCTGCTTTGTCATTCTCTTTTTTATTTTTTTAAATTTTTATTTTATTAGAAGTAAGTACAATTGTATACAATCATATTTTCATAATACATTTTATGTACAGCTTCTTATTTTTTTATTATAATAAAGAAGAAAAAGAAAAAGAAATTAGATAATAAAGTATAGAAAAATGTGAGATATATAGTGTGTGGAAAAGAAAAATAGAAAGTGAAAGAAGAAAGTTAAAGAATAGAAAATAGGAAAAAGAGAATAAAAGAAAAAAAAAAGGAAGAAAAAGAAAAAAGAACTAAGGAGATCTTATTTATAATCTTGGCCATCCCTCGCCCAGTCACGAGTTAGCTTTTACAATTGTGTTACACCATATGATTCCAAAAAGACGACAAATCGAGACCAACTCGTTGTGAATTGGTCAAATTTATCTATTAGGAGGAATCGCATTTCCTCAAGATGTGCGGTGTCCAACATACTTGCAATCCACATTTTGAGCGTTGGTATTGGTGTATTTTTCCAAAATTTAAGTATTAATTTTTTTGCTATTATTAAACCATAATTTAAAAATAATTTTTGAGATGGATTCAATTTATTCCCATCTTCCATTACCCCAAATATAATCAATTCATTATTAGGTTCCATTTTTATCTTAAATAATTTTGTGAATATTTCGAAAATATCACTCCAAAATCTATAAAGTTTTATACAGGAAAAAAAAAAGTGAGTTATAGTTGCATCTTGAGTTAAACATTTATCGCAAGTGGGGGATATATTTGGGTAGAATGTATTTAATCTTGTTTTTGAGTAATATAATCTATGTAAAATTTTTAATTGAATTAGATTATCTTGCATTAATCGAACATTTGTGAATGCATGTCAAATACTTTTCCCATGTAATCTTCGTAATTTTTATCATTAATTCCCGTTCCCACTCTTCTCTAAGTACCTCTGTCGCTGGTAGATCTATATTTAAAATACTATTATATAAATGATATTAATTTTTTGTGTATCAGCTTTAATATTCATTGCTTCTTCCAATAAATCAGGAGTTATTTTTTGATATCCTTGTATGTATATCTTCAAGAAATCGCAAATCTGAAGATATTTAAAATAATGATTGTTTTTCAATTTAAATTTAATTGTAATTGTTGAAATGATAATAAATCTCCCATTTCATACATATCCCCGAACCTTTTAATTCCTAAACTTTCCCATTGATTATATATTTTGTCCATAAGAGATGGTTTAAATAAAGGATTATTCGCTATTTGTGTTAACAATGATAGGTTTCTTAATTTTAAGGATAATTTTATTTGTTTCCATATTCTTATTGTATCCTGTATAATTGGGTTCTTCTTATATATTGTATTGTTCATTTTTTTCGGGGAGAAGAGGATCGTTCCTATATTACAAGGAAAACAATCCTCTTTCTCCATTTTTATCCATTCTGTCTGTTGGGTAGAACTATCCAACCAGTAAATTATATTCTTAATATGTATTGCCCAATAATAATATAGAAAATTCGGGAGTGAAAGTCCCCCGACATCTTTTGGTTTACATAAGTGTTCTTTTTAAATTCTATGTGATTTATAATCCCAAACAAAATTAGTAATATTAGAGTATAATTTAAAAAATATATATTTTGGCACATATACTGGTATAGACTGAAATAGGTATAATAACTGTGGTAGAAAGATCATTTTTATAGCATTTATTCTACCTATTAATGATAAAGGAAGTGTTTTCCAAAATTTAATCATTATATTAAGTTTGTTTGTTAAAGGTATAAAATTGGCATTGAATAAAGCTTTATGTTTTCTAGTAATCTGAATACCCAGATATTTAAATTTTTCTGTTGCTATTTTAAAGGGGAACTTCAGTAAGTGTGTAGATTCTTGAGGTTTTAACGTCATGATTTCACTTTTGTTCCAATTTATTCTATATCCAGAAAAGGACCAAAATTCCTCTATTAAGTTTAATAAATTTAGTATGCTCGTTTGTGAGTTTGTTATATATAACAGAATATCGTCTGCATATAACGAAATTTTATTATTTGAGTCCCTAGTATTATAACCCTGAATATTCGGATGACTTCTTATACTTTCAGCCAAAGGTTCTATCATAAGGGCGAATAGTAGGGGTGATAACGCACATCCCTGCCTATTACCCCTTGATAATTGAAAATTTTGAGATAACATATTATTAGTTAATATTCTCGCCATCGGTTTATCATATAATAATTTCACCCATGTAATAAAATTCTCTCCCATATTAAATTTTTGTAATACTTTGTATAAATACTGCCATTCTACCTGATCAAATGCTTTCTCTGCGTCCAAAGAAATAATTGATATATCTCCTTCCTCCACTTTATGTGAGTACATTATATTAAACAAGCGTCTCAAATTATTAAATGAATATCTTTTGGGTATAAACCCCGTTTGATCAGGGTTTATCAATTTACTAATATATTTGCTTAGTCTTCTGGCTAAAGTCTTTGCTAAAATTTTCTGATCTGTATTTAAAAGTGATATAGCTCTATATGAGCCCGGGTCCTCTAGATCTTTATCTTTTTTTGGAATAAGCATAATAGTTGATTCTGCTAATGTTTCAGGTAGTTTATTTTCTTTAAAAGCGTAAGTATATAAATTAAATAAATAAGGAGTCGTTATCTCATGAAATTTTTTATTAAATTCATTACTAAAACCGTCTTACCATTTTTCAACGATTTTATTGTTTCACCTATTTCTTCGATTGTAATTTGCCCTCCGAGTTCCTCTGGTTCCAAAAGGTCAAGTTTTGGAAGATTACAATTATCCATAAAAAAAAAAAATTTACTATCTTCTATTTTAGTTTTTGATGTATATAAATTTTGATAAAATTGAGCAAATCTTTTATTAATATCTTTAGGTAGTATTAGTAATTCACCATTCTCTGATTTAATTTTATTTACAGCATTTTCTTTTTCATGTTTTTTCAGTTGGCGCGCAAAAAGCTTATGTGGTTTGTCACCAAACTCAAAATGTTCCTGTTTTGTAATTTGGAATAATCTTATTACTCTTGCTGAGAGAATTCGATTAAGTTTAAATTTCAGTAATATTATCTCATTATGTTTATCTATAGTGGAGTCTTTAGCATTATCTAACTCTAACTGTCTAATTTCTTGTTCTAGCAACATTTGTTCTGTTTTATACTTTTTATTTTGAACAATTTCGTATGAAATTATAATTCCTCTAATAAATGCCTTAAAAGTTTCCCATAATAAAGAAGGCGAGGTACCTGGTGTATCATTTATCTCAAAAAAAAAAATCATTTGTTGTTTTAAGTATTGATAACCTTGTAAGTCATTTAAAATATGTGTATTAAACCTTAAAAAAAAGTTTTTACCCTGCATTCCCTCAAATTTTACTGAAAAAGTCAACGGAGAGTGATCAGAAATAGTACTATTGTGGTATGTTGGATTAATTGTATATGGCATTAATTTCATATCCACTAAAAAATAATCAATTGTTGAATAAGTTTTATGTACCGAAGAATAAAACGAGTATTCCCTTCCTACTGGATTAGCAGATCTCCATACATCTGTTATATTAGTATTTTTTATATATGTATTTAGAAGTTCACTAGTCTTAGATTTTAAATTACTCCTCCTTTGTTTTACTGATTTGTCTAAGTATGGATCTAAAACACAGTTGGTCCCCCCCTATTATCACATTATGGTAATTAAACCATAATATTATATCTATAATTTTATCAAAAAATTGGGGGTTATCAAAATTCGGAGCGTAAATATTTATCATAGTTAGTGGGATTGCATAAATTTCTCCCGAAACTATGATGTACCTTCCCTCTTTATCCGATATAGTATTCTTTAATTTGAAAGGTATACCTTTTCGAATAAGAATAGCCGTACCTCTATATTTAGAAGTAAATGACGAATAATATGTTTGACCTATCCACTTCGCCTTTAATCTCATTTGTGTTTGCTGTTTCATGTGGGTTTCTTGCAAAAAGATTATGTCGCTTTTCAAAGATTTTAGGTGAGCCAAAAATGTTACCCCTCTTTATTGGTTTATTGGCACCCCTTATATTCCAACTACAGAATGTGATTCCTCCATTCTTTATTTGTCTATCATCTTGCATTATATATCAAAATAGTATTCCTGAATCATATGGTGCAAGCAAATACCTCAGAGTTCTGGGTGTTGGGTGGTCATCCCAAGTTTTAAAGTTTATATTACATCTCCTTCTCCAAAAGTACCTTAGATAAAGAAAGAAAAAATGTGATTTAAAGTTGATTACAAAAAAACTAAGCAAATACAAATTTTTATAGTGATTTTTAAAAAAAAGTGAAGTTTAGGTATCTTAGAAAAGATACCTTAAAGACAAAGCCACCTAAGGTGGCGAAAAATGTATGGACTTCCATTGGTGTAGTTTTACATTGAACTCCAATCCCTTATTAACACCTCATAAAAAGCTACAGACCGTCTCATATCTTGTTTATTCTTATTTAAATTTATCAAACTAGCACTAGTAATACCAAAAAGTTTCAGAGAAAAAATATTAAAAAGTAAAAAAATAAAAAACCAAATATAAAACACAACATATTCTCAGTTCTATAAGTATTTATGCCTTTCCAATTTATCTAACCAACTACCATACAAGCAGGTACCGAGGGGTTAAACACAACCTCATTCCTGGATCTTTACCAAGTTTATGCTGCGCCAAACTCCTTCCCACACAAGAAAAATACGTTAGTAATATTATAGACATTTTGGTTAATTACTATTTATAAGCATATATCATTTATAAGTATATATCAGTAATATTAGTTCATTTCCCTTTTTAAATATATAAACCATAACTTATACAATCCCATTATTTCTTTCCCCATCATTAGTTGATTAATTATAATTAGAATATAATGGTTAGATATTTTCTTAAATCAATAGTTAGTATTAATATTATCTCGTCCATGTCCCTTATACATTCCTTCATTACTTCTGTATCTTCAACGTCCTTTTGTTTATCTTTGAGCTCTTCATTCAAGGTGAAATATGGACAATGTTCTCAAATACACATTCCAGACAGATAAGCTTGGTAACTGTCTGGAAAAATCCGCCATCTTAGCCAGTTCAAAACTATATCTTAAAAGTTAAGAAATTCAATCTTCCTCCTCGTCGACATCTTCTTCCGATGCTTTCGATGCTTTTTTATGATATCTTCTGCATACTTAAAAGCTTTTTCGGGATCCATAAATGAGCGCGCAGTTCCGTTATAAGTAATTTTCATTTTTGCTGGATAGACCACCCCATATCTGACATGCGGTATTCCTCTCAGTATGTTTCTTGTCTGTGTAAACAAGTTCCTTCTCTGGACGACCTCCGGAGGATAATCACGGAAAAATCGAATATTATCCCCACGATATATCAAATTCTCCCCATGAACAATCTTATTCAGTATAAGTTCCACTGAAGAGATGTCGAAAAATTTCACAATTATCTACCTTGTAGAAGCATTTATGTCTCTTGAGACACGTCCAACTCGGTGAACGATATCTATTCTTGATTCTTCCGGCAGTTTAAAAACATCTTTGAGTAAGTCAGCAACGAAAGTACGTGTTTGAGATCCATGTCCTTCTCGCCCTTCTCTTACTCCAACAATTCTCAAATTCTGCCTTCTCGATCTCGCTTCCAAGTCCAAACATTTGTCAGTCATTCTTGCAAGTTTTTCTTCTTCAGCTCTCTTTGATTTTTTCAAACTCTTTATTTCCGTAATCATCTCTTTCATGTCATTTTCCATCTCTTCCATTCTCTCATCAAGGTCGCCCATCTTATCATTTACACCAGTAAATTTCTTATTATAATCATTTTCGATTCTAGCACATTCTGATTTAAGTTTGTTATCAAACTCATTATGTTGCTTCTTCAGCACCTTTAACTCAGCACAAGCATTATCCATTTTTTGAGAGAATATCTCCATATTAGGCTCCATACTCTGCATCTTTTCCAGTGTCGTATTAATTGTAGCAGTTATATCTAAAAGCATTTGCTTTACCTCCTTCTCCTTCTTTTCTCCTTTTGCAGCCATTTCCAGCTCAGATCCTTGGCTGTAAGACTCTTCTTCTGAGCCTTCTTCTGTTGTTTGCAGAGTATCCAAAACTTTTTCAAGCTGGAGACATAGTAGTTTTCTTAGGTGCTCGTGAGCTTTTCTCTCTTCTCATTTAAAAGTCCCGATTTTGACCGTTAAACTCCCGATTTTAGCATTGTTTTCTGATGATGTCGCCCTTATGCGATGCCAAGCAGCTCCGGTGAGTTATTTTTAGAATCGGTCCCGACTTTAAAACAGCTTTTTAGCGATTTTACGGGAGAGGAGCTCAATGCAGCGCCCTTAGTGTTCCATGGCGCTACCGGAAGTCATTCTCTATAGTCCCATATGTGGGATAATAAATGATTGGTTATTCACCCACTGTTCACTAACGTTATGCAGGGTGTCTTTTATATGACCACTTTAAAAGCCTACACTCATTGTAGTGTGCGATGTGTATCAGTAAATTATTAAGCAAATATTCTTCTACTGTATTCCTAATGGGAGCAGTATTTTTAAGTTGATTATGCTTTCAGCAACTGATTTCAGCACAAAGAACACAGTCTGTACTCAATCTCTGGCTCGGTCTCTGGGTCATAACTGACATTAGGGTAGCTTGTAATGGGAATGATCTCATAAGCATGATTGCGTATATTTGGAGTGACAGCATACCCACCAGAGCGGAGATTGGGGGTGTCATTAGGTATACAAGTACACTGAGCTTGCTAGTTCCTATGAGATGAAAGATAGTTTCTTTATTGATATCCAATAGTCTCAAGATATTGCTGATGGCTCATTATCAGCCAATAGAATGGATAGTTCCCTTTCATCATACAGCAAGAGGCTTACATAGTGTGTGTTAATAAGTTAATAAGTCATGTGACTTCGATATAAAATTGAAAGATTAAACGAGAACTTACCGTTTGAAGTTTGATCTTTATTTTATGAGAAGTTGAAGTGAGGGATTACGTGCCCTCCACTCCCAACCCTACTTCTCATAAATATCATTCAGTAATTCTAAGGTCGTTAATCTTTCTATAGCTTAAGTTCAGCAACTAGTCTGTGGGTACATACAGCTGCTCTGAAATTTGACGCGCATGCGTGCTGGCAGGCTCTTCACTTATTGCCTCACTTCAACTTCTCATAAAATAAAGTTCAAACTTCAAACGATAAGCTCTCGTTTAATCTTTCTATTAAACACTACAACCTCCAATAAGCTATGAACTACAATGGACTATTATTGTTATTATTGCACCACTATTGTTTGTTTTTTGTGTGTATGCATGTGTGTGTATGTGTGTATGTATATAGATGAATGTGTATATATACACACTGAACTTTTTTTTCTCTCTCGTTTATCATATTGTTTACAGAGTACTATGTTTACATATTCTGTTGTGCTGTAGCAAGAGAGAATTTCATTGTTCTATCTGGGATATATGACAATAAAACACTCTTGACTTGATCCATGCGATCCCCAGACTGCTGTAGGTGGCTCACTCCAAAGACCCCTTGTCCTGCAGCCACCGCTCAAGCTCCATGCACAGGCCACCTCCCTCAGCCTACTTCGGAACCTACAGAGCACCTCCGAACGAGCCCACTCCCCGGCACCCATCCGTGTGCGTTAAGTGTGTTTATAAAGCACTTTCATGATGTCATATCAACCCAAAGACAATGAAATTATTTGGAAATATAGCTACCATGATTTAGAACAAAACTGCAATTGATTGTTTGTAACTGTGATTCCGAATCTTTTGGACTTTGCCAGCAGTTCCATATAGGAATACAAAGTAAATCCTGTTATGTTTTTTAACTCCTGCTTTAATTTTAATTACCGAAAGTGATTTTGAAGAGCTTTTAAAGTGATTTTTATTTATTTTTAATATTTTTGTACTTAATTATTTATAGCGCTTCAATGTTTTGAATGTCAATAGAATGAAAAATAGAGTTGAGGTTTTAGGTTAATGCCTGACCTGCTAAGCATTTCATTTTCTTTTAGATTTTAAGTGTTTGTATTATTTTTTACTTAGATGGACAATCATCAATTCAACAGTGATGTCCGGAGGCATGGCCCACAAGATGATTTTTCCCAAATATGGAGAAAGGGAAATGTTCAGAAAAATGGAAGCATAAGAAAAGTAATCTACAATTTCAGCCATGTAACATGAAAAGTTGTGAGCATTATTGTGAAAAATATGGAAATAATTTCCTTCATGTTGGTTTTGAATGAACAAAAAGTTGTGTGCCTGACAATAGCTCTGACGTTATTAATATATTTTAATATTTACTTAAATAAGAAAATAATAGCCATGATCACATTGAGCATTGTGCTGCAACCACTTGACCAGGAATTCAGACACAGTTTGAATATCCTTACTTATTATGACATTGGGCCAATTGAAATTATGCAGGGTTTCAGTAAGTTATTTTCAGTTATTACCCACTTGTCCTGTATTCTCCTCACAAGTGCAACAACCTCACCGGATGGTTCTTTTGCTACCTCTCTACATTGGAGCAATATACAGGGGCTATTTAACTTATCATCCATGTCTTTGGGATGAGGGAGGAAACTTGAGCGGCAGAGGAAACCCATGCAGTCACAGGGAGAACATGCAAACTCTATACAGACAGCGAAAAATATATAAAATCATACCTGGGTTATTGGAAGTGGGACAGCGGAACCAACTGTGATGCTTCCAAAGTTCATGATGTAGTAGAAAGTTCAAGAAAACAACAGTGCGGAACAAACGGAGTTGGCTTGAATTTAATCAAAACTGAATATCTGAAAGTTGAATGGATCATTCATTTTATAATCACTGTTTAAATTGATCAACATGACGTCATACTTCATACCTTTGGGCAGGAGATGCAAGCTCTGTGTTATATTTCACTATCTAAGGTCCTGTTGGGGCCTTGACATGATGAATCATAACCTTGAGCTCGTGGTCCATCACCATCTACCACAGAACACTGAAGCATCAATATGCTGTCACTGAAATGAAAACCATCTACTTACTGGTGCCCTTTCCGTGGGCTAGGCAAGCAAAGTTCATTAAATGGATTTTGATTGAATACTTTATTGTCACATGTGACAAGTCACAGTGAAATTCTTTCCAGGCAAGGTATGCAAATAGTCGTCTATAAAGGGCGCTTACAAAGTTAAAAATCCCCCTCCCCCTCATGCCAGTTCACCCTTGTTCTTCCCTCTCCCCCCTCCCTCACCGTGGTGAACCCACGCTGGGTCCCCATTGTCCATTGTCTATCTCCCCCCCCATCACAGCGGTCCCCCCATGACGGGTCCCCATTACTCTTCCCCCTCTCTCACAGCGGTCCCACACGCCAGGTCCCAAATACTCTTCCCCCTCTCTCACGGCGGGTACCCACACGCCGCATCCCCCTTTGTTCCTTCCCTCGGCAGTGACGTCTTCACTTCCACGTGTCCGTCGGTCGGCGCCATCATCGACCTCTCCCCTAACGCTGCCGAGTCCGCTCCAGACGCCTCCATGGCACCGGCCCAGGCCCCAGCTGCGGGCTCCGCCGACATGCAAAAATGAATTAACCAGCATATGCCTGAATTATTTAGTTGCACATAGAGGATACGGTGCTAAAAAGAAACAAAAGAGTAAATCTTAAAACCAGTATAAATAATGAAAAGGCTTGTTATTTGGTCATGCTTGAGTAAATTATTGTTACATTGGTCAATTTTGTGCTGTTTGTTACCATTTTGTTTTTCATTGGAAAAAATTTGGAAATTACCCACGAACATTCGGAAATTATTTAGCATATAAATTGCAATCATAGCTTTTTTGTCATATCCCACTTATCTTTATTGGTATTCATCAATAATTCACTTGTAGTTAGGCCTTATAATATAAACAATTTATATTACATTATATTATAAGATTAGGTGTGATGTGAAAAACATTATGATAATATTTAAAGAGCAACAGCAATAATTTCGGAAGAGATTTAAACAAAACAATCTAATGTTTTTACTACTTCAATAAATTCCCTCTGTCCTGTTCATGCAAGTGTAAGAAGGTGCTCCACTGTGCTGCCTTTACACAAATGAGGGTTGAACAGTGGTGTAACTGCCTTACAGTGCCCAGGAGATTTGTGAAAGGTGTGGATAGAGTGAATGTGGAGAGGATGTTTCCACTAGTGGGAGAGTCTAGGACCAGAGGTCATTGCCTCAGAATTAAAGGACGTTCTTTTAGAAAGGAAATGAGGATGCAAAGTCAGTGGATATATTTAAGGCAGAGATAGACAATAGGTGCAGGAGAATGGGGTTAGGAAGGAGAGATAGAATGGCGTAGACTTGATGGGCTGAATGGCCTACATCTGCTATCTCTTATGATCTTATGCACACTGTGAGTTTCCTCTGCATGCCCTAGTTTCCCCCCACATCCCAAGGATGTGTGGGTTTGTAGGTTAGTTGGCCTCTGTAAACAAAAATACCTGTGATGTTTAGTAGCAATGTTACAAAATTTTGAGATTTTAAAAATAAAGTCTGCAATTTATCTCATCAGATAAAGCATAAAATGAAGTTTAATTTGACACATAATTCACTTTCACATCTTCAGTATTAAAAAAGTTATGGCCATTATCATACTCAGAAATTAGCATCTAGTTCCCTATTGCTTTTCCATTGACTTAACACAAAAGCTGTGATCGAGGACAGTTAAAAGCCCATAACTTTCTTAAAAAGTATGATAACTGAAAGAAATTTTCAGGTATTATATATTGAAGCATTCTGAAACAAATATGAAACAATCTTACTTCGAAGACATGAAAGTAAAGCATATAATTAGTTAGTTACCTAATTGTAGCTAATTACAAAATTCAATTACTAGATCTAAACATCTATCAATTTCTTAAGAATAGATTAACATTTTTAAATAGCCTAAGTGTCCAAATAACATTCACACAATAATTCACAATATAACATACTTTTAAAATCTAATTTTCATGAATTTACAGGCCAAATGGAAGGATTGAATGTTTAATACCTGTAAATTAATGGGCATTTAATTCATCTTGCGAGTGAGGATTACTGGAACGCGATCTTTTGGAACGTTCATTTGCGGTGAATTTAACCCCGTATTGGCATGAAAAATACTGCCGTTAATTCGGGGAATAAAATCACCGTGTCGCATGACAAAATGTGAATTAAAGGCTTCTTAAGAAGCACTTTTATACATTTAAAGAAAGCACTTTCGTTTACCTGTCCATTGTGTGAAATCCGTCCCCGTTATCGGCGTTGACGCTTCAGGAGCTGCTTTTAAAATGACTGTAGCGCTGACATTGACGATTTAATAAAAATAAAAAATTCACAATACGCCGGTAGGAACGATTTTGTCAGCCAAGGTTTGTACTCCAACAAAATATTTCCAGGACAAGGGAGGAGAAACCGCGTTTTAACCCCGCCCCCCCCTTAAAGGCGCCAAAATCGCGCACACGGCCAGTGGCAGAATTACAGCGCGACTGAAGGTAAGTTTTGTAACATACCTATGTTTAGGGTGTGTATGAGAAAGTGGGATAACAGAATTAGTTTGAATGGGTAATCGATGGTCAGTGTGGACATGGTGTAACCCTAAACTAAACCAAAGATTGCTTGTGGAAATTAAGACTTGCTATATTTATCCATGGAACCCATTTTATGTTGCATGATCCTTTGGTAGTCTATATTAATTGAAAATCAAAATATAAATAATGATCAACATGAAGTGTAGGGTGAAATTGCAAATAACAGAAACCTGAAGTAAGTATCAGAAAATGGTTAAAAATAAAAATCAATAACTCAGCCTGCATCTGTGGAAAGGGAAACAGAATTAACACTGGAGGTGGAAGGTGCTTTATCAAAAATGGGAAAATGAGAAATGGAATCAGTTTTAAGGTGCAGAGGGGCTGGGGTGGACAATATGACAGGGCATAGTGAATGTTACTGATAAGGTGACTGCAGGGTTGAAGACATAATTTCAGTTACAATGGAGTCATCTGGTCAATAGATTTTTAGTTTAAAATGTTAAAGAAGGAACTGCAGATGCTGGAAAATCGAAGGTACACAAAAATGCTGGAGAAACTCAGCGGGTGCAGCAGCATCTATGGAGCAAAGGAAATAGGCAACGTTTCGGGCCGAAACCCTTCTTCAGACTGGTTAGAGAGGTGGTTGTGGAACTGTCTCCGGAGAGAGGAGAACTTCTTCAAAGTAGGCATACCTTGAGGAGATTTCGCAGTGGAGTAGACAAAGTGTTAAAGAAGTAACTGCAGATGCTGGAAAATCAAAGGTACACAAAAATGCTGGAGAAACTCAGCGGGTGCAGCAGCATCTATGGAGCAAAGGAAATAGGCAACGTTTCGGGCCGAAACCCTTCTTCAAATTTTTAGTTTAGTTTGGGGATACAGCGCGGAAACAGGCCCTTCGGCCCACTGACTCTGCACCAACCAGCAATCCCTGCACATTAACACACACACTACGGACAATTTACAATTTTACCGAAGACCTATATGTCTTTGGAATGTGGGAAGACACCGGAGATCCTGGGAAAAACCCATGCAGTCACAGGGATGGAAACTCTGTACAGACAAGCACCAATAGTCAGGATCGAACCCGGGTCTCTAGCACTGTAACGCAGCAACTCAAGCACTGCGCCACCTTAATAGGGAAAGAAAATGGTTAAATGCTGTGAAATGCAGGTCAGACCTGTTGCTGAACCTGAAACTAAAAAATAAAGTTTGGTACTGCCTAATATATCACTTAAGGTACGTGGAGCGAAAATTAAAATGAGTTAATATCACAGATGAATGATCTTACAGCAGAAATTACCAGTTCATATGCAAACAGAATTCTTTACCTGATATAGTTCAATATTGATCAGATCAGATCAGATTAGTTTATTGTCATTTACATCAGAGTGCAATGATGTAGAAAGATTAAACGAGAACTTACCGTTTGAAGTTTGATCTTTATTTTATGAGAAGTTGAAGTGAGGGAATACGTGAAGAGCCCGCCAGCCCGCATGCACGTCAATCTTCAGAGCAACTGTATGAAACTACAGACCAGTTGCAGAACTTAAACTATAGAAAGATTAACGAGCCTAGAGTTACCGGATGATCTTTTATGAGAATCAGGGTTGGGAGTGGAGGGCACGTATTCCCTCACTTCAACTTCTCATAAAATAAAAATCAAACTTCAAACAGTAAGTTCTCGTTTAATCTTTCTATTTTATTTCGGTCACGTGAGTGACTACGTGAAGACTTCTAAGCTATGTGGTTTCATGCAGTAACCCAATCTGTGTGTAAAACACTTAAACAGATAAAACCATAAATGGTAGAAAGACATGGGTTATTAACAACATGATGCTAACTTGCATATATGGCCATTGCTCTTAATCGGACCATAGTCCCAATTCACTTTGAGTTAGACAATAACTCATGCAACACTATACAGAATTCTTTCTGCAATCATCCAGACGTATTCAACCAACATTTTATAACTTCTGAAAGTGCACTATGTAAACCTCCTGCTGTTGCAAGAAGATGGACACATGGAAATATCCATTCTATTGGCTGCTAATGAGCCACCAACAATCTCTTGAAAACTATTAATTAACAATGAAGAAAGTATCCTTCATTGCATAGGTACCCGCAAGCTCAGTGTACCTGTATACATAATAACACCCCCAATCGCCGATCTGGTTTATATGCTGTCAACTCCAACTTGTACCCAACCATGCCCGTTTAGCTTTATGAGATCATTCCCTAACAAGCTACCCTCATGTCAGTTATGACCCAGAGACCGAGCCAGAGATTGAGTAAAGGGTATGTTCTTTGTGCTGAATCAGCTGCTAAAGCATAATCAACTTAAAAGATTCTGCTCCCATGAGGAAAACCAGTAGATTAATATCTGCATAATAATTTACTGATATACATTCCACACTACTATGAGTCTAGGCTTTAGAGCAGTCATATAAAATACACCTTGCATGATGTTAGTCAACAACGGGAGAATAACCAATCATTAATTGTCCCACTTATGGCATTATAGAGAATGACAAAGTAGCTCAAACAGTGTCAATTGTACTATAACATAATCGCTTCTCTGAGCGCAAACTGAGAGAAATACAAAGCTCTGCTACTTCTGTTTAAAAGTAGCTCACATGTCTTCTCCACAAAGTCCCATACAATCGTGCAGAGCAAGCTGCATGAGAAATAAGCTGAGCTAGTCATCACTCGTGACTTTGAGTAAATAGGAGCTTCTTTCAGGCGCCTTACCATGGACACTCTGAATGAATAGGCAAATTTGGCATTATTAAATTTCATGTTGCCTCATCTTTAATATCTTAAGAGGCATCTACTGATAAACCCTTGAGTCTTATTAGCTACAAAATTTGCGTGTCATCTATAAACTCCATGACACAATGCCCTTTTGATCTGAGTAGGGCAGCATTAGCTTTAGAATCTTTGTAAATAGCCTAGGCCTGAAGACAACCCCTAGGTAGAGCCTAAACTTTGCACCACTGGCTTTGTGATCAAAACACCAGATATATCTGTGCCTCTCGTGAAAAGATATGGCAAAGTATGCATCTTCAAGATCGATTGAGGCCCTCATCCTCTCAATCAGCTAAACTGCTGAAAAACAATTATCCATTTTAAAGTGGGTAATGAGGCACATGATCAGATTAGCCACATCCTAACCTGATTTGGCATGCTCCACTTTGCCAAAGCTTGAGAAATATCAGAAATATACCCCTCTTGTTCTTGGGCAGACTAGACGTCTCTGTATCCACTGGGATAACCATCATTCCCTTTATTGACCATACGGAGGAAACTTTTGGCTTCTCTTGCCGCGGAAGATGCATTTATCTATTCATTTATTTATTTAGCTCATAACATATAATCAGATCTTGATGACTAGAGCTGAAACACAACATCCAGTTGATGTGGGAATACATGATCCCTGTCAACTCTTGACTGTCATAGTCACCACAAAACCTCAGCCTTCTTCCTCAGAATGGAAAATAGCATAATGCAACCCTGAACCAGGAGTTGCTCTGCAGTCCTCTGACTGAAACCACCTGTCAGTCGCCAGCGTGTGCAACACTCTGTCTTCCACCAGCCACTCAATCCAGAATACTGGTATTGAGAGCCTACAGATTATTGTATTATATATATATTTTATTCACAACATGAACCTGCAGATCAGATAAAAAATGCTATATACCAGACAGACTTTCTGCTGGTAGCTACTTATCCTAGAGAGGATGGCAATGAAGTTTCCAACGAACTGGCAACTCTACTAACTGAGCTGAAAGAATTAAACATGTGTTGAGGGAAACCTCAAACTACCTCACTCTCTCAATCACAGATGTTGAGGCAGAGCTTCCCTTGTCAATGTGATCCATATGACCAGCCAGTTGCAACTTAGAGCTTACAGAGGTTGCCATGCAAGGCACCTTACCAATGTCTCTGCATCAACCTGATCTCTCCAGAGACAGTGAAAAGTACGAGACAGCCCATGCTGCCAGTGAATCCAAACCTGGGCGACAGACTGCTCCATTTTGGAATTTACGGCAGTTAATATAGAGACCTTACCTGCCAGCGTTTCTGAGCCCAGGTTGACCTGCTTGTTGGAGCTTCCGCGAAGTTCCATTGCAGACCCATCTGACCACATCGTCAGCCCCACGTTTGCCAAACAGCTCATTTCCAGAGCTCAAGGGCGATTACTTCTTCGGCCTACAGCCTCTTTAGAGCCTTGCTGGAGCTTTACAGTGCAGGTCACGCTACCAGGTATTTCCAGCCTGGTTTGACACCCCGCTCCTTCGATTCCTTCTGCTCCATCGGAGCCTTAGTGGAGCTCAATGAACAGGCCACACCTGCCATAATTACAAGCCTGCCTCGAAAGGCAACTCCGGCCATAATTCTGAGCCTGCCTCGAAAGACAACTCTGGCCAGAATTCCGAGCCTGCCTCGAAAGGCAACTCCTGCGGCCTTCTGCCTTTATTGGAGCCTTTGCTGGAGTTGACTGTGCAGATCAAGCTGCCAGCTTTTCCCCGCCTGGATCAACAGGCTGCTCCTTTGGTCAGCTGCTCCTATGGAGCCTCAGCGGGCTCACTGGACAGGTCAAGCCTGCCATACTGCAAGCTTCGTTCAACAAGCTGTTCTTGCGAGGCCAGCTAGTGACTCCCGACTGCTCCTTTCCATGCCTTAAACGGCGCTTCCTGCTCCTATGAATAGAGGGAGCAAACCCGCCGGAATACTGGAGCTTACCCACATACGATGGTACTGCACCCCTGCAGCCGCCTAACCCATGCAAGTCTTCACTTGCTACATGTCATCTCTGAAGAGATACTGTGCAGGCTGCACATTACTGGCCCTGTAAAAAATGAGCAATTTTGGGAATTATCTCATGCCTTATAGCATTTTGCGAAGGCAACAGCCCCAACTGTGTATTACAGAGAAGTGTTAATACAGCGTTCTGCACTTTCCGAGATATGAGACCCATCTTTTGACTTGCAAACATAATTCTTTGCCCATATATCATCACTGGGATATCTCAACAGATAGAATAGACATATGGAACATCCAAAGAGTCTGGCAGTTTATGTGGACTGGCATATGTCCCGGATACTTTTAGCCAGATCTTCCTCCAGTGAATCTCCTATCCCCAAAGGGATGGCAAATATGTGACAAGAGCTGGTAGCTCCCACATATCATTGATAAATCATGGGATTCAGATATCCTGTTAACATTCCCATAATCGGAGTCACCTCTGTAATATTGCACAATACTCCCCTCATCAGAGTGGAAAGAATACTGCAACCCTGAACCAGGCATATGGCTGGAGCCGCCTGTTAATGCCTCCGGTGCATGGAGCATATTTTGTTCACATGATTAAAATAAAGCATATCCCCCATTAGTTCAGGGATTCGATTGCTTTATCGATATCCACATAGTTGGAATCACTTATGAAAGAATCTCCAACACTCCCCTCTACTGAGCGGAAATTATCATGATGCAACCCTGAACCAGGTGTTGCTCCCACAATGACTGACAGACACACCTCAAAAAGCTTCCTAAGCCAGTAGCTCCTTGCTCCCTACTGGAGCCTCAACTGAGTTTCTTAGGGGAGGAAATAGAACGCAACCCTGGACCAGGTGTTGCCTCCTCAGGCCTCTGGCTGACTCCCTTTCAGAGCATCAATCTGTACAGGCATTGCCCGTGAGATGCTCCAGTGGAGCCCCATTCTGCCATCCCCCCGCTGCTGCTAATCCTTCGCAGCGGTCGCTGACCTGGCCGCGCCGGCAGCCGCAATTTTGCATCCCACCAGCTCCTTACGGAGCCTCCACGGCGGCCTCCAAATCCGGCCGCCTGCTCCCTTTCGGAGCTCCAATGGCGGCAGCTGCACAGGCTGCGCCCGTCAGCTACTCCGGGCCCGCTGCACCTCGTTCCTGAAAACCAAATTGGCTTACCTGCCAGAGCAGTTTCGAACTGCTCCGATTCCTGCTCCATGCGTCGATGTATTGACGCGCATGCGGGCTGGCAGCCCTTCAAGTAGTCACTCACGTGACTTCGAAATAAAATTCCTTATTTGCATGAGTCTCATGGAGTAAACACCATGCATGTTAAGTGTAAGAAGGAACTGCAGATGCTGGTTTAAACCGAAGACAAACACAAAAAGCTGGAGTAACTCAGTGGGACAGGCAGCATCTCTGGAGACAGGGGCAGAAATCCCGGGGGGCAGGGAGGACACGTCCCCCCTCTGTTTTGAGATGTGGGGGACGATCCCCCCCAGTTTTTGTAATCCGGATTTTAAAACGCGATGAAATCTCCGCTTTCCGCGAGACAGTGGGGGTGGGACTGCTGATCGAGGATGCCGATTGGACAAGAGAGATGTCGGTCAACAGGCAATGGGGGCGGGACATGATGATTCAGAGCGATGATTGGAGGAGAGAGGAGTAGGGGGGTGGGACTGAGGATAGAGAGCGGTGATTGGAGGAGGGAGACGTGCCAAAACACTCTCGGCACAGCCCTGCGCCTCATCCGCAGCCAGGATCGATCCCGGCTCTCCGGCGCTGTCCCGTCCCCACCCGTGTGCCCCTCCCAGAGACGTCAGGAGTCAGACGGGAGCTGTACCCCCAGGCCCACAACCAGCACAGAGAAGCAGCGCAAAACCCAGCTCTACTCTGCCTGTCCCGCCAGGTTAACCTACAGCCCTGCCTGGACTTGCGGGAAATATGGCCCAGGCTTACAGTCAGCGTGGAGAAGCAGTGCTGGTGTCCCATCAGTCCAGGCAGGGCTGTAGGTTAACCCGGCGAGACAGGCAGAGTTGAGCTGCATTTAGCGCTGGATTGAGCCTCCGAAGCCTCGCGCGTGTGTGTGTGTGAGTGCGCATGCGCGCGCGGCCGCCAAGAAATTGTGTCCCCCCTGTCCCCCGGTCCCCTCCATATTTAGATAGCGATTTCCGTGCCTGTCTGGAGAGAAGGAATGGGTGACGTTTCGGGTCTTCAGACTGGTTAGGGATAAGGTAAACGAGAGATAAAGACGGACATGTTAACGTGTTAAAAGACAACAATACATTCAACAACAAATGCAAAACAGCAGAATGGTGCAAAGATTGTAGTGCAATCCAAAGTAGTTCAAAACAAAATACTACAGTGCAATAACAGAATAACCAAATGGGATAGTTAAGTGTAAGAGTACTTTGCAGCAGGTCTGGGATGGGGTCTGAAAGAGGAGATTGGCTCAGGAGTCTGATAGCAGTGGGGAGTATCTGTGGTTAATATGACGTCCGAGCTTTCTAGCTCAAGTGTCTTTTCACAGAAGGTAGAAGGGAGGAAAGGGAATGGCCTGGGTTTCAGACATTCTCAACAATACCTCCAGCCTTCATTTTGCAATGCATTATGAAAACAGACTGGATGGAAGGAAGTGACTAGTCTTTGATGGACGAGACTGTGTTCACCACTCTCTGCAAGTCCAGGTGATCAAGAGCAGAGCAGTTGTCTTACCAGACTGAGATGTATCCCAGGATACTTTCTATAGCGCTTTTGTGGAACTCCGAGTGAATCCTTGTGGATATGCCAAATCTTGTCAGGTGCCGAAGAAAATTAAGATGCTCTTGTGCTTTCTTCATCACTGCATCAGTGTGAAGGGATTAGGTTAGGTTGTTGGTGATTTGGATGTCTACAACTTGAAGCTGTTGACCATCTTGACACCAGCTCTGCTGATCAGGACAGGGTTGTGTTATAATGAAAGACATGATACATTTCTAAATCAGGATGGTGTACAAATTGCAGCACAAGTTGAAAGCGGATTTCCAATGTGCCCCTGTTTGTCCTTTTTGGTGTCAAAGTTTTTGAATTTGGGATACATTGCTGTTGAGATATCAAGTATATTCAAAGGGAGATATAAGTAACCAGGGGTAAATTGAAAGTTAACAGGATTGAGCAGGACAATGGAGTTAAGTCCAAAGATCACAGCCACCAGGATGATACTTTTTTGATGGAGTCAGCTCATGGAGCTATATCCCTGATACTATTCAATTTTCTTACATACCTATGTTCCTTTCAGCCATTTCAGATACCTCTCCGTCCATTTTTGGATGAAGACACATGTCTGTTTAAAGTCCCCAAACTTTGCAGTATGTTTTGCATAATGCAAGAAAAGCTTCTACCTTTCTTAAACATCTTTCATTTTATCTCACAAACTGTGTCTTTTCTAAGATCAAACACTTTTGTTTGGAATTTCCTTTGCAGTTTCTCCCAAATGGCAATTCTAAATTCAATGGATTTTCCAGGACATTCTCAGTAATTCTATCCAGCTGATCCACCCTCTCATCATTTTAATATTGTTCTGCGAAAGTGAAATACAGTGTTACGGGCATCTGAAAAATAAACAGAAAATAAAGATATGTTCAACAAGTCATATGACATCAGTGGAGAGGGAAGCGAGCTCAACTCTTCAAGCTGAAGAAGGGGCATTTATCAACATCCCCTAGAGATGCAGAAACCCATTGTGTTTTGTGTGTTTTGTGCATGTTTGTGCATGTTTGTAAACCGCCATCTACGGTTTCTTGGATCTACATTTCAAGTTGATGATATTTCCTCATAATTAGAGATGAAATTATTTGTAAGACTTTTAAGATTGGAAATGAAGCAGTAAGTGAAGGAAAAAACAATAGGGATTCCATTAAAAGGATCAGAAACAGGAGAGATTCATTGATAAGTCTAATAACGGCAGAAGGTAAGAGGAATTATAATGCATCTTCAAGGAAACAATGATTGGGTGCAATGGAAGTAGCAGAATTATATCTGAAATTGTCAAATTCATTGCTGATCTGGGAAGCTTTGATATGTCTTATTAGACGATGATGTGTTAATTCTCTAGCTTACTGAAAACTTCATTGCAAAGGCATAGGAGGCAAGATATGCAGATGTCAGACAGAAACTGGGCTAGAGAATTTGTGACAGGTGACCAGAACCTTGTGGTTATTATTGTGGATTAAATAGGGGTACTCTGCCAAGAAATTAATAATCCTCTCTGTCCAGATGATAAATAGTCTATTTTTGGTGAACTGGTTGTAGTTGTCTGAGATTTTTAGGGAGACCAGTTGTGTGCTAAACTAGTTGTAGTTATCTTGAGATTTTGAAATTGTGAGAAAATGTTGGGAACAATCATTATCTGAGTGGAATATGTTTTAAGTCATTGATGGGAAGATGAAAAGTTATCTATTTGAAATACCAATTCCATTTCTCTATCCACCGAAGCTGCCTGATTTAGTTTAGCTTAGCTTAGTTTAGAGATATAACGCGGAAACAGGCCCTTTGGCCCATCGAGTCTGCACCGATCTGCAATCGCCGCACATTAAGGCTATCCTACACACACTAGTGACAATTTTACACTTATACCAAGCCAATTAACCTACAAATCTGTACATCTTCAGAGTGTGGGAGGAAACTGAAGATCTCGAAAAAAAACCATGTGGGTCATGGGGAGAACGTACAAACTCCGCACAGACAGACCCGTAGTCAGGATCGAACCCGGGTCTCTGGCACTGAAAGCACTGTAAGGCAGCAACTCTACCACTGCACCACCGTGCCACCTTTGCTGAATATTTCCAGCGTTTTCTCTTTATATTACTAAAATCAGGCAGAAAGTAGAAGGGTGACCACCAGGAAGGGCAAAGAGAGTAGACAGGCAGTGCAGGAATCTCCTGTGGTCATTCCCCTCGAAAACATGCATACACTTTTGGGGGGGGGGTAGTTGACCATATAGGAGAAAGCAGCAGCAGCCAAGTCTGTGGCTCTGACTAGGTAATGGGTGAAGTGAGATAGGGTTATATCTAGTTATCATCATTTTGCCTATTATAGGACTTTGCCATCAATCATATAGTCACCACAATTCTTACACTAAAAATGTATTAATTAACTGGGTCAACTTGGAATGTGTAAACTTGTGAAACATGCATAATGTATATCTCCTCTTTCAATCTATGCATTGTGGAGAATCTCTAAATTTCAGCTCTTACCAAAGATTTGTTTGTTCATAATAGGTTCAAGTGGAAATAGGGACGGACAGACAATGGTGTTTGTGCATATCTTAAAAACAAATTAAATAGAAGTCGAGTTTGAAACACATCATTAAATGTGCAAAGTGTTGTCATTTTTCTTTTTCTCCTACTGAAGCGGTGGAGAAAGGGGAAAGATCCACTCTGCTGATCCTCCGGCATCAGTCTGGTTTCTCTGGTAGTTTTACCACGGATCACTTGTGCGATAGCACTGACATTTGGGTAGGAAGGAACTGCAGATGCTGGTTTACACCAAAGATAGACACAAAATGCTGGAGTAACTCAGCGGGACAGGCAGCATATCTGGAGAGAAGGAATGGGTGACGTTTTGGCTCGAGACCCTTCTTCAGACTGAGAGACATTTGAGACTCCAGTTTGAAATTATTTTGAGGTTTAGAGTGGTTACACACAACACACAATTGGCGTTTACATTTTATTATCTTCCATTAATCCTTCTTCTGAGTAACACCTTATCCTCCTTTTTCCATAGTTTTTTTTCTCTCTGTAATCCTCCTTGCTATTGTATGCAGCTCCTGACAAACAGCTTAATGTGTGAAAGAGTTAAAGAAGGAACTGCAGATGCTGGAAAATCGAAGGTACACAAAAATGCTGGAGAAACTCAGCGGGTGCAGCAGCATCTATGGAGCGAAGGAAATAGGTAACGTTTCGGGCCGAAACCCTTAGCTTTATGTGTGAAAGTGGCTTTCAAATACAGTATCCTGTGATTAGATGAAAGCGTTTTCCTCATACTTGGCTGTTGTTAAAAACGTATTTAATTTCATGTCCAAAGATCTGTAATTACACGAATGTGTAACGATGGGATATTAGGTGTAAAATATTCCGTTTTATTTTAGCCTACTACGCCCCATAATTATTGATGTAATTACTTGTTTTATATTTGGCTGGCAAAGTTTAATGCCAGCAATTAATTGATAATGTTAATTGTAATTTTACATCGGAGTCACGTGAGTGACTACGTGAAGAACCCCATTCAGCCGCACGTGCATCATTACGTCAGACGCTTTGGTGCAGGCGGCCGGTTGGAGCAGCAGAGCTCCTCCAGCGGGTAAGTTTAAAACACCTCGAGATAAGTGGAAAACGTAGTCTTGAGGTCGCTTTCTGTGTCGGTGGTTATTTTTTAGTTCGACGTTGCAGAAAGCAAGTACGGTGAAGGCGAGGCGACCCATTGCGAAAAGTGTGGAGGACCGCGGGAGTGCGGTTACCGAAGGCCCGCCTAGTTCACCGACTTTGACTCAAGCAAGGGGGCTTGCAACTGCAGACTCGCTGCCTGGGAGCAGCGTTGCCGCGCCGGTAGGGCGTAAGGCCACATTCAAGTCTGCCAGGCCTATAGACCCAGAGTCGGGCCAGGAGGTTTCACCTCCAGGAGAGTCCGTTTGCTCACGGCTCTCACAAATAGAGCACCTGATGGAGAGGTTGCTCGAGAAGGACTCACTCCGGGAGGAGGAGTGGACTTCTCGCCAGGCTGTTGGAGAGCCTGTGCCAGCAGCGCCAGGAGTAGGGCTGAATAATCGCCCCATCATGGAGGAGGAGGGTGTGTCGGGTCAGGAATATGTTGATGTCGAGGTAATGGCTGTACATAGCCCAAAGGGTGAAGGGCAAGAGGTCTTTGTACCTAATTTGGCTGCTAAATTCGCAATCCCCAAAGAAGCAGGGGAGCCATTGTGGGAAGAATTGGCTACTACAATTAATTAAATGCTCTCCCATCAGCTCCAGGAGCTGACTATGGATGATACGGCTAAAAAATACGAAACCCCAGTTAATTGTGGGTTGTTGAAGGTGCCGGTGGTCAACCATGTTATATGGGGCCAAATGGGGTTGCAGTGAGAGCACAAGAATTGAAGCTCCAGAGGGTGCTCAAATTGCTAGCTGCAGGTATCACTGCGTTCGCCAGAACGGTGGAAGAGGGGCACATGACTGAAGTTCACCAGGATGCTCTGGGGCTTTTGTGCAGTGCACATTTTGAAATGAACTGCCTTAGAAAGAGTGCCATACGCCCCGCCATTTACCCAAAATTTGCAGCACTCTGCAAACCTTATAATGTTCAGTTACCAAATCTGTTGTTTGGGGAGGACCTCGCAAAATGAGTCAAAGAACTGGATGAAGAGGCAAAATCTGTGGGCCTCATTAAAGTGCCAACAACCAGAAGAATGGGCAAAAGGTTTTTCCCCTATCGACGGGGTGCTATCACAGGGACTGGTGAAGGGATTCTCGAACACATGAACCTGGTATCCTGCCACAGGCACAAAGGCAAAGATGAATTTCCCTACGAGGGGCCGGGGGCAACAAGCTCAGTCAAGAAATGTGCAGTTAAGAGACTTTGCTCCTGAAGGAAATAAATTAAGTGGGGAAGATGTTCAAGTTGGGGGCAGGTTACACTTGTTTCTCAAAGAATGGCAGGAGATAACATCAGATCCATTTGTTTTGGGCAGTATAGAGGGGTTTCAAATTGAATTCTACCCTACTGTGTGTCCGCCCACTCAGCATGTCCCACGTCGGACACTCATGTTTTCACAAGAGGAGAATATACAGATACAGGCAGAGCTTGAGATATTGTGCAAAAAAAGGGTTATTGAGAAGTCGGTTCGTCAATCCCATCAGTTTGTGTCAAGTATTTTTCCTAGGTCTAAAAAGGATGGGGGATGTAGAATCATTCTGGACCAGACGAGCCTGAACCTTTTTGTTCAGTATAAACATTTCAAAATGGAAACTTTTTCTACTGCTAAACAGCTGGTTTCCAAAGAGTGTTTTATGGCAAGCATGGATCTCAAGGATGCTTATTACTCAGTGTCTGTTCATTGTGATGATAGGAGATATTTGAAATTTAGCTGGATGAGGCAATTGTGACAATTCAAAGCACTGCCTAATGGGTTAACCTCAGCTCCGAGATTGTTTACCAAATTGTTGAAACCAATTCTTTGCTTGTTCCGAACTCATGGTCATGTGGTAATGGCCTATTTGGATGATATTTTTATTGTAGGGAACATTCGGGAGGCAGCTGAATCATCTGTATCAGTTGTTAAACTCACTTTTGAGCAGTTGGGGTTCATTATCCATCCAGGTAAATTCAAATTAACACCAGTTAAAGTTATTGATTACTTGGGCTTCACCATTAACTCAGATCACATGTTAGTGACTATGCCGAGTGATAAAAGGCAGCAGTTAATTGAAGAATGTGTTAAGCTTGTTGAAGAACAACTACCATCAATTAGACAGGTGGCAAAGTTGAATGGCAAGCTGGTGGCTGCTTTTCCAGCAGTGCAGTTTGGGCCTCTGCATTATCAACAATTACAACGAGCAAAAGAACAAGCATTGAGAGCACATGCAGGCCATTTTGACAGGACTATCAAGTTGCCAACAGAAGCCATTTCTGAGATACAATGGTGGATTATTAATGTTGCAACTAGCTCCAGGAAGGTTTTGGTTGACCCATCTTCTATAGTTTTACAGACTGATGTCAGTGGCCTAGGTTGGGGTGCTATTGACATGGGTTCCAGCTGTGGAGGCAGATGGAATAGTGATGAGGAATCCCTTCTGCAATTGCGAGGGATCAATTATTTAGAGCTTCTGGGAACATTTTATAGGCTTAAAGCTTATTGTTTTACCAAAAGTCAGGTGCATGTGCAGGTTCAAATTGACAACACTACAGCAGTAGCATATCTGAATCATATGGGTGGAGTCAAGTCGAAAGCTTGTGATAGGTTGGCTAATCAGATCTGGAGCTGGTGTATTGACAGAAACATTTGGATTTCAGCAATCCATTTACCTGGTGGATTCAACATAGTCGCAGACACAAGGTCACGACATTTCAATGACAACATAGAATGGATGTTGAATCATGATATATTTGAAAATGTTGTTGCTCGCTTTGGGATACCAGATATCGATTTGTTTGCATCCAGACTTAACCATCAGTTGCCTAAATATGTTTCATGGGAACCAGATCCTGGGGCAGCAGCGGTTGATGCGTTCTCGCTGTACTGGGGTGGAATGTTTATATATGTATTTCCTCCATTCTGTCTCGTCAGTCGATGCCTGCAAAAAATAAAGCAGGACTCCGCTTCAAGAGTATTGGTGGTACCCGACTGGCCTACTCAGCCATGGTATGCTCATGTTTTGGAGATGGCTACTGAGCCTCACATGATTGTTCCCAAACACAAAAGCCTACTGATGAACCCTGTAACTGGAGATCAGCATCCTTTACATGATCGTATTGATCTGTTAATTTGCAGATTCTAAGGAGACCATACCTGGGGAGAGGACTATCCGAGCGCACCGTGGATGTTATCACTGCGGCCTGGAGGGATAGTTCCCAAAAGCAGTACATCTCTTCGATAAGAAAGTGGGAGGTGTTCTGTTTACGGCAGAATATATCATATCAAAATGCAGGCATCCCAAATGAGCTAGAGTTTTTGTCAACTCCCTATTTCGATCAAAAGTTAAGCTATGGTGCGATCAACACAGCCAGAAGTGCTCTGTCTTCATATTTACCCATGGTGTCAGAATTACATGCAGTGGGGACACATCCATTAGTCTCTAGATTCATGAAGGAAGTTTTTAATTCCAATCCTCCCAAGCCCAGGTATTCGGTTATCTGGAATGTGAGCGAAGTTCTAATGCTGCTTCGCCATGGGCTCCTGTCACAGTCCTATCTCTAGCCAAACTCACCATGAAGGTGGTCATGCTTATGGCATTGGTATCAGCCCAACGTGTGCAGACATTACAGATGCTGCGGCTAGGCAGCATGGAGGTATCAAAAGATGCCATCATTTTTTAATGTTTATGATCTGTTCAAGCAGAGTAGAATAGGGGCGACAGGGTGTAAGATTATTTTTTCGGCATACCCCAAGGATTCCCGCCTTTGTGTAGTGTCATGTTTGTCCCATTACATTGAGGTTACCAGAACTTTGAGGGGAACAGAGTCAGCATTGTTCATAAGCCACAAAAAAACGCACAGTAAGGTGTCGGTGCAAACTATCTCAAGGTGGCTAAAGCTGGTTCGGGTAAGCGCTGGGATTGACACTGACAATTTAAAATCTCATTCCACCAGGGCGGCATCAACTTCAGCGGCCAGGGCGATGGCCGTTCTTATAGACCATATCCTCGCGGCCGCAGGATGGTCCAGTGAACTAATGTTCCAAAGGTTTTATCATAAGCCAATTACAAGGCTGGGGGGTTTTGCCGATTCTGTTTTAAGTTCAGTTATATAGTTTTCCCCTGGGATAGAGGGGTTACTCTTGTTTTCTTTGTAAATAAACCATTAATTCGTTAAAGCAATGTTATGGTTGATGCATTATTGATTATTTAATTATGTTGAGTCAATCAATGCAGTGAGAGGCTGGGATTTGAATCTGCGGCATGAAATCACAGAGCTTTGAAATCTTCACATAGTCACTCACGTGACTCCGAAGTAAAATAGTGAGATTAAACGAGAACTTACCAGTTTGAAGTTTGATCTTTATTTTATGAGGAGTTACGATGAGTGACTACGTGCCCTCCACTCCCAGCCCTCATAAATGTCATCTGGTAGTTCTAGTCTTCTTTTATCTTACTATTATACTTCAGTCACTATTACCTATGATTTCACACCACTGCTTTGAAGATTGACGCACGTGCGGCTGAACGGGGTTCTTCACGTAGTCCCTCATCGTAACCCCTCATAAAATAAAGATCAAACTTCAAACGGGTAAGTTCTCATTTAATCTTACTATTTTACAGTAATAAATCATAAAGTAACTTTTCTACCCCAAACATAGTTTTCCACTGAGTGCTTATCCTACACACACACCGACATAAAAACACAAAGTGCTGGAGGAACTCAGCGGGTCAAACTCGTTAAGGTCCGCCAGCACTTTGTGCTTTGATCAAGATTCCAGTATCTGCAGTTTTTTGTGGATCCTCGAGCTGATATAAGGTTTCCTGCCAGATAATTCATGGTAATCATTGACTGAAATGTCTTGTCTGTTGTGAGATTACTGCTTTGTAAACTAAGATGTCTGAAAGCTGAACCACCTATTCCTGGGTTTCAATAACATAAGAGGATCTTTATAATTACTGTACATCTTCCCATGGTAGAAAATACACAGAAATATGATTTTGACAGATTGAATTCTTCATTCACCTTTCCCAAACTAAGAGTAAGAGATTGCAAATAATAATCCTCCATAGCTCTTGATCATATAATCCCCACCAATGAGTCATAATAGGAAAATAAATCCCTTCAGAGCATCTTTTATTTTGCTATTTTGCCCCATGCATGGGACTTATACACTGCTTAAACACGGATACATTTCTAATCTTGCATAATTGTATACAGCATGATGTTGAACTGCCTGTTTGAGATATTTCTTATTCAGTATATCCCCTATCCATTCAGTGTTCACTACATACTTGTTTGCAGCTTCTACAAACAGAATGAATCTTCTCAAATTCTATACTAAGTCACAAAAGGATAATTTGAGGACTGAAAATTAAAAAAAAATCTGCATGATAATATAGCAGTGTTCCGTGCATTCGTATAGATGAATTTGTGTGTTCGGGTTCTGAATTTGGTGTCCCAATTCTTGTGCTTTGCTCATGGGAAAATCAATTCAGAGATATAATACTGAACATGAAACATTTTTTATGTAAACTTCCAGGCAACATTATAGGAATCTGAGGGGTAACTTTTCACACAAAGGGTGGGGTGGTGGGTGTTATGGAACAGGTTGCCAGAGGAGGTAGTTGAGGCAGGGACTATCACAACCTTTAAGAAACAATTAGACAGGTATTTAGATAGGACAGGTTTAAAGGGATACTATAACCATATAACCATATAACCATTACAGCACGGAAACAGGCCATCTCAGCCCTTCAAGTCCGTGCCGAACACTTTTTTTTCTTTTTTTTAACTTCCCCCTCGTCCCATCTACCTGCACTCAGACCATAACCCTCCATTCCTTTCCCGTCCATATACCCATCCAATCTATTTTTAAAGGATAAAATCGAACCTGCTTCCACCACTTCCACTGGAAGCTCATTCCACACAGCTACCACTCTCTGAGTAAAGAAGTTCCCCCTAATGTTACCCCTAAACTTCTGTCCCTTAATTCTCAAGTCGTGTCCCCTTGTTTGAATCTTCCCTACTCTCATTGGGAAAAGCTTATCCACGTCCACTCTGTCTAACCCGCTCATAATTTTAAAGACCTCTATCGTCCCCTCTTAACCTTCTGTGCTCCAAAGAATAAAGACCTAACTTGTTCAACCTTTCTCTGTAACTTAGTTGCTGAAACCCAGGCAACATTCTAGTAAATCTCCTCTGTACTCTCTCTATTTTGTTGACATCCTTCCTATAATTATGTGACCAAAATTGTACTCCATACTCCAGAATTGGCCTCACCAATGCCTTGTACAATTTTAACATTACATCCCAACTTCTATATTCAATGCTCTGATTTATAAAGGCCAGCACACCAAAATCTTTCTTTACCACCCTATCTACATGAGATTCCACCTTCAGGGAACTATGCACAGTTATTCCTAGATCCCTCTGTTCAACTGCATTCCTCAATTCGCTACCATTTACCATGTACGTCCTATTTTGATTTGTCCTGCTGAGATGTAGCACCTCACATTTATCAGCATTAAACTCCATCTGCCATCTTTCAGCCCACTCTTCTAAATGGCCTAAATCTCTCTGTAGACTTTGAAAATCGACTTCATTATCCACAACACCACCTATTTTAGTATCATCTGCATACTTACTAATCCAATTTTCCACACCATCATCCAGATCATTGATGTACATGACAAACAACAGTGGACCCAACACAGACCCCTGAGGCACCCCACTAGTCACTGGCCTCCAACCTGACAAACAGCCATCCACCATTACTCTCTGGCATCTCCCATTTAGCCACTGTTGAATCCATCTTGCTACTCCACCATTAATACCCAACAATTGAAACTTCTTAACCAACCTTCCATGAGGAACCTTGTCAAAGGCCTTACTGAAGTCCATATAGACAACATCCACTGCTTTACCCTCATCAATTTCCCAGTAACCTCTTCGAAAAATTCAAGAAGATTAGTTAAACATGACCTTCCAGGCACAAATCCATGTTGATACTAGACCAAGTGCAGACCCGTTGGGTCTGTTTCCCCAACGTGCGTTTGCTGGGGGGGGGGGCTGCGGCGTCACACTAACCACACACCTCTCTCTGTTCCTCCAAAGCACGGTTGGGTCTGTTCCTCCAAAGCACGGTTGCGGGGTTGGAATCTGGCACCCACAAACACACACACTTATCACACCCCTTGATATTATCTTAATTTTATTAATTGGCTTCTTATATCCCATCTCCACCCTATCCACTGATGAATAGCCCTCACCTCTCAGGTGTGTCTAGAGGGGGGGCAGAGAGAGTGTGCACAGACAGAGTGGAAGAGAGAGAGAGAGAAAGAGGGCAGAGAAAAAGATAAAGATAGAGGGAAGAGGGGTGAGGGAGAGAGGGGTGGGAGGAGGAGGGGGAGCAGAGGGAGAGGGTGAGGAGAGGGAGATGGGATGGGGGAGGGGGAGAGAGGTGTGGGGAGGGGGAGAGAGGTGTGGGGGAGGGGGGAGAGATGGGGGAGGGAGGGGAGGAGGGAGATGGGGTAGGGGAGGGAGGGGGAAGAGTGTGGAGGGAGAGGGGGAGGGGTGTGGGGAGAGAGGGGAAATAGAGGGGAGGGAGAGTGGAAGGGGGAGGGGTAGGGACAGTCCATCTGTTCCCCATTCCCTATCACCCCCAATCCTCTTTCTCTATTCCCACACACATAATGACGCGCTTTGACACAGGTTGCGGGGGTGGGGGGAGGGGCTGGGGCTGCTGCAAAGGCATATGTAAATGGATCCATTCCGATTGGACATCTGTGAGCATTGGGCATTGTGACATTACACGATGGAACGTTCACCAACATTCTATGGGTGAGAGCTGTTTTTTTAAACATTTTGAAATTTTGTGGTGGGATGGGGGAGAAGGATTTTATTAAAAATGTGTACATAAACACGACGAAATTTAATCAGGAGTGGATACTTGGAATGAAAAGTGAAATCTCTACAGAAATGGAAAAAAATCTCGGCGTTTCTGCGTGTGGTGTTGGCGTAGCAATGAATCAAAGGAAGGCTGGCACCCACAAGACAGGCAGAAACACACACAGGCAGAAACACACACAGAAACACACACACACACACACAGAGTTTTAAATATAGATAGATGGGCCAAACACAGGCAGGTGGAACTAATGGAGATGGTACGTTGGTCGGTGTGGGCAAGTCAAGAGTCAAGAGAGTCAAGAGTGTTTGTTTGTCATATGTCCCGGATGGGACAATGAAATTCTTACTTGCTGCAGCACAACAGAATATGTGAATATGTAAACATAGTACATAACGAGGAAAGAGAAAAAAAAGAAAAAGTTAAATAACTAACAAATAATCAATAATAATATTGATTATTGGGCTGAAGGACCGGTTGGGCTGAAGGGCCAGTTTCCATGCTGTATGACTGTAACTCCATGACTCTATTTAAATCTAAATATCAGAAAGCATTGTGCTACTAATTCTCAAGTCTTCAACAGAGAGATTAAATTGGAGGCAGTAATGACATCCACAAAGGAATCCAAATTACACAGTACAGAATCAATAATGGGTCTTAAATTTCCCATCATCTGCACCAAATATCCTTAATACTAATATATACAGGTTTTTCCTCTCGGTATGTGTCAATGTGTCACTTTTATTAAATGGCTGGGTTCATATTGTAATACATCTAAAGTATAATATAAATTTGCTGATTCTTTACTCCACTATTTTTGTTGCTACACCAAGAGCCTCAAACTGTCAAAAGATGAAAAAGAGATTTTAAGCATCGACTTGACCTAAAATCAGTTGCTTTACAATATATTGTAACATTCTCGTGTGCTGAAAGATTATTAGAATCTCAAGGACATACTGCTAACATTAGTGTATTGACAGGTATCACTTTGTCTGCCATTGGACTTTTTTAAAGAGACTTACATGAGCAACATTGCTGCTGGTGAGAGCCGACTGCATAAAATCAAATTCACTTCAAATCAATAGACTTGTGCTGACAAAACAGTGGCCTGGATGTCTCTCTGCACCAATTAATCGAACCCTTCTTAAGAGTTTCTCCCTGCACTTAACATTTATCTTGTGCAGTGAAAATATTTTATGAAAATTATTTTAAAGTTATGAAAAAGACAAAGAATTACATTTAAAAAAAGGCAAACATAAAATGTAGAAAGACACGTGGTATGGATATATTTAACAAACATGCCATAGGGCTAAATTAAGATTGCACTTTGTTCATCTCTTTCTGCTTTATTTTGACACTAATATAGGTAGTAAACAGATTATTGATGACAAACTAACCATGTACAGAGCATCTCATCATGCGACGTATTGATTGAGTGAAACTAATAGACTGATTACGAAGAGATGACATTATACTGCTGTATGACAAGATGCTTGCCTGGTCCATTTTGTGCAGAATCATTTAAGTAAAACTGTCAGACTCTAGCTCAGATCTGTGATTTCAGAATTATATATGGTATTGAATCTGTAGAGACATGTGGAGGTTGAGGGGAGGCTTGATAGAAGTATATTCAATTATTAGAGGCATAGATAGGGTAGACAGTCAGAACATGTTTCTCAGGGTGGAAATGTCCAACATGAGAGGGAATAGCTACAATACAATACAATACAATAATACTTTATTAGCCAAGTATGTTTTGCAACATACGAGGAATTTCATTTGCCAAGTCAGTCATACAAATAAAAAGCAACAGAACACACAAAATACATTTTAATATAAACATCCACCACAGTGACTCCTCCACATTCCTCACTGTGATGGAAGGTGAAAGAAAAAGTTCATTCTCTTCCCTTCATTGTCCTCCCGTGGTCAGGGGCCTCGGGCCTTTCATTGACGGGACGATCTTATTCCTGTAGCCGGCAGCGTTCAGGCCCTTCATGTTGGGGCGATCACTCCTGCATCGGGGGGTACATCAGCGCGCCTACGCCGAGCGATCCGACCCCGGGTCGGGGCCTATCGAACCTTCTGCGACGTTGGAGATCCCGACATCCCCAGTCTCTCCCGAGACTGCGAGCTCTCGATGGTAAAGTCCATAGGCCACGGTTGGAGCATCGATCCCAGGCGAGGGATCAGCTCCGATGGTAAGTCCACACCCAGTGGTAGGGCTCAAAGTCAGTCCCGAGCGAGGCCTCCAGCTCCAAGATGATAGGCCGCAGAGCGACCGAGATTACGACCTGGAAAGTAATCGCATCTCCGGCAGGGTAAGAGATTGAAAAAAAAGTTTACCCCCACCATCACCCCCTCCCCCACATAAAACAAACCAGAGAACATTAAAACAAACTTTCAAAACACACTATAAATAACAAAAAGAGACAAAAAAACAGACAGACTGTTGGTGAGGCTGCCAATCGTACATTAAACTTTTAGTTTCTCAGCTATAAGATGAGAAAGGGAAAGTTTAATGGAGATGTGCGTGGCACGTTTTTGGTTGTGGGGGCCTGGAACGCAATGCCAGGGGTGGTGGTGGAGGCAGCTACATTTGTGGCATTTAAGAGGCTTTTAGATCGGCACATGGAAGTGCAGGGTATTGAGGGATATGGATCATGTTCAGGCATGCTGTGCTGGGCTGCACTGTTCTATGTTCTCCTTCAGAGAGGTTCAAGGAATTCAGTGTTCTCACACTGGCATGTAGTGTAACTTAGAGGGGAAGAGAGGAGTACATCACCTGTAGTGTCCCAAATGTCAGTTTTAATAGACTGAAAGTCATGGGCAGTATCCCCATAATTTCTTGACATGGGTACCTTGTGCATGGTCCACCAGACTGCAGTTGCCTGCAACAGATATAAAGACCCTGAACAAGAGAATAGCGTGAACAGCAAACAGAAATAAATTATATGGAAATGAAGAGTAAATGGTTGATCAAACATGATCCATGACAACAAATAAACAGCGATATTCTGCTTTAAAATGTTGTGGAGATCATTTTCCTAACATTGAAAAAAAAGCATAGCTTTAAACATTAATTTTTAGGTTCAGCTGTAATTTTGTCAGGGAATCATTAACAGAAGAGACCAACCAGTATTTTCTCTTTTTATGACATTACATTCTTTGTGCTAAAAGGCATTTTTGTTACACTGGAGTGTTCACTGATGAATCATTTGCTTTGCATGCACGCATAATTTAATCTTTTTTTTGAAGATTTATGTAATTCATATAAATTAGACCTCGTTTAGCCTGCGCAATTCTGAAAATGTGGCATTTTGATTAAAGGAGTTATTTATTGCTGAGCATCTGCCCAAGTATCCAGAGTAATGTGCATTCTGTATTTGGTCAGGAAGGCTGTTTCATATATCACTCGACTGAAAAATACAAGCAAACCCGTAAAAATAGTCAACTAGCTAAAGAAGGAAAGAAATAAGAGCCTTTTCAATGTAATCTTTTGTTCTTGTCTAGTTCTTCACAGTAACACACTCAAGCAATGGCCAGCAGGGAACCTCCTGTTGTATTTTATGTAGATAGGTACATGACCAAAATGTATCACCATAGTAACCAGTAAAAGGAACTAACAATGAATAATAATCCAACATTTAATACAAAACTGTTAGCACTGTTAAAATCTGCTGTATGGAAGTAGGGCAAGTGGTGGAATACAACTTTTGGATGCAATACATTGGAACAGACATGGATTAGCAAGTTCTGGACAGTGTCCAACTTGATTTCTAGCTGTGTGATTGTGAACTGAGGCCTGTGTGATGGCACAGTGTGGAGCAGCAGAGGATCATTCATTCACAGCACCAGGGTTATTTTTCAAAGTAAAAGTGGCAAAATAAAAACCTTCACATGACCCTCAGGCAAATCAGAACAAAAGTGAAATAAATGTACCTTTGATTAAGAAAGGAATAAACAAGGAGAAAGGGAGACACAAAAAGCTAGAGTAACTCAGCGGGTCAAGGCAGCATCTCTGGAGAAAAGGAAAAGGTAGCATTTCGAATCGAGATTGAGACAGGACTGAAGAAGGGTCCTGACCCAAAATGTCGCCTATTCCTTTACTCCAGAGATGCAGCCTGACCCACTGAATTACTCCAGCTTTTTGTGTCTATCTTCCGTGTAATCCAGCATCTGCGGTTCCTTCCTGCACAAGGAGAAAGAGAGAACACATAGAGGAAATAAATAATGTCAAGAGGCAAGGAATACAACTGCAGTTGTGGACGCACCCCAGTCCATCACACAAACCAATCTCCCCCCATCGACATTTCACTCTGCCTTCAGAACGCAGCCAACATAATCGAGCACCATTCACAGCCCAGCTAATTCTTTTAAGCACCCTGCTGTAAAGTCTTAGCTATAGTTTCAACAACTTTCTTATGAGAAGTGTATAGCAAACTGGGCTGTGGTTTCCTGCTTTCAATCTCTCTTCCTTTTTGAATAAAGGGGCGGCAGGGTGGTGCAGCGGTGGAGTTGCTCACCTGAGTCAAGGGTTTGATCCTGTCTATGGGTGCTGTCTGTACGGAGTTTGTACGTTCTCCCCGTGACCGCATGGAATTTCCCCAGGTGCTCCGGTTTCCTCCCACACTCCAAAGATGTACATGTCTGTAGGTTAATTTGACTTTGGTAAAATAATTATAAATTGTCCCTAGTGTGCAGGATAGTGCTGGTGTATGGGGATTGCTGGTCGGTGGGCCATAGGGCCTGTTTCTGTGCTGTATCTCTAAACTAAACTAAACAAAACTTTTAACAAACAACATAATTGTGATGTTTGGTGGACCGTGTGGGGTGGGAGGACCCGTTGTTCCTCCCGTGCAGCAGGTGGTGCTGCACAGGACAATGGGTGATGTTTTGCATATAGTTATCTCTGTCTGTATGCAGTCAGATCGTGTTGTTGCAGCCATTTTTAGTTGCCTTGCTGCCAGCATTGAGTTAATGTAATAAAGACTTCTGTTGTACCTTGAAGACTCTCAAGTTTTATAGAGACATAGAACAAGAACACTCAAACTAACATGTGTCGGCAATTCGTTTAAGAAAGAATTGCAGATGCTGGAAAAATCGAAGGTAGACAAAAATGCTGGAGAAACTCAGCGGGTGAGGAAGCATCTATGCAACGAAGGAATAGGTAACGTTTCGGGTCTTCTTCAGTCTGAAGAAGGGTCTCGACCCGAAACTTCACCTATTCCTTCGCTCCATAGATGCTGCCTCACCCGCTGAGTTTCTCCAGCATTTTTGTCCCAGCAATTCGATTGTTTCGATCCCGAGCGAGAAAGATGGTCGTTGTATTTAATGCGCGCTGAGTTTTATTTTGTAATTACGACTGACCTGAGGAAGAAGGCTCTCTTGTGTTCATCAATGTCTCCAGAAACATTTGCACCACTTCAAAATTTACTTACAGAAGAAGTAGCTGAAGTTCCATATACTGAAATCACAACACCTTTGCACCTGCATTTCAAAGAAAGTCGAAATTTCATCGCAGCTCGCTTCGATTTCTACCGGACGGTGCAACAGGAAGGGTAATCGATCACTGAATTTCTTGACAAACTTCGCACCAAGGCAAACGCATGTGATTTTAAAGCTTAATGCTGTGAAAAGTGCCAAGAAAATGCGTTGCGGGATAGACTGGTCATGGGCTGCAGGCACACATTCATCCAGCAGGCAATTCTCAAGGAATCGGATGCCTCTTTGAAGAATGTGCAGCAGTGTGCTAAGATGGCCGAGCTGCTAAGTAAAGAACTGCACAAAATGGCCGGCGAAACAGCATCAAAGCTCCCTCAGGAGGTGCATACAGTTCGTCAGACTCATTCACAATGCCAGAGACCACTTGATCGACCCAGAGCAAATCTGGAGAAGGAGGGACAGTTTCAGAAGAGCCGTTCCCCTATGGGGGGAGGATCGAAACCCTGTTACTGGTGCGGTTCGACTGCTCATCATCACCGTGAGTGCCCGTTATATTGAGTCCATTTGTTATGCCTTTTACCGATATGGTCATCTCCAGGCAGTGTGTCAATCCATAGGAAAGCTGAGAAAGGGCAAGAAAGCGCAAAACACAGTCGACCAAATCGCGGAGACCATTTCTATTGAAGTGCTCGGTGTGTCCACGATCACCGACAAGCCGAGGATTTCTCGAACGTCGATCTACAATTCCAGGTGGACATCTGGGAGAGGATCGGACCGCCGAAACTGAAACCGGCCAACATCCGCCTTTTCAGAGACGGACGACAGCCCATTCCCATGAAAGGCAAGTGCACTGTGGCCGTTTCCTGTTATGGTCTGACACAGATGTTACCGCTGATCGTCGTTGACAAAGAAGGTACATCCCTGTGCGCCATCGACTGGATCCATGCTTTCAAGCTTGACATGAACGCCTTGATCTACAATGGATCAACTATGGCATTGTCACCTACCAGGGATTGCAATATGGCCAGCAAGTGCGAGAACAACCTACAGAAGGTTCTGGCCCAGTTTCCGGCCGTTTTCGCACCTGGACGGGCATTGCACAAAGATGAAGGCATGGTTCATACTCAAAGCCATCCCTAAGTTCTTCAAATCAAGACCAGTTCCGTTCAGTCAGATGGACGCCGGCGACAAGGAACTCTGCCGTCTTGAAGAAATTGGAATTATCACCCATGTGGGCCATTCAGAATGTGCCACACACATAGTTGTTGTTCTGAAGCCTTGCGGCAACATGCGCATCTGTGGCATCTACACAGTGACTGTAAACCCTCAATTGCACATTGAACAACACACCATACCAAGAGTGGACGAGCTGTTCGTCAAGCTGCAAGGAGGACAGTACTTCTCAAAATTGCACATGTCCGACTCGTATCTCCAAGTGGAACTGGATCACAAGACAAGACCTGGATGTCATAATTGTCATTGGCCGGCAGAGGAAGATCACCTGCAGAACCTAAAACAGGTCCTCACGACACTGAACAACTACAGCATGAAGTTGCGCATGGACAAGTGCGCATTCTTCCGGCAACAGGTCACATATCTCGGACATGTGATCTCAGCAAGTGGTCTGAAGCCATGGGAAGAAAGAGTGGACACCATTGTGAAATTGCCAACGCCCGAAAATGTGAAGCAGCTTGAAAGCTTCATTGGCAAGGTGAACTACTATGGCAAGTTCATACCGGCACTTTCGTCTTTGTGCGCACCATTGAACAGCCTGCGAAAACAGGACGTCGACTGGCACTGATCCAAAGAGTGTGACCATGCATTCACCAGGTTGAAGGAGATTCTCGCCCAGAAGATGCGTTTGGTCCACTATGACCCATCGAAGCCGATCTCGCTCTCCGCCGATGCATCACCATATGGTCTTGGAGCTGCAATCTCACAAACGGTGCCGAACGGCAAGGAAGAACCAATCGCATTCGCATCCAAAACGCTGATGGCCGCCGAGAAAAACTACAGTCAAGTGGAGAAAGAAGCATTGGCGATCGTGTTTGGTGTCCAGAAGTTCCACCAATATTTGAGTGGGCGACATTTCTTGCTCATTGCCGACCACAAGCCGCTGCTAACTATTTTCCTATATAAAGTTTGTCTGTCATGATGTTGCAGCGTCTACAACATTGGGCCCTGATTATGATGGGATATGATTACCACATCATTTACCGACAGTCTGCCGAACATGCCAACGTCGATGCACTGTCTCGTCTACAAATTGGACCCGACCTGACGTTCGATAAAGAGGAGGCAATTATGGAAATTGAGACTTACGTGAACTTGCTCAACACGCGGGTCATCGCCGATTTCCCCATCTCCGCAAGGACGGTCACCAATTACACGAGCACAGACCCCATTTTATCGAAGGTACGACAGTTTGTCACTCAGGGGTGGCTGAACAGTCCCAAGCTGGACAAGGAATTCCACTCATTCTAGAATGCGCAAACGGAAATCTACTCAAAGGATGGCATTCTGCTCCGCGATTGTCGAGTGATCATTCCGATGGAACTGCGATCGCAATTTCTGAAAATGTTGCACAAGGCACACATTGGAATTGTGCGAATGAAGGCGCTCGCCCACATGCATGTGTGGTGGCCAAATATCGAGACCGATATAGCCGACCACTGCAAGGACTGCACACCATGTGCCTAAACAGCACCGAATCCGCCGGAAAAGACCTCCGCATGGCCCGTCCACAACCAACCATGGCAGCGAATCCTCATGGACGCCATTTCAAAATGGCCACATTTTATTCACATGAATATATATCCGACCACCGAAACAACCATTTCTGCGCTTGATGATTTGTTCGCCATTTGGGGATTGCCCTTAACAATCGTAAGCGACAATGGACCCCAATTTGCCTCGCAAATGTTCGGTGACTGGTGCAAACATCACTCAATCATGCATCTGACATCAGCACCTTTTCATCCACCCTCAAATGGTGAGGCAGAGTGGCTCCTCGGCATTTGCAAGCAGGCCATGTAACGTGCAGGAGGAATCGAAAATAAATCGAAACAATTGGCATTGCACGATATCTTACAGCAATATCGAATCGTTCCAAACTGCACTACCGGTCGAACTCCAGCGGACATGATGCTCGGTCAAGTGTGCTCTCCCCTATCAGTTTTGAACCCGACCTGTAACTCTTATATGGCGCGCACTCAGCCAATGAAGTCGAACAAGTCCAAATTCGACATTGGCGACTACGTATATTACCATAATTATACGGCTAACCAAAGCAAATGGCGCGCTGGCAGGATCATGACTCACTTTGGAACCAAAATGTACACTGCCCAAGGACAAGAAGGACAATGCCGATGGCATGATGACCAATTAAGGGGCTGCGTTCCTCCAGCAAAGCCTTCGCAGAACCTGACCGTAACCAAGCAGTCGGACACTGCGGTGCCGACTCGTGTGGATACTGCAATGCCTAATTTGCCATTCCCCAGGCCTGATGATGTTCCGCCAGACGAACTCCGCCCGATGTGCCTGTGGTCCCTCGTCGATTGACACGTTGCAATTGTGGTATTCCTCCAAGGAAACTAATTCAGGAATAGAGATGTAAACTGGAAAGGGGGAGTGTGATGTTTGGTGGACCATGTGGGGTGGGAGGACCCGTTGCTCCTCCCGTGCAGCAAGTGGTGCTGCACAGGACAAAGGGAGATGTTTTGTATATTGATATCTCTGTCTGTACACAGGGTGAGTGCGCAGTCAGATCGTGTGGTTGCAGCCATTTCTAGTTGTCTTGCTGCCAGCATTGAGTTAATGAAATAAAGACTTTTGTTGTACCTTGAAGACTCTCAAGTTGTATACAGACATAGAACGAGAACACAAAAATAATACCCTAGGATTATGCGGTGGCACAGTGTCACAGCTAGTTAAGCTGGTTCAATACTGACCTCTGATGCTTTCTTTATAGTTTTTACAAGTTCTCCCTATGACTTCATGGCTTTCCTCTGTGTGTTACAATTTCCTCCTACATCCCAAAGATGTGTAAGCTAGTAGGTTAATTGGCCACTGTAAATAGCTCCTTGCTGTACAGGTGAGTGGTAGAATATAGCAGGAGTTGATGGGAATATGGAAACAATAAAATAGGTCAATGTAGTATTTGTGATAATGGATACTAGGTGGTTAGCAGGGACCCAGTGGGCTGAAGGGCATGTTTCTATGTTAAATGACTCCCAAGACACTGTGACTAAATCCATCAAGATCCTGCAGTGCAGCATAAGACATTTTAGGGCAAGGGGCAATTGAGATGTAAGAAATAGATTTACAGTAGATGACAAGTAGCTGAACATTCTCAAAGATCCACTGCTGACTCAGCGAGAGCTAAGTGTATGATCACTAGGAATTTCATTTTTGATGAGCTCCCTCCAGCCGACTGTGCTTGCAAACCATCTTCTTTTGCAAGAAGAGGAACAATTTTAAGTTAGCATTAATTAGAAGGAAATGTAGGAAAAATATAGGACTGTTTGTGTTCGGTGCTGAAAGTGTGAGCCCAGTGATGCCAGTTTCGGCCAAAAGCATCTGTGCTGCGTTGCCCAGCCTTGACCATATCCATGATGTTATTATGTTCATTGTAGCAATGAAATCAGCTTGGCATGCCACAAATTGGAACATCGATGCATCTGGCCATCTCTCCCCATTGTTTATTTAGTTTAGTTTAGTTTAGTGTTAAGGAGCGGAAACAGGCTCTTCGAGCCACTGAATCTGTGCCGACCAAAGAGCCCCCCCCAAAATTAACACTATCCGATACACACAATGAACTATTTATACCAAACCAATTAACTTACAAACCTGTGCGACTTTGGGGTGTTGAGGAAACCGGAGAAAACCCACGCAGGTTACGGGGAGAACATACAATCACCGTACAGACAAGTACCCGTGGTCAAGATCAAACCCGGGTCTCTGGTGCTGTAAGGCAGCAACTTTACCCAAACACCATTGTGCCACTGGAACCTCATCTTAGTCCTGGTGCAACTTCTCAAGCCCCAGGATCTCCATAACAAAGCCCAGGAGATCAGCATCCATGAAAGATACTTCCTTCTCTTCCATCTCTGCTGCTGTGGATACTGTGACTCATTATAACTAACAGTGGTTGGGTTATAAGAAATAAAGTGGATGAGCTTGAGGCTCAGTTAGAAATTGACAAGTATGATGTTGTGGGAATTACAGAGACATGGCTGCAAGTGGGCCAGGTCTGGGAACTGAATATTCAAGGGTATACATCCTATTGAAAAAACAGACAGGTGGGCAGAGGGGTTGTGGTAGCTTTGTTGGTGAGGAACGAAATTCAATCCCTTGCAAGGGGTGACATTGAAATAGGAGATGTGGTGTCAGTATGGAACTAAGGAATTGTAAGGGTAAAAAGACCCAATTGGGACTTATCTACAGGCGCCCAACAGTAGCCTGGATATAGGGTGCAAGTTGAATCAGGAGTTAAAAGGTAATGCTACGGTTGTTATGGGAGATTTCAAAATGCAAGTACAAGATACATTTATTTGTCACATGAGCCAGTTGGCACAGTGAAATGTGTGGTCACCATACAGCCATACAATAAAAATAAAGAACACAACACACGATAGTTCAACATAAAACATCCCCACACAGCAGAATCAAAGTTAGCCACTGTGAGGGAAGGCACCAAAGTCAGTCATCTTCCTCTAATGTTCCCCAATGTTCACCCGTGGTCGGGGCCTCCTCGAGCCCACCGCAGTCGCCGCTACGGGCGGCCCGATGTTCAGCCCGCTCGCCGGGGTGATGTAAGTCCGACGTCGGGGCTGGGGGACCTCAGCGGCCTGGACATCAGAGTCGGCCACCTCCTACCGGAGTCCGCAGCTCCCAAAGTCCGCAGGCCATGCTGGGCGGAGATTCAACGCTGGCGACCCTCGGTAAAGGGCCCCAGGACTCCGCGATGTTGTTCAGCGCCGCCCACGCTGGAAGCTCTCCCAAAATGCAGCTCCACGATGTTGGAGCAGCAGCCCAACGCTCCGGAGCTCCAAACGGCGATCCAGGTCGGCATCGCCCACTCCGCGATGAATTCAGCGCTGCGCCGCCGTTGTTGCAGCTCTGGTCCGGTTCCCAGTCCCCGGCAGGAAAGGCCGCTCCGATCCAGGTGGTAGGCCGCGAGGAGGGGGGCGAGGACGCGACTTGGAGAAATAGTCGCGTCCCCGCCAGGAAGCGACCGGGAAACAGTTTTCCCCTTACCCTCCCCCCTCCCCACATAGAAAAGTTAAAGTTTCCCCCCAAAACAGACTTTAAACTAACTAAAAAATAAAAAAAGATTGAAAAGACAAACAGGCTGTAGGCAGTGGCTGCCGTCAATGCGGCGCCCCTAGTGGCATGGGAAAAATCAGGTTGGTACTGGACCCCAAGAAAAGTAGACTGGGAGAATCAGGTTGGTACTGGACCCCAAGAAAGGGAGTTTGTGGAGTGCCTCCGTGATGAATTCTTAGAGCAGCTTGTACTGGAGCCTACCAAGGAGAAGGCAATTCTGGATTTAGTGTTGTGTAATGAACCCGATTTGATAAGGGAACTTGAGGTTAAGTAGCCATTAGGGGGTAGTGACCATAATATGGTAAGTTTTAATCTACAATTTGAGAGGGAGAAGGGTAAATCAGAGGTGTCAGTATTATAGTTGAACAAAGGGGACTATGGAGCCATGAGGGAGGAGCTGGCCAAAGTTGACTGGAAAGCTACTCTAGCAGGGATGACAGTGGAACAACAATGGTAGGTATTTCTGGGAATAATACAGAAGGTGCAGGATGAGTTCATTCCAAAGAGGAAGAAAGATTCCAAGGGGAGTAAGGGGCAACCGTGGCTGACAAGGGAAGTCAGGGACAGTATAAAAATAAAAGATGAGCGGGAAGCCAGAGGATTGGGTAACATTTAAAGAGCAACAGAAGATAACTAAAAGGGCAATAGGGGAGAAAAGGTGAGGTATGAAGTTAAGCTAGCCAAGAATATGAAGGATGATGGTAAAAGCTTCTTTAGGTATGTGAAGAGGAAACAATTAGTTAAGACCAAAATTGGACCCTTCAAAGCTGAAAAGGTGAATTTATTTGGGGAACAAGGAAATGGCAGATGAGAAAATAGGTGCAGGAGTAGGCTATTCGGCCCTTCGAGCCTGCACCGCCATTTGATATGATCATGGCTGATCATCCAACTCAGTATCCCATCCCTTCCTTCTCTCCATACCCCCTGATCCCTTTAGCCACAAGGGCCACATCTAACTCCCTCTTAAACATAGCCAATGAACTGGCCTCAACTACCTTCTGTGGCAGAGAATTCCACAGATTCACCACTCTGTGTAAAAAATGATTTCCTCATCTCGGTCCTAAAAGTCTTCCCTCTTATCCTTAAACTGTGACCCCTAGTTCTGGACTTCCCCAACATCGGGAATAATCTTCCTGCATCTAGCCTGTCCAACCCCTTAAGAATTTTGTAAGTTTCTATAAGATCCCCCCTCAGTCTTCTGAATTCCAACGTGTACAAGCCGAGTCTATCCAGTCTTTCCTCATATGAAAGTCCTGCCATTCCAGGAATCAGTCTGGTGAACCTTCTCTGTACTACCTCTATGGAAAGAATGTCTTTCCTCAGATTAGATACTTTGGATCCGTCTTCACTAAGGAGGACATACACAATCTTCCTGATGTACTAGTGACCAGTGGATCTGGGGTGATGGAGGAACTGAACAAAATCCACATCCTCCCCTCCCCTCCCCTCCACTCCCCTCCCCTCCCCTCCCCTCTCCTCCCCTCTCCTCCCCTCTCCTCCCCTCCCCTCTCCTCCCCTCTCCTCCCCGCTCCTCTCCTCTCCTCCCCTCCCCTCCCCTCCCCTCTCCTCCCCTCTCCTCCCCTCTCCTCCCTCTCCTCCCCTCTCCTCCCCTCTCCTCTCCTCTCCTCCCCTCCCCTCTCCTCCCCTCTCCTCCCCTCTCCTCCCCTCTCCTCTCCTCCCCTCTCCTCTCCTCTCCTCCTGCAGCAATCAGGGGTGGAAATCGGGGGGGGGGGGGGGGGGCCCGTGGGGTCATGCCCCCTACCCTGTTTTGAGAGGTGGGGGACGATCCCCCCCATTTTTTGTAATCCGGATTTTAAAACCGGGTGAAATCTCCGCTTTCCGCGCGACAGTGGGGGTGGGACTGCTGATCCAGGGCGGGTGCCGATTGGACGAGAGAGACGTGGGTCAGCAGGCAATGGGGGCGGGACAGACCTGAGCCGCATCCACAGCCAGGATCGATCCCGGCTGGGTCTCCGTCGCTGTCCCGTCCCCACCCGAGTGCCCGCCCACCCCCACAGGAGGTCGGGAGTCAGACAGGAGCGCGGTGCCCTCAGGCCCACAGCCAGCGTGGAGAAGCAGCTCTAAAACCAGCTCAACTCTGCCTGTCCCGCCACGTTAACCTACAGCCCTGCCTGGACTTGTGGGAAATATGACCCAGGTTTACAGCCAGCGCGGAGAAGCAGCGCTGGGGTCCCGTCAGTCCAGGCAGGGCTGTAGGTTAACCCGGTGAGACAGGCAGAGTTGAGCTGCATTTAGCGCTGGATTGAGGCTCCGGAGCCTCGCGCGCATGTGTGAGTGTGCGCATGTGCGCGCGGACGCCAAAAAATTGTGTCCCCCGTCCCCTCCATATTTTGATAGCGAGATCCGCTTTTGACAATATACATCAATGATTTAGATGAAGGGATTCAAAGTAACATTAGCAAATTTGCACAAGACACAAAGCTGGGTGGCAGTGTGAACTGTGAGGAGGATGCTATGAGAATGCAGGGTGACTTGGACAGGTTGGGTGAGTGGGCAGATGCATGACAGATGGAGTTTAATGTGGATAAATGTGAGGTTATCCACTTTGGTAGCAATAACAGGAAGGCAGATTATTATCTAAATGGTGTCAAATTGGGAAAATGGGAAGTACAACGAGATCTGGGGGTCGTTGTTCATCTGTCAATTAAAGTAAGCATGCAGGTACAGCAGTCAGTGAAGAAAGGGAATGGCATGTTGGCTTTCATAACAAGAGAAGTTGAGTAAAGGAGCAAAGAGGTCCTTCTGCAGTTGTACAGGGCCCTAGTAAGACCACACCTGGAGTATTGTGTGCAGTTTTGGTCTCCAAATGTGAGGGAGGACATTATTGCTATTGAGGGAGTGCAGCGTAGGTTCACAATGTTAATTCCCGGGATGGCGGGACTGTCATATCCTGAGAGAATGGAGTGGCTGGGCTTGTATACTCTGAAATTTAGAAGGATGAGAGGGCATCTTATTGAAACATATAAGATTATTAAGGGTTTGGACACGCTAGAGGCAGGAAACATGTTCCCAATGTTGGGGGAGTCCAGAACCAGGGGTCACAGTTTTTGAATAAGGGGTAAGCCATTTAGAACGGAGATGAGGAAACACTTTTTCACACAGAGAGTCGTGAGTGTGGAATTCTGTGCCTCAGAGGGCGGTGGAGGCCGCTTCTCTGGATACTTTCAAGAGAGAACTAGATAGGGCTCTTAAAGATAGCGGAGTCAGAGGATATGGGGAGAAGGCAGGAACGGGGTACTGAACGTGGATGATCAGCCATGATCACATTGAATGGCGGTGCCGGCTCGAAGGGCCGAATGGCCTACTCCTGCACCTATTGTCCATTGAATATTGTCTATTAGTTGTCACATCTCCCTGTAGATGTCAGTTAACAATAGCAGAAAACGCTGGGGATGATCCAATATTATATTCAGCATCCGTGGACAAGGGAACCAGAGTTAACGTTTCAGGTCCATGCTTTTCATTGGAATGTTGTCTAATCTGCTGAGTATTTCTATCATTTCTGTTTTAACTTCAGATCTGTAACATTTTGAGTTTTTTTTTTTTTTCAAGGTCAGTTTACAGCTGTTCAGTTTGGGAAGTTCTGCAGTGCTTCTGAGGTAACGCAAGCCTACGATGGGTTAAAGCATGAAAGCCTCATAACTGATACTTCCAAAGCACGCAATTGTTTGGTTGAGCTGCGGACAAAGTTCACTCGCTAATAGTGCTCAGACAAATGGGCAAGGATCTTGTGCCCAGCGCTACTTTAGCAGAGCTTTTTATAGCTCAATGAATTTCCAGCTTGTACATCCAACATCAATTGCATACCTGTTTTTTTTCTCCCCTGTTGCTCACTGACCTGCTGTATGTTTTTACATTTTTTCCTGAAAAAGATTGCACTTGATATAATGAACTACCTATAGAGTGTCATGGTATGTTCGACTCCTTGTCACAGCAATGCTTAGCCATGCTGTTATTCCCTCCAGTGCTAGCTTCTTAGATTATGGTTCCTTAATGGCACCTCCTTTGAAATCCAAACTGCTTTCAAATTTCTCTTCCTATGTGCTTCCTAGTATGGCATTGCAACTTTCCAAACAGCTCAACTGGAATACCAGCTGCTATTGTCATTGGGCTTTGAGAAGTTTATTTCCTACCTGTTAAAGTGTTAAACTGTAATTATTGTAGCTCGCTGGTGATGGGTTGGTTTAATTTCCTGCTGCCTGTAAGTTATGCTGCTTTTCATCAGAACATGCTAACTTCTTGCAGGCAAAAGAGTTGAAGGTTCTGAAAATAACTGCATAGTAGAACAGATCATAGAAAGAGTTCTCCTATAATGTTTAAGAGAAGTACATGCATTCTAATTAATCTAATTGCCTATTTTGTTGATAGAAATTGTTATTTCAATAGACGGATGCATCGGATGAATGAAAGATTAGTGACAGCAACTGTTAAGTGACGCACAATTATGACAGTATGGTAAATCTTCATCCTAATTGGTACTAAATAATTGGTGAGAATTCAGCAAAGTTAATCTTTCAGAAATTGATACTGGATGGCACAGATACCTGAACTGTTAAACGAACATATGTCTTCACAGATGCTGCCAGTCCTTTTCATAATTTTGAGCCTTTTTGACTTGCAGCATCTGCAGTACTTTCTGATACATCTGCACTTCGTTAAATTTCCCCCGCAAACAGTAATGTATGCCAACTGTAGTCAAACTAGATGTGTACTTCAAATTCCTGGGTGTTAACATCTCGGATGACCTGTCCTTGCCTAGCACATAGATGCAATTGTGAAGAGAACTTGCCAGTGCCTCTATTTTCTTAGAAGTTTAAAGAAATCTAGTATATCTCTAAGTACTCTAACAAACCTTTAGAGGTGTACTGTAGAAAGTAACCTGACTTGTTGCATTAGAGCATGGTATGCACAGGAGATGGCAGAGAGTGGTGGACCATCATAGGCACAGCACTACCCTTCATCGAAAGAAACTACATGAAGCGCTGCCTCAAGAATGTGGCATCTATCATCAAGGATCCCCACCTTGGGGGGGGGGGGGGAGGTCATGCCCTCCTCTCACCTTAGAAAGGAGATGCAGAAGCTGGAATCCGACTGCACCAGGTTCAGGAACAGCTACTTTCACACAATTATCAGGTCCTTAAAACTACCTACACAACACTAACTCTATCTCAACAACAGAAATCTATGGCCTCTTTGTCCACTACTATGGACTTGTTTTTTTTTCTTTTCTAATTATGTTTTTGCATTCATGTCTTGCTATTTTCACTTTTTTTTCCTTTTAGAATTGCATCTATTATTCAGGGATAATTTTTTTTTGTGTGTTTGTCTATGTGCATATCAATTATTCATTGATGCCAGCAAGGAAAGCAATAGATTGTGATTAAAGTGATGACCAAGTAAGACAATAGATAGCAATGTAACAAACTGAATGAAAGATGGTTGAGAGACACAGAGAATTGAAGTGATTATGGCAAAGACAGATCTGAAACTCCTGCTTAGAAATCCAATTACACTATTCTGTTTTTTTCGATGTTAAGCAATTGCACATGGGACTGCAGTGTTATGAACATTTCCAGAATACCTTGCTCTAGAAATGTGATTCAAAGCTTCCACAGCGTAATTTCTTCTTTAGTTCTACACATAATGGTGGAAGTCATGTTTGCATGATAATATGGTATTCTCAGCCTAATGCAAGCCAGAGATTGATAGGATCATAAGATTATGCATTATAGGAGCCGTTTAATTTTTACTGATCTATCTCTCCCTCCTAACCCCATTCTCCTGCCTTCTCCCCATAACCTCTGACACCAGTACTAATCAAGAATCTATCTATCGCAGCCTTAAAAATATCCACTTACAGCCTCCATAGTCTTCTGTGGCAAAGAATTCCACAGATTCACCACCCACTGACTAAATAAATTCCTCCTCATCTCCTTCCTAAACTAAACGAACGGGTGGGGGTGGTGGGGAAAACTGCTTTTCTCAGTCACTACCTGGTCGAGGATGCGTTTTTCCTCCGAGCCGCAACATCGCCCCCTCCTCGCGGCCTACCATCTGGAGGAGACCGGGCAGAGCTTCAGCTTTAGCAGCGGCGCAGCACTGAATGTACCATCGCGGAGCGGCCGATGACTTACTAGAATTGCCGTGTTGGAAGCTCCGGAGTGCTGGGACTGCCGACTCTAACTCCGTGGAGCTGTGGTTTGCGGAGCTCCAAGCCGCGGGCGGCGCTGACTTTAATCACCGTGGAGGCCTGGGATCTTTTGCCGAGGTCGCCAGTGTTGGAGCTCCACCCAGCTTGGCCTGTGGACTTTGGGAGCCGCGGTCTCCGGTAGGAAGCGGCCGATTCTGAATTCCAAGCCGCTGAGAGTGTTCTGACGATGCCGGAGCTCCAAGCCATTGGGCCGCCATTTGCAGCGACTGAGGAGGCCTCAATAGGGCCTGACCATGGGTGAAGATAGAGGAAGTGGACTGAACTTTGTTGCCTTCTCTTACAGTGGGAAATGTTGATTCTGCTGTGGGGGGATGGTTTTTATGTTTAATGTTAAATTCTATAGTGTTATGTTTATCTTATTTGTGTGCTGCATGGTAACTCAAATTTCACTGCACCAATTGGTGTATGTGACAATAAATGTCCTTTGTCCTTTGTCGTTTGTCATAGAAACATAGAAACTTAGAAAATAGGGGCAGGAGGAGGCCATTCGGCCCTTCGAGACAGCATTGTGTCGCCATTCATTGTGATCTTGGCTGATCGTCCCCAATCAATAACCCGTGCCTGCCTTCTCCCCATATCCCTTGATTCCACTAGCCCCTAGAGCTCTATCTAACTCTCTGTCAAATCCATCCAGTGATTTGGCCTCCACTGCCCTCTGTGGCAGGGAATTCCACAAATTCACAACTCTCTGGGTGAAAACGATTTTTCTCACCTCAGTCTTAAATGGCCTCCCCTTTATTCTAAGACTGTGGCCCCTGGTTCTGGACTCACCCAACATTGGGAACAAATTTCCTGCATCTAGTTTGTCCAGTCCTTTTATAATTGTATATGTTTCTATAAGATCCCCACTCATCCTACTAAACTCCAGTGAATACAAGCCTAGTCTTTTCAATCTTTCCTCATATGACAGTCACGCCATCCCAGGGATCAATCTCGTGAACCTACACTGCACTGCCTCAATCACAAGGATGTCCTTCCTCAAATTAGGAGACCAAAACTGGACACAATTCTCCAGACAACTATACAACTGCAGAAGAACCTATACTGAAATCCTCTTGTTATGAAGGCCAACATTCCATTAGCTTTCTTCACTGCCTGCTGTACCTGCACGCCAACTTTCAGTGACTGGAGTACAAGGACACCCAGGTCTCGCTGCACCTCCCCCTTATCTAACCTAACCCCATTGAGATAATAATCTGCCCCTTGTTTTTGCCGCCAAAGTGGATAACCTCACATTTATCTATATTATACTGCATCTGCCACGCATCTGCCCACTCATTCAACCTGTCCAGGTCACCCTGCAACCGCCTAACATCCTCTTCACAGTTCACACTGCCACCCAGCTTTGTGTCATCCGCAAACTTGCTAGTGTTGCTCCTAATTCCCTCTTCCAAATCATTAATATATATGGTAAACTGTTGCGGCCCCAACACCGAGCCTTGCGGCACTCCACTCGCCACTGCCTGCCATTCTGAAAAGGACCCGTTTACTCCTACTCTTTGCTTCCTGTCTGCCAATCAATTTTCTATCCATGTCAACACCCTACCCCCAATACCATGTGCTCTAATTTTAGTCACCAGTCTCCCGTGCGGGACCTTATCAAAGGCTTTCTGAAAGTCTAGAAACACTACATCCACTGGCTCCCCTTCATCCATTTTAAAAATAATCTTCAAATACATTTTCAGACATTGTAGTAAACACACAAGTAAATGTGATTATTCTTTCAGGGAAAAAAGTGTACTTTAAGCAAACCATCTGAAGACCACGCATTTCTGGAATAGTATTGCAGCAAACCATCAGGCCACTCCATTTAATGGAAGAAGATGAATAATTGAAATGCGTACATGGCAGTGATGCATTTACAACACCACTTATAAGCTTTCTTTCGGGAAAGTAGTAAACATTACAGCTCCATGGGACATGATGTGAATACCACAGCATGAGAAGGACAAAGTGAAGTTGTGTTCAAATATAACCTGTCTACGTAATTATGTTTTACAGTACACAGGCACGCAGACTCTCCCACACTACCTGAACGTATTGCCCAATACTCAATGAATATTGTATTGTACCTGGTGACCTTCAAATCTGAATCTGAGATTTACTAGAATGCTGCCTGGATTAGAGGGTATTAGGTATAAGGAAAGGATGCATGAACTTGGATTCTTTCCTCTGGAGCATTGGATGCTGAGGGAAGACCTGATAGAAGTATATAACTTTATGAAAGACATCGATAGAATAGGCAGACAAAATCTTTTTTCCAAGGTGGAAATGGCATAGCCTTATGATTAACCTGATCACTGCCAAGTTTTTTTTTCACTATTGGCCATGACCTGAGTATATTTGGGGCTTGCACTGAACAGGTTAAAGGGGATGTAAGGGGAGGTTTGTTTACACAAGAGAGTGGTGGGTGCTCAAAACATGCAGCCAGGAGTGTTGATGGAGGCAGATACGATAGTGGTCTTTAAGACGTTTTAATATATGTGTATGGATATGCAGGGATTGGAGGGATACGGCGATTGACAGATTCTTGATTAGTAAGGGTATCAGGAATAATGGGGAGAAGGCAGGAGAATGGGGTTGAGAGGGAAAGATAGATCAGCCATGATGGAATGGTGGAGTGGACTTGATAGGCCGAATGGCCTAATTTTGCTCCTATAACATGAATTTATGGATGACTTAACTTGGCATCATGTTCGGCACTGACATTGTGGGCTGTACTCTTCTATGTCCTATGTTAGAGACAAACATTTCATGGTGGGCCACAAGAATGGTTAGAGTGAAGATCCTGATAAGGCAAGTAGTGAGACATCAGGAGAAGCACAAAGTCACAAAGCCTGTCCAGCAAAAGGACATTCTGCTGAGTTCTTCCAGCAGTCTGTTTATTCCTCAAGATTCCAGGATCTGCAGTCTCGTGTGTCTCCCCTTAAAGGTGTAGACATGGTACACCTTTGGCGATCGTTTCCCCGAACACTTCCGCTCGGTCCGCACTAACCAACCTGACCTCCCGGTGGCTCAGCACTTCAACTCCCCCTCCCATTCCGTATCTGACCTCTCTGTTCTGGGCCTCCTCCACGGCCAGAGTGAGCAACACCGGAAATTGGAGGAACAGCACCTCGTATTCCGCTTGGGCAGTCTGCAGCCTGGTGGCATGAACATTGAATTCTCACAATTCCGTTAACCCTGGCTGTCTCCTCCCCTTCCTACCTCTCCCTCAGCCCTTGGACTCCTCCTCCTCCTTTTTCCTTTCTTCTCCCCGCCTCCCCCTACCCCCTATCAGTCTGAAGAAGGGTTTCGGCCCAAAATGTTGCCTATCTCCTTCGCTCCATAGATGCTGCTGCACCCGCCGAGTTTCTCCAGCATTTTTGTGTACCTTAGACATGGTACATCATTGTTTCATTAATTAAATACATGACATGGTCCTTAAAATGAGAGTGAATCGACCAACCGTCAAGTAACTATTACCATCACTGATATAGACAAATACTACACATATTCTCCATAAACACTTAGGAAGTAACATAAAAGCAATCAATAACAATGTATTTTATGATGCAAGGAGTATCTCATAGTCCAGCATTCCCAGTGGCGAATAGCTCTTGCAGAAACGACAAGTGGAAATGATGCAGGACTGTTCCCTTTTGTGTTTTAAATTAATTGATGAAAGGTCAGCAAGCTTGATTTTTCAAGATGCACTTTTCTGCAGGCACCACTCTTCGCTGAGAGCTCCCAATTACCAAGCTGCCCTTCAATGCTTAGTGTAATTCAGTTATTATCTTGAACGATATTACTCAGAGTTAATTCCTCTCGTGGTAATGTATTAAATTACGAGCAAAATTTATCTTTAAAAATGAATGGGTGCAGGACTATTAATTTATTTTGCAGCATATTTTTGAACTGCTACAGAATACTCATTGCATTGAATAAATTATTATATAAATCTTCTTTGGTTGAGTTTGTTGACTATTTTGAGTGGTTTCAATCGCACAGCTGTGCGTTTTTTCTGTATGAAGAAATTAGTTTTGCAATTGTAAGATCATAAGATCATAAGACATAGGAGCAGCATTAGGCCATTCGGCCCATCAAGTATGCTCCACCATTCGATCATGACTGAACGATTTTTCAATTGCAATTCCATTCTTCTGCCTTCTCCCCATACCCTTTGACACCCTTACTGATCAAAAACGTATCAATCCACTTTAAAATTATCCAATGACTTGGCTTCACTGCCATCTGTGGCAATACCTAGTTAACATCACGTATTCCTTTTCTCCAGTGATGCTGCCTGACCCGCTGAGTTACTCCAGCATTTGTATCTACGGTGTAAACCAGCATCTGCAGTTCCTTCCTACACAACTGATCAGCCTTGTTTTACTTTGCTGACAATTTGGTATGAATTCACGCAAATGGAACTTACTGGTAATATAGACCCGGGACACTGAAATGTTAATATGTTCTTTGAAAGACACAAAATGCTGGAGTAACTCAGCGGGTCGAGTAGCATTTCAGGAGAAAAGGAATAGGTGACGTTTCAGGTCGGGATACTTCTTCAGACTGACAAACTGATTCGGATGCTGATAGCTCCAGATCCTACACTCAAATACAGGCATTGAAGAAGTGGCATTGAAGAAGTGTTGCACTATTTGATGCTCTGTCTTTAAAATACATCAAAGTTGAGGCTCCAGCTGCTCTCTCAAGTAGACATAATTAGACAATGGCATTATTTCAAAGAAAAGCAGGGATATATCATTGTTGCCTTGGTCAGCATTTATCCCACACTCAGAACGACGCTAACAAGTTCTCTGTTCATTACCACACTGCAGTTGTCAGAACATGCTGTGTGTAAATTGGCTAGTGCGTTTCCTCTTTCAGAGCAATGACTGCACTTGAAAATAACTTAATTAGCTGTAAGACCCGTTTTTCAGAAAGAGCATTAATTCTAATTTTATTTAATGCATACGACATATAATTTTATATTTAGTAATGTAGAAAAGCTGTACATTCATCTTGTTGTCATACATTAAGTAGCTTCAATGGTGCAGGTACGTTGGTAGTAAAATGGAGACACAAGGAATTGCAGATGCTGGTGTACAAAAAATGACACAAGTGTTGGAGTACCTCAACAGGGACAGGCAGCATCTGTGGAGAACATGGAAATGACATTTCGGATGGGGACCTTTCTTCAGACTGATTGTAGTAAGGGTGGTGGTGGGGGGGCGTGGGGGTAGGGTGTGGAGAGAAAGCTGGGTGGGTACAGGGAAAAGCCTGGCAAGATAGTTACGAGGGGTGGGGGATTTCAAGAGCGGATGGTTGGACAATCATCCAGCAGTTTTTACTGTGTGAAGGAATTTGTGTTGAAGTTAAATAAGACCACGAGGCCTAGGAGACCCATATAGCAATTCTAAATATGCTTGTATGATGGCTGAATTATATTCTGAGTTTGGGGGCGGTCAGCATGCAGAACTAATTCTTTAAAAGACAAATAAATTTGAATGCTTAAAAAGATAATGTTGTTGGAAGTGGTATGTTTCTCTGTCGAGTCTGCAGTGGAGACTGGTCATGCTCGAGGAGCATGTAATTCCTTGCAACATACCCCCAGGTGCATTGTTCCTCCTTGGGTTGGTTTCTAACTGACTGGAACTTACGTGTAAGGTTCTGCTGCCAGAATGGCTTTGATGCACCACGTTTGTGCTCATTCACTGTTAAAGTTATCACTGAGATTGACTATTGGTGAGTGTCATTGACATTTCCATTCCCAAGCAATTAGACATCAATTAGGAATTAGTATTTGTCTATCAAAAACCCAACTCACCTGTACCCACCGATCACTTGCCAGGCTTTGTTATCACTCCTCTCTTCTAGCTTTCTCCCCCCCCCCCCCCCCCACCAACACGATCAGTCTGAAGAGTGTCCAAACTCAAAACATCATCTGTTATCCAGAGATGCTGCCTGACCCACTGAGTTACTCCAGCACTTTGTATCCTTCTTTGCAGCCTTATCCAGTTCTAGTTCCACATCAAGGAATTTAACTTTATTTCTTCCCATTCGTATTAATGGGCCTGCTGGGTGTATTGGGGATAACTTGGCATTGATTGTGTTGTCAGATTGTGCAATCTCAATATTGCGACATTTGATGAACTGTGAGCTGGCAGCCCAGTGCAGGTGTGCAAGGACTGGTGTTTATTTAGTCATACAACATGGAAGCAGGCCCTCCAGCCCAATTTGTGCATGCTGACCAAGTTGCATAACTGATCTAGCCCCACTTGCTTGTGCATGGTCTATATCACTCCAAACCGTTCATATCCATATTCGTGGCTGAGTGTCTTTTAAATGTTGTAATTGTACCCACCTCTACCACTGCCTCTAGAAGCTCGAGTGAAAGGCTGGACTTGCGAATGAACTTAGGATCCATGATCCAACTCAATGGAAGTTTGCAAGGAAAGAGCCATTACTGCTTTGTTAGTTACAACTGAGTTTACAGTCATTTGCTAAAGAAATACTCAAGGAACCAGTTCGAAGATTTTAAGTTTTCAAAAAATATAGCATGGTAACAGGCCCTTCAGCCTACCAAGTCCACACTGACCAATGATCACCTGTACACTAGTTCTATCCTACACACCTGGGAAATTTACAGAAGCCAATTATCATACAAACCAGCACATCTTTGGAACGTGGGAGAAACCAGAGCACAGAGAGAAAACCCACACGTTCACAGGGAGAATGTACAAACTCTGTATAGACAGCACCAGTGGTCAGGATTGAACCTGGCTCGCTGGAGGTATAAGGCAGCAACTCTATCGCTGCACCACTGTTCCCCAGATATTTGATGCTTTGAAATCTCTTGCAGCAAAGAATGATTGGCTTCCCTCCAATACACAAACCAAAGGTGAAAAATCATATTTGTCTACACTGGACTGGCAAGGCTGTTCGTTTGTAACAATATAACGTTGATTGCACTGAATCATATCCTTTTTGAATATCAAAAAGTAGCTGATAACTACCATCCAAATTGCTGTAGCATTTCAGGTGTATATATGATCAAGAAAGCTAGTCTCCCCCACCCCCCAATGCCATCAGTCTGAAGAATGTCCCGACGAAAAACGTCACCTATCCATGTTATCGAGAGGTACTGCCTGACCAAGTGAGTTACTCCAGCACTTTGTATCCTTTAAAAAAAAATTCTATACACACATACATATATATGTTTAACAAGACATATATTTATATATATATATGTATCGGAAGGAACTGCAAATGCTGGTTTAAACCAAAGGTAGACACAAAAAGCCGGAGTAACTCAGTTGGTACCTCTCGATAACATGGATAGGTGACGTTTTTCGTCGGGACATTCTTCAGACTGATTACTAGAAAATATAAAGCATCATTCAATGCTAATTTTATACCTTTATTAAATAAACTTAATATACTGATTAAATTTTGGAAAACACTTCCTTTATCATTAATAGGTAGAATAAATGCCATAAAAATGATCTTTCTACCACAATTATGATACCTATTTCAGTCTATACCTGTATATATACCAAAATACTTTAAAAAAAAAAATTAGACTCTAATATTACTAATTTTATTTGGGATTATAAATCACATAGAATTTAAAAAAAAACACTTATGTAAACCAAAAGATGTCGGGGGACTTTCACTCCCGAATTTGTTGTATTATTATTGGGCAGTGCATATTAAGAATATAATTTATTGGTTGGACAGTTCTACCCAACAGACAGAATGGATAAAAATGGAGAAAGAGGATTGTTTTCCTTGTAATATAGGAACGATCCTCTTCTCCCCGAAAAAACTGAACAATACAATATATAAGAAGAACCCAATTATTCATGATACAATAAGAATATGGAAACAAATAAAATTATCCTTAAAATTAAGAAATTTATCATTGTTAATGCCAATAGCGAATAATCCTTTATTTAAACCATCTCTTATTGATAAAACAAAAAATCAATGGGAAAGTTTAGGAATTAAAAGGATCGGGGATATGTATGAAATGGGAAATCTATTATCATTCCAACAATTACAATTAAAATTTAAATTGAAAAACAACCATTATTTTAAATATCTTCAGATTTGCGATTTCATGAAGAAATACATACAAGGATATCAAAAAATAACTCCTGACTTATTGGAAGAAGCAATGAATATTAAAGCTGACTCACAAAAATTAATATCATATTTTTATAATAGTATTTTAAATATAGACCTACCATCGACAGAGGTACTTGGAGAAGAGTGGGAACAGGAATTAATGATAAAAATTACGATGGTTACATGCGAAAAGTATTTGATATACATTCACAAATGTTCGATTAATGCAAGACATAATCTAATTTAATTTAAAATTTTACATAGATTATATTATTCAAAAACAAGATTGAATAAATTCTATCCAAATATATCCCCCATTTGCGATAGGTGTTTAGCCCAAAATGCAACTATAACACACTCTTTTGTTTCCTGCATAAAACTTTATAGATTTTGGAGTGATATTGTTGAAATATTTAGAAAATTATTTAAGATAAGAATGGAACCTAATACTGAATTTATTATATTTGGAGTAATGGAAGATGGGAATAAATTGAATTCATCTCAACATTTATTTTTAAATTATGGTTTAATAATAGCAAAAAATTAATACTTAAATTTTGGAAAAATACACCAATACCAACACTTAAAATGTGGATCGCAAGCATGTTGGACACCGCACATCTTGAGGAAATGCGATTCCTCCTAATAGATAAATTAGACCAATTCATAACGAGTTGGTCTCCATTTGTCGTCTTTTTGGAATCATATGGTGCAACACAATTGTAAAAGCTAACTGTCTCAGGACTGGACGAGGGATGGTCAAGATTATAAATAATGTTCTCCTTACTTCTTTTTTTTTAAATTTTTTACTCTCTTTTCCCCATTTTCTTTTCATTAACTTTCTTCTTTCATTCTTTTTTCTCTTCTTCATACACTATATCTCACGTTTTTCTATACTTTATTATCTAATTTACTTTTATTATTATTCTTTATTATAATAAAAAAATAAGAAGCTGTACAAAAAATGTATTATGAAAATATATATTAAGCACTTTGGTGCCATACGATTTTACTTCTAATAAAATAAAAAATATTTAAAATTAAATTAAAAAAAAAAAAAGAATCCTAGGAGCTACAACTGCCCAAGCTATTACTTACTTTAAAGTCCCATGTAAGGCCACAAACTATATGTGTAATAGCTTAACTAATTTCAACATTAATGAGACTTGAATCTGACACAATAACGTTTTTGTCTGACCCCAAAAAAATATTGGACCTGGTCATCCTCTGTCTTTGGTTTTCATGAAAGTTTTGAGCAAAATCTTGCTAGAACAGCAGTCCTTATAGAAGCAGATCACCTAATAAAAAGGTAAATTAGGAAAGAAAGTACGAGTCATAGTCCTTGATGACTGGGACTACCTGGTTAATTGAAAAGTTGAACATTAGTTTGTCAGAAGCAGCTCCATTTTCACAAGTGGCGTTACTCCTCCTGTTTATCAGAACCTACTGGAGTTGTACATTAATTGCCCATTAAACGCACTGCATAAAGTTTGGCTGTTTTAACTATAATTCTAAATTGTTAACTTGCTAATTGTTAATCAACACTAATCATTCTTTCTCACCCAGAAAGAGAAGCACATCACTGTTCAGCCTCATTTTTAGATTCGGTGAATCAATAGAAAGTTAAAACCCTCCCTGATTGTTTCCTTTTTTTCTCTCTTTATTTTTGTTATCACCAATTTTGAAAGACACAGCATGGAAACAAGCTGTTCCAGCTACCGAGTCCGAGCAGACCATCCATCGACTGTACATACTAGTTCTCTTCCTACACAATGGAGGCAATTTACAGAGGCCAATTAATCTACATTCCAGTCCATCTTTGGGATGTGGGAGGAAATCACAAAAACCACAGGAAACACACGTGGGCGCAAGGAGAACATGAAAACTACAAACTGACAACACCCAAAGTCAGGATCGAAGCTGGACCTCTGGCGCTGTGAGGCAGCAGCCTTACCAACTGCACCACTGTATCATTCCTCCGTAATCCCATTATTCATTAACCTGTTTTTTATACTGAAGAAGTTCTCCTTCCCCCTCCGGAGAGTTCTGCAACATCGTCTCTCACTGCTCCCCCTCTGTGATTCCTCCTGCTCTCCGACTCTCTATGTCTCCACATCACCATCTATATCTCTTGTTTCCCCTTCCTCTGACTCTCAGTCTGAAGAAGGGTCTCGACCCGAAATGTCACCCATTCCTTTTCTCCAGAGATGCTGTCTGACCCGCTGAGTTACTCCAGCATTTTGTGTCTATCTTCGGTTTAAATCAGCATCTGCAGTTCCTTCCTACACATTTTCTTTTTCTATGATTGATTTGACATGAATTACCCACTCTATTGACACACCATCTGCATTATTAATTTGTTGTTATTTATCAATCCTGAAACCTCATGGCGTTAAGGACTTCTAGTCTTGGCATTCACTAAGGTCCCTATTACCCTGTGGTTATTGTCTTGCACTTCCAGTAAATAGCACTGCAAAAAGGGTTGGAGCTGGAGGATGTTGGCAAACATCAGATTGATGAAGTCTACTGCAGTGTGCCTTGTTCCAACAATACTTGGCTCAATTATTTCCTGTTTCTTCTATTTGTTGACAACACAAGAAGGTGGCATTTCATAACACACAGTTGTTGTGTCTTCTTCCATCATGACTGCATCAAACTTTTCTTCACACGCTTTATAAATCTGTGAACTGCTGACTGCAAATAGATAAAATGTTTCATCTAAGCCTAGGTTTTTGCTTTGAGTTTTAGTTTGGAGATGCAGCATGGATGCAGAATGGCCCACCAAGTCCAAGCTGACCATTGATCATCCATTCTCATTCGTTCTATGGTATCCCACTTTTTCATCTGTTCCCTGCACATTAGGGGCATTTTTTTCCAGACCAATAAGCTACAAACCCATACACCTTTGAGATGTGGGAATAAACCAGAGCACCGTGAGGAAACCCACGTGGTCACAGGGAGTACGCAGAGAGTACCCAAGGTCAAGATCGAACCAGGGTCACTGGTGCTGTGAGACAGAAGCTCTACCAGCTGCGCCACTGTGATATTTATATTTGATATTTATATTTCTGAATCTGCAAATGATACTGCTATCTGTGAATAATTTTTCATTGGGAAAGGTGGGGAAGGGCTCGGGAAAGTTACTGTTGATATTAATTTAATTTTGGATGTCTTCACACTGTTTGTAGTTAACCCCGACCTTCCCAGTAAAAAGCAGTATACATTATTCATCAAGAATATCTTCATTTCCCTTAATATATCTTATGGCTTACATGCAATTGAATTCAATTGGTCCAGATTACCATTTACACTGTTTGTAGATTGACTATAGCATGTTAGCCAATCAGAATGCTTAGTAATTATAACCCCGCCTAATTATAACATTCATAGTGTAAGATCCTACCCATTATCTACCAGTTAGAGTAGCAGTGTGAATGTGTGATGACCTGCTGTGTAGTTGATGACCTGAACAATAAAGATGTTTGTGTTTCAACCCGTGTGAGTTTGAGCTCTTTACATGGTGTCAGATTATCGGGTCTACCCCGCGTCTGTTTACCGTGATTTATTTAGTTTACCAGTTTTTATTTGCGTGTTTTTTTGTGATTTAGGGATGTGGCTAACTCTTGTTGAAAGCCTAGCCCGCTCGTGTTTGATTCTGATATCGCCGAGCGATGGCGAATGTTTGAGAAGGACTAATCTCACTATATCTGCATCGTTCACCGAAACAATCCCGACGATTTGAAGGCTTCACTACTGTTGAATTGAGCGGGTCCGGAGGCTATGATCCACGCTGACTCGTTCAAATTTGCACCTGCTCAACTGGATGGGAATGGACAGGTATTGGTGCCAGCTGAATCTATAGACAACTCCATGGTGTTGCTGAGAAAATTTAGAGAACTGTGCGACCTGCCATCTAACAGAATCCTTGAGAGAACAAGATTTGTTGCTCGAGTGCAACAGGCTGATCAGCCTATGGAACGATTCATCAGTGACCTGAGACACATCAGCTCTCGATGCAGATTTGGTGAGTTAACAAATGAGCTAGTTCGTGATAAAATTGTGCGAGGAATGAGCGACCGAAAGCTGCGAGCTGAACTGCTACGGAATGCAGAACTGACTTTAGAGCAAGCTATTCATGCTTGTTGGATGGCTGAGACTGTGGCTCCACTGGCTGAATTTGATAGCGTGAATGCTAATCAGCAGTTAAGTGTGAATTTGGCTAGTTACTCTCCGCAAAGATTTCTCAATGCTTCCAGCAAAGTTCAGAACATGCCTAACATGAGGTGCACAAACTGTAACTATTTCCACCCCAGGGGGCGCCAATTTTGCATGGCCCATGGGAAAGTATGTCATAATTGCAAAAAAACCAACCAATTTGCTAATTGTTTTGATCCAGTTTGAGTACAGCTCCAAGGACGAAGCTGCACCTGATTTAACAAGTCCTGTCTGATTCAGATTCACATTAGCAAGACGAATCTTCCCACGGGAACGACTTTGAGTCTACCGTACTTTCCCTAAACCTGCGCACCCCTGGCAAAGTTACTGATCTGGCTGTGACCATGATAATCAATAACAAACCACTGATCGCCAAAGTGAACATCATGTCACTCAAAGTGTTCAACAAGATAAGAACCACTGAGCTCATGAAAAAAGACTCCTCCACTTTACATGCTTACGGAGGGGAAATTCTCCACCCATTGGGCAAAGCCAACTTCAAATGTACCATCAATGAACAGACCAAGGATTTGCTATTTAACATCGGTCAGCCAAGTTCTGAAACCCTGCTAGGCATTGATGCGGGCCATGACCTGGGTTTGGTCTATTTCGGGCGTGCTGTCCACAAACTCTGTTTGACAGAGGAACCAACCAGACAGATGATATCCAACTATAAAGATTTGTTTGACAACAAACTCGGCAAACTACCTACAATCTACAAGATCATTGTCGACCATACAGTCACCCCAATCGTACGTGCCCCTCACCGCGTTCCGCATGGCATGCGTGAGCAAATACACGATGAACTGAAACGTATGGTCTCCATTGGAGTCCTTGTCGAAGTCAGCAAACCCTCTGACTGGGTTTCCATCATGGTTGTTACCACAAAGAAAGACAAGAAGGAGTTACGCATCTGCATCAATCCTAAATATTTGAATACAGCAATCAAATGCCAACACTACCCAATGAGGAACACTGAAGATGTAGCAACACAAATCGGTAACGCAACGGTTTTCTCAGTCTTGGATGCAAAAAACTCATTCTGGCCAATCCCGTTAGACCGTGCTTCATCGGCATAAACGACATTCGCCACCCCGTTCGGACGTTACCGATTCCTAAGAATGCCCTTTGGCATCAACTCTGCCAGCGAAGTTTTCCAGCATGTAATGGAGCAACTGTTTGCAGAGTTCCCCTGTGCCATCATAGTTGACGACATCCTAGTTTATGGCCGCGATGCCACCGAGCACGATGCCAACCTACGTAAAGTACTGGACCGTGCCAGAGACATCAATTTAAAACTGAACCCACTGAAGTGCAAGTTCAGGGTTCCTGAAGTCACTTACGTAGGTCACGTGTTCACCAGCAATGGGCTAAAACCCGATCCGCTGAAGACTGCAGCAATCAACGAGCTGCCGGAACCAACTGACGTCACCAGCCTGCAACGATTTCTAGGCTTGGTCAATAACCTGGGAAAGTTTATCCCCAATCTCAGCGAGTTGTCAGCCCCCCTGCGTCAACTAACACACAAGGACAACACCTGGTCCTGGTACCCAAACCACCAGCGAGCTTTCGAGACTTTAAAACTACAGCTCGCCAGTGCACCCACTCTGTCCTATTTTAATCTCAACTTGCCAGTTACACTCGCTCTTTACACTGTTGTTCTCTTAAGTTCCTTGTATGGACCCAAGAGGAAGTGATGATATCCTCTTTTGCTGGTGATTTTAATTACCTGGCATTTGCGTGGACTGCATGTTACTGTCAGTTACTAGTCTGGAGCCAAATGTTGCCTAGTTTTTGCTGCATGCTGGTCACTTCTTTATTTAAATAGATATAAATATGATACGATATGATACAATAGAACTTTATTTATCCTCGGAGGAAAATTGGTCTGCCGACAGTCATAAAACACAACAAGATACATGAAACATGAAATTTAGAGTTAAATTAAAGTGAAGAGTGGAAAGTTCAGGATTCAGGATGTGCAAATATTTTTTTTTGGGGGGGAAGGGGAATGGGAGTCAGTCTACCCCACAACAGAAGGGGAAGGAGTTGTACAGTTTGATAGCCACAGGGAAAGAGGATCTCCTGTGGCGTTCCGTGCTGCATCTTTATGATGCAAACATTTGTGTACATTTTACAATCATTAATAAATATCCCCCTGTATCTTCAGAATCGTTTCCCTATAAACTGGACATCTCTCCCTAAAACCACTTCAGTCTTGCTCCTTTTTGCCTTATGAAGAAAGCTGCTTCAAAAACAAATTTTCTGATTACACCTTCTTCCATCTCCATATTTTGTCACCTGATTTTGGTTGACAATCATTTTCACCTTGTGGGGCATTGTATTGTGGTAAATAAGCTTGAGAAATGGAAGTGATTGTTGATTTAATTGCGAAAAAGTTGATTTGAAAAATCTAAGTAGAAATTCTGCAAGTGCTCATTTGTTTTGCATTTTCAAATTGTGTGATATATATTATGTATAAAAAGTCACTTGCATTGCCCTTATAAAATCATAAATTAAAAAATATGTGAACAGATTATATTATTCGCATTGAAAATAGATCCATATTGAACAGATTCTGTGCAGAAATTGAGAGATGGTGGACAAAACATGGAACTGGAACAAACCAATCTCTGCCTCTAAAAGCTTTCTGAATCCTTAAATTAAATATTTTGCTGCATTATCTACTTACATTTGATATTAGACTGTTAGTGTTTCAATTTTTAGAGACTTATTTAGTAAGAATATAAATTTCAAAATTGATTACTGTTCAACAAAATTACAATACCTGCCGTCATTTGCTTTTGATTAGGTAATATTTTTCTTAAGACGTACCACAACTATTTTAAACCAATGGTAATGTTTCACTAAAGAGCTTTGTGGAATGTGATAAACTCATTCATCCTTGTTTAAGTTATTATGATCAATAATTTTCACTCTGGAAGTAACTGGAGTGCTTGCAGTGCACGCTGCAGATCTCCATAAGTGACTAACTCATGTCAAAGAAAACAATGCAGCCTGTTCTTCCAACTGCAAACCACACTACAAGTAAAACAGAGATCCATCAGTTCAAAAAAACGCATTTGGTCAATGCTTAAAATATAACGTAACAAAGGAGGACATATTCACATTGTTTCTTTTATAAGCTGTGGAGAAATTGGACCAGGTTGGGCTAACTGATAATGTCTCTGGCATAATTAAATAGTCTCTGATCGATTGGCCAGGTGGGCTGAGGAATGGTTGATAGAATTTAATACAGAGAAATGTGAGGTGTTGCATTTTGGGAAGTGTTGCATTCTGACAAGACCTACACAGTGAAAGATAGGGCTCTGGCGAGTGTTGTAGAGCAGATAAATCTAGGAGTGCAGGTGCATGGTTCCTTGAAGGTGGAGTCACAGGTAGATAGGGAGGTCAAAAAGGCTTTTGGCACATTGACCTTCATCAGTCAGAATATTGAGTATAGAAGTTGGGAGCTCATGTTGCAGTTTTATAAGATGTTGGAGAAGCTGCATTTAGAGTATTATGTTCAATTCTGTGCACCATGTTATAGGAAATACATTGTCTAGCTGGAAGGGGTACAAACAAGATTTACAAAGGTTTTGCAAGAGCTAGTGGGTCTGGGCTATAGGGAGAGGTTGAGTAGGCTGGGACTCTATTCCTTGGAGCTCAGGAGTATGAGGGGTGATCTTATAGAGTGTATAAAATCATGAGAGGAATAGATCGGGTAGATGCACAGAGTAGGTGAATTGAGGACCAGAGGACATCGGTTTAAGGTGAAGGGGAAATGATTTAATAAGAATATGAGGGGGTAACCTTTTCACACAAAGGGTGGTGGGTGTATGGAACAAGCTGCCAGAGAAGGAAGTTGAGGCAGGGATTATCTCAGCATTTAAGAAACAATTGGACAGGTACAAGGATAGGAGAGGTTTGGAGGGATATGGACCAAACGTGGGCAGGTGGGACTAGCGTAGCTGGGATATATTGGCTGGAGTGGGCAAGTTGGGCTGAGGGGCCTGTTGCCACACTGTATCATTCTGTAACTCTACGATGTGTTCAGGTAAAGATAGACATCCGAGATAAGCTGGGGTTCAGATGCCAGTGCATAGAACCATCCACTCTGCTGCTGCAATTGCCACATGGCCCAGTAGTGAGGAGGGGGGATGGATGCATTTCACATCTGGCCACTAGATTCGCATGGGAGATGGCTGGCAAAGGGATGGTGACACTTTTCATCTTAAAGGGGTCACTGACCTTATGTAAAAAAGGAAGAGCTTGAATTATTTATGGCTATTTTAAGATTTATGATTACGTTTTTTTACTATTTTAAAATGATTCCTTGCTTTTATTTTAATTAGTTGTATCAACTTGATTATTTTTACATGTTTAGAACATAGAACTGTACAGAGGTAGACAAAAGTGCTGGAGAAACTTAGCAGGTGCAGCAGCATCTATGGAGTGAAGGAAATAGGCAACGTTTCGGGCCAAAACCCTTCTTCAGACTGATGTAGGGTGGGTGGGGGGGGGGGTGGGGAGAAGAAAGGAGAAAGGAAAAGGAGGAGTCAGAGGGCTGAGGGAGAGCTGAGAAGGGGAGGAGACAGCAAGGGCAACCGGAAATTGGAGAGGTCAATGTTTATGCCGCTAAGGTGCAAACTGCCCAAGCAGAATATGAGGTGCAGCTAATCCAATTTCCAGTGGTGCTCACTCTGTATAGAACTATACAGCACAGGAACAGACTCTTCAGCCGACATTGTCTGTGCCGAACATGATGCCAATCAGCCTGCACATGATCTGTATCCCTCCATTTCTTAAAGGCCTGTCTCACGAGTCTGCGGTCATTGGCGGCGAAACAGGAAAAATCTACCGCTCCTGGGCCGCCATACACCGCGCACTCGGTCAAACGCACACCGCCGGGGCCGTGCGGCGTTGTTCCCAACACCGCACGGTGCTAAAATAAAACCAACACTGTTCAAAAATATGTTCCTACCGCACAGCCACCGCCAGTGCGGCACGAGCGCCGTGCATCGAACTTGCACCGCCACAGCCTCCGCCAGTGAGGCACGACCGCCGCCAGTGAGGCACGTGTGCGGCACGGATGCAGCCACAGCCCCGCGATCTGAAATCCGAAACAGCAAGCTCGTGGAACCGGCCGTACTTGGCCCCCCGCGCTGCATCCGTGCGGCGCTCTCGTGGTTGCCGTGCGGTCCCCTCTTCCGGCGACGCCGCGCTTCACCGCCAACGACCGCAAACCCGTGGAACAGAGCCTTTACTTATTAAACACATTTACAAGCTGTTCAAAATGTTTGAGAGCAGCAAACCGCCATGGGCTGTCAGACAACTATGGGGCCTGCCTCTTGGGTGTGGAGCATCTGCTCCTTTGGCCCTCTGAGTAGAATGGAGGCAGTGGGCTGGGAATGAGCACCGCCTCGAAAGGCTTCACAATGGATTCCACCTTGCCATTGGTCCAGAAATGGGTGGCAAAGTGGCGCAGTGGTAGCCTTACAGCACCAGGGACCTGTGTTTGATGCTATGGGTGCAGTTAGTACAAAGTTTGCACATTCTCCCTGTGACCGCATTGGTTTTCTCCGGGTGCTCCAGTTTCCTCCCACATTCCAAAGACGTGCAGGTGTGTAGGTTAATTGGCTTCTGTAAATTGTCCCGAGTGCATTGGATAGAGCTGGTGTACAGGTGATTGCAGATCAGCGTGGATTTGATGGGCTGAAGAGCATGTTTCCACATTGTATCTCTAAACTAAACTAAACTGAAATATGCTGTTCATTAACTGCAACTAAAAGCATTATCTGCATCCTGTTGAGCAGTGCTTGGACAATTCTGTTCTTCTAAAACTCCTGATTGCTCTAGTTTATGCTGACTGAAAAAGGATGGCTGGAACAATAGAAGTACAGGTCTACCACTGATTTTCCAGCTTCCTTTGTCCAGAGCCTTTCTTGTTAACCGTTTTGTCAGACCAACAGAGGTTACGGCCGCTGAGAGGAGTCCAACAGCACTGGAACGTTCTGCCCGGGCTGACGAAAAGCCGAGATTCTAACCCGCAAATTCGGCCTCGGAAATCTGCTATGGGAATGAATCTGCCAGCTCCGGCTGAGCCAGAGTTCCAGAGCCTCAGCCGCAGGGGGCAAATTCAACCCACCAATTGGCGTGAAAGTCCCAATGAAGTAGAGATCGGCCACATTTTAAAAGTGACTTCCGGGGGGGGGGGTGATTTCAAGTGCGCTCTCATAAATTTGTCTGAATTAAAGGAGATGCCGGACCACCATTTGATGGAAAGTCAGTGGTTTGACCTGTAGTTGACTGAAGATGGCATAATGATAACTTATTGGGATGACACATAGGGGTCATGTTTCCACTGCCCTCATCCTTATACTGAACGCCCATACCTCTCACCAAGATTCTGTTGCTAAACCTATTGGAGACCTCCATCTTCACTGTCTTGGTGTCACTGGAAAACTTTTCCTTCACATCAAAAGGGAATATTAATTTAATATCTTTGCAACTTCAAACACAATAAGTACCACTGACTCATTAGTCTGAAAGGTTGCCTTTGAGTAAACTATTTTCCGTTACACCCTTATTTTGTCTTCCCAGCTACACAATCCATCAATTGTCATGTTTGCAATGTCCCTTTCCATAATAGAATTACAGTGCACTCAAGCTTGCCAATATGGTGAGTTAATGAGCTACTATAAATTACCCCACGTGTAGCTGGAAGGAAGGTGAATCGGGCATGTTGATGGGCATGTTACAGTTAATAGATTTCAGGGGAATGGGATTGATGGGAATGCACGATGAGCTGGCATTCCTTAACCAGCCTTCAAAAGAAAACTTGAATTACAACAAAAAAAACGTCAGACCGGCTCAGTTTATCTGAACAGGAGCTTGGAAATAAATCTTCTATCTTCAATCTAGTAGGTGTGTCTTAAAGTGATGAACAAACACTCAGCACCAACGTCCAGGGCTTGCATTCTGTTACATTTCCCCAACACCCTTTCACACCTTAGGATATGAACAAGTGAAACATGTTATCGTGTTCCCTTATCGTGTATCAATACACTGTAAATGGCTCGATTGAAATCATGTATTGACTTTCCGCTGACCGGATAGCATGCAACAAACATTTTTCACTGTACCTGGGTACACGTGACAATAAACTGAACTATAAACTGTACTCCCACTGAGTTACCCCAGCATTTTGTGTCTATCTTTGGTTTAAACCAGCATCTGCAGTTCCTTCATACATATTTAGTCTTTGACTATGTTTCTGACATTGCTTCCATTAAATATAATTAAATATTGTATTAATGCTGTGGTTGAGCCAGTAGATGTAACCAGGCTGTCTGGACTAACTATCCAAAAATGTAAGTTCAAATCATGGTTTTCCCAATGAAACCACCCAAGTATACATGGAACACCTATGCTGGGAATGTTGACCTGAGAGAGGATGTTGGTTCATTTATGCAGTCAGTGGATATGAAAGATTTTGTGAAGGCACATTGTCAGCACCTCTCCAGCATTTTGAGATGCTTGCTGCAGGTAGTCTATATCTGATAAATATGAAAGCAGGTATCATATTATCTCAAACTCAGAAGATCATAAGTGATAGGAGCAGAATTCAGCCTCTCGGCCCATCGTCATCGCCATTCAATCATGGCTGATCTACCTATCCCTCCTAACCCCGTTCTCCTGCCTTCTCCCCATAACCTCTGACACCCATACTAATCAAGAATCTATCTATCTCTGCCTTAAATATATCCACTGACTTTGCCTCCACAACCTCCTGTGGCAAAGAATTCCACAGATTCACAACCCTCTGACTAAAGAAATTACTCATAATCTTCTTCTTAAAAGAAGTCTAATTCTGAGGCTATGACCTCCAGTCCTAGACTCTTCCACTAGTGGAAACATCCTCTCCACATCCACTCTATCCAAGCCTTTCACTATTCTGTATGTTTCAATGAGGTCCCCCCTTATACTTCTCCAGCAAATATTGGCCAAATACTCATCATATGTTAACCTACTCATTCCTGGGATCATTCTTGTAAACCTCCTCTGGACCCTCTCCAGAGCCAGCACATCCTTCCTCGGATATGGTGCCCAAAATTGCTCACAATATTCCAAATGCAGCCTGAACAGAGCCTTATAGAGCCTCAGCATTACATCCCTGTTTTTGTGTACCAGCCCTCTCAAAATAAATGCTATAAATCATCAGATTTATATTGGGTCTGGGGTCTTGATCCTCAAACAACCTTTCTATCAAACTGCTCAAGGTGTCCTGAGTGTCATCCAGATATGGGGATTATATCTTCTTGCAGGAACCTCTGCTTAGAGGTCCTGCTAAAGTCCGGGGCGAAGTCGGGATGGAGGGGGGAACCCCAGTCACGGACAACAGGGAATCCCGGTCACGACCTCGGGGAATCCCGCCCACGGACCACGGGAACCCGCTCGGAAGAACGTGGAATGCGGGTAGCGGGCGGCGGTGAATTCGCCTTTCGAGCTGCTGGCGGTAGAACCAGCGGCTTCATGGACAAACACAGCGGGGATACCCCCCGACTATGTATATCGCGGCTATCCCTTTTATAGGGACCGCTGGGATATCCCGGCTGCAGTTACTGCGGGGATACCCAGCTCGGGGGGGGGGGGGGGGAAGCCCCGACTGTAAACATTGCGGAGATGCCCTTCTATAAGGGACCGCGGAGGAAATCCTGGCTATAGCCACAACGGGAATACCAAGCTCGGGGAGAAAAACCAGACAATGAACGTCGCGGAGAAGCCCTTCTACAAGGACCGCGAAGGAATCCTGGCTGCAACGACAACGGGAATATCAAACTCGGGTGAGAAAAACCTGACTATGAATATCGCGGGGAAGCCCTCTACAGGGACCATGAGACCAAGCTCGGGGGGGGGGGGAGGAGCGTTGCCCCCCCCAGCGGAAGGTTCAGGACCTGCAGGTAAATTCTTTACTCTAAGGTCATTTTGTTCTATTTTCTATGAGAATTGTGTTACAGGTAAGGAACCATGGACTAAGTCCAAATGGACCGCATCCCGACTGACTGCGGAGGACCGCGGAAATGCGGGCAGTCAGCAGCGGTCGGCTGCACCAGGATCGCTATTCGATCAGCAGTCTCAAACCTGGCACCTGCACAGTCCGAATCAATATCACAGACTGGCGGGAAGGCCAAGCAGAAGTCGGACAGGCCCGAAGACGAGTCGGGCTGTGAAGATTCACCGCCGGCGGGCAGCGACTGTGAGCGCATTTCCCGCATGGAGCGGTTGATGAAGCAGATGCTCCAACGTAACATGCTCCGGTATATGGAGTCTAGTCACCATGGGGTCCTAGGACACCCATGGCAGCACCTTATAGAGGGCTGCATAATGCATCTCCCTCGACAGAGGGGAGCATTAGGAGTCACTTCTGGGCTGACTCTGAAGACAGGGGTTTGGCTGAAGATACCACAAGTGTGCTGGGGGTGCAGGAACAACACAACCAGTAGCAGGAGCAGGTTGTGAATGACAACTACCAAATACCTATCACCAGGGAACTGTGTTCTCTCAGTGTCCCTGCCGTGAACAACTCTATCTGGGGACCCCAAATTTGCAGGACTGTGCAAGACCAGTAACCACTGATACTGCCATTTGGGGGCAACCTGTTGAAACAGGTCAAGAAGCTCGACGAGGGCCGTCGGGCTCATGAAGGCCACATCATCTGGCAAGACCTCACATCTCCGGCGGCAGCACCCCTACGCACCCACCAGCAAACGACGATGCCCTGAAGCTTGTGAAAGCTTGAAGGCCGTACAACCAGGACAAAGGTCTTTTCAGGCTATGGCCCAGAACGGCCTTCCTGGAAGATGCACCAACCCCATACTCGAGCTCCTCTACCTCCCACGGAGCAGAAGGTGCAAAATCATGCACACATGGTTGAGGCAGCTCCTGGGTCGGGTTGCATAAGTCCTCCCATTCGGATGTGGAAGGATGAAGCTGATTGAGGCAACTCCTGGAAGTTCCCCATCCGGCAGTGTGAAGGTATGGAGCCACATCGATGATGCCTCCTGTCACGGATACAAGTTGGTAATATTTACACTGGTTTGAATATTTTCACTGGTTTCGGATAACATGAGATTAGTTTATACTGCACAGCAGGTATGGTTGGAGTTGCCTTTCAAGACAGGCTCACAATTATGGGGATGTAGACTGTTCATTGTCAACAGGTTCAACCCGCATGTGCAGTATAAACATTTCTGGATAACTTCCATGTGATCATTTCCGCTCACAGGCTTCGGAGATATTTGAAATTTAGCTGGATGAGGCAAGGATACACTCAGAAGTGTTGCAAAATGGGCTAACTTCAGCTCCCAGGTTATTTACCAAGTCACTACAATCAGTGTTTCGACTGCACAGAGCTAACAAACAAGTGTTATAGCCAATCAGGATGATATTGAACATACAGTATTTTGCTAAATTAGCCTTATCAGCCACATAGCTATATTTGAGAAATTGGGTTTCTCATCCGTCCAGTTAAATTTAAGTTAAGTTGATACCAACTGAAACTATTGATTATTGGGATACAATTAATCCATTCATTTGTCTGGGACTCCGCTCTGAGACAAAAGATTAAACCTCTGCTATTCCCAGCTGAAACTATCAAAGTCACAATGGTGGATGAACAGTATTCAGCGTTGCTCCATTAAACCTTTCATCCATAAATCTTCAGTCAATTCCAAACTGATGCTATTACTCAGAGATGGAAAATTACTAATACCATCTCTAGGTACGGAGGCAGATAGCATGAGTTATCAATTGTTCAGTTATGGTATCAACTGCCAATGGACACCAGGTGCATTCTGTGCATTAAAGGGTGTGTGAATATGCATAATCTGCATGCACAAGTTCAAGGTGATACACTTCGGTGGTGGTATATGTTAATCACAAGGGTGCAATCAAATCAAAGTATCCGGTGATAGTTTAATTAACCGCATTTAGCACTGGTGTATTATCATGTAAAATCAATGACAACACAGAATGCATGTGCGATCACAAAGTATTTAATGACATTGTGGCTCGATGGAACACGAACGATCGAGATGTTTGCATCCAGGCTCAATCACCAGTTGCAGAAAAATATGAGGCATATCAATGGCGATGGGTGCATTCTCGCTACACTAAGGAGGAATGTTCTTTTATGTCTTCCTCCATTTGGCCTCATTGGACGGGTCTTGCAAAATTCAGCAAGTTCCCGCTTCCGGCATTTTCATAGTGCCTGCCTGGTTTATATACCCATGGTTCCCGCTGATGTGGGGAATGATCATAAAACCTCACATGGTTGATTCTGGACACAAAAATTTGCTGGTTCAGCTGTGATGTGGAAACCATCCTCTGCATGATATAATCAATTCATTGACTTGCAGGCTCTGAGAGACCGTTCCTGCGGCTCGGGTTGTTAAACCAAAAGCCTTGGAAGTACTCACTGCAGATTGCAGGGATAGCAATAAATAGCAGCATTCCTCATAAGGAGATGGGAGGTATTGTATTATACTTATTTACATTTAACTCGGCACGGATGACTCACGCCTTGAAATTCAGTTTATATGGGATTTTATAGCATGTTAAAGTTCCATTTACTGTGCCTGAAGTACCTCCTCATCATTTGGCTGCGGGGAACAGAAACCATTCTATCGGGTCTCACCCTCTGACATCTAGATTATGAAGGGTATCGTCAACTCAAAACCTCCCAGGCATAGGGACGCAGAGATATGGGTTGTTAACATTGTGCTACGTCACTTCGCCGATGGGCTCCAGCAACATCCCTGTCCTTGATCAAACTCACTGACTAGTGGTTATGCCATGGCGCTGAGTACAGCGCAATGGGTCCAGTCATTGCATAAGCTACACTGGAAAGGATGATCATATCTGCGGGCAATAATAACATGTTATGTTTATGACTGAGTCAAGCAGAGTAGACAGGGACATAAGACCAAACTAGATGTTTGCATATCCCATGGTCCTTGGGTTGAGTGTGATCACGCATCTACACCAATATGTTAAGGTCCCTTAGAGCCTTATAGACTCTGACTAGCAATATTGTTAGTTACATAAAACCTTGTTAGAAGGTATCACTACAGACCATCTCCAGGGGGTTAAACGGGTCTGGCTTATACAGAAGTGAACATTGACATTTTCAAGTCTCACTCCACCAGGGCTGCAACAACCTCAGCAGCAGGGTTATGGACCACATCCTAGCGGCTGCAGCATGGTCAAACAAACGGTCTGTCCAAATATTCGGAATAAACCCATTGCCAGATCGGGGGTATTTGCCAACTCTATGTTAGGTCTGTTTCATAGCTTCCTCCCGGTTGAGGGAGGTTACTATTGTCATTATTTGTTCATTAAAAGCATCAACATGTCTATATCTATGTCATGTCTGAATGCATTATTAATGTTCATTCATCATTGGTCAACTGATGCAGTGTATGATACATTGACTCGTTTCCACGGCATGAAATCGCAGAGCTTTAAAATCTTCACGTAGTCACTCACGTGACTCCGAAGTAAAATAGTAAGATTAAACGAGAACTTACCAGTGAAGTTTGATCTTTATTTTATGAGGAGTTGCGTTGAGGGATTACGTGCCCTCCGCTCCCAACCCTCTATCATAAAGGTCAGCTGGTATTCTAGTTCTCTTATCTTACTATGTTTAGTTTGACTACTGTTATCTGTGATTTCACACTGCTGCTTTGAAGATTGACGCACATGCGTGCTGGCGGGGTCTTCACGTAATCCCTCAACTCAACTCCTCATAAAATAAAGATCAAACTTCAAACTGGTAAATTCTCATTTAATCTTACTATTTCTTTGGTCTTTTGTGATACGATAACAGCCTTTGACTGCATTAATCATGAGGGATAGTGGAGCATTCATCACAAATTTAACTGCCTGCAAAAATGTGTCCCCATCTTTCCTCAGCTACATGACTGCATGGAAGCCAAGTTCTTAACTAACGGCTTTATAGCTGGCACAATCTCAGTGCAGATTAGTGTCAAGCAAGGCTGTGTCATTGCCTTTCCACAATCTTTCTTGCTTTGATCCTGCAACTCATCACAAACTAGCTTTCCGCTAGATTAGGGCTAATCCAAAGGAGAATCTGTACAATTTATGTCATATCCACTCCAGAACCAAGGTCAACCAGCTTCAGCCGTTGAAATGCTTACCTATGCGCATGTTTGGATGCTGAGCTCTGAGGCATTATTAACTTGATCACTGAGAGAATAGAGGGGCAGAACTGTGGAGCAGCGGTAGAGTTGCTGACTTACAGCGCTAGAGACCCCGGCTCGATCCTGACCTTGCGTGCTGCTTTTGCAGAGGTTGCCCCCTGGGGGTATACTCCTTTGCGAAGTATACCTCCAGGTGGCACTGCACGATGGCTGCCTCGTCAAAGATCTGTCTTCGTCTTTTTCATTTGTTGTGTTTTTAGATTGTTGTAAAATGTATGTTTTAGCTTATCCTTAGTTTTTGTATTTGTGGGGGTTGGTGGGGGGGGGGTGTGGGGAAAACGTTTTAAAATAATTTTCCTCAACGGAGATGCGACTTTTTCCGTGTTGTATCTCCGCCTGCATTGCGAACAAACATCGTGGAGCTGGCGGCCTCTTGTTTGGGACTTCTAGAGCTCCAAACCCGCGGAGCCTGTGGAATTTAACTCCTTGGAGCGGGCGATCCCCTAGCCAGGGGTCAGCCTTTGGTGCTTCAACCTGCGGGAGCTGCGGACTTTGACATCATGGAGCTCGCTGTCCCTGGTTAGGGACCGACTTCGAGGACTCCAAGCCACAGGAGTTTCGACCGTCCCAATGCAGGTGCTTAAACTGCTCCGATGTGGGAGCTCGATCGCCGGCTGCTGATGGTTTGTCTTCCCCGACCGTGGGAGGAAAGGAGGAAAGAAAATATGACTTTATTGCCTTCCATCACAGTGGGGAATGTGGAGGAGCCGCTGTGGTGGAAGTTTATGTCAAATTTTTATGTAGTTGTGTGTCTTGTTGCTTTTTTGGTATGACTGTATGGAAAATCAAATTCCTCGTATGTTGCAAAACACACTTGGCTAATAAATTACCATTATGATTATGATTATGATTATGATTATTATGATTATTATTATGATTATTCTCCCTGTGACCATGTGGGTTTTCTCCGGGTGTTCTGGTTTCTTCTCACATTCCAAGAGATGTGAAGGTTTGCAGGTTAAATGGCTTGTGTAAAATTACCCCTAGCTTGTAGAATTGAACTAGTGTACAGGTGATCGATAGCCAAAAGGGCCTGTTTCCATGCTGTATCTTTAAACTAAACTAAAAACATGGATTTGTGGTTGACATCAGTAAAACATTGGTCCTCCAGTCAAATCTACATATAGCTTCAGACTCACAACAATGCGATTGACTCTGAAATGACCGAGCAGGATGGCTAAGCAGGAGTGGTGGCGCCATCCAGTGTGGGGAGTGGTGGCGCCATCCAGTGTGGGGAGTGGTGGCGCCATCCAGTGTGGGGAGTGGTGGCGCCATCCAGGGTGGCAGCCTTGCCTGCAGCTGTTCGTCCTTTACACTTTTTTTAATTTTTAATTTGTCAAAGGTTTTATTTTGGAGGCCTTTTAGTCTTTTTATGTGGGGAATGGGGGGAAGGGGGAAACTGTTTTTTCCAGTCGCTACCTGGTCGTGGATGCGTCCTTCCTCCAAGCCGCATCTTTTCCACCTTTCCGTGGCCTACCATCTGGATTGGCGTGGCCTTTCCTGCCGGAGACCGGCCAGAGCTTCAGCTTCAGCGGCGGCGCAGCACTGAAGTACCATCGCGGAGCGAGCGATGCCTTACCCAGGAAGCCGTGTTGGAAGCTCCGGAGTGCTGTGACTGCCGACTTCAACATCGTGAAGCTGTGGTTTGCAGAGTTTCCAGCCGCGGGCGGCGCTGACTTTAACATCGCGGAGCCTGGGATCTTTTGCCGAGGTCACCATTGTTGGAGCTCCGCCCAGCGCGGCCTGTGGATTTCGGGAGCCATGGTCTCCGGTAGGAAGCGGCCGTTTTCGGAACTCCAAGCCGCTGAGAGTGTTCTTCTGTTCCGACGCCGGAGCACCATCAACCGGCGAGAGGGCAAGAAAAATCGGGCCGACCATGGGTGAACAGAGGAAGAGGACTGAACTTTGTTGCCTTCCCTCACAATGGGAGACATTGATTCCGCTGTGGGGGCGATGTTTTTTATGTTTAATGTTAAATTCTATAGTATTGTGTTTATTTTATTTGTGTGCTGCATGGTAACTCAAATTTCACTGCACCAACTGGTGTATGTGACAATAAATGTCCTTTGTCCTTTTGTCCTAATAAAAGCTGGTCTTCCCAATGATGTCTGTGTCCTGAAAAATGAAAAAGCAACAAAAATCTAACTATGTTACCAGCAACAAAGAGCTTGCAAAGTCTGTGTAAATGTAATCCCCCCTTTCAATCTCATTCGTAGTTAGATATTTATTACATCCATATATTTACAAGCTCACATGTTATTAATTGTTTCAATATATCAATTAATTTGCAGGAATAAGGTTTTCTTCTATTTTGTATTTAATGACAGGCTCCTGTATTTTTTTATTTTTAGCAACAAATCTGTTTAAGTAACCCACTCACATCTGCATTATCTGCTCCGGTTTTTACCTTTTGAGGCCTGAGTGATTTTTACATTCAATCTTATTTTTTCAAGTCAGTGGAAAGCAAATTTGTGCAGGGTGTAGAAGGATCAACCAATCTGATCCTGTCAGTTTCGTGTCAATGTTTTTCTGTTGAAATCACCCACAGGTTGTCTCAGGTTATGCAGAAAATAAAGTCACAATTCATGTAAGATTACAATAGCACTTTTGATAATTATTCAGATATCTTTCCATTGTATCTTTCTGTATAATTAACCTTCTTCTGCCCGATTTAACAATATAATTTTAATGGCAGGTATTGACAAAATTCACAGATTAATCTGTTGTTTTTCATCTTTGCGACCAAATGTTCACTGATTAAGAGCATTGGAACAGAAATCTACCTTTTTATTCCCTCAAACCTCTTCCTCCATTCCCTTTCACAAAGGTTTATTTTTTCCTGAAATAATTGCTAATCATATGGCGATCCAGCGATAAAATGCTAAGCTCTGTAAAGTATTCAAGTTTGAGTCGTTTATGGTGCTTAGGACTGGCAATTCATTGTCATACAAGTGCTCAGGTATGTCCAGCTGAAGACCATAAGGAGCACAAAGGGACAATTTTGGGCCAAGCTGATGGATGCTTGATAGGTATGGCTGAGCTTGCAAGCTATCTTTTCTGACATGGGAAAACTGGGTTATATGTGTTGCAATGATGCTTCACTTCCGGTGAGCTCAATGCATGCTTATGCATGCTTTGAAAGGAGAATACTGAAACACTTATACAAGGTCACATAGCCCCTGACTACCCTTTGATCTTAATCTCCGAAGCTGAGACCGGTCAAGTGCAAAAGACCAGCGGACCAACTGGCTGAGATATTCAAGGATACCTTCAATCTCTCGTTCTTGTGTTCTAAGCTTTCCGCCTGCTTTCAAAGGACATTTATAATACTAGTGCTTGGAAGAATATTCATGATCTGCTCCAATGACTACCGTCCTTTAGTACTTGCATCCACCATGATGGTGATTTGAAAGGTTAGTTATGGCGTGAATCAACTCCTGCCTCATAAATGATCTGGATCCATTTCAGTTTGCCAATCGTCAAAACAAGTCAACAATAGATGCTATCTCACTGGCTCTCCACTCTGCTCTGGGCCATCTGGATAACAGGAGACACATATGTCAGGCTTCTAGTCATTTACAGCTTGGCATTCAACACTATCATCCCCTCCAAACTCATCACCGAGCTCCAAGACCAGGGGCTCTCTGCCTCACTTTGGAATTGGATCAATGACTTCATCACCAGCAGATCTCATCAGTGCGGATCAGTATCAACAACTCATCCACATTGACCATCAACACAGGTGCAGCTCAAGGCTGTGGGCTCAGTACCGTGCTCTACTCTCCTTACATGCATTATCATGTGGTTAAGCTCAGCTCCAATGCCATCTATAAATTCACCGATGACTCCACTCACTGTTGTTGGTCAAATGACAGATGGCTACGAGTCAGCATGCAGGAGAGCGATGGAACATTTGGTTGTTGTCCTGGACCAACAACCTCTTACCCAACAACAATAAAACCAAGGAACTCATCATTTACTTTAGAAAGGGTAAAGTCAGGAGACCATGTGCCAATTTGCATTGGTAAGTGGATGGTGGAGAGAGAGGAGGGGCAGTACAAAGCCTAGTAAGTAATAGGTTGCTACAGGTGTGTGTGTGTGGGGGGGGGGGTTGAGAGGCAGATGGTTGGACAAAGGACAGAAATGAAAAGACAGAAGGTATGCGACAAAAAGATTGAAGAGTTGTGAATTGTGAAGTGGGAGGAAGGAATGTAGGTAGAGGGAGAGGGGGGGGGGGAGAAGTAGGTGCAAGTCCAGGTGGGGCACAGGGTGGGGAGGGGGTGATGACAAGGTGGGGAAAATGTGAGGGAAGAATTTTGTAATGATCTAAAATTGGAGAATTCAATGTTTATGACGTTGCGCAGTATGATAATCAAGTGGAATATGAGGTGCTGTTCCTCCACCTTCCATGTGGCCTCACTCTAGCAATGGTGGAGGCCCAGGACAGAAAGGTCAGTATGGGAATGGGAAGAGGAGTTTAAATGGTTAGCATCCGGGAGATCCAGCAGTCCTTGGTGGACCGAGCGCAAGATCCTGAGTGTTTACATCATGAGCTGGCACTGCAATTATAATGCACAGGAATGCAAGAGGCTGCTGAGCGTGGTGGACTCAGCCGGCCCACCATCAAAAGCATCCACATGAAGCGCTACCTAAAGAAAACAACATCTATCATCAAGAATCCCCAACATCTGGGAATTAAATAAACAGAGGCAACTGCAGGTGCTGAAAAGCTGAAAACTTGTGAAAATGCACACAAGGCAACCTTGGCCAAGTCCAGTTGGAAGACAGAGCTCCTACTTTGTGAGGAAAAGTTTCCTGGTTGTTTAATTCCTTAGCACAATGAATACATTACTAAATAGAGGGAAGAAGAGAATTTGGTGCATAACAGGATGAGGTGCTAAATGATTTATACAGACCAACAGCAGTAAATAAGTAAACATTTAAATAAATAATGAATGTCTAATTGGATCCAAGGGGATAAAATTAAAATGAACTAAGTAGAAGATACAAATCAAAAAATATATGAATTACATTAAATAAAATAATATACATAAATAATAAATAGTTAAGGGGATAGTGAATTATGAAGTTGAAATAAAGATTGCTTTCTTTAAAACTATTGTTAAATCAAGATAAATTCACCTGCTGCATTGGACCTGATATTTCTATTCAACATACTGTATATATATCTTTCTTGTCGGGGCAACAAAACTGTTGGAGCTTGATCATCTGTCGATTAAAACAGAAAATTCTGGAAACACTCGGCAGGTCAGGCAGCCTCTGTGGAAAGAGAAACAGGGTTTCACATTGCAGACCCTTCATCTGAACTGGGAATGAAAGAAAGCAATTATCTGTAACTTACAGTGAGGATGCATAAAGGATGGACTGGACAAAGGAAACATTTCAGACAGGCAGCGGCCAAGGTTGCCTGAGTGCGTTTTTTCAGTATTTTTTTTATTTCCAGCTTCTGTAATTGTCTCAATATCATTTAGGTGTCCTGAAATTGGATTATACCCCCCAAATATAGTGAGAACTCTTTGTCTACAAAATAGTCATAAGTGAAAGCACTGATGCAAGAAGGGTAGACAGTCAGAACTATTTTCCCAGGGTGGAAATAGAGGGCATAGCTTTATAATGAAAGAGGCAATGTCTAAAAGAGATTTGGAAGACAAGTTTTTTGAAACACAGAGCATAGTGACGGAACGGAAGAGTTGCTGCCTTATTGCACCAGAGACCTAGGTTTGATCCTGACTGCGGGTGCTGTCTGTACAGAGTTTATACATTCTACCCGTGACCTGCGTGAGTTTTCTCCGGGTGCTCTGCTTTCCACCCACACTCCAAAGATGTACAGGTTTGTCGGTTAATTGGCTTTGGGTAAGCATGGACTTGGTGGGCTAATGTCCCTGTTTCCGTGCTGTATCTCTAGACTAAACTAAACTAACCTGAGAGTGGTGGATGCCTGAAATGCGCTGTCTGGGATGGTGGTTGAGGCAGAAATGATAGTGACTATTAAGAAGTTTTTTGGTAGCAACATGGATACGCAGGAATGGATGGGTCTAGATCATGTACAGTTAGATGAGACCAGTTTACCTTGGCATCATGTTTAACACAGAGATTGGGGGCTGAACAGCCTGTTCCTTTATTGTACTGTTCTTTGTTCTATTTTCTAAGAATAAAAGTGAGTTAGCAAGACTGGACAACCATGAGGAGACAGAGAAGGTTGTACATTCACTCGTCCTATCCCACAGGTATTATTTGCTTGATATCTAGGAGGACAAGGAGATAAATTATGTGCAGAAAGGTACCTGTAGACACAAAGAACTGTAGATGCTGTGTTGACCAACGTACTCTTGTGAAGAAGGCTAACCAAAGCACAGCAAAGCAGCATCGAAATATAATTATCGTAGAGCACAGCAGTAGCGTTGGTGCCTTACAGCACCAGAGACCCAGGTTCGATTCTGACTACGGGTGCTCTCTGTACGAAGTTTGTATATTCTCCCCATGGGTTTTCTCCGAGATCTTCGGTTTCCTCCCACACTCCAAAGATGAACAGGTTTGTAGGTTAATTGGCTTCGTATTAAAAAAAATGTAATTGTCCCTAATGTGTGTAGATGTGTCCACCTCTACAATCATGACTGAAAGATTAAAGATTAAAGATTTCTTTTTCTAGCTCTTCGCAGATTAAGGGATGCAACCTCTAGTATATTTTGGAGGAGAGACATGGTTCAGTAGTTGTGCGTTATGTTAGGTAGCTAAAGCAGCTCTGCTGAGGCACTGCCAAGAGTTAGGGGGGGGGGGGGGAGAGAAATACAGACACTATGGAATAATCTCAGGATTACATCACAGGCAATGTCTTAACAAGTAGAGGGGTGGATTAAGACGTGAATATGGAAAACTGGCACGAGCACAGGGTGTTGAAACACTCAATCAGTCAAAAAATTCCAAGATTTAGGAGGAAAATCCAGTTGCTGTGGACCATGTCAGAGCCTTCAAGGCGGTTGTGCTATACCAAGACTGGGATCAAATTACAAATGGATGGATCAATAGTGAGGTATAAGGACCTTTAAATTAATAAATGACAAGAAGTGTCCATTAGATAAAACAAAAAAAGTACATTTTAATGTTTTTAAAATGCTAGGATCTAAATTTAAGTCGCAAAATCTGATATGCGTACTTTAGCTGCAGCAAATGGTTAATTCTGGAGAATTAAAGCTTCTTGGATGAGACATACAGCGAGGTTATCACGCCCAAGGTCCAGGAAGAGAGGTGTGTGACCATGAGGAAGGGAAATAGAGTGCAAGTGACCTCTGTCGCCATATCCCTTCAAAACCGGTACACCCTTTTGTGCTGTCAAGGGGGAAAAGATACCTCAAGGTTGAGCAGCAGTACCAGGTAAAGCAGTGGCACCAATCTTTTCTCTGAGGCACAGCAGGGAAGGGTAATGTCAGGCAGAGCCACAGTGGTAGGTGACACTTTAGTTAGGGGTGCTGACAGGAGATTCTGTGACAGCAATCGAGACTCCAGGATGGTGTGTTGCCTCCCTGGTGCCAGGGTCCAGAATGTCTCATAATGGCTGCATGACATTCTCAAGGAGGAGGGTGAAAAGCCTGTTTCCACACTGTATGACTCTATGACTCTATTAAAGTAGTTTATCAGGAAATGACTAATATGAATATGAAGTTAAGCACTGTGATAAAGGGTGCATTAAGGTACAAAGACACATTAGGGTCTTAATGCAAATGAAGAGTCCATATTCTAACACAAAGTGTATAAGAGATGAATTGAATGAATTTGAGATCCAAATAAAGTTGGAGGGTATGATAGGGTGGGTTTTACTGAGACACGATTTTAAGCAGAAACTTAGGATTGACGAATTAAAGAAGATTTAACATTGTTATGGGATTTGTCTGCAGTCCTCCTGTTAGCAGCATCAAAGGAACAGAAAGTATTATTTTAGGGATTATATTGGCTTGTGCTAAAGCAATGGGAGATTTAACTTTCAAATGAACTGTGTGAAGCTCTGGAGCTCAAATCAAAATGTCAGTGAATTTCTTAAATGTCGCTCAAGATGCTGTCATGGGCAAGTTATGGCATTTGTCATCGAACTGAAAGAAAGTTGGCCACATAAATTAATTATCTCAGGGAATCTATGGTAGAATGTCCTCATAGTTATTAACAATAGACAATAGACAATATACAATAGGTGCAGGAGTAGGCCATTCGACCCTTCGAGCCAGCACCGCCATTCAATGTGATCATGGCTGATCATCCCCAATCAGTACCCCGTTCCTGCCTTCTCCCCATATCACCTGACTCCGCTATCTTTAAGAGCCCTATCTAGCGCTCTCTTGAAAGTATCCAGAGAACCGGCCTCCACGCCCTCTGAGGCAGAGAATTCCACAGACTCTGTGAGAAAAAGTGTTTCCTGGTCTCCGTTCTAAATGGCTTACCCCTTATTCTTAAACTGTGGCCCCTGGTTCTGGACTTCCCCAACATCGGGAACATGTTTCCTGCCTCTAGTGTGTCCAAACACTTAGCAATCTTACATGTTTCAATAAGATGCCCTCTCATCCTTCTAAACTGGCTGCTCCATTCTCTCAGCATTTGACAGTCCCGCCATCCTGGGAATTAACCTTGTAAACCTACGCTGCACTCCCTGAATAGCAAGAATGTCCTTCCTCAAATTATGGGACCAAAACTGCACACAATACTCCAGGTGTGGTCTCACTAGGGCTCTGTACAACTGCAGAAGGACATCTTTGCTCCTATATTTGATTCCTCTTGTTATAAAGGCCAACATGCCATTCACTTTCTTCACTGCCAGCTGTACCTGTACAAGGACCCCAGTCCCGCTGTACTTCCCCTTTTCCCAACTTGACGCCATTTAGATAGTAATCTGCCTTCCTGTTTTTTATACCAAAGTGGATAACCTCACATTTATCCACATTAAACTTCGTCTGCCATGCATCTGCCCACTTCCCCAACCTGTCCAAGTCACCCTGCATTCTCATAGCATCCTCCTCACAGTTCACACTGCCACCCAGCTTTGTGTCATCCGCAAATTTGCTAATGTTACTTTGAATCACTTCATCCAAATCATTGATGTATATTGTAAATAGCTGTGCTCGCAGCACCGAGCTTTGCGGTACCCCACTAGTCACTGCCTGCCATTCTGAAAGGGACCCGAAAATCCCTACTCTTTGTTTCCTGTCTGCCAACCAATTTTCTATCCATGTCTGCACTCTACCCCCAATACCATGTGCCCTAATTTTGCCCACTAATCTCCTATGTGGGACCTTATCAAATGCTTTCTGAAAGTCCAGGTACACTACATCCACTGCCTCTCCCATGTCCATGTACCTAATTACATCCTCAAAAAATTCCAGATGATTAGGCAAGCATGACGATTTCTTTGAAAAACATAAGCTTTTGGTCAACAGTCAATATGGATTCCGGACATACAGGTCAACATCTATGGCACTAATAGAACTAATCGAGGAAATCACAAATTGCATAGATAATAAAAAACCTGCAGTGGGAATATTCATAGACTTTAAAAAAGCATTTGATACTGTAAATCACAACATTTTATGCATGAAACTGGATAAGTATGGCATCAGAGGGGTTGGATTGGTTTGGGTGAGAAGCTATTTAAGAAACAGGCAACGATTTGTAGAAATAGGTGAACATAAATCAACTTACATGAACATAATTTGTGGAGTACCTCAAGGATCTGTGTTAGGTCCAAAGCTTTTCATAATATACATTAACGACATATGCAGAGTATCAAATATACTGGAATTGGTTATATTTGCCGATGATACGAATATTTTTTGTTCCGGTGACAATTTGAAGCAACTTTTAGAGGTCATCACATCAGAAATGAATAAATTAAAACAGTGGTTTGATGTCAACAAATTGTCTTTAAATTTAAGCAAAACAAAGATTATGCTATTTGGAAAACATAAAACAAACCCTCAAGTACAATTGATAATAGATAACATAAGCATAGAAAGAGTATATGAAAATAAATTTCTTGGTGTGATCTTAGACCACAAAATCCGCTGGAAACCACATATAAACCACGTCAAAGCAAAACTGGCAAAGTCTATAGCAATATTGGGAAAATCAAGATACATTCTGGACCACAAATCATTACATACTCTGTATAATACACTCTTATAGCCATATCTGAGTTACTGTGTGGAGATATGGGGTAACGTCTACAAAACCAACCTACATCCGTTATGCACATTACAAAAAAGAGCAATAAGAATCATCAATAACGTTGGTTATCTTGAACATACCAATTTATTATTCTTAAAGTCACATACACTGAAGTTCACCGATCTGGTTAAATTTAAGACTGCACAAATCATGTACAAAGCAAGAAATAATTTACAAAAACTGTTTATGGAAAGACAGGGTGGGTATAGTTTGAGATTGGAACTTAATTTTAGAAAACTCAATGTCAGAACAACTCTTAAAAGTATGTGCATAGCAATCTGTGGGGTGAATTTGTGGAATGGTTTGGAACAGGAGATAAAACTTAGCACAAACATAATTCAGTTTAAAAATATGTACAAAAACACTTTTTTAATAGGATATTGGGATGAGGATAGGTGATTTTGAGTGGGATATTTGTTATACTGATTGAATTAGAAAGGGTGATTATAGGGTGATGGGTTGTATATATAAGAGATAATGTATAGTACATGAGGGGTTTTTCTTTTTCTTTTTCTTTTTCCTTTTTTCAATAAGGGGTGGGAATTAATAAGGTTTGGCTTCTACCTGCTTCTTTTCGGACACATACGATTCATTTATTTATAAATATTGTTTATGACACTTTATAAATATTCTTGTTTTTTTTTGTATGCTGTTTCATACTTGCTTTTTATTTTTTATTCTGTTCGAAATAAAGAATTGATTGATTAATTGATGATTTCCCCTTCGTAAATCCTTGCTGACTCGGACCGATCCTGTTACTGCTATCCAAATGTGCGGCTATTTCGTCTTTTATAATTGACTCCAGCATCTTCCCCACCACCGATGTCAGTCTAACTGGTCTATAATTCCCTGTTTTCTTTCTCCTGCTTTTCTTAAAAAGTGGGATAACATTAGCTACCCTCCAATCCACAGGAACTGATCCTGAGTCTATAGAACATTGGAAAATTATCACCAATGCATCCACGATTTCTAGAGCCACATCCATAAGTACCCTGGGATGCAGACCATCAGGCCCTGGGGATTTATCAGCCTTCAGTCCCATCAGTCTACCCAATACCATTTCCTGCCTAATGTGGATTTCCTTCAGTTCCTCCGTCACCCCAGATCCTCTGGCCACTACTATATCAGGAAGATTGTTTGTGTCCTCCTTAGTGAAGACGGATCCAAAGTACCTGTTCAACTCATCTGCCATTTCCTTGTTCCCCATAATAAATTCACCTTTTTCGGTCTTCAAAGGTCCAACTTTGGTCTTAACTAATTTTTTCCTCTTCACATACCTAAAGAAGCTTTTACTATCCTCCTTTATATTCTAAGCTTACCTTCGTACCTCATCTTTTCTCCCCGTATTGTCTTTTTAGTTATCTTCTGTTGCTCTTTAAACATTACCCAATCCTCTTGCTTCTCGCTCATCTTTGCTACGTTGTACTTCTTCTCTTTTATTTTTATACTGTCCCTGATGTCCCTTCTCAGCCACGGTCGCCCCTTACTCCCCTTGGAATCATTCTTCCTCCGAGGAATGAACTGATCCTGCACCTGTATTATTCCTAGAAATACCTGCCATTGTTGTTCCACTATCATCCGTGCTAGGGTATCTTTTCAGTCAACTTTGGACAGCTCCTCCCTCATGGCCGCATAGTCCCCTTTATTCAACTGTAATACTGACACCTCCGATCTACCCTTCTCCCTCTCCAATTGTGTATTAAACCTGACCATATGATGGTCACTACCTCCTAATGGCTCATTAACCTCAAGTTCCTTTAGGAACAATCAAGGAATCAAGGAATAAAAATCAAGCCTAATGGAGTCAAAGTATATGGGTAAAAATCAGGAACGGGGGTACTGATTTTAGATGATCAGCCATGATCATATTGAATGGCGGTGCTGGCTCAAAGGGCCGAATGGTCTACTCCTGCACCTATTTTCAATGTTTCTAATCTTTGAAGAATTCTAAAAGAGCAAATTTGTAATAAACATTTAAAATATTTTACAAAGGGCAAAATAAACCCTGGGACAATACACATGAGATAGACATAGACATAGAAAATAGGTGCAGGAGTAGGCCATTCGGCCCTTCGAGCCTGCACCGCCATTCAATATGATCATGGCTGATCATCCAACTCAGTATCCCGTACCTGCCTTCTCTCCATACCCCCTGATCCCCAGATGAGATAGAAGAATATAAACAATACAGAAAAACATGTTTATAATACCACCTCCAATGTGCAGATTGGGAGAAAATGACCTTCATTATTTTTCCCTTAATGATCTGCATAAACTGTCTTCTTCTCCTTGTGCTTTGGTGTTCAAAGTACAAATGAAGGGAGAAGCAAAGTATTGGAGAGTTAGAGATGCCGTGGAGAAAATAAATCAGTCCAACAGGTTATGCAGTCCTGCTTATTTATTGGGAGAAAGTAGGAAAGCTCTCATTTTTTACCCTTCCATCCAACATGCCACTCCTCCTGTCCACGGATGTTTGCCAAGGACTGTTTCTGACCCCAGGTGACTGGAAGAGTTCCCTATTGTCGAGTTATTGTCACATACTACACGGTGCAAGCAAAGGGTTTTGAAATGTATCTAAGGACTGCACTCATTGATTTTTCATAGTTCCTCGCTGCTGTTACTTCACAATAGGACCCAATATACTGCCTTAAATTGGTGAAATTGAGTGCTGAGTTTACAGTAGATCAGAAGAGTGGGCAAAAAAAACCGACATTAAGTCTCCACACACTGATGAATTTTCATTATAGTTTATGATTTGTTTCAAGCAGTCAGATTGCTCATGTCATGATAGCCTGCATGAGGTCGATTTCTGCCTCAGCTCTAGTAACACAAGGATTTTGGATTCATTTGAAAATCCAGACTACTTTTGTACTGTAAATGTGCCACTCTGTATTTCTAATCAGGCAGATGAGGGATGGAGTTCTTTTAGTCAATTCTAACAGTATTATCCAATAAACTGAAACTTTCCCTGAATCACATTGACTCTTGCCCGTGGATCAGCATTTTTTTTTCTCTCTTGTCCTGTGAATTATCATAAGGTAATTACTGATGAAGATGATTATTTGGTTCTTCATTTTGCATTTGTGGCTATCCACAGGGATTCTTTTGCAATTCCATTTTCAAAGTTTAATTCAGCTATGACAAAGAAGGCACGGATTTAGATGGGGAACAATCATTGATTGGTAGTCCTTGGAGCACACACAGGAGGCACGTGCCATCAGGGTAGGCAAGGTAGGCACTGCCTATCCTGACTAAAATTCTAAAATGGTAATTAAATGGCCTTTAAATATAAATAGTAAAGGCACGGGAGAATTATGCCTACCTAAGAGATCGATCTCTTAGGTAGGCATAATTCTCCCGTGCCTTTGATCCGCAGTACTTGTAACACACAAAAGTATTTGCAGCTCATGTGCCATCGATGCTGCTTCAAGGCTTCATGACAAGGGGAGCTGAAGGCAGCTGAAATTCTGCCTTTACACCGTGGACTGTGTACTGTGCATGCGCTGCAGCCTACTGCGCGTGTGCAGCGCAAGTTTCTTGGCGGGTTTTTCAAACATGGATTGCCATTATCTTAAGAGTGTCTTAAGAAACAAAGAGAGAAGAATGGAGTTTGTGTACAAATAATGTGGTAAGTAAATTTCTTTGAGCTATATGTTTTTAAATACCGTATTTCCCGGCAATGAAGACGCTATTTTTTACCCAAAAATAAGGCACGAAAATTTACTTGCGTCTTGGAGGCCGAAGGTTAGGTTGTTAGCCAAGAAAGATAGACTTGGCTATCCCTCAGTACAGCAACGTCCAGAATGATGTTGCTGTACTGAGGGATAGCCAAGTCTATCCCTCATTGCTGGCAGCTGATGGGAAGCGGCTGTAAAGTGGGAAGCGGCTGTAATAGGACAGCGTCGCTGGGGGGGGTGGGGAGGAAGAGTTCCTTTCACAGCGTGTGCGGAGTCTGGCCAGGGGTAAAGTTGCGGGAAAGGCGGGAGCGTTGAGGAGGGGGTCGGGGATCGGGGATCATGCCAGAAACTCACTCACTCACTGCTGCCGCGACGCTCTGAGCGCGGAGACACCGCATTGTGGCCGGGGAGGGAAGTAGCTTGGGTGGCTACGAGCGTCCGCCGAGACCGGACAGTGGAACCGACCGCCATGTCAGCACCTTCGGCAGGCCCGCTCACCTCTGGAAGTGCGGGCAGTGGAGCTTACTCCTGTGTCAGCGAGATCAAGGGACCAATTGAGGTTACTCGTGCTGACACAGGAGTAAGCTCCACTGCCCGCTGTCCTGTTATCCATCGCCCGCTGACCCGCTCTTGAGCTGGTCCCCTCGCTATCTGGTCTACATTGAAAGGCACAGACCGGGCAATGAATGCCATGCAGTGTCACCCAGCGCAGCAAGTGAGGCCCGTGTCCTGCTCCCGGCGGCAGTCAGAATTTAAGGATTTGCGGAAAGCGGCTGACATGAGCGAGGCCGGCGAGTGGCAGGTGAGAGATATTCAGACGGAGACCACTGCCAGAGGTGAGCGGGCCGGCAGAAGGCGCTGAGGTGGCGGCCAGTTCCGCTGTCCGGTCCCGGCGGCCGCTCGCAGCAACCCGAGCTACTTCCCTCCCCGGCCACAATGATTCAACTTGTCCCGGTGTGCTCCTGTTTTTTCCACCATCTCTCCACCTGCCGTCACCCTCCACTCCCCACCCATTCAGTAATTCAGAATGAAGGAGATTTGGAAGCCTTGGGCAAATTGAATTGTTACTTTCTTTATTTGTATTTTTTATTTTTTTGAGCATGAGAAATTCTATGTCCTGCCAGCCTTCTTTCAAAATTTAGCAACTCAAAATGGAGGTGCGTCTTCGATGCAGGTGCGTCTTCATTGCCGGGAAATACGGTACTTTATTAAGAGATATGGCTTTTGAAGACTTTATAAAAGTCGGCTGACAGCTTATGGAGAGGAGAACAATCTGCGCATGCGCGGTTTAAGAGTTTTTAAAAGCCCACTAACTGCCTACCCTGAGTAATTATTCACGGCACGTGCCTGGAACACAGTGATGTATTTGTCACCCTTGGTTTATGGAACATTACTTCACCTTTGAATAAACACTTTCATGAACAGGAAGGAAATACAATTGAGCCTTGCTTCCATTTCCAGGATTTAATTGTTTGGTATTTGGAAAATTAAAATTAAATTAGAACACCCAGATTAAGAAATCATTCTGACTGTGCATTATGGGCATGACCCACTTACGCGACTGTCATAGGTTGTTGCAGGTCGCCGAAAACTTTCAACATGTTGAAAATCCAGCGGCGACCAGAACAAGGTATGACTCTTTTGGCGACTACTCACGATCATACAGGTTTCACCCCGCGACATGTCGCCGGGGTATCGCCTGTATGGTCGTGAGTAGTCTCCTCAGTCGCCCAAAGAGTCGTAGCGTCTTTCTGGTCGCCGCTGGATTTTCAACATGTTGGAAATTTTCGGCGACCTGCAATGACCTATGAAGGGTGTCGGCAGTTGCCTGAAAAGTTGCGTATGTGGGACAGGCCCATTAGAAATTTTTCTTAAGTATAATTCTAAACGATAAACTCAGTATGTCTTCTTTTTTTTTGAATATGGGATTATAATTTATTGAAATTCTACACCTTTTGTTGTGAGATACAATTTTCTTGTGATTAATTCATACAAATACTGTTTCCGGGCCATTTCTCCATAGCCCATGCCAATAAAGCGTTTTCATCAGCATAGCAACGCTAGAATTTATTTCTAGAGGGCTAGAATACCAAAACAGGGATGTAATGCTGAGGCTCCATAAGGCACTGGTAAAGCCGCATTTGGAGTATTGTGAGCAATTTTCGGCCCCATATATGAGGAAATATGTGCTGGCCCTGGAGAGGGTCCAGAGGTGGTTTACAAGAATGATCCCAGGAATGAATGGTCAAGATATGAAGACCAGCAATCTGACATCATTATTGCTCACAACTTTCATTTATTCATATTAAAGAGAATGATGCTAAATAAAGCAAGTTAGTCTCTCTTTGTTCATTCAGCTACCAAGATATCAACAGAGTTTCAAGAACATAATTAAAAATATCAGCATGAAAAGACTTCATCGTTTGAACAAAGGCCCTTAAATTTACTGAGGAATGCTAATAATTCTGAACTTTGGCAGTTCGAATTTCAACTGGATTTGAAATAGTATCAGAGAATTATTCTGCTATTGAATGAAACTCTTGTATGTCAGGTTCAAGGGGTTCAAGGTTATGTATTTCATTTCCACTCCATCCTTCCTTTATTTGCCCTTAATGTTGAATTGCTAATGAAGTATGAATTGCAATGTGGACCATTCTAACCAGACCTGAATACTAGAGTTAGCAGCAGCTTTTATACCGGGTGATTCATCGGTTGATCCAATGAAAGCAGTTTTATGTTGTGAGTAACTCACTTGGATGTTATAAAGAATAAAGTAATCAGTTTGCTGAACACAAATCTCATCATTATTACATATATATTAAATTAACAGTTACATTTTAAATAAAAAATAGCAGTGCTATCCTTATAGACTTTGTACCCCATCACCCTGCCCACCAGAACACATAATCAAGGAATACCTATGAAATTATTTTCCAATGTAACACCATGGATTTTCTCAACCTTTCTTGCCCAAAAAATCAAAACTTTTATTCATTTTGTTTTATATTTTTCCATAAATCTTATGCCCATTTTGCAACTGGGACCAAGTTCTATTTCCACATGAAATGAGATCTTATGAGAAAAATCCAGATGAAAAGGTAAGTTTTTATCGAATGCAAGTATTGAAAATGTTCTAGGTTATGTATTGTGAATAATGTAATATCTGGGGGCGCCGGAGGAGGGAGATGGCTGCCGCGGCCTACGGACTTACCATGAAGGGCTCACAGTCTCGGGAGAGGCAAGTCGGGAGCTCCAACGCTGCAGAAGGTTTGTCCAGCCCCGACGCGAGGTTTGATCGCCCGGCGCGGGGAGCTGACATTCCCCCGATGCAGGAGCTGAACGCCTCAGAAGGCCAGAACGCCGCCGGCTACGGGACTCAAGACCTTCCCTCGAGGCCCCCGACCAAGGAAGAACAACAAGGGAAGGACTTGGAACTTTATTTTCGCCTTCCATCAAATTCAGGAATGTGTAGGAGTCACTGTGATGGATGTTTATGTTAAAATGTGTTTTTTGAGTCTGCTGCTTTTTTAAAGTGTATGACTGACCTGGCCAATGAATTTCACTACACAAATTGGTGTATGTGACAATAAATGAACATGAACTTATGAACTGAATACCTTATCTCTTAATGACAATCAAAGATGTCAAAACTGTAGGTTTTGTTGATCGGGTTTACTTATTTGTGACCTGTCAAATTAAATATCATATCAATGTGTAGTCAGTCACCCATGCTGTTGGAACAAATGTCCACTAACTACAAGTCGCAAGTGTCCCGTGGAGCCGTGCACAAGGCGGGAATGTCCCGGGAAGCCGCGCGGGCCCGATCCACCTGCTGAACAACTGTGCCACCAACAAACAGAAGACACGGAACATGTCCCGGTAGGCCCAGCTCGCCTCACAGGCCTTCCAGAGGAATGCGCAGAAGCAGGGCGGCGAGGCCTGTCTGAGCCGAAGGAGCCTCAGTGGTGGTGGCGATGGGAGCCTCGGCGGCGGCAGCGGGAAACTCAGCAGTGGCAGCGGGTGCCTCGGCGGCAGCGGGAAACTCGGCAGTGGCAGCGGGTGCCTTGGCGGCAACATGGACCTCGATGGCAACGGGATCTTCGGTGGTGGTGGGGTGTTGCAGTCGATGAGCGTGTGGGGGGGGGGAGACACTGGGGACCCGGCGTGAGGGGGGGTGCGGGTGCACTGTAGTTTTGAATCCTCTGTCCAGGGGATAAGTCTGCATTTGTTTGTCTGTTCATTAGTTTCGATGAAGGCACTGTGCACACGGCAGCCAGAGAACAGTCGCTTGTCCTTTTCTTTTTGTTTTCACATTTAATTTCAAGTTTTCATGTACCTTGTTGTGTGTTGTGACTGTCGACAGACCAGCTTCCCTCCGGGAATGAATAAAGTTTTATCGTATTGTATCGTATCGTATCGTATCGATCTGCAGTTGCTGGTCTGCAAAAAAAAGACGCATAGAGCTGGAGTAACTTAACGGGTGAGGTCGCATGTCTGGAGAACATGAATGGGTGACGTTTCAGGTCAGAACCTTTCTTCAGACCACAGACAGGCTGCATCTCTGGAGAATGTAGATGGACAGTCTGAAGAAGGGTCCTGACTCAAAACGCGCGCCATTCCATGTTCTCCAAGATGCTGCCTCATCTGCTGAGCACCTTCCTCACTGTCTTTTTTTCCACTATCGATTTCCTCTGCACATAACTTACAGTAGCTGTTTTAATGTTCTGGAATTTATTTCTATCTAATTGGCTGTTCAGTAATTCTAATTTCAACAATTCAACAACATATATTAATGATTTAGATGAAGGGATTAAAAGTAACATTAGCAAATTTGCGGATGACACAAAGCTGAGTGGCAGTGTGAACTGTGAGGAGGATGCTATGAGGATGCAGGATGACTTGGACAGGTTGGGGGAGTGGGAAGATGCATGGCAGATGCAGTTTAATGTGGATAAATGTGAGGTTATCCACTTTGGTGGCAAAAACAGGAAGGCAGATTATTATCTAAATGGTGTCAAGTTGGGAAAAGGGGATGTACAGGGGGATCTGGGGGTCCTTGTTCATCAGTCACTGAAAGTAAGCATGCAGGTACAGCAGGCAGTGAAGAAAGCGAATGGAATGTTGGCCTTCATAACAAGAGGAGTTGAGCAGAGGAGCAAAGAGGTCCTCCTGCAGTTGTTCAGGGCCCTAGTGAGACTACAACTGGAGTATTGTTTGCAGTTTGGGAAACTTGAGGAAGGACATTCTTAATATTGAGGGAGTGCGGAGTAGGTTCACGAGGTTAATTCCCGGGATGGCGGAACTGTCATATGTTGATAGATTGGAGTGTCTGGGCTTGTATACTCTGGAACTTAGAAGGATGTGAGAGGACCTTACTGAAACATATAATAGACAATAGACAATAGACAATAGTGCAGGAGTAGGCCATTCGGTCCTTCGAGCCAGCACCGCCATTCAATGTGATCATGGCTGATCATCCCCAATCAGTACCCCATTCCTGCCTTCTCCCCATATCCCCTGACCGCTATTTTTATGAGCCCTATCTAGCTCTCTCTTGAAAGCATCCAGAGAACCTGCTTCCACCGCCCTCTGAGGCAGAGAATTCCACAGACTCACCACTCTCTGTGAGAAAAAGTGTTTCCTCGTCTCCGTTCTACATGGCTTAAAGGCCTGTCTCATGAGTCTGCGGTCATTAGCGGCGAAACAGGAAGAATCTACCGCTCCTGGGCCGCCATAGACCGCGCACTTGGTCAAACGCACAATTCCGGGGCCGTGCGGCGTTGTTCCCAACACCGCATGGTGCTAAAATAAAACCAACACTGTTCAAAAAACATTTCCTACCACACAGCCTCGGCCAGTGAGGCACGAGTGCGGCACGGCCGCCGCCACAGCCGCCGCCAGTGTGGCACGAGCGCCGTGCGTCGAACTTGCACCGCCACAGCCTCCGCCAGTGAGGCACGTGTACGCCACAGCGCCGCGATCAGCACGGCCGCCGCCACAGCCCCGCAGATCCGAAATGACGTCATCGCAGTCGGCCCGCCCTTTTTTTAAACTTTCCGCAAGCTCGTGGGACCAGCCGTACTTAGATCACTCGGCCCCCGCGCAGCATCCGTGCGGCGCTCCCGTGGCATAGGCTCGGCGCTCTCGCCGTTGCCGTGCGGTCCCCTCTACCGGCGACGCCGCGCTTCACCGCCAATGACCGCAACATCGTGAGAGAGCCTTTACTCCTTATTATTAAACTGTGGCCCCTGTTTCTGGACTCCTCCAACATCGGGAACAAGTTTCCTGCCTCTAGCGTGTCCAAGCCCTTAACAATCTTATATGTTTCAATGAGAATTCCCTCTCATCCTTCTAAACTCCAGAGTGTACAAGCCCAGCTGCTCCATTCTCTCAGCATATGACAGTCCCGCCATCCCGGGAATTAACACTGTAAACCTACGCTGCACTCCCTCAATAGCAAGAATGTCCTTCCTCAAATTAGGGGACTAAAACTGCACACAATACTCCAGGTGTGGTCTCACTGGGGCTCTGTACAACTGCAGAAGGACCTCTTTGTTCCTATATTAGATTCCTCGTGTTATAAAGGCCAACATGCCATTCGCTTTCTTCACTGCCTGCTGTACCTGCATGCTTACTTTCATAGACTGATGTTCAAGGACCCCCAGATCCCGTTGTACTTCCTCTTTTCCCAACTTGACGCCATTTAGATAGTAATCTGCCTTCCTGTTTTTGCTACCAAAGTGGATTACCTTTATGTGGATTTAAGATTATTAAGGGTTTGGACAAGCTAGAGGCAGGAAACATGTTCAAATGTTGGGGCAGCCCAGAACCAGGGGCCTTAGTTTAAGAATAAGTGGTATGCCATTTAGAACGGAGATGAGGAAAAACTTTTTCACACAGAGTTGTGAGTGTGTGGAATCCTCTCCCTCAGAGGGCAGTGGAGGCTGGTTCTCTGGATGCCTTCAAAAGAGAGTTAAATAGAGCTCTTAGGGATAGAAGGCAGGAACGGGGTACTGATTGGGGATGATCAGCCACGATCACATTGAATGACGGTGCTGACTCGAAGGGCCGAATGGCCTACTCCTGCACCTATTATCTATTGTCTATTGTTTATAAAATGTTACTGCAGGGCTGCTTTAGGTAACTTTGAACTTGGGTTGGATAGATTAAATGGAGATATAATCAAGGGACAACAAATACAGGCCTGTTGACTTTTTTCTTCCCATGCCATTTAATATGACTGAGCATTTCAAACTTGACTCACAACTTTTAGTTCAATTTGACTGTTTTGGTGACTGAGATTCTGTACAAATGTGGAATGTCTAAACTCTTTTTCACTTTTCCTCTTGTTCTGTTACATTAATTACAGCATCACGGGCCCAGGTTCGATCCTGACTAAGGATGCTGTTTGTATGGAGTTTGTACGTTCTCCCTGAGACCTGCGTGGGTTTTCTCCGGGAAGCTCCAGTTTCCTCCCACAGTCCAAGGATGTACAGGTTTGTAGGCTAATTGACTTGGTATAAATGGAAATTGTCCAGTGTTGCTGTGCAGGGATTGCTGGTCGCTGTGGACTCGGTGGGCCGAAGGGCCTGTTTCAGCGTTGTATCTCTAAACTAAACTAAACTAAACAATTACAAGTGGCCCTTCATAGAATTAAATTAAATCTAACTAGTATAAGTTTGCATGAAACATAACCATTGGGATCGTGAGCGAATCCACTGATGTGTGAGGAGCAGAAACAAAGAATTGCTGGTTAATACACAAGAAAATAGCACAAAGTGCTGAAGTAACATAGCAGGCCAGACAGCTTCTCTGGAGAACATGCATAGGTGATGTGCAGGAAGGAACTGCAGATGCTGGTTTATACCAAAGATAGACATAACTAATCATAATATGTTAAATCGGAAGTGTCAGTGATGCAATTGAACAAAGGGGACTATGAAGGCATGAGAGAGGAGCTTGCCAAGGTAGACTGGAAAGGGATCCTAGCAGGAATGATGGTGGAACAGCAATGGCAGGAATTTCTGGGCATAATCCGGAAGACGCAGGATCATTTCATTCCAAAAAGGAAGAAAGATTCTAAGAGGAGTAGGAGGCAACCGTGGCTGACAAGAGAAGTTAGGGATAGAATAAAACTAAAAGAAAAGATGTATAACACAGATAAGAGTAGTCGGAAGCCAGAGGATTGGGAAACTTTCATATGACAACAGAATGAAAGAAAACGGGCAATACGGGCTGAAAAGATGAAGTACGAGGGGAAGTTGGCCAGGAATATAAAGAAGGACAGTAAATGCTTATTTAGATATGTTAAGGAAAAAAGAATAGCAAAATCAGATGTGGGTCCCTTGAAGGCAGACACGGGTGAAATTATTATGGGGAACAAGGAAATGGCAGAGGAGTTGAACAGGTACTTTGGATCTGTCTTCACTAAAGAAGACACAAACAATCTCCCAGAACTACTGGAAGACAGAGGATCAAAGGGGGTAAAGGAACTGAAAGAAATTATCATTAGGCGAGAAATAGTATTGGGTAGGCTAATGGGACTGAAGGATGATAAATCCCCGGGGCCTGATGGTCTGCATCCCAGGGTCCTCAGGGAGGTGGCTCTAGAAATAGTGGATGCATTGGTGATAATTTTCCAATGTTCAATAGATTCAGGATCAGTTCCTGTGGATTGGAGGATAGCTAATGTTATCCCACTTTTCAAGAAAGGAGCGAGAGAGAAAACGGGGAATTACAGACCAGTTAGCCTGACTTCGGTGGTGGGAAAGATGCTGGAGTCAATCATTAAAGAGGTAATAATGGGGCATTTGGATAGCAGTAAAAGGATTAGTCCAAGTCAGCATGGATTTATGAAAGGGAAATCATGCTTGACTAATCTTCTGGAATTTTTTGAGGATGTGACAAGCAAAATGGATGAAGGGGTGCCAGTGGATGTAGTGTATCTAGACTTTCAGAAAGCCTTTGATAAGGTCCCGCATGGGAGCCTGGTGACTAAAATTAGAGCACATGGTATTGGTGGTAGGGTGTTGACATGGATAGAAAATTGGTTGGCAGACAGGAAGCAAAGAGTAGGAGTGAACAGGTCCTTTTCAGAATGGCAGGCAGTGGCGAGTGGAGTGCTGCAAGATACATTTACAAGATACATTTATTTGTCACATGTGCCAGTTAGCACAGTGAAATGTGATCACCATACAGCCATACAATAAAATAAAGAACACAACAACGATAGAGTTCAACATAAAACATCCCCACACAGCAGAATCAAAAGTTTCCCACTGTGAGGGACGGCACCAAAGTCAGTCTCTTCCTCTGATGTTCACCTGTGGTTGGGGCAACCGGAGCTCTCCGCAGTCGCCGCGACGGGCAACCGGCGCTCAGGCCCGCTCGCCGGGATGTTGGAACTCCGACGTCGGAACGGGAGGCCAACCTCAGTGGCTTGGACCTCCAAATCGGCCGCTTCACACCGGAGTCCGCAGCTCCCGACATCCCCAGGCCGCGCCGGGCGGAGATTCAATGCTGGCGGCCCTCGGCAAAGGGCCCCAGGACTCTGCGATGTCGGTCAGCGCCGCCCGCACTGGGAGCTCCACGAACCACAGCCCATGATGTTGGAGCAGCGGGCCCAACGCTCCGGAGCTTCAAACGGCAGTCCAGGTAGGTATCGCCCGTTCCGTGGTGAATACAGCGCCGCTCCGCCGTTGCCGAAGCTCAGGTCCGGCCCCCGGTCTCCGGTAGGAAAGGCCACTCCGATCCAGTGGTAGGAGGGGGGGGCGAGGAAACGACTCGGAGAAATAGTCGCATCCTCGCCAGGAAACGACTGGGAAATGGTTTCCCCCTTACCCACCCCCGCTCCCCCACATAGAAAAAACAAAGAATTCCCAAAACAAAACTGTTTAGACAAACTAAAATAAAAAAACATAGGAAAAAATGGACAGGTTGTAGGCAGAGGCGCCTTCAATGCAGCGCCCCGAGTGGACGGTGTTGGGGCCGCAACTGTTTTCCATATATATTGATGATTTGGAAGAGGGAATTAGGAGCAACACTAGCAAGTTTACAGATGACACAAAGTTGCGTGGCAGTGTGAACTGTGAAGAGGATGTTAGGAGGTTGCAGGGTAACCTGGACAGGTTGAGTGAGTGGGCAGATGCGTGGCAGATGCAGTATAATATAGATAAATGTGAGGTTATCCGCTTTGGTGGCAAAAACAAGGGGGCAGATTATTATCTCAATGGGGTTAGGTTAGGTAAGGGGGAGGTACAGCGAGACCTGGGTGTCCTTGTACACTGGTCACTGAAAGTTGGCGTGCAGGTACAGAAGGCAGTGAAGAAAGCTAATGGAACGTTGGCCTTCAAAACAAGAGGATTTCAGTATAGGAGTAGAGAGGTTCTTCTGCAGTTGTATAAGGCTCTGGTAAGACCACATCTGGAGTATTGCGCACAGTTTTGGTCTCCTAATTTGAGGAAGGACATCCTTGTGATTGAGGCAGTGCAGCGTAGGTTCACGAGATGAATCCCTTAGATGGCGGGACTGTCATATGAGGAAAGATTGAAAAGACTAGGCATGTATTCACTGGAATTTAGAAGGATGAGGGGGAATCTTATAGAAACATATAAAATTATAAAAGGACTGGACAAGCTAGATGCAGGAACAAATTTCCCAATGTTGGGCGAGTCCAGAACCAGGGGCCACAGTCTTAGAATAAAGGGGAGGCCATTAAGACTGAGGTGAGAAAAAACTTTTTCACCCAGAGGGTTGTGAATTTGTTGAATTCCCTGCCACAGAGGGCAGTGCAGGCCAAATCACTGGATGGATTTAAGAGAGAGTTAGATAGAGCTCTAGGGGCTGGTGGAATCAAGGGACATGGGGAGAAGGCAGGCACGGGTTATTGATTGGGGACGATCAGCCATGATCACAATGAATGGCGGTGCTGGCTCGAAGAGCCGAATGGCCTCCTCCTGCACCTATTTTCTATGTTTCTTTGTTTCTATAACGTGTTGGAGTAATTCAGCAGGTCAGGCAGCATCTCTGGAGAAAAAGAATGGGTGACATTTTGGGTCAGAAACCTTCTTCAGACTATCTGAAGAAGGGTTCCGAGCCCAAATGTCCCCCTTTCTTTCTCTCCAGAGATGCTGTCTGACTTGCTGAGTTACTCCAGCACTTTGTGTCTATCTTATGGATAGGTGACATTTTGAATGAGACCCTTCTTCAGATGTCAGAAGAAGCCTCTGCGGGCAAGTCTGGTCAATAATGCAGGAACGGGCTCATAAGTCCACAATGTCTGTGCCGAACATAATGCCACGATAAACAAATTTAATCTGCATGCATATAATCTATATCCTCTCAGAGGTGGGGCTAAATAGAGCAATCACTCAGATATTGGAACCCAATTACAACTGTGTATCCCTGAGCAATGTTCCAGTTTGACTGCAGACCCCTCTGACTGGAGGCTCCACTGCAGATTGGAACGTACTATAACATGCAATGGGCCAAAATATGTGCGCTCTTTTGCTAATGCAGAGAAATCAGTTTGTGTGCGGAAATGCAGAAATCACAAAGTAGCTGAGCATTGTACTCACCATTGATTTCAGCAGTGAATCATAAACACACTAAGTGAGGGGCTCATTTCACTTCACGTCTTGCCCTCTATGTCATATGCCAGCATTGTGTTTATACGTAATACTGCTCTATTCATTGATTAGAATCTGTGACATTAATTAAAAGGGCAACTGCAGGTAAATTTAGTTTTGTTTAGTTTAGAGATACAGCACATAAACATAGGAATAGGCCTATTTCCTTCGCTCCTTAGATGCTGCCTCACCCGCTGAATTTCTCCAGCATTTTTGTCTAACCTATAAACCTGTCCGTCTTTGGACTGTGGCGGGAAACCGAAGATCTCGGAAAAAAACTCTTGCAGGTCACGGGGAGAACGTACAAACTCTGCACAGACAGCCCCCATAGTCAGGATCGAACCTAGGTCTTTGGCACTGCAAAGCAGCAACTCTATTGCTGCACCACCGTGCCACACTAAAAGGTATTGGTATGATTATTTTTTCTTTATTTTTTTATCTTATCTCATTTTCAATTAGTTTCTAGTAATGGAAAGGATTTAAAGTGGTTTTTTTTAATAGTTTTTGTTTTAGATTGTATAAATGTATTTGTTTATTTTATGTTTCATATTCCATGAGTATGAGAAAAATGTATAAATATCTTTGAGACTAGTGAGATTGCAAAGGCCATCAGTACATTCCATTGGATTGAGGTGGATGGTAAGGAGGGTTTGCGGTATGTCAGACCATCACTGTTATGACACTGTTAACCTCTGATCGGCCATGGCAGCAAGGCCTTCAGGACAATTGTCACTGCAGAGCTGCTGGAGGCAAGTATGGCTACAGGAAATGTGCTGGGAAAATGGAACATGTGAGATAAGCCTGATTGAGCACAACCTAGCCCAATAATCTGGTGCAAGTAAGCTTTTCAGTATTACTGCAAAGATCAAACATCTCCCATGCACAAGCAGCATCTGGGGAGAGTTTTATTTAGTTCAGAGATACAGTTTGGAAACTGGCCCTTGGGCCCATTGAGTCCACTCTAACCATCGATCACCCATTCATACTTGTTCTAGGCTTCCCCACTTTCTCATCCACTCCCTACAGACTAGGGGCAATATACAGAGGGCAATTAACCTACAAGCCAGTCTTTGGGATGTGGGAAGAAAATGGAGCTCCCGGTGTTAAAATATTTTAACAACTGTGAGATCCAGTAGGCCTTGGCGGACCAAGTGCAAGTGGTTGGCAAACTGGTTGCATAGACTTTGCTTGGTCTGGCTGATGTAACAAACACATAACAAGCACCAGATGCAGTAGATGAGGTTAGAGGAGATGCATGTGAACCTCTGTCTCAACTGGAAGGACTGCTGGGGTCCTTGGTTGGATGTGAGGGGGGATCTATAGAGGCAGGTGTTGCATCTCCTGTAGTTGCAGAGAACAGTACCCGGGGTGGAGATGGTTTGAGTGGGAAGGCTTGAGGGAAAAAACGAGTTGCAGCCTTCCAGAGACCTCTTCTATCCTTTTCTTTATATCTCACTCTTTTTGTCTTTTCATCTCTGGCCTTGATCCAACCGTCTACTAATCAAACCCTCCCTCCCCCACCACCTGTATCCACCTATCACTTGTTAAACTTTGCCCTGCTCCATCTTTCTTCCATCTTTCTCCCCCCCCCCCCCCACCCTCTCCCCAAGATCAGTCCAAAGAAGCTTTCTGACCTGGAACGTCACTGCCCTTGTTCTCCAGAAACATTGCCTGTCCCGTTGAGTTACTCCTGGCATTTGAAACTTACAGAATAGAGATAGGCCTGGATAGTGGATGTGGAGAGGATGTTTCCATTAGTGGGAGAATGTAGGAACAGAGGACACAGCCTCCGAGTAAAATGATGTACCTTTATAAAAGTGATGAGGAGGAATTTCTTTCGCCAGAGGATAGTGAATTTGTGGAATTCATTGCCACAGTCAGCTGTGGGGACCAAGTCATTGGATATTTTTAAAATGGTGATTGTCATGTTCTTGATTAGTATGGGTGTCAGAGATTATGGAGAGTATGCGGGAGGATGGAGTTGAGTGGAAAAGATAGATCAGCCATGATTGAATGGCGGAGTAGACTTGATGGGCCGAATGACCAAATTTTCACCCATGATTTATGAACATGAACTTCACTCAAATCGTTCTAGATTATACACTTCCAGTAAGTTAACTTCTTGACGGAGTACAATAAGGAGCAGTTTGAGGACATCAGTTGTGTGGAGCACTATCTGGTGTCCTTCCCTGTGACACCTGTTGTGTACTATTGAGAGGACATTCATTGCATGGGCAGACTTCACAGCAAGTATCTGTAGTGAATTATATAGAAGAGCTGCTGCAGTTTGTGGGATAAGAGCAATGATGTTATAAAAGCACAGATGACCAACGAATAAGACCATTAGAGTAGAGAAACACCACAAATATACCACAAAACTGTGGGGAGCATTTAATTGCTGCATCTCATTGCTGATCTCTAGGATTACCCCTTAATTTGGTGTAATCCCAAGCCACAAGTGTCATCTTTGCTATCCAATTTCTGTCAAGGAGAACAGAAGCGGGCAGGGCATGCCAAATGACACCATTAGATGTATTTGGTGCTGAGAAAACATCAGATGTGTTATTGTGGCTTGCGCCCAGAAATGCTCAATTCAATTTCTCAATGGTTACTAATAGATCAAGATATGATTGCTAGCAGGATGCAATGCACAATAAGCAACTTTTCTGACAGTTTTATACGCAAACATGCACAATGTCAATTTTTGATGCAATAACAAATATTGTGTTTTTTAAATTGTGTTTACATTGTATTTAAAGCCATTTTAGTTTATTTAATTATTCAAATTATTCAGTTATTCAATTTGTTTCAATTGTTTATTTAGCTCTTGTAAATGATTGATGTAACACAGGTCTAGAGTTTAAGTCATCTTTAATAGTAACACATAGTATAGCGATGCAGCAGGTTGTTAGTTCATCACTACCGCTTCCAGGACACCTAATGTAGGAAGTGGGTGTTAATATAAAGTATACAGTAAGGTGGGGTTAGTGATGCTACTCTACTATGATTGGTTCACATGCAATAACCAATCTACATCCTTCCCCGTAAAGAGTAAAGATGGTTAGGCAAAGGTAAAACACACGGATTTAAACATACTCGCCGTATCTGTCAAACGGTCTACTAATACGACCCGAACGCGTACGGACAAACCCCTCTCCCTCTGTACCAGAAAAGTTAGTGGGGGAGGGAGGCAGTGAACCCGGAAAGGATAAAGCAGCTGGGGGCTCTTTAGGCGACTGGTAGGGTGAGCATGCGGGAGAGGTAATGTTGTTGTTAGACTGGGGTTGTCGACCGTGGCAGAGAACGGGACATGCTGGGACTAGTGATAGCAGCAGAGGGTTTAAACAGCGGTGGAGCAAACAGATCGGCTGGAGGTGGACGAGGTTCTTTTACAAGCAGCAAGTGTTGGCGGCTCCGTCTGTACAGGACACCATCGGCGTTGACAAGGTAGGAGCAGGGTTCCTTAGACGGGCCGACAATGAAACCCAGACGGGAATGTCCCACAGCAGTCTGCAAACGGACGATTGACCCTGCAATAGCGGCTTCAGTGGTTTACTGGACTTGCCATAAGAGCGTTTCTGGATGTTGTGTTTCTCCTGAATGCGCTTCTGGACCACGGCTGGTTTAAACACCTGTGGCATCAGCTTGCGCAGGGCAATTGGTATCGGAGGTCATGTTGTCCGAGACATCAGGCGTTGAGTTGGTGAGCCTAGGACCCCGTCTCTGGAGATGTTTCTAAGGTTTAAAAGGTCGAGATAAACATCTGACTTGGCCAGGTGGGAGCGTTCCATTAGCTGTTTTCCGCTCCTGACGGCAAGTTCAGCGAGGCCGTTGCTTTGAGGGTATTCAGGGCTGCTTATGACATGGTGGAAGTTCCATCGGTTGGCAAAGTGTTTGAATGCGTCAAGTCGAGTCACATTTATTTATATAGCACATTTAAAAAACAACTCTCGTTGGCCAAAGTGCTTTACATTTGTTATAAGAATAGCACAACAAAACAAACTACATACATATATACATGTAGCCCTCACTCAGAGGACGTCAGGAAAGGCTTGGGAGTATAGATAAGTTTTTAGTCTTGACTTAAAAGAGTCGATGGAGGGGGCAGTTCTGATGGGAAAGGGGATGCTGTTCCACAGTCTAGGGGCTGCAACCGCAAAGGCGCGGTCGCCCCTGAGCTTATGCCTAGACCGTAGGATATTCAGCAACCCCAAGTCGGCCGATCTGAGGGGCCTGGAGGTGGAGTGGTGGGTGAGAAGACTTTTTATGTAGGTGGGGGCAAGCCCATTGAGGGCTTTGTAGACATGGAGGAGGATCTTGAAGTTTATATGGAACCGCACAGGGAGCCAGTGGAGAGAGGCCAGGATCGGGGTGATGTGTTCCTTTTTCGGGTGCCCGTCAGGAGTCTCGCTGCGGCGTTTTGGACCAGTTGCAGGTGGGACAGGGAAGATTGGCTGATGCCAGTGTAAAGGGAGTTGCAGTAATCTAGGCGGGAGGAGATGAATGTGTGGATAATCTTTTCCAGGTCATCAAACTGGAGGAATTGTTTTATATTAGCTATCGTCCGAAGCTGAAAGAAGCTAGCTTTTACCACGGCATTGACTTGTTTGTCAAATTTCAGTGCTGAGTCAAATATCACGCCAAGGTTTTTGACGTGAGGTTTGAGTAGTGGGGTAAGGCTTCCAAGGCTGCCTGCTATCATTTTGATTGAGTCTGAGGGGCCGAGAAGGATGACCTCAGACTTACTCTCGTTTGGTTGGAGGAAGTTCTGGGCCATCCAACACTTTATATCCTCGAGGCAGTGGGTAAGGTTAAACAGATTTGATTGGTTTTGGGGCTTCAGGGGGAGATAGAGTTGTGTATCGTCTGTGTAGCAATGGAAGGAAATGCCGTGCCTTTCAATGACTTGGCCTAAGGGGAGCATATACAGGGAGAAGAGAATGGGGCCAAGGATGGAACCTTGTGGAACCCCACAGCAGAGATTAGCTGGGGAGGAGAAAGAGTTGCCTATGTTAGTCGAGAAACTCCTACCTTTGACGTAGGAGATGACTGCTCAGGGCAGTGCCATCAATACCAACCCCATACCGGAGACGGTCAATTAGGATGGTGTGGTCGACAGTATCAAATGCTGCGCTGAGGTCAAGAAGGAGCAGAATTGCACAGTTGCCGGAGTCAGCGTGACTGGTAAATTGTCTTCCGTTGTCAGTTTGCAGGTGAACTCATGCGGCGAACACAGAAAAGTGTCTCTGTAGTCGGATGTGATGGTGGGCAGTAAATCGAGTTCAAACCAGTTGGAGTAGGAGTCAACTAGGACTAGGTAGTGTTTACCGTGCCATTCGAAAATGTCTGCTGCCGGCGATGTCCAAGGCAGTGCTGGTGGGGGTTGTTGTAGCAGGGGCTGTTTCTGTTGGTGTGCCAAACTGTTGCAGATGGGGCAGGATGCTGTTCTGTCCCGTATGTACTTGGTCATCCCGGGCCAGTAGAACATGCTCTGTGCATGGGCCAGCATGGCCTCGGTGCCTGGGTGACCGTTGTGAGCCTCTTTGTAGTATTCTTCTTGTAAGGATGATGGGATCACGACTTTGTGACCTTTAACGATGACACCGTCCTGTATTACCAGCTCATCGTGGACTAGGAAGAATGGCTGCACCTCCAGTGGTGTGCTGGATTGTCAGTCTGGCCAGCCTCCATCGTTCTCCGATGTCTGAATCGAAGATGAGCTGCGCTGGCTTGCGGCACGAGTGAGCCATGGTGATACAAATAAAAACTGATAGAACGCAAATAAAACCCGATATACGGACGCAGTGGGTCATCCCACTTCTGACACCATGTAAATGATTGATGTAACACAGGTCTAGAGTTTAAGTCATCTTTAATAGTAACACATAGTATAGCGATGCAGCAGGTTGTTAGTTCATCACTACCGCTTCCAGGACCTCCTAATGTAGGAAGTGGGTGTTAATATAAAGTATACAGTAAGGTGGGGTTAGTGATGCTACTCTACTATGATAGGTTCACATGCAATAACCAATCTACAGCTCTCAATACTTTTTGAATTTTGAGAATGTTTGTACATTTGGCAGCTTTGAATGATGGTTTAAATTGGGAATGATATTGCTATCCTTCAAAAGATTCTTTAATATTTTTTTGCTCAGGCTTATTCCGCATACTTGTGTGATCCATGTATTTTTTTCTTTGCCAAATAGGGCCTTGTAAATTGGGTCCAAAGTTCTGTTGCCAAACAAATTTAGTTATATGGATCTTTACCAGGTACATGTGGAGTGGCGGATAATCAAAAAGATGAGCCCGAGCAGAAAGTAACACTTCACAATCCATGGGCCAATTTGTTCAATATTGACTAAATGATCCTTAAATGTACATGTTTTATTTTCTCTGGTTTATATCCTGTCACCATTATAGTTACAAATTCTTCTTTACTGGGTTCTAACCTACTGTTAAACATAATTAGGACTTTACTCCTTCTTTCCTTTTTTCTATAACTTTCCATCAGTCTATAAGTCAGGCTGCTGGGGAAATTGAGAGCCCATGATATTAAAGGGAAGATACTAGCATGGATAGTTGGTTGGATGGCAGAAGGCAAAGAGTTGCAATAAAAGGTGATTTTTCAGGTTGGCTGCCAGTGTCTAGTGGTGTTCACTAAGAGTCAGTGCTGAGGCCACTTCTCTTCATGGTATACAGTATTAATGATTTGGATAAGGGGATTGAAGGATTTGTGGCCAAGTTTGCAGATGGTGCTAAAATAGGTGGACGGGCAGACAGTGTAGCGGAAGTAAGGACACAGCAGAATTAGTTGGACAGGTTAGGAGAGGTGGCAGAGAAATGGCAGATGAAATTCAGAATAGAAAAGTGTGGAGTCATGCATTTTGGTAATAAGAATAAAGGCGTAGACAGTTTTCTAAATGGAGAGAGAATCAAGAAATCGGAGGCGCAAAGGGACTTGGGAGTGCTGGTGCAGCACTCCGAAAAAGTTAATTTACAAGTCGACTCGGTAGTAAAGAAGGCAAATTCATTGCCAGCATTTATATCAAGAGGATTAGAATACAAAAATAGAATAGAATAGAATAGAATAGAATAGAATAGAATACATTTTATTAGCCAAGTATGTACAGTATACATACAAGGAATTTGCCTTGGTGCTTTGCTCACAAGGAAAACAACACGATATACAGTAGACAATTAAAAATAAAACATAAAAATTTAAACATGTGAAGAATGAAATAAATTTCCAGAGCAAAAGGAGGCTACAGACTTTTGTCTGTTGAGTGGAGTTACTGCTCATGGAAAAAAGCTGTTTTTATGTCTAGCGGTGATGGCTTTGACAGTCTGGTCGCCTCCCAGAGGGAAGTACTTCAAAGAGTTTGTGGCCAGGGTGAGAGGGGTCAGAGATGATCTTGCCCGCTTGCTTCCTGGCCCTTGCAGTGTATAGTTCGGCAATGGGGGGAAGGTTGCAGCCAATAACCTTCTCGGCTGATCGAACGATGCGCTGCAACCTCTGGATGTCATGCTTGGTGGCTGAGTCAAACCAGACCATGATGAAGAAGGTGAGGACTGACTCTATAATGGCAGTATAAAACTGGACCATCATTGCCTGTGGCAGATCTTGTTTTCAAAGCTGCCGCAGGAAGTATATCCTCTGTTGGGCCTTTTTGATTGTGGATGGTGTCCTCTCATTTAAGGTCCCTGGAGATGATGGTTCCAAGGAACAGAAAAGACTCCACAGATGTGACTGTGGTGTTGTTGATGGTGAGTGCGGGGAGAGGAGTGGGAGCTCTCCTAAAGTCAACAATCAATTCTACTGCCTTAAGAGCATTGAGCTCCAGTTTGTTGTGATGGTGCCAGGATGCCAGCTGTGTCACTTCCTGTCTGTAGGCAGATACCTCCCCATCCTGGATCAGTCCAATCAGGGTTGTGTCATCCGCAAACTTGAGATGCTTGACAGAGGAGTCTGTGGAGGTGCAGTCATTGGTGTAGAGAGAGTAAAGGAGAGGGGAAAGTACACAGCCTTGTGGTGCTCCTATGCTTAGGGTCAGAAGGTCTGAGATGTGCTTTCCCAGCCTCACATGCTGCTTCCTGTCTGTCAGGAAGTTGGTGATCCACTGACAGAGAGGTTCAGGCACAGTCAACTGGGAGAGTTTGGAGTGTAGTAGCTCTGGCACAATGGTGATGAATGCAGAGCTAAAATCCACAAACAAAATCCTTGCATAGGTCCCCTAGCAGTCTAGGTGCTGGAGGATGAAGTGCAGGCCTAGGTTGACTGCATCATTGGCCTGGTATGCAAACTGCATGGGGTCCAGCAGGGGGTTTGTGATATTTTTCAGGTGGGCAAGCACGTCTTTCAAGGGTTTTCATAATTACAGAGGACAGTGCGACAGGCCTGTATTCATTAAGACCAGTAACCCTTGGCTTTTTGGGTACTGGAACAATAGTGGAGACTTTGAAGCAGGCAGGGACAGTGCTGGTTTGCAGGGACTGATTGAAAAAGTCTGTGTAGACTGGTGCCAGTTGTTCAGCACAGAGCTTGAGGGTAGAGGGGGAAACATTGTCTGGTCCTGGAGATTTCCAGCTCAATAGATATGTAATGCTGAGGCTCTATAAGGAACTGGTTAGGTTGCATTTGGAGTACTGTGAGCAAATTTGGGCCCCATATCTGAGAAAGAATGTGCTGGCTCTGGAGGGTCCAGATGAGGTTTACAAGATGATTCCAGGAATGAGTGGGTTAGTATATGATGAGCATTTGACAGCACAGACAACTCCAGCCTCTACTCACTGGAGTTTAGAAAGTTGAGGGGGGACCTAATTGAAACTAAAGAATAATGAAAGGCATAGATAGAGTGGATGTGGAAAGGATGTTTCCACTGGTGGGAGAGTCTTGGACCAGAAGTCATAGCCTCAGAATTAAAGGGCGCTCTTTTGGAAAGGAGGTGAGGAAGAACTTCTCTAGTCTGTGTGTAGTTAATCTGTGGAACTCATTGCCACAGAGGACTGTGGAGGCCAAGGCAGTGGATATTTTTAAGGCAGAGATAGACAAATTCTTGATTAAAACAGTTGTCAAGGGTTATGGGAAGGAGGCAGGAAAATGGGATTAGGAGGCAGAGATCAGCCATGATTAAATGGCAGAGTAGACTCGATGGGCAGAATAGCCTAATTCTACCCCTTGAACTTGTGAACGTGAAGTTATTATGAAAGAGAATTAAGGGCCTGTCCCACTTACGCGATTTTATTCGGCAACTTGCCGGCACCCGGCATAGACACAGCAGGTTGCCGAAAATTTTCAACATGTTGAAAATCCAGCAGCGACCAGAAAAAGGTACGACTCTTTGGGCGACTACTCACCACCAAACAGGCATCACCCCGCGCCCAAAGAGTCATACCTTTTTCTGGTCGCTGCTGGATTTTCAACATGTTGAAAATTTTCGCAACCAGCTGCGACTATGACGGGTGCCGGCAAGTCGCCAATAAAATCGCGTAAGTGGGACAGGCCCTTTAGACTATTTTAAATGGGGAAAATAAAAATATAGAGTTGGAGAGCAAGGCAAGCTGAACTAGTTTGAGTGATTAACTCATTCAGAAAACTATGATATGACAAACTTACAAAGCGCTGTATTACAGTAGAATTCAAAAACTCTACTTAGTAGAATAGAACACTTTTCTTTAGTTTGAGCTATTATTATCAACTAGACTGAGTGGGACCCGTTGGGTCCCATGTTCACACGGGAGGGCTGGTCCCCCAACGCAATATTCCACCTTTCCACCAATTCGAATATTGGTGGCCAGTGGGGGGGGGGGCTTTCTGGAGCGCTAGTATGGGTGTTGTGGGCCGAAGGGACTGGTTTCCAGAGGGCTAGTATGGACATTGTGGTACGAATGGATTCTTGGGCTGGCAGCTCAGTCACTCAGGCCTGGTGGGTTGGCAGCTCAGTCACTCAAGCTTGGTGGGCTGGCAGCTCAGTCACTCAGGCTTGGTGGTCTGGCAGCTCAGTCAGTCATGCCTGGTGGGCTGGCAGCTCAGTCACTCAGGGCTGGTGGGCTGGCAGCTCACTCACTCAGGGCTGTTGGGCTGGCAGTTGACTCGTGGCTGGTGGGCTGGCAGTTGATTGACTCACGGCTGTTGGGCTGGCAGTTGATTGACTCACGGCTGGTGGGCTGGCAGTTCACTCATGGCTATTCCTTGAAATTCCATTTCAAGCAGAGTGCAGGCCACCAAATTCAAATGCATTTTCATACCATTTCAAGCAGTGCAGGCCACCAAATTCAAATGCAATTTCATACCATTTCAAGCAGAGTGCAGGCCACCAAATTCAAATGCAATTTCATACCATTTCAAGCAGAGTGCAGGCCACCAAATTCAAATGCAATTTCATACCATTTCAAGCAGAGTGCAGGCCACCAAATTCAAATGCAATTTCATACCATTTGAGCTTTATATTCCTGGCCCCCCGAAAGGGGCATTAAGTTCATCATGGTGATTGACAGGTGAGAGGACCAATTAGCTGATCTCAAGATTTTTTAAACATTCATAACTTTTTTATTGTTCATCGATTGGAACAATCCTCGGGACTGCCTCAGCGGAGGAGGACTGTGAGTATGATGGCCAAAGATTATAGCGATACATTGTAGCGTTTTCTCTAAAATCAATATACAGTACAGACAGGAAGTGGTCAGGATGAGACTTTTAGTTGTATAGATGTTGACCTTTTTAACCACTGTGGTATTCTAGTAGTGTATCCTTCTCCAAGTGCCTTCTAATTGTTTAGGAAATAATGGTAGTCTGATGAGAGATAATCTCTCTCAGCACTGAAAACCTCGACATAATGAATAAATCTATTGAGTTAGATGGGAAATTTCTTTGGGGACATTATTTCAACTGCCTGCCCCCTCCTTGATTTTCCATCAGAGGTCATGGTTGGCATCACGTGTGCCAAACCAATTTGATACACAAATATTGAGGATATATCATCCAACCTACAATCTCTTTCATAGATTGGCAATTAAAAATAAATCTTTGTCCTTTTTTCCACATGCCACCTATGTAGAGATAGATTTGGAAATTCAGCCATGGCCATTTGCAGCTTCAACATCTTCTTCACTCACATTAGCTTCAGGACAAACCACTTGACATGGGTAAAGATCCAGCAGAAGCCCTCAAAATGTGAAAATGTCCCAGAACCCCAAACGATAAACTATCTGGATTGAGGCAGCCATTGAAATGGGCAGATACCCAGTCCCTTCCAGATCCAATAAAATTCAGCAGAATCAAAAATCTCAACTATGAATTCTTATTTCTGATTATTATTAGATTCAAGATAACATAATTCTTCAAATAATATGGCCCACTGAGATGAAAAAAACTCTAATTATACAGCAGAAAAAGATAAAATTAGGATGCTGTGAGCGTATTTTTATTCCTTCCAACCAATAAGATTACACTTTATCTCTGTGAAATGTAAAATCTAAAGAGCCCCTTCCCAATCATGCCAATACTGTATGTAGTACCAGGATATACAAGAACTATAACTATGTACAGCTTGGAATAACATTCAGGAAAATGACATCCACCATTCCCTGGTGACCAGGGGATGGTTGACAGTCCATTAATCCCTCCCTTGCTCTAAATTTTCCAATCATAACCAACACCAATTTGACAACATTTCACTCTCTTCATGAACGCAATATGACATTTATAAAAATTGTCTTTCGAAAGCCCTGGGGGAACGTTTGCCCTTTTACCAGACATTAGAATAGATCATCAACTCCAAACTATAAAAATGCATTATACAAGATTCAGTTGCTGTGTAGTATTTGTGCCCTCTGGACATGCTTCCCAACATCACCTCAAACACGTCAGCTCACCACTAGCTCTAATTAATATAAATCAATCATTCTTTCTAATATTAATGTATATCCCAAGATATTTTTAGTTGCTGCTTGTCCTAATTCACACCTCTTGTCGAGGGAATGCAGCTAATACAAATTAAAAATAGTAATGGGTAAAATAATGGGAATTAACGTGGAAAAATAATTGCAAGACATGATGGTTTCCAGCCTTGGGTATCAAAAATATTAGGGAGAATATTGCAGATTCATTGTGATAAATTTGCAAAGTTATATTACAGAAAATGTGGTAATGAATATAACATTGCAATCCAAGCTATTATTTCAGAAGGATTAAAGGATAGACATCTGCAGACACCTGTCAGTTCAACACGACAGCAGACACCTGTCAGTTGAACATCAGTTGTGAGGAACTTCCTGGAAGGGAAAATAAGGAAGACATTGCATAGGGCATTCAGAAAGTATGAGCTGCTCAATGGTAATTAGGCTGTATTTTTTAAAAGATGCTTGACTAATCTAGTCATGTGATCATACAACACTGACACAGGCCCTTTGGCCCAAATTGTCTTTGCCGATCAAGATGCCCCATCTAATCTAGCTACATTTTCCTGCATTTGGCTATATCCCTCTAACCATTTGCTATCCACGTACATGTTCAAATGACTTTTAAATATTATACCTGTCTCAACTACTTCCTCTGGCAGCTCATTCCACATACCCAGATTTCTCTACCTATCAAGTACATTCAGGTCCCTTTAGGTCCCTATTAAAACTTGTGCATTTACCCTATCTATTCCCATCATGATTTTATGCATTTCTATAAGATCAGTCCTCTGTCTCCAGCACACCAAGGAATAAAGTTCTAGCCTGCCCAATCGCTCTCTATAGCTCAGACACTCGAGTCCTGGCATCAAACTCGTAAATCTTCTCTGCACCCTTTCTAGCTTAATGACATCTTTCCTCCAGCAAGGTGAAGAAAACTGAACACAATAATCCAAGTGCAGCCTTGCCAATATTTTGTACAACTGTAACAGAATGTCCCAACTGCTATACCTAATTCCCTGACTGATGAAGCCTTTTTCACCACACTATCTATCTACGACTCAACTTTTAGTACGTGCTTCTAGATCCCTCTGCAGTACAACATTCCCTCGGGCTCCACCTTTCACTGTGAAGGAACTGCCCTGGTTTGACTTCCCAAAATGCAAAGACTTATACTTATCTTAACCATTCCTCGGCCCACTTGCTCAGCTGATGAAAAACCCACTGTAATTCTTGATAGCCATCTTTACTGTGCACAATACCACCTATTTTAATGTTAGTTGAAAATCTCAACAAAGCTAGGTTTGGTAGATGGGTAGCATCTGTGAATGTTGATGATTTTAAGATGTTTGATAACTTTCCGCACAATAGATTTTCAACTAAAATAGAAGATTACCAAATCGAATGCAACTTTGGTGATGTGGGATGGTAATTGATTCAGAAGCAGAAGACCAGCAATAGAGCAGAAGATATAGTTTTCTGTTTGGCATGATACGACAAGCATCGTTCCCAAGGGATCAGGCATCAACATTTCACCATATCTAAACAACGACTTGCACAAAAAAATCCAAGATGACAATAGCGTTGGAGACACCGTAATTAGAGCAGATAGAAGGATAAACTATGATAGATGTGTCAAGAAAAGGTAACCCAGTTTCATTCTGAGAAATTTAACTTAGAATGTTTCTTAATGGTGTTTCATCTGAAACTATGAGATTGCAAATGTGTTTTTATATCAGTGTATGAATCACCAAAACCTGGCCTTGTGTTATAAAAAGTAATCACAAAGGCTAATGAAATCTCCACCTTTTATCAAAAGGGTTTGCGATTCAAATGTTTGATTTACCTTGGTCAGATCCTATTTGGAAAAGAGTGTTCAGTTTTGGATGCCACATTTCAGGATTAATAAAAGATGTGCTGTGCAGTAAACCTGGAATAATATCAAATTAATAGGATAAAATTATGAACATAAGGGGGAATGGTAGATTTACTAAAAGCCATTTACTGGGATTGCTATGCATGATTGCCTCTGGAACACGTGCTTTATAATGTTTAATATTATAGTCTGCATTCTGTAATGTTCCCTTCATCCGACATATTGTACAAGTTTGGCTTGATTGTATTTATGTATAGTATTATCACTGAACGGCTGCAGAACATTCTGGAGGGGGAGGTTGAACAGCCAGTTGTCGTGGTGCATATTGGCACCAACGATATAGTTAAAAAAGGGATGAGGTCCTACAAGGTGAATTTAGGGAGCTAGGAGATAAACTTAAAAGTAGGACCTCAAAGGTAATAATCTCTGCATTACTACCAGTACCACGGGCCAGTCAGAGTAGGAATAGGAGGATATTGCAGATGAATACGTGGCTTGAAAAATGGTGCAAGGGGGAGGGATTCAATTTTTTAGGGCATTGGAACCAGTTCTGGGGGAGGTGGGACCAGTACAAACAGGACAGTCTGCACCTGGGCTGGAATGGAACCAATGTCCTTGGGGGAGTGTTTGCTAGTGCTGTCGGGGAGGATTTAAACTAATGTGGCAGGGGGATGGGTGCAAGAGCATAGAGACAGAGGGGGTGTAAAATGAGGGTAGAAGCAATAGGTAGCAAGGTGAAAAGTAAAAGTGGCAGGCAGACAAATCCAGGGCAAAAATCAAAAAGGGCCACTTTTCAACATAATTGTATAAGGGGTAAGAGTGTTGTAAAGACAAGCCTGAAGGCTTTGTATCCTAATGCAAGGAGCATTCGTAATAAGGTGGATGAGTTGAATGTGCAGATCGTTTTTAATGAATATGATATAATGAATGAATGAATACTTTATTGTCATTATAACACGTAAACATTTACAACGAAATTAGAAATGCCAACCAGTCAGTGCACCATTCACACATTATCTAAAAGCAAAAGTCTAAAATAAACAACTAAAATAAATAACATGAAAAAAATAATTCTTCTGTCTATTTCACAATCCCTTTGGAATGTAGCGCACCTGCGCTCATTTGGTGGCTACATTAAGTGTAGTTATTGCTGTGGGATAAAAACAGTTTTTGAGTCTGTTTGTCCTTGTCCTCATTGATCTGTACCGTCTGCGTGACGGCAACAGTTCAAACAGGGAATGACCGGGGTGGAAAATGTCCTTTATGATGTTCTGGGATTTTTTGGGACAGTGGGAACTGTGTAGGTCCTCCAAGGTGAGGAGAGGGCAGCCGATAATCTTCTGGGCGTTGTCAATAGCCCTCTGGAGCGCTTTCCTCTTAGCCGCTGTGCAGCTGGTGTACCACACGCGTACACAGTATGTTAAGATGCTCTCTATTGAGCATCGATAAAAGGATAGCAGCAGTCTCTGGGTGATGTTGTTCTTCCTGAGCACCCTCAGGAAGTACATTCTCTGCTGAACCTTTTTCAGCAGCGCAGAGGTGTTCATGCTCCATGTCAGGTCCTCCTCAATGTGGATTCCCAGGAAGCGGAAATCCGCCACCCTCTCCACACAGTCCCCTCTGATGATTAGTGGTGTAATGTCCGTTTTCTTCTTCCTGTAATCTATTATGAGCTCCTTGGTCTTTGAGGCGTTGAGGAGCAGGTTATTTTCTCCACACCACCCTGTCAGCTGCTCCACCTCATCCCTGTATCCGTACTCATCACCACCGTGGTGTCATCCGCGAATTTGACAATGGTGTTACTGTGGTGGGCGGGGGTGCAGTCATATGTGTAGATGGTGTAAAGCAGGGGGCTCAGCACGCAGCCCTGTGGAGAGCCGGTACTGAGGCTGAGGGCCGTAGATGTGTGATGGCCCACTCTGACTCTCTGACTGCGACCCGACAGGAAGCTCTTTATCCACATGCAGGTGGAGTGTGGAAGTCCCAGGTCCCCCAGTTTGTTAAAAGCAAAGCTGTAGTCCACAAAGAGCATCCGCACGTAGCTCTCCCGCTGCTCCAGATGGGACAGTGCAGCATGGAGGGCTGTGGCTACAGTGTCCTCTGTGGATCTGTTCGCTCGATACGCAAAGTGGTGGGGGTCAAAGCTTCGGGGCAGGAGTGATGTGATGTGACCCCGGACCAGTTTTTCAAAGCACTTCATCACCACTGGTGTGAGTGCGACTGACCGGTAGTCGTTGAGGCTGGAAATGTGGGGGGTTTTGGACAAAGGGACTATGGTGGAGGACTTCAGACAGGATGGGACAGTGGACTGGGCCAGAGACTGGTTGAAAATCCTCGTAAAGACCCCAGCCAGCTGGTCTGCGCAGTCCTTCAGCATGCGTCCAGAAACACCGTCGAGTCCAGCAGCCTTCCTCGGCTTGATGGTCCGCAGCGTGTGCCTCACCTCATGCTCCTCTATTTTGAGGGATAAGCTGCTGTGGACCATGTGGTGTGATATGGCTGTCTCTGGTGGCTCCACTTCAAAGCGAGCAAAGAAGAGGTTCAGCTCCTCTGCCAACGAGGCGTCACCTTCAGCAGCTCCAAGGTTGGTCTTGTAGTTGGTGAGATACTGGATCCCCTGCCACACCTGCCTGTTGTTGTTACTGTCCAGGTGGTCCTCTATCCTCCTCCTGTAGTCTGATTTGGCCTCTCTGATGCCTCTCTTCAGGTTAGCTCGGGCCGTGCTGTATAAAGCCCTATCGCCAGACCTAAAAACGGTGTTCCTCTCTTTTAACAGCCGCTGGACCTCCCGGGTCATCCAGGGCTTCTGGTTGGGGTAGACCCGGATGCGTTTGTCCACTGTGATAGTGTCCATGCAGTTTTTAATGTAACATAGTACCCTGTCTGTGAACAACTCCAGGTCCTGGTGTTCAAACACATCACAGTTGGTCCTGTCGAAGCAGTCCTGCAGCTGCTGAGAGGCACCATCAAGCCAAGTTGTGATGGTCTTTGTGATGGTAGGAGCAGTTTTCCTGAGGGGGGCATATGCAGGAATTAAAAGCAGGGACATATGGTCAGACTGGCCCAGGTGTGGTAGTGGTCTAGCCCTGTAGACCAACTTGATGTTGGAGTAGACCTTGTCCAGTGTGTTAGCTCCTCTTGTAGCACATTTAACATGCTGATAGAATTTGGGGAGTATTGCCTTCAAGTCCGCGTGATTAAAGTCCCCTGCTATGATGTGAACAGCGTCAGGATATGTGGTCTGATGGCTGCTAGTGCTACCATACAAATGTCCGATAGCCGAGTTAGCATTTGCATCCGGTGGTATGTATACAACAGTTATCATAACGACAGTAAACTCTCTAGGGAGATAAATGGGCCTGCATTTAACAGTCACATACTCCAGGTCCGGGGAGCAGTGACTGTCTACAATCACTGTGTTAGTACACCAGTTGTTGTTCACGTACACACAGAGCCCTCCTCCTCTTCTCTTCCCGGAGTCTCTTGTCCTGTCATGACGCTGTGCGGTGTAGCCTGCTAGCTCGATAGCAGAGTCCGGAATGAATGAACGAAGTCAGGTCTCCGTGATCAACAGAATGCAGCTGTCCTTCACGGCGTTGTTAGCTGCAGTCTGTAGCCTCAGTCCATCCATCTTGTTAGCGAGGGATCTGGCGTTCGTGAGAAACAGGCTGGGATAGTTGGGATCACGGAGACATGGCTCCAGGGTGACCAAGGCTGGGAGATGAACATTCAGGGATATTCAATATTCAGGAGGGATAGACAGAAAGGAAAAGGAGGCGTTGTAGCGTTGCTGGTTAGAGAGGAGATTAACGCAATAGAAAGGAAGGACATTAGCTTGGAGGATGTGGAATCGATATGGGTAGAGCTGCGAAACAATAAGGGGCAGAAAACGCTAGTGGGAGTGGTGTACCGGCCACCTAACAGTAGTAGTGGAGTTGGGGATGGCATCAAACAGGAAATTAGAAACGCGTGCAACAAAGGTAAAACCATTATAATGGGTGACTTCAATCTACATATAGATTGGGTGAATCAAATTGGCAGGGGTGCTGAGGAAGAGGATTTCTTGGAATGTATGCGGGATAGTTTTCTAAACCAACATGTAGAAGAACCAATGAGAGAGCAGGCTATTCTAGACTGGGTATTGAGTAATGAGGAAGGGTTAGTTAGCAGTCTTGTTGTGCGTGGCCCCTTGGGCAAGAGTGACCATAATATGGTTGAGTTCTTCATTAGGATGGAGAGTGACATTGTTAATTCAGAAACAAAGGTCCTGAACTTAAAGAAAGGTGACTTTGAGGGTATGAGACGTGAATTGGCCAAGATAGACTGGCCAATGATTCTTAAAGGGTTGACGGTGGATATGCAATGGAAGGCATTTAAAAACTGCATGGATGAACTACAACAAGTGTTCATCCCAGTTTGGCAAAAGAATAAATCAGGGAAGGTAGTGCATCCGTGGATAACAAGGGAAATCAGGGATAGTATCAAAACAAAAGAGGAAGCCTACAAATTAGCCAGAACAAGCAGCCTACCAGAGGACTGGGAGAAATTCAGAGTCCAGCAGAGGAGGACAAAAGGCTTAATTAGGAAAGGGAAAATAGATTATGAAAGAAAACTGGCAGGGAACATAAAAACTGACTGGAAAAGTTTTTATAGATATGTCAAGAGGAAAAGATTAGTTAAAACAAATGTAGGTCCCTTGCAGTCAGAAACAGGCGAATTGATCATGGGGAACAAGGACATGGCAGACCAATTGAATAATTACTTTGGTTCTGTGTTCACTAAGGAAGATATAAATAATCTGCCGGAAATAGCAAGGGACCGGGGGTTAAATGAGATGGAGGAACTGAGTGAAATCCAGGTTAGCCGGGAAGTGGTGTTAGGTAAATTGAATGGATTAAAGGCCGATAAATCCCCAGGGCCGGATAAGTTGCATCCCAGAGTACTTAAGGAAGTAGCCGCAGAAATAGTGGATGCATTAGTGATAATTTTTCAAAACTCTTTAGATTCTGGAGTAGTTCCTGAGGACTGGAGGGTAGCTAATGTAACCCCACTTTTTAAAAAGGGAGGGAGAGAGAAAATGGGGAATTACAGACCAGTTAGTCTAACATCAGTGGTGGGGAAAATTCTGGAGTCAGTTATTAAAGATGGGATAGCAGCACATTTGGAAAGTGGTGAGTTCATTGGACAAAGTCAGCATGGATTTATGAAAGGTAAATCATGTCTGACGTATCTTATAGAATTTTTCGAGGATGTAACTAGTAGAGTGGATAAGGGAGAACCAATGGATGTGTTATATCTGGACTTTCAGAAGGCTTTCGACAAGGTCCCACATAAGAGATTAGCATACAAACTTAAAGCACATGCTATTGGGGGTTCAGTATTGATTTGGATAGAGAACTGGCTGGCAGACAGGAAACAAAGAGTAGGAGTAAACGGGTCCTTTTCAGAATGGCAGGCAGTGACTAGTGGGGTCCCGCAAGGCTCAGTGCTGGGACCCCAGCTATTTACAATATATATTAATGATCTGGATGAGGGAATTGAATGCAACATCTCCAAGTTTGCGGATGACATGAAGCTGGGGTGCAGTGTTAGCTGTGAGGAGGATGCTAGGAGCCTGCAAGGTGACTTGGATAGGTTGGGTGAGTGGGCAAAGGGCAGATGCAGTATAATGTGGATAAATGTGAGGTTATCCACTTTGGTGGCAAAAACAGGAAAGTAGACTATTATCTGAATGGTGGCCGATTAGGGAAAGGGGAGATGCAGCGAGACCTGGGTGTCATGGTACACCAGTTATTGAAAGTAGGAATGCAGGTGCAGCAGGCAGTGAAGAAAGCAAATGGTATGTTAGCATTCATAGCAAAAGGATTTGAGTATAAGAGCAGGGAGGTTCTACTGCAGTTGTACATGGTCTTGGTGAGACCACACCTGGAATATTGCGTACAGTTTTGGTCTCCTAATCTGAGGAAAGACATTCTTGCCATAGAGGGAGTACAGAGAAGGTTCACCAGACTGATTCCTGGGATGGCAGGACTTTCATATGAGGAAAGACTGGATAGACTCGGCTTGTACACGTTGGAATTCAGAAGACTGAGGGGGGATCTTATAGAAACTTACAAAATTCTTAAAGGGGTGGACAGGCTAGATGCTGGAAGATTATTCCCGATGTTGGGGAAGTCCAGAACTAGGGGTCACAGTTTAAGGATAAGAGGGAAGACTTTTAGGACCGAGATGAGGAAATCATTTTTTACACAGAGAGTGGTGTATCTGTGGAATTCTCTGCCACAGAAGGTAGTTGAGGCCAGTTCATTGGCTATATTTAAGATGGAGTTAGATGTGGCTCTTGTGGCTAAAGGGATCAGGGGGTATGGAGAGAAGGCAGGGATGGGAGACTGAGTTGGATGATCAGCCATGATCATATCAAATGGCGGTGCAGGCTCGAAGGGCCGAATGGCCTACTCCTGCACCTATTTTCTATGTTTCTATGTTTCTATGTTTCTATTATCTGATTTGATAGGATAGCTTGCAAAACACATTACAAAATAAACCAAAACCTAAACCAGCTTAGATTTGGAATATGGGAGCAAACTGGAATAATCAGGGCAAGCCCATGCAGCCACAACGATAATGTTCAAACTCAACATTGGACAGTACCCATGCTCAGTATCAACCCAGGGTTATTGAAGTTATGAGGCAGCAGTTCAACAAGCTACTCCTTTAGTTCCACTGTGGTGTTGAGTCACTGAGGAAAATGTTGTGATTGTATTAAATTTCACATCATACATACCATTCATTCGCAATCCATTTTGATCTGCAATTTGTGGATGGTGTAAGTATGCAGTTGTGACTAGCGGTCACCTCTGGATTCATCATAATCTCCTTGCACTTTTCTGCTTCAAGGTGGTTTTGATGCTTATCTGGTCATGTGGCATCTGTGGAAGCAGTAAAGAAGAAGGTTCTTCCACCATGAAAACTAATATCTGCAGCCACCCACACAGATTGTGGCACTTTGTGAACTGTAGAATGCAGCTTAGATGAGGCTGTTGTAAGTGATCATAAGGTTACAAGGTCATAAGTGATAGGAGTAGAATTAGGCCATTTGGCTGATCTATCTCTCCCTCCTAACCCCATTCTCCTGCCTTCTCCCCACAACCTCTGACATCTGTACTAATCAAGAATGTATCTATCTCTGACTTTAAAAAATATCCACTGACTTGACCTCCACGTCCTTCTGTGGCAAAGAATTCCAGAGATTCATCATCCTCTGACTAAAGAAGGATGAGCAATTAGGTGTTTGCAGCACCAGCAGTCCTGTCTGTAAACCTCTAGAATGTATCAGGAACCATGAGGTGACCACATTCATTCTTGCAGATAACGTGGCCCAGAGCCTGACGCTCAGTCTTCTCCACCATGAACCAAGTATGATGTGTAATCACTCTGCTTTCACCACAGCATAGACTGATGCTATCCTGTTGTCAGTCTAATATTGTCTCTGAATAGTACCTGCTGCTTTCAGATTAACAACCATTTAAGGATTGTGTCATGCTCTGTGGGTGCACCAATGCAATCAAAGGTTTCATAGGCTATCTGTAGAGCTCTTGAATGAAACAGAGACTTTAATTCATCTCATGTGGATAAATTTGCACACTTTATAATGGACAATTAATAAACCACAGTACATATAGTTTGTAAATCCAACATCTCAATATTGTGGCAGAAGCTTAGCTTAGATATATCTAGTATTAGCTTGCAACCAAGCAAGCTTAGACTGTTTCCATTATAGTTCTGGGTGCAGTAAAACTATTCAGGATTCCCTATTCCAGCGCGGAATCAGGCCCATCAGCCCACCGAGTCCGTGAGGACCAGCGATCCCCGCACATTAACACTACCCTACACATACTAGGGATAATTTACAATTATACCAAGTCAATTAACCTATAAAATTGTACGTCTTTGTTTGAGAAAACCGGAGATCCCGGAGATAACCCATGCAGGTCACGGACAGAAAGTACAAATTCCGTAAAGGTAGCACCCATAGTCAGGATCAAACCCCGGTCCCTGTGGCTGTAAGGCAGCAACTCAACTACTGCGCCACCTTCTTGGCTCCTTAGCCAAACAAATTATCCTACCTGCATCCAGCTTATTGAAGCCTTCAAGAAATGTGTACATCTTAATGAGATCTCTCTCTTCTAAATATGGGGGCACAGTGGCAGAACTGGTAGAGCCACTGCCTAACAGTGCCAGAAACCTAATTCAATCCTGACCTCAGATGCTGTCTGTGTGTACCTTGTATGTTCTCTCTGTGACTGCATGGGTTTAGTCTAAGTGCTCCGGTTTCCTCCCACATGCCAAAGACGGGCGGGTTTTAAGTTAATTGGACTCTGTAAATTGCCCCTCGTGGTAGGGAATCGATGTGAGAGTTGGATAACATAAATCTAATGGGAACGCGTGATTGAGCTTGGCATGGAAGGTGGGTCGAAGGTGTGTGTGTGCGCGCGCGTTTGCGTTTGCGTTTGCGTTTGCGTTTGCGTTTGCGTTTGCGTTTGCGTTTGCGTTTGCGTTTGCGTTTGCGTTTGCGTTTGCGTTTGCGTTTGCGTTTGCGTGATTGAGCTTGGCATGGAAGGTGGGTCGAAGGGCCTGTTTCCAAGCTGTATCTTTCAATCAACTTAATTAAAAAATGCACTGGCATCCCTGGAATAGGTTGAATGAATCCTGAATGCTCTGCTTCTTACAGGAGTGTATTAGTATTTAGGGAAGGTATTGTTCCTACTGTTCATATTTTGATACTTTAAATATTGGAATTCGCTTAACTTCTATGTCAAAAACAATCAACAATTGACATTTCATCTTATGGAGATACACATAAAGTAGGAACAGCTTTTTATCTGCATTTTCAAAAGGCAGACTGAAAGACAGAAATTTCACTCTAAGTGTAACACATAAACCTATTTTTGGAACTAAAAGGCCTGTCCCACTAACATGACTTTTCAGCAACTAACTTCAACCTTCAAGCTCGAGGGCACCTGCCTGAAAAACCTCGAGTTGGATCGACCGTCAGCGATGAAACCGCGAGCCAAATCGACCGACACACACACACACAACCTATTCCAGGGATGCCAGTGCATTTTTTAATTAAGTTGATTGAAAGATACAGCTTGGAAACTGGCCCTTCGACCCACCTTCCATGCCAAGCTCAATCACGCAAACGCAAACGCAAACGCAAACGCAAACGCAAACGCAAACGCAAACGCAAACGCAAACGCAAACGCAAACGCAAACGCAAACGCAAACGCAAACGCAAACGCAAACGCAAACGCAAACGCGCGCGCAAACGCGCGCGCACACACGCACACACACACACACACACACACACACACACACACACACACACACACACACACACACACACACACACACACACACACACACACACACACACACACACACACACACACACACACACACCATCACACACACACACACACCATCACACACACACACACACCATCACACACACACACACACACACACACACACACACCATCACAAAGGCGGGAGACAGGGAAAGTGGGGGATCGCTGTCTGAAATTCACACCCGCGATGAACAGGAAGGTAAAAGACGGCTGGCACAGTTACGGTAAGTCCTTTAGAGAGCGCGGAGAGGGAAGGGGGGAGAAGGGGGGAGAAGGGGGGAGAAGGGGGAGAAGGGGGGAGAAGGGGGGAGAAGGGGGGAGAAGGGGGGAGAAGGGGGGAGAAGGGGGGAGAAGGGGGGAGAAGGGGGGAGAAGGGGGGAGAAGGGGGAGAAGGGGGGAGAAGGGGGGAGAAGGGGGGAGAAGGGGGGAGAAGGGGGGAGAAGGGGGGAGAAGGGGGGAGAAGGGGGGAGAAGGGGGAGAAGGGGGAGAAGGGGGGAGAAGGGGGAGAAGGGGGGAGAAGGGGGGGAGACTTTTAAGAAGCCAGACAACTTTTAATAAAGTTTAGCGGGCATTTAACATTACCAGTTGGTTTACTTACCATTTTTTTCTCAACGAGCTTTACCTTCGACTACCTTCGATTATCTTCAATTGCCTTCCATTACCTACGATAGCATTATAACCTACTACGACCTACCTCAACTAAACCTACGAGTAGAAAAATATTGATTATTTTCCATGGCGACCTTTTTTTACTTGCGGGCATTTTTCAGCATGTTGAAAAAAATGCCGTGACCTAGCTGAGGCCTCAAGTACGCGGGGACTACTCTCGAGCATGAAGGAGAGTTACAAAGACTTCCTAGGACCTCGTGTCGACCATGCTGAGAGTATGAGTCAAGGGCAAACTCTTCTAAAGTCGAGAATTACGTCACCGCAGTGGGTCAGGCCATTAACATGAAGACACAAGAGACTGCAGATGCTGGAGTCTGGAGCACAATCAATGGAGGAACTCAGAAGGTTAGTGAAGGGGCACAACCCGAAACGTCGAATGTCCATTTCCGTCCACAGATGCTGCCTGACTCACTGAATTCCTCAGCAGACTCTTTGTTGCTTTTGGAACTAAAATGATGGCCAGGGCATTCACTTAATGAAATCAGAAAGAAGTTTAAATATTGCACTCAAATCAAGACATGACTTTGCATCTAGCAGGTAACAATCGCAGAGAAAAATTGGCTTACAGAAATTATTTGTACTGAGAACCATACAATTATTATTGACATTTAATACATAGAATATCACAGAATATTATTTTTGATTTTTTTGATACTGAATTGCAAGTCCATTTATTGTGTTTTAGTAATGGCAGATATATATTCAATACAGTATATAACCCAAATCTATCAGAAGCTCTTTGGTTAGTTGAAAATGGTTATTGGGGTCCTTTGGTTGATGGGTATGAAGGCTCTAATGTGGCATCAGGAATGTGCATCTTATTCTGTGGCATGACATATTCCCCACACCATATTGTTGAAGGAGAGCTACAACATACCTTTGCGACATGCAAATAGAGGCCGACAACCACGTTTGAATTCCGTTTTATAAAGATTTGGTCATGCACAATTGTAAAACTGGTAATAAACACACAAAGTGCTGGAGAAATGCAGCATCTCTGGAGAAAACAGATGGGTAACATTTTGGGTTGTTAATTCTGGCTAAATTGGAGAAGCTAGGACTTCAAAATGGGGTAAAAGCTTCAGGGCTGCTGGGAGATTTGGTCAATTTGGAATTGCTCTCTGCAGAGCGGGGTAAATCTGCAGAGTGGTGCTCGTGTGTCTAGAGCCTAGATACAATTTGCAAGAATAGAATAAGAACATCTGCAGACCCTGTCAATTAGGTGCAAAATGCATAGAATAGATTGGATGGCTGCAAACCAGACGTACCCCTTGTAAATAGTTGTGTATAATGTTGCAGAGTTCTACTTTACCGAGTGTTGATTGGATGAGGTATTGCGCCTTGTCTGGGTTTCTGGCAGATCAGGATAAATGTTTCTAAGTTGGCTTCCTTGCGAAGTCCAGTTTGAATACAATGTATTGAGCTGCTGTATTATTCGGTTAGGGAAATGTCTGTTATGTATGGGTTTAATCGATATCGGTAATTGGATTATTAAGAGACTACCCCAATGTGGTTCGGCCCTCGAGGTCCCGGGACATATAAAAGTCCGCTACCACGAGGTCCAGCATCAATCTTCTGGGAGAGCGCTTGGACTGCGTGAACATCTGGAGTGTCTCTGTCTGAGCGAGGCCCAGAGGGCTTGAACAGGCAGCTACGAGGATCGAACCCGCGGTGGGATAGGTACAGTAGTTGAACTGTAATGCGCTTTTGTTAAAATAAAATTTAGTTGTTTCAAGTGCTCGATTCAGTGTTTTTACTGAAACTAGACTGGGGGGAAGCTTATAAACGAGCAATTTACAGGGTCGCAACCCTTCTTATGTCCTTAGTCGAGAGATAAATTTAACGCTATTACCAATGTCAGATCATTATTATGTGTATGCAATTGAATGCTTTTGAAAGAGAAATTATGAGATCTTCACTAGGGTTTTAACATTAATTGTATGTATGTATGGAAAATATAACTGTTAATCATAATTTACCTGACAAGTGGTGATAAGCTAGCCTTGATAGAAGGGGCCAAATTGATATTCCATTAATTCTAATGAAACAAGATTAAAATAAAAAATATCTGAAAGCCAAGTTGATCATCTAACCTTGAACAAGGCTGTGTCATCCTTCAACATTTTCTCACTCTTTCTTGTCACCATAGCTTCATAAAAATGTCTGAAGATGTGGAGCTAATCAACAGGACAGGGGGTGGTGGGTGTATGGAATGAGTTGCCAGAGAAAGTCATTGAGGAAAGTACTAGAACAACATTTATAAGAGATCTGGACAGACACATATAGGAAATATTTTGAGGCCAAACATGCGCAAACAGGAGTAGTATAGATGGAGCATCGTTTGACGAGCAAGTTGGGCCAAAGGGCCTGATTTCATGCAGTATGATTCAATTACTCCATAACACCAGGCTTTCACACCAGAGCCAAATTAACTCCCACCTCAGTCTTCAAGCTGCAATATGTAGATGAACGTTATGAAAATATACGATAGAATGTTTTTTTTAAAAAGGCATATGGTATGTTTGCCACCATAGGTTGGGGCATTGAGAGTGAGTCAGGATGTCATGGTACAGCTCTATTGGACTTTGGTTAGGCAACATTTGGACTCTTCCATGCAATTCTGGTTGCCCCATTACAGAAATGTTTGTGGAGGCTTTGGAAAGGGTGCAGAGAGAGAGGTCCGACAGACTTGGATTGTTTTATCTGTAACGCTGGCTGCAAGAAGACATGATAGAAGTATATAAAATTATGTGTGGCACAGATACGATAGACATTCAGCATCTTTTTCCCAGAATGGAGAAATCAAAATACTAGAGGACATAACTTTAAGGTGAGAGAGGCAAAGTCTAAAGGAGCTATGCGAGGCAACTTTTGACACAAGAGGATGGTGGGTGCCTGGAACGCCCTGGTAGGGGGATGGTGGTTGAGGCAGATATGGTAGTGGCATTTAAGACGTCCTTGGATAGACACATGGATATGCAGGGAATGGAGGGAAATGGATTATGCGCAGGTAGCTAAGAGGTGGTCTTGGCATCATGTTCAGCACAGACATTGTGGGCTGAAGGGATAATTCTTATGTTGCATCATTCTATGTTCTACAGCACCCAGATATATGCACACACAGTGACTGAAGCATATAACAGAATGGACCCAACTATAAAGAGCTATGATCAGATCTGTTACCTTTGCTGCTGAACACCATTCTACAATAATCTATATTACTAAAAGTCTGATCTTGATCACTTCCTGTTGTTCTGCATATTGATTTTAGAAAAAATGCTGCCACTTACAGCTGTGATTTTTGGCCATCTTACGCGCAAGACAAGAGGATTTTTCCCATCGATGAAAAATAAAAGAGTTATTAGTGTTTAAAAAATGTTGAGATTCTCTCTCCTGAAGGCCATGCCCCTTTCGGAGGGACTATAAAACCCGGAAATGTTGAGTGCCTCAGTCCGTCTCTGCAAGATAGGGGAAGCGAGAGGGTCACGTCTCTCAGTCTGAGCTGTGAATAACACTGAACACATGTCTACTAAACTGTGAGTGTGGTTTTACTGACCTTGAGTGCCCTTAATGTGGTTTGAAAATGAAAATGTGGTTAGCTTGAAAAAGAATAGCAAATCGTGGGTGGTGGTTGGTTTGAACTAAAGCACAGCAAATGGTTGATGGTGGTTGGTTTGACCTAAAGCACAGCAAACAGTTGGTGGTGGTTGGTTTGAAATAAAGCACAGCAAATGGTTGGTGGTGGTTGGTTTGAACTAAAGCACAGCAAATGGTGGTGGTTGTTGATTTGAACTAAGGCACAGCAAATGGTTGGTGGTGGTCAGTTTGAACTAAAGCACAGCATTAAAAGTCTAAACGAGAACTTCCTGTTTGCACTGTATATTGATTTTAGATAAAACGCTACCACTTACGGCTGTGATTTTTGGCCATCTTACTCAGTCCCCCTCCGCTCATCAGTTGCAGAGGATTCTTCCCATCAATGAAAAATAAAAATGACATTAGTTTAAAAAATGTTGAGAATCTTTCTCCTGTCAATCACACCATGAAGGCCATGCCCCTTCTGTTGGGAGGGGGGAGGGATTATAAAACCCGGAAGCGTGGGTGTGGCTCAGTCTCTGCAAGATGGGGGAGGGAGAGGTCACGACTCTGTCTGAGCTGTGAATCAACTGAACACACTGAATCTCTACTGAACTGTGAGTGTGGTTTTTATGTGGTGTTTTGTGGTGTTTTGTGTGGTTTTATGGAGGTTTGATGGTGGTTTCACCCTGCATGAAATGGTATGAAAGCATTTGAATTTGGTGGCCTTGCACCCTACTTGAAGTGGTATGAAACTGCACTTGAATCTGGTGGCCTTGCACCCTGCTTGAAGTGGTATGAAACTGCACTTGAATTTGGTGGCCTTGCACCCTGCTTGAAGTGGTATGAAACTGCACTAGAATTTGGTGGCCTTGCACCCTGCTTGAAGTGGTACGAAACTGCACTTGAGTCAACTGCCAGTGCACCAGCCGTGAGTGAGCTGCCAGCACATCAGGCTTGAGTGACTGAGCTGCCACCCCAAGAATCCATTTGGTCAACAATGTCCATACTAGCCCTCTGGAAACCAGTCCCTTCAGCCCACAACACCCATACTAGTGCTCCAGAAAGCACCCCCCCCCCCCCACTGGCCACCAATATTGGAATTGGTGGAGAGGTGGAATATTGCATTGGGGGACCAGCTCTCGGTCCCACTTAGTCTAGTAATAAATAAACCATGGAAAATGTGAATTATATGTAAGTAAAGTAAAAAGTAAAGTATCCTTTATTGTCATTCAAACTTTTGGTTTGAATGAAATTACATGGCTTGCAGTCATGACAGAGAATTAAATAACACACAATGAACACAGTTTAACATCCACCACAGTGAGACTACCAGGCACCTCCTCACTGTGATGGAAGGCAAAAGTCTTAAAGTCCTTGTCTCTTCCTTCCTTGTTCTCCCTATGCATTGAGGCGATGCAGGCTTTCGATGTTGGGCCCCCCGCTGGGTGATGGTTAGTCCCGCGGCCGAATCCGAGCTCCACGAACGGGCCGCTTCACACTCTGCGGCCCAGGGCAGACGAAGCTGCCACCCTCCAGTCCAGCGGACGAAGCTGTGGTTACGGGAGCTCCAGAGAATCGGTCACCAACCTGCGACCTGCGAGCACCCAATGCTGTCGTCCACTGGGCCCGTGGCCGAAGCCTTCGAGGCTCCGAAGTCGGGCCGCCGCCGCAGCGCCACCACAGCCCCGAAGTCGGCCAGCTGCGCAATGGTGAGTCCTGGCTCTGCCTCGGGAGCCTCGAGGTCAGACCCAGTTGGAGGCCGCCAGCTCCGCGGTTAGGCCTCAGCGCAGACGGAGAAGGAGACGGAGATACGACAAAGAAAAGATTGCATCCCCCCAAAGGAAGAGACTAAAACAAGTTTCCCCCGCCCCCCACACATACACAACTAAAAATAAACTAAAACATACGTCCAACAAGACAAAAGAAAATGAAAAAAAAGAAAAAGACAGAGACTGCAAGCGATCCGCAGCTGCTTGGGCAGCGCCGCCACTTCCGGATCATTATCTTTCACATTTTGGAAAAGGCGGACAACAATGCTGACATTCACCATACCACCAATGCATCGGCAGAGCCTTTGTCTATTACAAGAAAATGAGAGCTTGGAAGTCAACACCTTAATCCCAAAACTAAGCTCATGGTCCACTGGACAGCAGCGATCCTTACCCTGCTGTATATTCCAGAGTCATGGACTATCTCCTACAGCAGGTGTCTCTAAACACAGAAGAAATAACTACAATGCGGTTTCCACAAAATTGCTTAAAATCCACTGGTTGAATAAGTTAATCAATACCAGCCTCCATTACCAGACCATCATTTCCAGAACTGACATCCCATTTGCACACAATGTGCAGGAAGGAACTGCAGGTGCTGGTTTAAATCAAAGACAGATACAAAATGCTGGAGTAACTCAGCGGGGCAGGCAGCATCTCTGGAGGGAAGGAATGGGTGACGTTTCGGGTCAATGGATAATAGACAATAGACAATAGGTGTAGGAGTAGGCCATTCGGACCTTTGAGCCAGCACCACCATTCAATGTGATCCTGGCTGATCATCCCCAATCAGTACCCCGTTCCTGCCTTCTCTCCATGTCCACTCCGCTATCCATAAGAGCTCTATCTAACTCTCTCTTGAAAGCATCCAGAGAATCAGCCTCCACCGCCCTCTGAGGCAAAGAATTCCACAAACTCACAACTCTCTGTGTGAAAAGGTTTTTCCTCATCTCCGTTCTAAATGGCTTACCCCTTATTCTTAAACTAACGCCCCTGGTTCTGGACTCCCCCAACATTTGGAACATGTTTCCTTCCTCTAGTGTGTCCAAACCCTTAATAATCTTATATGTTTCAATAAGATCACCTCTCATCCTTCTAAATTCCAGAGTATACAAGCCCAGCCACTCAAATCTATCAACATATGACAGTCCCGCCATCCCGGGAATTAAACTCGTGAACCTACGCTGCACTACCTCAATAGCAAGAATGTCCTTCCTCAAGTTTGGAGAGCAAAACTGCACACAATACTCCAGGTGTGGTCTCACTAGGCCCCTGTACAACTGCAGGAGGACCTCTTTGCTCCTATACTTAACTCCTCTTGTTATGAAGGCCAACATGCCATTCGCTTTCTTCACTGCCTGCTTGCTTACTTTCAGTGACAGATGAACAAGGACCCTCAGATCCCGTTTTCTCAACTTGACTCCATTTAGATAATAATCTGCCTTCCTGTTTTTGCCACCAAAGTGGATAACCTCACATTTATCCACATTAAACTGCATCTGCCATGCATCTGCCATGCATCTGCCCACTCACCCAACCTGTCCAATCATCCTGCATCCTCATAGCATCCTCCTCACAGTTCACACTGCCATCCAGCTTTGTATCATCTGCAAATTTGCTAATGTTACTTTTACTCCCTTCATCCAAATCATTAATACACATTGTAAATAGCTGCGGTCCCAGCACCGAGACTTGTGGTACCCCACTAGTCACTGCCTGCCATTCTGAAAGGGACCCATTAATTCCTACCCTTTGTTTCCTGTCTGCCCACTAATCTCCTATGTGCGACCTTATCAAATGCTTTCTGAAAGTCCAGGTACACGGCACGCACTGGCTCTCCCTTGTCCATTATCCTGGTTACATCCTCAGAAAATTCCAGAAGATTCATCAAGCATGATTTCCCCTTCATAAATCCATGCTAACTTGGACTGATTCAGCTACTGCTATACAAATGCCATACAAACACTATTTCATCTTTTATTATTGACTCCAGCATCTTCCCCACCACCGATGTCAGGCTGACTGGTCTATAATTCCCTGTTTTCTCTCAGCTGCCCATCTTAAAGAGTGGGACAACATTAGCTACCCTTCAATCCCCAGAAACTGATCCCCAATCTATAGAACATTGGAAAATGGTCACCAATGCTTCCACGATTTCTGGAGCCACTTCCCTAAGTACCCTGGGATGCAGACCATCAGGCCCTGGGGATTTATCACTCTTCAGTTCCATCAGTCTACCCAATACCTTTTCCTGGCTAATGTGAATCTCCTTCAGTTCCTCTGCCACCCTAGATCCTCTGGCCACTAGAGACCCTTCTTCAGACTGATGTTAGGGAAGTGGGCAGTGCATAGATAAGGAAGTGTAAGGTGTGAAAACAGGACAAAAGGAATGCAGTTCAAGGAAAATATATAGATCAATGATAGTTGGGAGAAGGTGATATACAGGAGTTCACACCTGGAACAGTGGATACAGTAGATGCAGTTGGAGGAGGTGCAAGTGAACCTCTGCCTCACCTGAAAAGACTGTTGGGGTCCTTGGATGGAGTCGAGGGGGGAGATATAGGGACATGTGCTGCATCTCCTGCGGTTGCAGGGGAAAGTACCTGGGGAGGGGGTGGTTTGGGTGGGAAGGGACGAGTTCATCAGGGATTTGCGTAGAGGAACGATCTCTACAGACCACCGCTCAGACTGCCTGAACCTACCTGCTCTCCCGATCAACACTTTAACTCCCCCTTCCATTTCCACACTTTCTATCCTGGGCCTCCACCATTGTCAGAGTGAGGCCCAGCGCAATTTGGAGGAACAGCACCTCATATTTCACTTGGGTAGCTTATACCCCAGCGGTATGAACATTGACTTCTCTAACTTTAAGTAACCCTTGCTTTTCCTCTCTCCATTCCCTTCCCCTTCCCAGTTCTCTGACCAGTCTTACTGTCTCCAACCACATTTTATCTCTGTTTGCTTTGTTGTTACCTTCTCCCAACTAACGATGATCTTTTTGACATTTTCCTGTATCTCAATTCCCTTTGTCCGGTTTTCACACCTGACGTCCTTGTCTATATACTTCCTCATCTATGTACTGCCCACTCCCCTGACATCAGTCTGAAGAAGGGTCTTGACCCGAAACGTCACCGATTCCATCTCCCCAGAGATGTTTCCTGTCCTGTTGAGTTGCACCAGCATTTTGTGTCTACCTCCCATTTACACACAAGGTCAACTGACTCATAAATTCATGTTAGAGGAGCATAAATTAGGCCATTTTGCCTATCAGGTCTACTTCATCATTCAATCATGGCTGATCTATCTTTCACTCACAACCCCATTCTCCTGCCTTCTCCCCATAACCCTGACACCCATAGTAATCAAGAAATGGCTATGCCAAATTATTGACAATCCTAATACTAACATCCAAAAAACAGGAAGCTACTTCAATCTCCATCAAGACAAAGGTACAGAATTTCATCCCATCGCCCCCTGGTGTTATTCACAATTCCAGTGACAATCATTCATATAAACTTCACGCCCCAAGTTCCAGGAGGGAGGCAGCAAATTTTGTAAACAGAGAAGGGTGGCATTGTGGCGCAGTGGTAGAGTTGCTGCCTTACAGCATTAGACACCCAGGTTCGATCCTGAGTATGGGTGCTGTCAGTTTGGAGTTTGTACATTCTCCCTGTGACTGCGTAGGTTTTCTCCGGGTGCTCCGGTTTTCTCCCACACTCCAAAGACGTACAGGTTTGTGGTATAATTGGCTTTTGTAAATTTTCCTTGTATGTATGTTGAGGAAATTGACAGAGGAAAATTAAAGGAAAAATGGAGACTTCGAGTTTTGCTTCAAGAGGCTTAAGTGCATGATATCATGGAGAGATGGTGGCAGTTAACTGCTCACCAGTTCTCTGTCTTTGAAGCAGAATTTGCCGAAAGTTATACAGTGCACTAAAGAATTTGTTTTTTCTGTTAGATACAATTGTACGAAAATATACTTTGTCCTTGGCTGTATGTGTTCCTGTTATTGCTATCTACTACATGGCTATTCATTGTTTCATTAGTCATAATATAAGTTTTGTTTATGTTAATCTTATTCAACAACGGATGGTTAATACAAGTCAAGCATAATACAAGGGCATCTTGACATTTTTCTATCTCATCCTTCAAGCAGACCGCGCCACTGCCCCCTACCCAAGCCAATCATAAGTCCCCATTGTCTGCAACGTTTCTGCGCTACTAGCGGCAGGGGGTGCGGGTAGTCTACCCAGCTATTGCCGTTGTGTTTAGTTCACCAACACTATGCATTCCCAGACATGAACAAACAGGTACAAGGTAAATTCTAGATACTGTGTCTGAAACTTGTTTTGCCAGATTCTCATGATCTTCTCTGCAGCTGGTCAACAAGAGATGCCAATTGCTACATCCGCACACCCTTTCGTTACCTTATTTACCAAATTCCAACCAAAATTAAGTTAATGGTGATCTTAATTTTTCTTCTACAATGTAGGATAGAATTCGTGTATGGGTGATCATTGTTGTGTGGGCCTGGTAAGTCGAAGGAACTGTTTCCATGCTGTATCTCCAAACTAAAGAAAATAAAAAAGTTTCAGCATTTTATCCCTTCACCCTCTGGTGTAGCACTCCTAGGTTTGTTGCAGCAAGAGGTTTGAATGAGCTCAGAGAAAATATTTTGTGGGGTAGATTCAAAAGCCTACATAAATCTAAACAAAAATAACATCCCATTGACTCGTAGAAGAATGCGGCGCCCAAACAGAAATGGTGGAGGACAAACAATGCCAATTACCTGCTCCATCAAGTGAATCCTGCCCCACCTCATACAGAATCTGCAGATCTCACATAGCAGCCATTGGCCACCTCAGCACCTAGAGAATTAGAAATAAAAGCAAATCATCCTTGACCCTAAATGACCAACTCAGAAGATGAATGAACACCATAGAATAAGTAAATGGAGATGAATGGAAGCAGCTACTGATTCCACCGACAGGCTTTGACAGCTGTTGATTCAAAATAGCCAGATCCTACTGAAACGGTCAGAGGCACTGTCTAATAGCTCAGCATTTGCATTTTATGGTGATTTAGGATGTCAATAGCTTGACAAATTTAATCACACCTTTGGTGAAGCCAATAAGCTCCAATGTTGCAATTTTATAGTCAGAAAGTAATGGGGAGGATTTATAAGCTTTTCTAATGTGGGCACCCAACCACTGAAAAGGTGTTTTCTATGACGTAAATGCTCAAATGTATTCCTCGTTCTGAGTTCATTGTTATAGCCACAGCTAAACATGTATCTGAAAGAGTGTTTAGTTTCGTATATTTTAGTTTAGTTTAGGGATATAACATGAAAATAAGCCGTTTGGCCCATCGTGTCCGTACTAACCAACAATCATCCGTACACCACTATCGTGCACACATGGAATAATTTGCAGAAGCCAATTGACCTATAAACCTGTGTAGGAAGGAATTGCAGATGCTGGATAGAAGGAATGTGTGATGATTCGGGTCGAGATCCTTCTTAAGACTGAAGACCTGAAGAACTGAAGACTGGAGTCTAACCTATAAACCTGCACATCTCTGGAATGTGGGGAGAAACCTGAGCACCCGGGGAAGACCCATGCAGTCACAGGAAGAACGTGCAAACTCCGTACAGACAAACTAACCACTCGTGTCCCCCACCAGCCACTCCCTGCTCTAACTATTTAAGACATTGACCTCATCAATCACCTGAGAATCCATAGACAGGAGTGGAGATAATTTTACTTCGGAGTCACGTGAGTGACTACGTGAAGAACCCCGCCAGTGCGCCTGCACGTCATTACGTCAGACGCCTTGATGCAAACGGACGTGAGGAGCAGAGCTCCTCCAGTGGTTTGTAGTTTTTCAACTACAAGGTAAGTAAAAACTTTTTTCATGTTTTCCAGGTCCATTTACTGTGGGTCTATGGGGATTTTTTCCACAGACGCCATGGGAAAAAACGGACAGGGGGAAGAGGCGAGCGACACAGCCGACAGAAAGTCGGGAAAGTCGGGAGTCCGCGGTTAGAGACCAACCGCCTCTAAACCTCGGTACAGTCGCCAGCGGTGAGCATAGCGACTGTGGACCTGGGGCTGGTGAAAACACAGTCAGCGCCTGTCGGGCAAAAGACGAAGTTTAAATCCCAATGGCCCACGGAGGGAGTCCCAGGCAATGGAAGTAGCTCCAGGGCTAGATACTGCTTTCGAACGTATTGCCCAAATAGAAAGCCTTTTACATAGGCTGTTGGAGCAAAGTTCACTCAGGGAGGAGTGTACTGAAATCCAAGCTGCTGGAAGCAGCTCAAACAGCTCCTGGTACAGGGCTAGATACTGCTTTCGAGCGTATTGCCCAAATAGAAAGCCTTTTACATAGGCTGTTGGAGCAAAGTTCACTCAGGAAGGAGTGTACTGAAATCCAAGCTGCTGGAAGCAGCTTAACAGCACCAGGCTCAGGGCTGATGGAATGCACCCTCAGGGATGAGGAGCGTGCTACGGGTCATGAGATTTCAGACCCCGACTCTGAGGGTAAGGCTGTACAAGGCAATGAACGGCAGCTGCCAGATGTTCCACCCCTGGCAGTAGGATTCGCTGCCCCGTCAGGGTCAGGAGAGCCATTAGGAGAAGAACTGGCCTCCTTAATAAATTACTTGGTTTACCATCAGCTGGAACAGCAGGAGATGGATGAGACTGCAAGAAAGCAGGAGACCCCAAGTAACTGTGGGTTGCTGAAAGCAGAAGCAGTGAACCAAATTATCTGGAATCAGTTGCAGAGAATATTAAAGCTGCTGGGTTCTGGAATAACTGCTTTTACCAGAATAGCAGATAACAGCCAAGAGATGACGAAGTTGCATCAGGAAGCACTGGGGTTGCTATGCAGCACCCACTTCGAGATCAATTATCTGAGGAAGGTGCTATACGGCCTACTATGAATCCGAAATTCGCAGCACTCTGCAAACCAAGTAATATACAATTACCCAACTTACTCTTTGGAGAGGATCTCGGGAGACGTATTAAAGAGTTGGAAGATGAAGCAAAAACAGGATTGATAAAAACATCAATGGTAAGTCTGTAAAGAGGAAGTATCCTTTCAGACGTCATACGGAACCTAGACCAGGACCAAGTCGCTCATCAACGCAGGGACGTAGCTGGCGGCCTGCAGCGGGAGTAAGAACCAGTGGTGGTGCTTCCGGGAGAATCCAGGGATCTCAGAATACTCAAATGACTCAAGAGGTAGGTGGACCTGGTTCTCATGGGAACATACTAACTGGATTAAGTCCAAAAGTTGGAGGCAGATTACGTCTCTTCTATAAACATTGGAAGAAGATTACTTCAGATGTGATAATTCTGAATAATATACAAGGATTTCGAATTGAATTCAATCCAAATTATGATTTGCCTGTCCAGCATGTTCCTAGCGGAACTCTCCACTTTGCGAAGTAATGGAGGTTCAAGCTGCGCTTCAAAACCCTATATATAAAAGGTGTTTTTGAAGAATTAGTCTACCAAATTCACCAATTTGGGTCAAATATATTCCCTCGATCAAAAAAGGATGGAGGATGTAGGATGATGATAGACTTGACAAGTCTGAATCCTTTTGTTCAGTGTCTGTTCACTTGCACGATATGAAGTATCTTAAACTTTAAATGGATGAACCAATTAGGGCAGTTCAAAGCTCTGCCTAATGGGTTAACGTTCGCTCCCAGAATATTCATAAAATTGTTTAAATCAATTCTGGGGTTGCTGAGAGCCAGGGGCATGTAATAATGGCATACCTGGATGATGTCCTGATTATAGGAAGGACAAAACAGTCAACAGAAGCATCAGTTGCAGTTATGAAATCAAACTTTTGAAAGTTTGGGGGTTTCTAAATTCATCCAAAGAAATCAAGGTTAAAAACATGTACCTCAATTGATTATTTGGGGTTCACAATTGATTCAGCCCAAATGCAAATTACTTTGCCCAGTGAAAAAAGGGTGGAGTTGATTAAAGATTGCAGTAATCTGTTAAACGAGCAAAAACCTCTAATCAGACAGGTGGCTCGAGTACTGGGAAAATTAGTAGATTCCCAGCAGTCCAGTATGGACCATTACATTATCAACAGCTGCAGATAATCAAAGAACAGGCACTGAGAATAAATGCTGCTCATTTTGATAGAACCATGCAAGTAACAACAAATGCTGTTTCTAATCTGCAGTGGTGGATTCTACATGTCTCAAGCAGTTCAGGCAAAGTGCTGATTGAACAACCTTCCATGATATTACAAACTGATGCCAGTGCACTAGGATGGGGTGCAACTGACTTAACATCTAGCTGCGGAGGCAGATGGAATCAGGAAGAGTTATTGTTACTGCAGACATGGGGAATTACCTATTTGGAGCTTTTAGGAGGTTTCTATGGACTCCAAGCTTGTGATTCTAACACAACTAAAAGGAAGGTTCAAGTTAAAATTAATAAACACAACAGCAGTTGCTATATTAATGATATGGGTGGAATTAAGTCGGTGTCATGTGACAAAATAGTTAAATCAACTTTGGTCTTGGTGTATTGAACAGAACATTTGGATTTCAGCTATCTATCTACCAGGTAGAATGAACACGATAGCAGACACCAGGTCACGAAAAGTTCCATGATAATAAAGAATGGATGTTGAATCAAGAGGTATTCAATGATAAAGTAATCAGATTTGTAATGCCCGACATCAACTTGAATCATCACCTATCGAGATATGTCTCATGGAAACCAGATCCAGGAGCAGTGGCGATTGATGCTTTCTCGCTACATTGGGGTGGTATGTTTTCATATATATTTCCACCTTTCTTCCTCATAAGCCAATGTTTGCTTAAAATCAGGCAAGATGCTGCTTCAAGGGTATTGGTAGTACCAGATTGGCCCACACAGCCATGGTATCCGTTGATATTAGAATTAACAACACAAATGTTGATGAAAGTCCCAAAAAGAAGTAATTTATTGCTGCACCCTGTAACAGGGTAACAACATCCATTATATGATTGTTTGGATTTGTTGATTTGCAGGTTTTAAGAATGCCTTTTCTGGGACGAGGACTGTCTGAGCGTACTGTGGACATGCTTACGGCAGCCTGGAGGAAGAGCACTCAAAAACAGTACCTGTCTTATATTAAGAAATGGAAAGAGTTCTGTGTACAAAAGAATGTGCAATAAAGTACTGCAGATATTTCAAATGTTTAGAATTTCTGTCAAAACTTTATTATGATGAAGGTCTGAGTTGTAGTGCAATTAATTCAGCCAGAAGTGCATTGTCCTCATATTTGGTTCTGGAGTCAGAAAGAAACCCAATTGGGTCACACCCAATTGTTTCCAGACTAATGAAGGGAATCTTTAATTCCAAACCACCGAAACCTAGGTACATGACAATCTGGGATGTAAGTGTGGTACTGAAACTACTTTGTGAATGGTCATCAAGTGTGTCTTTACCTTTGGCTAAGCTCAGTATGAAAGTATTAATGCTTATGGCATGAGTGACAGCACAACGAGTGCAAACACTTGGAAAATTACAAATAGACAGAATGGAAGTAACTGAAGATAAGGTTACATTCTATATCTATGACCTACTAAAGCAAATTAGGTCAGGTGTGACAGGATTTAAAACTATACTAGCAGTATAACCATATATAACCATATAACCATAACAGCACGGAAACAGGCCATCTCAGCCCTTCAAGTCCGTGCCGAACATTTAAATTTTATTTTTTATTTTTTTATTATTATTATTATTTTTTTTAATTAAAAATAAAATACTTCCCCCTAGTCCCATCTACCTGCACTCGGACCATAACCCTCCATTCCTTTCCCGTCCATATACCCATCCAATCTATTTTTAAAGGATAACATCGAACCTGCCTCCACCACTTCCACTGGAAGCTCATTCCACACAGCTACCACTCTCTGAGTAAAGAAGTTCCCCCTAATGTTCCCCCTAAACTTCTGTCCCTTAATTCTCAAGTCATGTCCCCTTGTTTGAATCTTCCCTACTCTCAATGGGAAAAGCTTATCCACGTCCACTCTGTCTAACCCGCTCATAATTTTAAAGACTTCTATCAAGTCCCCTCTTAACCTTCTGCGCTCCAAAGAATAAAGACCTAACTTGTTCAACCTTTCTCTGTAACTTAGTTGCTGAAACCCAGGCAACATTCTAGTAAATCTCCTCTGTACTCTCTCTATTTTGTTGACATCCTTCCTATAATTAGGCGACCAAAATTGTACTCCATACTCCAGAATTGGCCTCACCAATGCCTTGTATATCCAAATGATCCTTGTCTCTGTATTAAGACATATTTGTTACAATACATTGAGGTCACAAAGAATTTGAGAAATACGGAAACTGGGTTGTTGATCACACACAAGAAACCACACAAGAGAGTTTCAATACAGACTATTTCCAGATGGATAAAAGAAGTCTTAACAGCTGCTGGTATTAACACTTATGTTTTTACGTCTCACTCGACTAGGGCAGCAGAAACGTCGGCGGCCAGGGCAAAAGACGTCCCCGTCGACCATATCCTCGCAGCCGTCGGGTGGTCCAATGAGTTGATGTTTCAACATTTTTACCATCGGCCTATTTTTAATGCGGGATTGTTTGCAGAAACTATTTTAAGTTCTGTGTAAATTCCTCTGGTTTAAAGGGGATCTGATTAATTTCATTATTGAAATGAATTACTGCATTTGTGGTACAAATGTTATTATGAATGCATGATTGATTATTTCTCGTTCCGAGTCGATCAATGCAGTGAGAAGCCGGGATTGATCCACGGCATGAAATCACAAAGCTTTAAAATCTTCACGTAGTCACTCACGTGAATCCGAAGTAAAATAGTAAGATTAAACGAGAACTTACCTAAGTTTGAAGTTTGATCTTTATTTTATGAGGAGTTACGTAGCTGATTACGTGCCCGCCAGGACCCTACCCTCTATCATAAAGGTCAGATGGAAGTTCTTGTATTACTCGTTTTATTATGAGACTATATTACTTCGGTTGTTGTTTTTTGTGATTTAACACCGCTGCTTTGAAGATTGATGCGCAGGCGCACTGGCCGGGTTCTTCACGTAATCACCTACGTAACTCCTCATAAAATAAAGATCAAACTTCAAACTTGGGTAAGTTCTCGTTTAATCTTACTAGTCATCCTCAATGTCAAGGGACTGCCTCAGCCAGTGGCTCTAAATCTTTTTCATCTGCAGCCAAAAATTGATCAAACATTTGGACTTACGGACCATATTACGGCCCGTCAATACAAAAATAGATACGTCATTCGGCCCTTCGAGCCAGCACCACCATTCAATATGTTAATGGCTGAGCATCATAAATCAGATCATCTAAAAACAGTACCCCATTCCTGCTATCTCCCCATATCCCTCAATTTCATTGGCCCTAAGAGTTAAATCTAACTCTCTCTTGAAAACATCCAGTGAATTGGCCTCCACTGCCTTCCGTGGCAGAGAATTCCACAGATTCACAACTCTCTGGGTGAAAAAGTTTTTTCTCATCTCAGTCCTAAATGGCCTAACTATTATTCTTAAACTGTTCTGGACTCCCCCAACATCGGGAATATTTTTCCTGCATCTAGCCTATCCAATTCTTCAAGATTCTTATATATTTCTATAAGATTTTTATGCTTCTATAAACAGGACAAATTAATTAATAATTCTGTCAAAATGATTTTTGTTTACAAAACATTTTCTTGGGTTTGTAGCTTATTAATCACAAAATTAAAGTTTAAAAAAATCAAATGAAACAATTGTAAACAAAATTAAAGCATGCAATAAAAGACTCACAATGAATATTCTGAAGACATTGAATGGGCCTACTGGTCAATCTACCTGCCCCTTGCATGCTGAAAATTGCACTGTGATGTTTGGTGGACTGTGTGGGGTGGTAGGACCCGTTGCTCCTCCCGTGCAGCAGGTGGCACTGCACAGGACAAAGGGAGATGTTTTGTATATAGTTTATCCTGTCTGTAGACAGTGTGTGTGCAGCCATTTTGAGTTGTCTTGCTGCCAGCATTGAGTAAAGCATTAAAGACTTCTGTTGTAAATTTTCTCAAGTTTTGTGCAGACCTAGAAAAAGAACACAAAAGTGGTGTCAGGAGTGGGATTCTTCAGATTGCGTCCAAAGACCCAGATAAGAGCCTATTTTTTTAATTTTTAAAAACTAACTAACATGTCTCGGCAATTCGATCATTTCGATCCCGAGCGAGAAAGATGGTCATCATATTTAATGCACGCTGAGTTTTATTTTGAAAGTATGGCAATTATGACTGACCTGAAGAAGAAGGCTCTCTTGTGTTCATCAATATCTCCAGAAACTTTTGCACTGCTTCAAAATTTACTTATAGAAGAAGTAACTAAAGTCTCATATACTGAAATCACAACGGCGTTGCAGCTGTCAACATTTTCTTGCAGCTCACCTTGATTTCTACAGGACGTTGCAACAGGAATGGCAATCGATAACCGAATTTCTTGCCGAACTTCGCACCAAGGCAAAGGCATGTGATTATCAAACTCAATGCTGTGAAAAATGCCAAGACAATGCATTGCAGGATAGACTGGTCATGGGCTACAGGCACGCATTCATCCAGTAGGCGATTCTCAAAGAATCGGATGCCTCATTGAAGAAGGTGCTGCAGTGTGCTAAGATGGCCGAGCTATTAAGTAAAGAACTGCACAAAATTGCCGGTGAAACAGTGTCGAAGCTCCCTCACGAGGTGCATACAGTTCGTCAGTCTTGTCCACAATGCCAGAATCCGCAACGCCAGAAACCACTTCATCGACCCAGAGCAAATCCGGAAAAGGTGGGACAGTTTTAGAAGAGACGTTCCCCTGTGGGGGTAGGATCGAAACCCTGCTACCGGTGCGGCTCGACTGCTCATCATCACCGTGAGTGCCCGTTATATTGAGTCTGTTTGTTATGCCTCTTACTGAAAAGGTCATCTCCAGGCAGTGTGTCAATCCGTAGGAAAGCTGCGAAAGAGCAAGAAAGCGCAAAACACTGTCGACCAAATCACAGAGATCATTCCTATTGAAGTGCTCATTGTGTCTACGATCAAGCCGAGGATTCTACAGCGGGTCTCGAACGTCGATCTACAGTTCCAGGTGGACACTGGTGCGGCTGTGTCGCTGGTGGGTTAGGACATCTGGGAGAGGATCGGATCGCCAAAACTGAAACCGGCCAACATCAGCCTTTTCAGATACGGACGACAGCCCATTCCCACGAAAGGAAAATGCACTGTAATGGTATGACACAGATGTTGCCGCTGATCGTCGTTGGTAAAGAAGGTACATCCCTGTGCGCCATCGACTGGATCCATGCTTTCAAGCTTGACATGAACGCCTTGATCTATGATGGATCAACTATGGCATTGTCACCTACCAAGGATTGCAACATGGTCAGCAAGTGCGTGAACAACTTGCGAAAACAGGACGTTGAATGGCACTGGTCCAAAGAGTGTGACCATGCATTCACCAGATTGAAGGAGATGCTCGCCCAGAAGATGCGTTTGGTCCACTATGACCCATGAAGCCGATCTCGCTGGCCGGCAATGCATTGCCGTATGGTTTTGGAGCTGTAATCTCACAAATTGCGCCGAACGGCAAGGAAGAACCAATCGCATCCAAAACGCTGATGAAATGCCGAGAAAAACTACAGTCAATTGGAGAAAGAACAGCATACAGATAAAGCAAAAACTGATATCTCTTTAAAAGAGAAAACTGAGGATGCTGAGAACTGAGAACTCTGTTGATTCTGAGCCTTTAGCAAAAGTGCAAAAAAGGCTGGCCAAAAGGAGTGAAGCGAAGTCCAGTTAAATGGAGACGTTCAAACTGGAAAGGGGGAAAGTGATATTTGGTGGACTGTGTGGGGTGGGAGGACCCGTTGCTCCTCCCTTGCAGCAGGTGGCACTGCACAGGACAAAGGGAGATATTTTGTATATAGTTTATCCTGTCTGTAGACAGTGTGTGTGCAGCCATTTTTAGTTGTCTTGTTGCCAGCATTGAGTAAAGCATTAAAGATTCTGTTGTAAATTAAAGACTCTCAAGTTTTGTGCAGACCTAGCAAACGCACACGAAATGCATAACAGCTGCAAGGCTGAGCATCAACAGTTTCAACTATTTTCTACCAGAATTTTACATATTTCAAAAATAAAATCTTTGGAGAGCCCAAACTTGGGCCTTGGCTGAAGGATGGGAACCAGTGGCCTAAGCAAGAGCAATACAAGGAGAATGTGGCCAGTTGATGCTGCAAGAGTTCAATAACCTCCTCCTCACAGCCACTATCTTATTGTTACAACTCTTCTCCCAGAAATTTTATTGAGTTAAATCGCTTTTTCATCCGTTAGCAACTCACACACCTCTTGACTCTCTCAGTAACAGCAAGCTTTTGAAATTTTCAGCAGTGCATACATTCTCATTCTCTGTTGGTTCTACCAAATATCAAACACTTGGTATTCGTGTCGTGTGTCAGATTTCTCTTGGCCAATCTGTTTATATATAGACTGTGTCATTGCATCTGTGCAACAGCATTTTCTGCTGCCTCATGATATTTTGTTTGTCAATGTGCTGAACTATTTTTTTTCCTTCTATGCTGATAATTCACTTACCTTTAGTAGGAAATTAAGTATTGTCAGTGAGTATGGGACTTGATGTGGGTGGTAAGTGGGTGGCTTGATGTGGGAGGTGAGCATGGACTTGATGTGGGTGGTGTGTATGGTGCTTTATGTGGCTGGTGAGTATGGTGCCTGATGTGAAAGGTAAGTATGAGACTTGATGTGTGTGGTGAGTATGTGGCTTGAGATGGGTGGTGATTATGAGACTTAATGTTAGCAGATGCTAACAAAATACTAACTTACCAGCAGATCATAAAATTATTCACTTTGCACCTGCAGTTAAAGTCCAAATATCAAATAATTGGAAAACCACAGTTATAGAACTACAGTGTCTAGCCTTGCCACACCTCACTGAGTTTAAATTACTTATGACATACATAAAACAAGATGCTTTCTCTTAAGTGAAATGTTTTGGTAGAAGCAAGTAGTCAAAATGGTTTGTTCAGTAAGGGACCTCGTGTGGATATGGAATGAATGTATTTTTTCTCATTACAATTTACAAAGCAATCCTGTGTCTTCTTTCATCTGCGTAGGTCCAAGCCGTGGCAATTTATCAGTGTACCTACTGTGAGATTAGCATGTTTTTGCAGAGACAAAATGTTAACCGCACCAGTCACCAGAGTTCATCTCAAAAAGCTTCAGTTCTTGGTTGTTGAATGACCCAAACAATGGATTATTTTAAAAATGTCTTTTGTATGATTTCTTTTTTTTATAAGTGTCGCATTGAGGTGCAATTAGCTTTAGAATGAGGCAACGGTAGGATAGAGAAATACGAGACACATTGCATTAAGATATATCAAATATCATTCCAAGAATATTAATAATAATATTCTAAGCCAATGAGTATGGAGCGCAGAAAAGGGGTACAAGGATGTTGCCAGGACTTAAGGGCCTGGACTAAAAAGGGGGCGGTTGGGCAGCTAGGACTGTATCCTTCGGAGTGCAGGAAGATGACGGGTGAACTTATAGCGGTGTATAAGGTCATGAGTGGAATAGATAGGGTAATGGGTATTTGGACAGGTACATGGATAGGAAAGGTTTGGAGGAATATAAGCCTAATGCTGGCAGGCGGGACTCGTATAAATAGGGAATCTTGGTCATCAAGTCTAGTTAGGCTGTAAGACCTGTTTCTGCACTGTATGACTCCATGACTCTATGACCTGGTAATAATAGGAAAGAATATCAGAAATGCATCTTAAAAGATCTGTATTTTGTTGAAATTCTACCAAAAGAGAAATACAGGCTTTTCACCACTGATATTGAAGCCCAGAATACCTCTTGAGGTGGCTCTGTCTTTTTTTTTTCAATTGTCTTGAATGTATTTGCATCAATCTTATGTGACCAACTGAAATGCTGTCAGTTCACCCATCTTTATTCAGCACACATCACATATTCCTTTCAGGCAACTGTTCTGCCACTTGAAAGCTCTTTTTTTTTTATCATTATGTACTTCTGGAGTGAAATGTACGCCCTGTTATGCACAATGCTCAGTTACTTTATACTCAGATAATATCTCATCACTATTCTGAATTGCAATAGATATTTACTGTATTAGAGTTAAAGCTGTTAAATGTATAAAGGCATGGTTACAAAAACATCTTTTTGGTTGGATAATAATACTTGTATTATCTGTCAGAGTAAAATAAAGATTAATTGGAAGTTAGAAAAAGTAATACGGTTTTAACATTATGAAGCAGTTCCATAGTTATACATCAAAAAGGGAGGGGCAGTGAGATTTTTTAAAGTAAAAAAACAAATCAATGCTGATTTCCTTTGTGCAAATCAGTTCCCTCACTGCTATTAGTGGCAGCTGAAAATGTTCACAGCAATGCTTTTAGTGAGCTTGAAAGTTAAATTGAGCAAATACAGTGTTCTGTAATTACTTAAAAAAGGTTTTAACAATTTCCCCAAAGTGAATTAAAATATCCTGATGAGAAGTTTGTTTAATTAAAATTTTGCAATTTATCAAAATAAGACCATAAATTGCTTTTTGCATGTAACGTGAGCAAAGTCTTTGTGCCCACATGCAATTCCTCTAGTTTCAATTTAGTCTAAATAATCATTTCTAGCAAGAGTATCTATTGCACATCTCATCAGTTATACATCCAGAAATGATGGAAACGGTTTATTTTTATAATTATTGCACATGCAATTAGCTCTCGACTTTAATATGCATTTTAATGGAAAAATCAAATGTACAAAATATTAAAGATAATTATATTCTATCAAAAGTGTCTATCAAAGTTTTAATAGTGAAGACAACAATACCATTTTGGCTGAGAAAGAAGGAGTGATTGTATTGCATGCTGGTATCAAGAGTACATTTGGTGGGACAAGGAGATTTTATGGATTTGTTTTTGAGTTCTTTTATGACTGCAGTGCCTAATTCATGGATAGTCCTAAATAAAGTAAACCGATGAAAAAGTTTGAAACTTGGGTTTATCATGCTCTCCTTAAACACAATTAAGCTGTTCTTTCATACCAAACAAATTTTCTTCATAATAATTAACATAATTATATTATTTTTACCCATAATTAATTAATTATAATAATTCTATTCCTTCCAATCCCTCAGAATGAAAACAAAGACCAGATTCATGTTGAGCTAAATGTTTTACTAGTCTACTTGTAGATATTTTAGAATTATACATGGGGTTTTGGTTGTGTTCCGTATATGTTGCTGATCTTGTAATCCAGTGGACTAGCAAATAATTAAGAGAACATGAATTTAAATTCCAGCAAGGTAGTTTCAGAACTTGAATTATTTTATAAATGTATTGAAATATGAAAAGAGAGCAGTATCAGAAAAAGTGGTCATATCAGTCCTTTTCTAGTATTTGTAAAACAACTCTGCAAAAATACTAACTGGTTTCCTGATATTCTCTGGAAAGGAAACTTGCCATAATCTGTATATTTTGTCAGAGGGTGGTGAATCTGTGGAATTCTTTGCCACATAAGGCTGTGGAGGACAAGTCAATGGATATGTTTAAGGCAGATATAGATAGATTCTTGATTAGTACGAGTGTCAGGGGTTATGGGGAGAAGGCAGGAGAATGGGGTTAGGCAGGAGAGATAGATCAGCCATGATTGAATGGCAGAGTAGAATTGATGGGCCGAATGGTCTAATACTGCTCCTGTCACATTATGTATTGATTTTTTCTATACATGATTCCAGTTACATACTAATGTGTTTAACTTTTAACTGCCCTCAGAAACAGCTTATTAGATGGATCTAGATAACTAAGAATGTGCTATAAATGGAGATATTGTAATACCCATATATTGAGAATAAATTATATGAAAAAGTAAGCTACTCATGAGGACCATTTGCATTGATTAATTAATTGATTTACATTAAATGCACTTAAGTTATTTAATGCAATTCTCCTATTACTTAATGTTATAATGTGGTCATCCATTGATCTGAAAGCAGTTGAATCAAGCCAAAATCTTGAATGTCATATCTCTGTACAAACATAAATATATTGCAAATTTTTAAATGGTTTGACACAAATTTGCCACAAATACTTTTCCATTTCAAAGTTTATCTTTTACATCTTTGGCACTTGATTTCTCCTCCAGCCCAAACCTTAGCAATCTACCACTGAATCAAATACATTGGCAGAATACAATAGGATAATGTAATACATACAACTGTGTCGGAAGGATTTGCAGATACCGGTTTAAATCAAAGATAGACACAAAATGCTGGAGTAACTCAGTGGGACAGGTAGCATCTCTGGAAAGAAGGAATAGGTGATATTCCGGGTCGATACCCTTCTTTATACTGATATCAGGGGAGAGGGAGATAGATATATAATAAATATAAATATAATAAATGTAACTGTTGCCTTTCCACTCCATTCAAATATAGTGATGGCTTACTTGACCTGAGATATTGTCATAAGGTCATAAGGAATAGGAGTAGAATTATGCCATTCGGCCTCTCAAGTCTACTCAGCCATTCAATCATGGCTGATCTCCAGGATGGTATGTTGGCTCCCTGGTGCAAGGGTCAGGGATGTCTCTGAGCAGCTGCAGAACATTCTGGAGGGGGAGGGTGAACAGCCAGTTGTCGTGGTGCACATTGGCACCAACAATATAGGTAAAAAATGGGATGAGGTCCTACAAGGTGAACGTAGGGAGCTATGAGATAAACTTAAAAGTAGGACCTCAAAGGTTATAATCTCTGGATTACTACCAGTGCCACATGCTAGTCAGAGTAGAAATAGGAAGATATTTCAGATGAATATGTGGCTTGAAAAATGGTGCAAGGGGGAGGGATTCAAATTTCTAGGGCATTGAAACCAGTTCTGGGGGAGGTGGGACCAGTACAAACAGGACGGTCTGCACCTGGGCTGGAATGGAACCAATGTCCTTGGGGGAGAGTTTGCTAGTGCTGTCGGGGAGTACTTAAACTAATGTGGCAGGGGGATGGGAGCATGAGCAGAGAGACAGAGGGGGTGTAAAATGAGGGTAGAAGCAATAAGTAGCAAGGTGAAAAGTAAAAGTGGCAGGCAGACAAATCCAGGGCAAAAATCAAAAAGGGCCACTTTTCAACATAATTGTATAAGGGGTAAGAGTGTTATAAAAACAAGCCTGAAGGCTTTGTGTCTCAATGCAAGGAGCATTCGTAATAAGGTGGATGAGTTGAATGTGCAGATAGTTATTAATGAATATGATATAGTTGGGATAACGGAGTCATGGCTCCAGGGTGACCAAGGCTGGGAGCTGAACATCCAGGGATATTCAATATTCAGGAGGGATAGACAGAAAGGAAAAGGAGGTGGGGTAGCATTGCTGGTTAGAGAGGAGATAAACGCAATAGAACCGAAGGACATTAGCTCAGAGGATGTGGAATCGATATGGGTAGAGCTGCAAAACACTAAGGGGCAGAAGACGCTAGTGGGAGTTGTGTACAGGCCACCTAACAGAAGTAGTGGAGTTGGGGATGGCATCAAACAGGAAATTAGAAATGCGTGCAACAAAGGTAAAACAGTTATAATGGTGATTTCATTCTACATATAGATTGGGTGAATCAAATTGGCAGGGGTGCTGAGGAAGAGGATTTCTTGGAATGTATGCGGGATAGTTTTATAAACCAACATGTAGAGGAACCAATGAGAGAGCAGGCTATTCTAGACTGGGTATTGAGTAATGAGGAAGGGTTAGTTAGCAGTCTTGTTGTGCGTGGCCCCTTGGGCAAGAGTGACCATAATATGGTTGAGTTCATCATTAGGATGGAAAGTGACATAGTTAATTTAGAAACAAGTGTTCTGAACTTAAAGAAAGGTAACTTTGAGGGTTTGAGATGTGATTTGTCCAAGATAGACTGGCAATTGATTCTTAAAGGGTTGACGGTGGATATGCAATGGAAGGCATTTAAAGACCGCATGGATGAACTACAACAATTGTTCGTCCCAGTTTGGCAAAAGAATAAATCAGGGAAGGTAGTGCATCCATGGATAACAAGGGAAATCAGGGATAGTATCAAAACAAAAGATGAAGCATACAAATTAGCCAGAAAAAGCAGCCTAACAAAGGACTGGGAGAAATTCAGAGTCCAGCAGAGGACGACAAAGGGCTTACTTAGGAAAGGGAAAATAGATTATGAAAGAAAACTGGAAGGGAACATAAAAACTGATTGCATAAGCTTTTATAGATATGTGAAGAGTAAAAGATTAGTTAAAACAAATGTAGGTCCCTTGCAGTCAGAAACAGGTGAATTGATCATGGGGAACAAGGACATGGCAGACCACTTGAATAACTACTTTGGTTCTGTCTTCACTGTGGAAGACATAAATAATCTGCCGGAAATAGCAGGGGACCGGGGGTCAAATGAGATGGAGGAACTGAGTGACATCCAGGTTAGTCTGAAAGTGGTGTTAGGTAAATGGAATGGATTAAAGGCCGATAAATCTCCAGGGCCAGATAGGCTGCATCCCAGAGTGCTTAAGGAAGTAGCCCCAGAAATAGTGGATGCATTAGTGATAATTTTTCAAAACTCTTTAGATTCTGGAGTAGTTCCTGAGGATTGGAGGGTAGCTAATGTAACCCCACTTTTTAAAAAGGGAGGGAGAGAAAAAACGGGGAATTACAGACCAGTTAGTCTAACATCGGTAGTGGGGAAACTAGTAGAGTGGATAAGGGAGAACCAGTGGACTTTCAGAAGGCTTTCGACAAGGACCCACATAAGAGATTAGTATGCAAACTTAAAGCACACGGTATTGGGGGTTCAGTATTGATGTGGATAGAGAACTGGCTGGCAGACAGGAAGCAAAGTGTAGGAGTAAACGGGTCCTTTTCAGAATGGCAGGCAGTGATTAGTGGGGTACCGCAAAGGTCGGTGCTGGGACCCCAGCTATTTACAATATATATTAATGATTTGGACGAGGGAATTCAATGCAACATCTCCAAGTTTGCGGATGACACGAAGCTGGGGGGCAGTGTTAGCTGTGAGGAGGATGCTAGGAGGCTGCAAGGTGACTTGGATAGGTTGGGTGAGTGGGCAAATTCATGGCAGATGCAGTATAATGTGGATAAATGTGAGGTTATCCACTTTGGTGGCAAGAACAGGAAAGTAGACTATTATCTGAATGGTGGCCGATTAGGAAAAGGGGAGCTGCAACGAGACCTGTGTGTCATGGTATACCAGTCATTGAAAGTAGGCATGCAGGGATATCAAAAAATAATTCCTGATTTATTGGAAGAAGTAATGAATATTAAAACTGATACACAAAAATTAATATCATATTTATATGATAGTATTTTAAATATAGATTTACCAGCAACAGAGGTAATTAGAGAAGAGTGGGAATGGGAATTAATGATAAAAATTACGAAGGTTACATGGGAAAAGTATTTGACATACATTCACAAATGTTCGATTAATGCAAGACATAAACTAATTCAATTTAAAATTTTACATAATATTACTCAAAAACAAGATTAAATAAATGTTACCCAAATATATCCCCCACTTGCGATAAATGTTTAACCTAAGATGCAACTATAACACATTTTTTTTTTTCCTGTATAAAACTTTATAGATTTTGGAGTGATATTTTCGAAATATTCACAAAATTATTTAAGATAAAAATGGAACCTAATAATGAATTGATTATATTTGGGGTAATGGAAGATGGGAATAAACTGAATCCATCTCAAAAAATATTTTTAAATTATGGTTTAATAATAGCAAAAAAATTAATACTTACATTTTGGAAAAATACACCAAAAAATACACCAATACCAACGCTCAAAATGTGGATTGCAAGTATGTTGGACACCGCACATCTTGAGGAAATGCGATTCCTCCTAATAGATAAATTTGACCAATTCACAACGAGTTGGTCTCCATTTGTCGTCTTTTTAGAATAATATGGTGCAACACAATTGTAAAAGCTAACTCGTGACTGGGCGAGGGATGGTCAAGTTTCACTTTATATTTTTCTTTTCCACACACAATATATCTCACATTTTTCTATACTTCATTATCTAACTCTTTTTTCTTTTTCTTCTTTATTATAAAAAAAAAAATAAGAAGCTTTACATAAAATGTGTTATGAAAATATGATTGTATACAATTGTACTTACTTCTAATAAAATAAAATAAAATAAAAAATAAAAAATAAAGTAGGCATGCAGTGCAGCAGGCAATGAAGAAAGCTAATGTTATGTTAGCATTCATAGCAAAAGGATTTGAGTATAGGAGCAGGGAGGTTCTACTGCATTTGTACAGGGCCTTGGTGAGACCACACCTGGAGTATTGCGTACAGTTATGGTCTCCTACTCTGAGGAAAGACATTCTTGCCATAGAGGGAGTACAGAGAAGGTTCACCAGACTGATTCCTGGGATGGCAGGACTTTCATATGAAGAAAGACTGGATAGACTCGGCTTGTACTCGCTGGAATTTAGAAGATTGAGGGGGGATCTTATAGAAACTTAAAACATTCTTAAGGGGTTGGACAGGCTAGATGCAAGAAGATTGTTCCCGATGTTGGGGAAGTCCAGAACAAGGGGTCACAGTTTAAGGATAAGGGGGAAGTCTTTTAGGACTGAGATGAGAAAAAAAAATTCATACAGAGAGTGGTGAATCTGTGGAATTCTCTGCCACAGAAAGTAGTTGAGGCCAGTTCATTGGCTATATTTAAGAGGGAGTTAGATGTGGCCCTAGTGGCGAAAGGGATCAGGGGGTATGGATAGAAGGCAGGTACAGGATACTGAGTTGGATGATCAGCCATGATCATATTGAATGCCGGTGCAGGCTCGAAAGGCCGAATGGCCTACTCCTGCACCTATTTTCTATTTCTATGTTTCTATGTTTCTATGATCTGTCTCTCCCTCCTAACCCATATCTGCCAACATTTGAAAATGAAAAAGCTTGCTCTGAGTGCGGGGGTTGACGGAGTGCGAGCGTCAAAGGCGGTTACTGAATATTACGGGTGGGGTCCAGGGGCCCGCCTTAGCTCCTGGATTTTAATTTTTTTTGTAGTAGTTTGCCGATATTGCAATATATTCAGAGCTCCCAAGTTTTGTCATTTCAGTGTTCTAGTACCTGAAAATCAGTTTTTGCTGAGGAAATCAGTATTTATACGCGGAACCATTTTGCTGATTTTTTTTAATTATGTGCGGTCATACCCATGTATGTGTACAAGAATTCATAACTTGTTTATTGTGTATTTGTAATACAGTTTATTGTGTATTATATGTCATAGCTGCAATAGTCCAGAAGTTTATCATTAAAAGTCATTTGATAGCAACGTTTTCCTATGACCTGGGGAAACCTTAAAAGGCTGGAATCTCTCTAAATCTCATTCTCTCTGTCTTGTTCTCTTTCTCTCTCATTTTCTCTCTCTCTCTCTCTCCCCCTCCCCCTCCCCCTCCCTCTCCCTCTCCCTCTCCCTCTCTCTCTCCCTTTCTCTCTCGCTCTCTCCCTCTCTCTCTCGCATTCTCTCTCCCACTCCCCATTTCTCTCTCTCTGTCTCTCTCTCATCTCTCTCTCACTCCCTCTCTCACCTCAGCATTCCCGGAATCATTTGATGTTTTGCAAAGACAACTGCATCTGCAGTTCCTTCCTCAGAGCAGAGAAAAAATGTTGGCTGCAGCCATATTCTGCTTCAGTAAGGGAAGCTGGTTGGTGATTGGCCGCAACACCATTCGGAGACAGCGTCTGATTGGCCGCCGAATGACCAGCGATTGGACACAATGCCCTTAGAGACAGCAGCTGATTGGACGGGAATTTTAACGGTAGCTGGTCGGTGATTGGTCGCAACCCCCTTAGAAACAGAGGTTGATTGGCCGTTTTTTTCCCCTCATTTCAAAATCATACTCTGAGTTTTCACACTTTTTTAACTTAAAAATCAGAACAAATATGATAAAATCGGACTAGTTGGCAGGTATACTAACCTGTATTCTGCCTTCTCCCCATAACCTCTGACACCTATACTAATGTTGACACCATGGAGTTGGTATCAAACAGGAAATTAGAAATGCGTGCGACAAAGGCAAAACAGTTATAATGGGTGACTTCAATCTACATATAGATTGGGTGAATCAAATTGGCAGGGGTGCTGAGGAAGAGGATTTCTTGGAATGTATGCGGGATAGTTATCTAAATCAACATGTAGTGGAACCAACGAGAGAGCAGGCTATTTTAGACTGGGTATTGAGTAATGAGGAAGGGTTAGTTAGCAGTCTTGTTGTACGTGCCCCCTTGGGCAAGAGTGACCATAATATGGTTGAGCTCTTCATTAGGATGGAGAGTGACATTGTTAATTCAGAAACAATGGTTCTGAACTTAAAGAAAGGTAACTTTGAGGGTATGAGACGTGAATTGGCCAAGATTGATTGGCAATTAATTCTAAAAGAGTTGACGGTGGATATGCAATGGAAGACATTTAAAGACTGCATGGATGAACTACAAAAATTGTTCATCCCAGTTTGGCAAAAGAATAAATCAGGGAAGGTAGTGCATCCGTGGATAACAAGGGAAATCAGGGATGGTATCAAAGCGAAGGATGATGCGTACAAATTAGCCAGAAAAAGCAGCTTACCGGAGGACTGGGAGAAATTCAGAGACCAGCAGAGGAGGACAAAGGGCTTAATTAGGAAAGGAAAAATAGATTATGAAAGAAAACTGGTAGGGAACATAAAAACTGACTGCAAAAGTTTTTATAGATATGTGAAAAGAAAGAGATTAGTTAAAACAAATGTAGGTCCCTTGCAGTCAGAAACAGGTGAGTTGATCATGGGGAACAAGGATATGGCGGACCAATTGAATAACTACTTTGGTTCCGTCTTCACTAAGGAAGACATAAATAATCTGCCGGAAATAGCAGGGGACCGCGGGTCAAAGGAGTTGGAGGAATTGAGTGAAATCCAGGTTAGTCGGGAAGTGGTGTTGGGTAAATTGAATGGATTAAATGCCGATAAATCCCCAGGGCCAGATAGGCTGCACCCCAGAGTACTTAAGGAAGTAGCTCCAGAAATAGTGGATGCATTAGTAATAATCTTTCAAATCTCTTTAGATTCTGGAGTAGTTCCTGAGGATTGGCGGGCAGCAAACGTAACCCCACATTTTAAGAAGGGAGGGAGAGAGAAAACGGGGAATTACAGACCAGTTAGTCTAACATTGGTAGTGGGTAAACTGCTAGAGTCAGTTATTAAAGATGGGATAGCAGCATATTTGGAAAGTGGTGAAATCATTGGACAAAGTCAGCATGGATTTACGAAAGGTAAATCATGTCTGACGAATCTTATAGAATTTTTCGAGGATGTAACTAGTAGCGTGGATAGGGGAGAACCAGTGGATGTGGTGTATCTGGACTTCCAGAAGGCTTTAGACAAGGTCCCACATAAGAGATTAGTATACAATCTTAAAGCACATGGCATTGGGGGTTCAGTATTGATGTGGATAGAGAACTGGCTGGCAAACAGGAAGCAAAGAGTAGGAGTAAACGGGTCCTTTTCACAATGGCAGGCAGTGACTAGTGGGGTACCGCAAGGCTCAGTGCTGGGACCCCAGCTATTTACAATATATATTAATGAACTGGATGAGGGAATTGAAGGCAATATCTCCAAGTTTGCGGATGACTCTAAGCTGGGGGGCAGTGTTAGCTGTGAGGAGGATGCTAGGAGACTGCAAGGTGACTTGGATAGGCTGGGTGAGTGGGCAAATGTTTGGCAGATGCAGTATAATGTGGATAAATGTGAGGTTATCCATTTTGGTGGCAAAAACAGGAAAGCAGACTATTATCTAAATGGTGGCCGACTAGGAAAAGGGGGATGCAGCGAGACCTGGGTGTCATGGTACACCAGTCATTGAAAGTAGGCATGCAGGTGCAGCAGGCGTTGAAGAAAACGAATGGTATGTTAGCTTTCATAGCAAAAGGATTTGAGTATAGGAGCAGGGTGGTTCTACTGCAGTTGTACAGTGTCTTGGTGAGACCACACCTGGAGTATTGCGTACAGTTTTGGTCTCCAAATCTGAGGAAGGACATTATTGCCATAGAGTGAGTGCAGAGAAGGTTCACCAGACTGATTCCTGGGATGTCAGGACTGTCTTATGAAGAAAGACTGGATAGACTTGGTTTATACTCTCTAGAATTTAGGAGATTGAGAGGGGATCTTATAGAAACTTACAAAATTCTTAAGGGATTGGACAGGCTAGATGCAGGAAGATTGCTCCCGATGTTGGGAAAGTCCAGGACAAGGGGTCACAGCTTAAGGATAAGGGGGAAATCCTTTAAAACCGAGATGAGAAGAACTTTTTTCACAGAGAGAGTGGTGAATCTCTGGAACTCTCTGCCACAGAGGGTATTCGAGGCCAGTTCATTGGCTATATTTAAGAGGGAGTTAGATGTGGCCCTTGTGGCTAAAGGGATCATGGGGCATGGAGAGAAGGGAGGGACGGGATACTGAGTTGGATGATCAGCCATGATCATATTGAATGGCGGTGCAGGCTCAAAGGGCCGAATGGCCTACTCCTGCACCTAATTTCTATGTTTCTATGTTTCTATGTTGTCCAATGTTGTTATCAATGTTGTTATCACCCATTGTGTGAGGACATTAGCAGACAACTAAACTAAACCAGGTTACAGCAGGGTCCTGTTGCTGGCAAATGTTTGTAACCTGAGCAGTTCATGCAGCCGCAGACTGAGCTCGCACCCGGCAGAAGATGCCTGCAACCCTGCAGTGGCCGACATATCCATCCCAACCGTGTCCCAAAGTCTTGTTTATGTCAAAGGGCTATCAAGATTGGGCGTTTGTAAGCACTTTGTGAATTTTGATATGTAGACATTGCAAACTGTTCCTTTTCTAGAGAAGCAACATTCTTCTAGTTTTTAATTAGTCCAGTAGGCATTGCATTAGTCATCAGTTATTGGAAGCCCCTATTGCCCATTCAATTCTCCATCTAATTTGAAATGTGCACTCTGCCTTGGGATTTTGATAAATTACTTTGTAGTTACAAACATCTACCTTAGAACTGTGAAACATCAAAGAAAATATTTGTAATGTCTGTTGTATGTGACAACAGTTATATATTTTTTTGCATTTGTATATTTCAGGAATGCTGTTGAGCACATTAATCATAAATTGTACAGAGTAATAGATGACGGAATATAATGTGGAATGTGAGATGATGCCAAGTTTTTTCCAGATGAGAAATCTCAAAAAGGTGCTACGTATTAAAAGCTGGCAAAAATTAAGAAAATAAGTCGGGGAATGACAGAAGTTATGTTTGGCTAAATATTAGTTCATGCACAAAAAACTGGATGAACTTAGCTGGTCATACAGATGCTGTCTGACCTGTTGTGTTATACAGATTTTTGTGTCTATCTTCGGTTTAAACCAGCATCTGCAGTTCCTTCCTGCACATTAGTTCATGCACATTGCAACTAGAAACATAACACATTCACATTGTTAAAAACAGAGAAGGGAAACTAGCTGTCAAGCAGTCAATGTAGGTAGACAGTCAATATTAATGGTGACAGAAAAATAAAACAAGTAGCTGAAAGTAATCAGGATTCTGAAGTGGTGGTGGAAATCCTGTATTAGTGACAGAAAATGAATGAGAATACACTTGCAATGCTGCATAAGATTTTACTGGTGAGGTTCTGCTGTCCTGTTGACTTCTGCTTTGCAAGGTTAAAACTCTTACACCTTAACTCTTTCACCTAACCAAAGGCAGTGAAGGAAAAGCCACCCTGGAAATAACAACCATACTTGGACCATAGAAACATAGAAACATAGAAAATAGGTGCAGGAGTAGGCCATTCGGCCCTTCGAGCCTGCACCGCCATTCAATATGATCATGGCTGATCATCCAACTCAGTATCCTGTACCTGCCTTCTCTCCATACCCCCTGATCCCATTAGCCACAAGGGCCACATCTTACTCCCTCTTAAATATAGCCAATGAACTGGCCACAACTACCTTCTGTGGCAGAGAATTCCACAGATTCACCACTCTCTGTGTGAAAAATGATTTTCTCATCTCGGTCCTAAAAGACTTCCCCCTTATCCTTAAACTGTGACCCCTTGTTCTAGACTTCCCCAACATCGGGAACAATCTTCCTGCATCTAGCCTGTCCAACCCCTTAAGAATCTTGTAAGTTTCTATAAGATCCCCCCTTAATCTTCTAAATTCTAGCGAGTACAAGCCGAGTACATTTTTCAACATAATTGTATAAGGGGTAAGAGCGTTGTAAAAACAAGCCTGAAGGCTTTGTGTCTCAATGCAAGGAGCATTCATAATAAGGTGGATGAGTTGTATGTGCAGATAGCTATTAATGACTATGATATAGTTGGGATCACGGAGACATGGCTCCAGGGTGACCAAGGCTGGGAGCTGAACATCCAAGGATATTCAATATTCAGGAGGGATAGACAGAAAGGAAAAGGAGGTGGGGTAGCGTTGCTGGTTAGAGAGGAGATTAACGCAATAGAAAGGAAGGACATTAGCTTGGAGGATGTGGAATCGATATGGGTGGAGCTGCGAAACACTAAAGGGCAGAAAACGCTAGTGGGAGTTGTGTACAGGCCACCTAACAGTAGTAGTGGAGTTGGGGAAGGCATCAAACAGGAAATTAGAAATGCGTGCAACAAAGGTAAAACAGTTATAATGGGTGACTTCAATCTACATATAGATTGGGTGAAACAAATTGGCAGGGGTGCTGAGGAAGAGGATTTCTTGGAATGTATGCGGGATAGTTTTCTAAATCAACATGTAGAGGAACCAACGAGAGAGCAGGCTATTCTAGACTGGGTATTGAGTGATGAGGAAGGGTTAGTTAGCAGTCTTGTTGTGTGTGGCCCCTTGGGCAAGAGTGACCATAATATGGTTGAGTTCTTCATTAAGATGGAGATTGACATAATTAATTCAGAAACAAGGGTTCTAAAGTTAAAGAAAGGTAACTTTGAGGGTATGAGACGTGAATTGGCCAAGATAGACTGGCAATTGATACATAAAGGCTTGACGGTGGATATGCAATGGAAGGCATTTAAAGGCTGCATGAATGAACTACAACAATTGTTCATCCCAGTTTGGCAAAAGAATAAATCAGGGAAGGTAGTGCATCCGTGGATAACAAGGGAAATCAGGGATAGAATCAAAACAAAAGATGAAGCATACAAATTAGCCAGAAAAAGCAGCCTACCAGAGGACTGGGAGAAATTCAGTCCATCAGAGGAGGACAAAGGGTTTAATTAGGAAAGGGAAAATAGATTATGAAAGAAAACTGTCAGGGAACATAAAAACTGACTGTGAAAGTTTTTATAGATATGTGAAGAGAAAAAGATTTGTTAAAACCAATGTAGGTCCCTTGCAGTCAGAAACAGGTGAATTGATCATGGGGAACAAGGACATGGCAAACCAATTGAATTACTACTTTGGTTCTGTCTTCACTAAGGAAGACTTAATTAATCTGCCGGAAATAGCAGGGGACCGGGGGTTAAATGAGATGGAGGAACTGAGTGAAATCCAGGTTAGCCGGGAAGTGGTGTTAGGTAAATTGAATGGATTAAAGGCCGATAAATCCCCAGGGCCAGATTGGCTGCATCCCAGAGTATTTAAGGAAGTAGCCCCAGAAATAGTGGATGCATTAGTGATAATTTTTCAAAACTCTTTAGATTCTGGAGTAGTTCCTGAGGATTGGAGGGTTGCTAATGTAACCCAACTTTTAAAAAAGGGAGGGAGAGAGAAAACGGGGAATTACAGACCAGTTAGTCTAACATCGGTAGTGGGGAAACTGCTAGAGTTAGTTATAAAAGATGGGATAGCAGCACATTTGGAAAATGGTGAAATCATTGGACAAAGTCAGCATGGATTTATGAAAGGTAAATCATGTCTGACGAATCTTATAGAATTTTTCGAGGATGTAACTAGTAGAGTGGATAAGGGAGAACCAGTGGATGTGTTATATCTGGACTTTCAGAAGGCTTTCGACAAGGTTGCACATAAGAGATTAATATACAAACTTAAAGCACATGGTATTGGGGGTTCAGTATTGATGTGGATAGAGAACTGGCTGGCAGACAGTAAGCAAAGAGTAGGAGTAAACGGGTCCTTTTCAGAATGGCATGCAGTGACTAGTGGGGTACCGCAAGGCTCAGTGCTGGGACCCCAGCTATTTACAATATATATTAATGATTTGGACGAGGGAATTGAATGCAACATCTCCAAGTTTGTGGATGGCACGAAGCTGGGGGGCAGTGTTAGCTGTGAGGAGGGTGCTAGGAGGCTGCAAGATGACTTGGATAGGCTGGGTGAGTGGGCAAATGCATGGCAGATGCAGTATCATGTGGATAAATGTGAGGTTATCCACTTTGGTGGCAAAAACAGGCAAGTAGACTATTACCTGAATGATGGCCGATTAGGAAAAGGGGAGATGCAACGAGACCTGGGTGTCATGGTACACCAGTCATTGAAAGTAGGCATGCAGGCACAGCAGGCAGTGAAGAAAGCGAATGGTATGTTAGCATTCATAGCAAAAGGATTTGAGTATAGGAGCAGGGAGGTTCTACTGCAGTTGTACAGGGCATTGGTGAGACCACACCTGGAGTATTGCGTACAGTTTTGGTCTCCTAATCTGAGGAAGAACATTCTTGCCATAGAGGGAGTACAGAGAAAGTTCACCAGACTGATTCCTGGGATGTCAGGACTTTCATATGAAAAAAGACTGGATATACTCGGCTTGTACTCGCTAGAATTTAGAAGATTGAGGGGGGATCTTATAGAAACTTACAAAATTCTTAAGGGGTTGGACAGGCTAGATGCAGGAAAATTGTTCCCGATGTTGGTGAAGTCCAGAACAAGGGGTCACAGTTTAAGGATAAAGGGGAAATCTTTTAGGACTTAGAAGAGAAAAACATTTTTTACACAGAGAGTGGTGAATCTCTGGAATTCTCTGCCACAGAATGTAGTTGAGCTATATTGGCTATATTTAAGAGGGCGTTAGATGTGGCCCTTGTGGCTAAAGAGATCAGGGGGTATGGAGAGAAAGCAGGTACAGGATACTGAGTTGGATGATCAGCCATGATCATATTGAATGGCGGTGCAGGCTCGAAGGGCCAAATGGCCTACTCCTGCACCTATTTTCTATGTTTCTATGTTTTTCTATGAATCTATCCAGTCTTTCTTCATATGAAAGTCCTGCCATCCCAGGAATCAGTCTGGTGAACCTTCTCTGTACTCCCTCTATGGCAAGAATGTCTTTCCTCAGATTTGGTGACCAAAACTGTACGCAATGCTCCAGGTGTGGCCTCACCAAGACCCTGTATAACTGCACTAGATCTTCCCTCCTCTTATACTCAAATCCTTTTGCTATGAATGCTAACATACCATTTGTTTTCTTCACTGCCTGCTGCACCTTCATGCCTACTTTCAATGACTGGTGTACCATGACACCCAGATCTCGTTGCATCTCCCTTTTTCCTAATCGGCCACCATTCAGATAAAAGTCTACTTTCCTGTTTCTGCCACCAAAGTGGATAACCTCACATTTATCCACATTATACTGCATCTGCCATGCATTTGCCCACTCACCCAACCTATCCAACACCTGGATAACAGAGACACCTACCTCAGACCTATACATAGACTTCATCTCTGCCTTAATTACCATTATACCATCTAAGCTTATCACCAAACTCATAGGACGGTGTCAGCACTCATCTCTGCTACTGGATCATCAACTTCCTGACCAACAGATCCCAATTAGTGAGGATAGGGGATAAATCATCCTCCACGATAATCCTCAACATTGGTGCACCGTAGGAATGCATTCTCAGCCCCCTTCTTTACTCTTTGTACACCCACGACTGTGCAGCCATATACAAATATAATACAATTTTCAAATTCGCAGACAACTACACCATTATGTGTCGGCTGTCAAATAATGAAAAGACGGAGTACAGGAAGAAGATCGAGAACCTTGTATCCTGGTGTCAAGACAACAACCTTTTTCTCAATGTCAGCAAGACAAAGGAGATAATGATCGACTTCAGGAAGCGAAGCGGTACACCAGTTTGCATTGACAGTGCTGATGGTTGAAAACTTCAAATTACTGGGAGTCAATTCTCCTGGACCATCCATATTGAAGCAACAACCAAGTAAGCACACCAATGCCTCTACTTGCTTAGAGGGTTTGGCATGTCCCCTACAACTCTCACCAACTTCTACAGATACACCATAGAATGCATTTTATCAAGTATCACAGCTTGGTTTGGGAACAGCTCCATCCAAGACCACATGAAATTGAAGCGAATTGTGGACACAGCCCAGGCCATCACACAAACCAACATCCCTTCTATTGACTCCATTTGTATCTCACACTGCCTCGGCAAGGCCAGCAGCATAATCAAGGATGAGTCGCACCCTGGCCACTCCATCTTCTCCCCTCTCCCATCAGGCAAATGGTATAGAAGTGTGAGAATGCACATCTCCAGATTCAGGGGCTGTTTCTTCCCAGCTGTTGTCAGGCAACTGAATCATCCTACCACAACCAGAGAGCAGTGCTGAACTACTATCTACCTCTTTGGTGACCCTTGGTCTATCCTTGATTGGACTTTGCTGGTTTTACATTGCACTAAACGTCATTCCCTTATCATGTATCTATACACTGTAAATGGCTCGATTGTAATCATGTATTGTCCTTCTGCTGACTGGATAACACACAACAAAAGTGTTTAACTGCACCTTGGTACACGTAACAATAAACTAAACTATAACTGTATAACTGGCTGGTCCAGAAGTAATATGGCATCAAAGTTTATTGACAAATAATTTCCACTTTAGTGTGGTCAATATAAGACATTGATTCTATTTCAATGTTGTTACTTATATAGAGCCACAATTAGTTTAGTTCATTGTTTCATAAGGACAATTACTGTAATTAATACTATGATTATTACCATTTTCAAATGCAAACTGATATTGGTTCAATTGTTCAGGTGAGTAAACAGCATTGTGGTTCAATTCAGTAGCAAGCTGCAGTATCTTTTCTTTGGTTAACTTCTTGAACTGATCAGAATGTCAGTCCAAATGTGCTTGGGGCCCCACCTGAGCACATAACATTGGTTAAGAATCTGACACATTTGTGAAGTGTTCAGTGAAATGTAAAGTCCGAATAGCACCAGCTGTAACCCTATATCCATTCTGCACTACTGCAAGGCCAGATTGCTGGTGTACAGTATGTCCTGCTTTGACTAATAATTTCCAGAAAGGATTGTCCCCCTTACCTTGCTAGACCATGCAGATGCTTCTATCAATCTTCAATACAAACAACTTGTAATCCTCTGTATGTGGAAATATGTAAAAGGTAAAAACCTACTCACAATCATAAGATCTTAATATGGTATGGTGGAGTGGGTCACTGGAGGTTTTGCAACAAGCCTGGGGCTCGGCTGGACCAGGCGGCGCTCCAAGAGCCCGAGCTTGTGGACTGTATGCAGCCTACAGCGGTGGAGCAGCAACAGAGGAGCAGAGGAGGACCCATTGGCTAACCAGGCCAACACTGCAATGCTGCCAGGACACGAGCCTTCATGGTCGGGTCAAGAGCCCTGCACTTATAACAACTAAGACTTGAAAATAGTGGCAAATCTGGTGACTCTGTGTATTGTCTAAGTGTACTACTACTCTACACTTGTACTGTATCTGTGGTGCTTATCTAAGATGTATCAGTGCCTATGTATATTGATGCTTGTACAAAAATCCATTTCACTATACCATGGGAACATGTCACAATAAAGTACCATTGAACACTTGAACCAGTTAAATTCTACAACCATTTACTCTTATTTTGTGTAATTCAGCTAAAGCGCAAAGTACACTGGCACAGATTGAACTTTCAAATGAGCCCCACCACCTCCTGCTGCTACCCTGCAGTTCCCTTTTAAGGCAGATCAGAGACACTGTTAGCTATTGCCAATATTGTCCACGAATGGTGAAGATCATGGGAGGTACTGGCTCTCTAGCAATCATTTAAAACAGTAGATATTGTAAATTAACTGCACTACGTATGAACAGCAGAGTTTACAGTAGCCCCATGTACCCCCTCCTGTTTTCACGTCATATCCAACTTAACTCTGATTTGAGAAAGTGTTCCAGGGGAGATGGTTGAGTATGATAGCGTGATGGATATGGAAATTTCAATAAAGTGCGGAAATGGATCAACTCTGGACAACCAAAAGATGCCAGAATTACAGTGCAATTAATTACATTGCGGATCATCACAACAAGCGAGAATAACTCAGTGGGTCATCTCTGGAGAAATGGAATAGGTGGCGTTTCAAGTCGAGACCCTTATTCAGATTACATTGAGGTACTCTCTGCTTGTTTCTCCACATAATATAGAAGCAAAGGGATCATAAAGTTGTTATGTTGCATTCTATTGTTATTTATAAAAATCACTGAACAGTGAACATTGGTGATGCGTGCATTATTGTGATCAAGACTGCACAGAAAGGAAGAAATTTGATGATCAAAGTCAAGTATTTGGGCCACAGTGCGGTTACTCTGTTCAAAATTCCAACCCATTAGTACAACCACTTTTAATCTAGAGGGAATCAATGAATGCATACTCTTCCTGTCCACTCAAATTAATCGAGCATTTCCAGGAGAGCTCATAACAATCTACAATAATTATGCCCATCATGCTTTCCATCAGTCTAACCAAACTTTAAACAAGTTGATAGCTGCCATGAACTCTTAACGGTCTTCAGAAATCTTTTGTAACCAAAAGTAATTGATGACAGAGTTAATGTTGTCATTGGTCTAGAGCAGCAGTCTGAGAAATGTGTTACTTTATCCCATACAAAAGGCTTTCATATACAGTAAAATTCCAATTAAACTAAAAGCTTAAAGAAAATTAAAAAGACAGAAATCAAAGCATGCTATTCAAAATCAATTAAAAAGGCATCAAAATGGTTACAAGATCAGAAAATAGACAAAAGGACAAATGAGAAAAAATCATAAAAATTAAGATGATTATTAAATAGAAATTTTGGATACAAGTATATTGGCATATAAATATACAAAATGGTAGATATTCAATAAATTCTGTAAGATTTCTATAAGTAACTTGGGCGGCACTGTGGCATTGTAGGTAGAGCTGCTGCCTTTCAGTGCCAGTGACTCAGATTTGATTCTTACCTTGGGTGCTGTCTGTGTGGAGTGTACGTGTGACCACTAGGGTTTTCTCTGGGCGCTGCAGTTTCCTCTCACATCCCAAAGACATGTAGGTTTGTACTTTAATTGGCCTTTGTAAATTGCCCCCTAGTGTGTAAGGAGTGGATGTGAAAGTGCAATAACGTGGAACTGATGTGAATGTCCGACATGGACTCGGTAGGCCCAAGGGCCTGTTTCCATGCTGTATCGCTAAACTAAACCAAACTAACTCTTAAGAAGAAATTGCAGGACAATTTCCCTTCATACCATATCAAATCAAAATTTAAAAGTCCCACGTGGTCTTTATGTGAAGCACAAAAATGTTTGTTTATCATTACATGCATTGCAATATTGGTCTTCAATTTGGCCATAATGATTGCTATAATAATTTTTAAAAAGAGTTAATTTTTAAAATGGGTCATCAGGCAATGTGACTGATATGTACCATATGAATCCTTGATAACATATTTGATTCTCTTCCAGGCTATTTTTCTGTAATAATTGCAAAGTAAGAATTTAATTGTTCTACATGGGACATATGACAATAAAACACTCTTGACTTGATTAATAGTACTATCTGAATATAAAAATCATCAACTGTTAAAATACAGAAATCTGTTTAATTCTTGGAAATAATTAACTAGCACTCATTGCTAATGAACCAATGAAACTTTGTGAAAGGCACCAGTTCCTCACCCAATCTGCAGGCAGTATTCAGATGATTGGTACTAGAAAATGTTTGGAAATTCACTCCCATCTATCATGCATCATGCATATTTGAACATTCTGTGCCAAGCTGATCCAGTGGCAGTGAAAGTGTTGAAAACAGATGGACATTTCATTTTAACGATTATTAATGGATGTTTCAGCAATGCAGATTAGCGCCCATCCACTGTTTCAAATGAAGTGTCAGGCCTCAGAAGTAAAGAATTATTTGGTGAAAAATGAATAGCTGGGCAATAGAACATACTGTTTCCTGAAAGCCAGTTTAGCCATTAATTAGCCACTGCTACTTACACATTTTTGATTTGAAAAATGATCACCATCCACTGACAGCCATTGCATACTCCATTCATGCCCGGATCAGGGAAGAGGTGGTCAAACACCAGTTAAATGAAAATAGTCATCACCTTTAGATTAGCTTAGATACAGCACCAAAACAGGCCCTTGGGCCTATCGAGTCTGCGCCAACCAGCGGTCACCCGTACACTAGTTCTATCCTACACACCCTACACACTACAGAAACCAATTAACCTACACATGTGCATGTCTTTGGAATGTGGGAGGAAACTGGAGCACCTGGAGAAAACCCACGCTGTCACAGGGAGAACATACAAACTCTGTATAGACAGCACCCGAAGTCAGCATCGAACCCGGGTCTCTAGCTCTGTAAGGCTGCTACTCTACTGCTGCACCACTGTGCTGCCCGTTGTGCTATTTTAACAGCTTGGAAAGAAACTTGCTTCATTGGTTAACCACCAGTAACCCATTCGGGGGTTAATATTTCCCCCATAATCTTAAAGATACGTAATGGCTCTTTAATGTTTGTCATTTTGTTTCCATTTGATTTTGTAAGACAGGCAAGATCATTATAGAGCATTAGCACTGAAACTCTATTTGCTTAATTAAAGTTTGTAATTATTTTAACTGCACTATTTGCCCTCAGGAGCATTTGTATCTCTCTTGACTGTTTAATCAGTGTATCTATTGCTTTATAGCTTTAACTTGGCTCTTTGATGAAGTGATGGGCAGGCAGTTAGTGTGGTATTTGGTGACAAATTTCAGTGAGTCAAAATTCTATAACAATGGCTGTTTCTTGGATTGGATCCATAGCTGCCAGACAACTGCATGCTGCAAACTGTTGGTATCGCACCTCGGTGAATTGACTGCGTTGGTCTAATTTATTTGAACGACATTTTAGATATTCCCCACTTAGCCAGTCGTCACAGATTGTCGTTCTGTCTGAAAATTTGTACCTCATATAGCACTCATAGTGCATTCTGGGAGACGGAGCTCATTAAATCAGCTTAAAAGAGGTCATTACATACTGTGCTCTTTTTGGCTGAGTGCCAATGCAGTAGCGTGCTCTCTGACCAAAATCCCTCCACGTATTCAACAAGCCAGTAAACTGGTAAATGTTGATACATTTTATTTTTGTAATATTTCTGAGCAAAAAAATATGTATCCCATGTGCTAAGAATTTAATGGATCAGCACTCTGAGAAGTGGTGCTAATCACAATACCAGTAAAGAGTAAAGAATATTTGAAAATTTGTGAGATGTTATCACTTGGACAACAAAATCATGGTTAGGTGCCCCATCCTATAAACACATTGGACATGAAAGGAGACAAAGTGCTGGCCAGGTAGCATCTCTGGAGATGGTCAGGACCCTTTGACAGACCAATCCTGTCCAGTCCAGCCTGAAGAATGATCACAACCTGAAACATAGTTTATCCATGTTCTCTAATGATGCTCACTCTTGACTGAGTTACTCCTGCACTTTGGGTCCTTCTGCGTAAACCAGTATCTGCAGTTATTACATTGGGCATGAAAGTTAATTATATGTTTGTATTTTTGTATCTTTCTGCTTTCAGTGTGCTCTATATTCCTGCTCAGCCTGTTTTACTTGTATAGCTCCTATGCTAGGGTATCGATCAATATCCAATTTGCTCTAATAGTTATGACAACAACACCGTGCTCCTGAAACACTCATATGTATGGTTTTCCCCATCACTATGATTCAACATAATTCAATTGGCTTCAGGACTAATGTCCAATAAAATTGGGATAAGAAGCACTGCGCTGACCTTTTCAAGTTACGTTTCACGATAACTTTTAAAGCTGATTAATTAAAAAACCTTGGAATTGGTGCCCAAGGATAAATGAATGTTGAACAATGTGTGGCTTTGATAAGGAATATTGATTCCATTTTACATGCAGCTACAGTGAAAAAAATCCTTCATAAGATTGAAAATAGTTATGAAAGAATGACATAAATATTATGTCATCTGACTAGCTACAGGCTAAATAGCTACAGACTTTAGTGGCTATTTATCAACGATTTATATAATCATACAGCACAGAAATAGATCAACCATCAAGTACCCATCTATCCCTTTTATCAACACTGTACCATTCGATGCCTTGGCAATTTAAGTGCCCATCCAGATACTTATTTAAATCTTGTGAGAGAACCTGCTTCCGTGGCCTTCTCTCAGGCAGTGTTTTCCAAAAGGTAATCACATTCTGGGCAAAGACATTTTTCTTTGGATAACCTCTATCCCTCTTACTCCTCATCTTAAACCTATGCCCTCTGGTTTTGGATATTTACGTTGTGGGAAAAGGTTCTCATCAATGCTTCAGGTCCCCTTTGGCCTTTCTCACTCCAAGGAAACCCAGTTTATCCGCCCTTTCCTCATAAATGAAATGCTTCATCCTAGGGTGCATTCTGGTAATTCACCACTGCACCCTTTCAAATACATTCACATTCTTGCTACTTAGAACCTAGTACAGCACAGCACAGGAGCAGCTCCTTTGGAGCACAATACTAATACTAACCTTCAGAGGGTCTATGCATCCCTTAATCTACTGCCAGTTCATGGGTCTAAATAAAAGCTCCTTAAATGCTACTATTGTGTCTGCATTCGCCACCTCCCATGGCATCACATTACAAGCACCTACCACCCTTTGTTTCAAAATAATTCCTCTCAAGTCATCTTTAAACCATCCCCACTGACCTTAAATCTATATCCTTCAGCATTGGACATTACTACCCTATTACAAAGACTCGAACTGCAAAAGACTATATTATTATTGCACTATATTTGTTATTTATTGAACTTTTTTTTTCTCTTCCCCCGTTATGTATTATGTTTACATATTCACATATTCTGTTGTGCTGCAGCAAGTAAGAATTTCATTGTCCCATCCGGGACATATGACAATAAAACACTCTTGACTCTCTTGACTCTCAATGTCTACCTAATCTAGGCCTCATGTTGCCAAAATAGTGCCTGTCTGTGGCGACATGTTGCCTGCAACACAGCAGAATATCATCAAATATAGTAGTTCTCAGCTTACCAGAATAAAAGAAACAGCAGAAACCAGCGATACAACTGACAAGCTGCTAATGGATTTGAACGCATTAGCGCTATTGCAATCAACCGGCAGCAACGAGGCTGCCGACTGGAAGGGAATTCCCGATCGCAGCGGAATCCCCGGCCTGGCGAGGATTGCAGTACTGTATCTGGAAACACCGGGGAGGCCTCCATTGTGTCCGGAAACGTAGCCGGCGGGCAGGACTGCAAGTCAGACTGAAGTGCAGGGGACTACGGCCCCCTCTCCCTACTAGCCAATGCACAATCACTGGAAAATAAAGTGGAGGACTTAAGGTCAAGGCTGCTTTACCAAAGGGAGCTGAGGGAATGCTCTGTGTTCTGTTTCACAGAGACATGGCTCACCCCCAGCTCAACAGACAGCCGTCCAGCATGAAGGTTTCTCCATCCATCGTATGGACCGACCACAGGCATCTGGGAAAGGAAGAGGCTGGGGCATCTGCCTCATGGTCAACTCTTTGTGGTGCTCCGACGTGGCAGTTCCGTATAACTCCTGCTCTCCGCACCTGGATCATCTGGCGGTGAAGTTCCGCCCCTTCTACCTCCCGAGGTAATTCACATCCATCATCCTGACCGCGGTCTACATCCCACCCCAGGCAGACATGTGGTCAACAAGCACCAGTTAGCCTACTCCGAAGCTTTACCACCATAGCCAGAAACTTCAACAAAGCCAACCTGAAAAAAATCACACCCGGACTACCACCAACATGTCTCCTGCAGCACCAGAGGATTAAACACCCTTGACCACTGCAATACGACCATTAGAGATGCCTATCGCACCATCCCTCACCCTCACTTCAGGAAATCCTACCATTCAGTGGTGCTGCTTCTTCCTGCATACAAGCAGCAACTGAAGAGTGCACCCCCAGAGGTGAGGACTGCAAAGAGCTGGTCCGGGGAGGCAGAGAAACAACTACAGGACTGCTTGGAGTTTGTAGACTGGGCAATGTTCCAGGACTCAGCAACGGACCTGAATGAATACGCCAGTCGTTACAGACTTCATAAGGAAATGTGTGGAGGATTGTGTTCCTACTAAAACCTTCCGAGTGTTTCCAAACCAGAAGCCTTGGATGAACCAGGAGATCGGCATTCTTCTGATGACCAGATCCAGGGCATTCAGGTCAGGTGACGCAGAGATCTAAAAGAAGCCCAGATACGACCATGACAAGACCATGAAAAATGCCAAAAGGGACTTCCACTCAAAGCTGGAGGATGAGGCAGATGTTCAACAACTGTGGCAGGGCTTGAATGCAATCACCTCCTACAAGGCAAAATCAGGAGGCAGGTCAAGTGACAGCGAAGCATCACTCCCTGATGAGCTCAATGCGTTTTACGCACGCTTTGATAGGGAGAACACTGATATGTGTTCCTGAGCCCCCATTCGCCCTGATGGTATTATAGTCACAGTCTCAGAGGCCAACGTCAGAAGATCCTTCAGGGTGGTGAATCCTCGGAAAGCGTCTGGACATGATGGTACCCAGTCGAGTTCTCAAAACCTGTGCAGACCAACTAGCTGACGTTATTGCGGACATTTTCAACCTCTCATTACTGAGGTCTGAGGTTCCCACCTGCTTTCAGAGGGCATCAATTATACAGGTGCCCAAGAAGAGTAAGGTGACGTGCCTCAATGACTATCGACCAGTGGCACTAACGTCCATGGTGATGAAGTGCTTTGAGAGGTTGGTTAAGGTGCATATCAACTCCTACCTGGGGTGGGAGATTGCAACCTTCACGTGGTCCACCCTGTTTCGATAAATGCAATCAACCTGGTGTGCACAAACAGAAGATAAAACAGAACAAGTTGTCCTACAACTTTAGGCTGTGCACGCCATACGCAAGAAGAAGAACTCCTATCTCATCAAGAACCTCGACCCATTACCGTCACAACAGGTCAATGGAGGATGCAATCTCTCTGGCTCTCCACTCCACACTGGACCACTTGGACAATAGAAACACTTATGTCAGGCTGTTGTTTATAGACTACCATCAATATCATCATCCCCTCCAAGCTGGTTAGGCAATGAGGTGTGGTGTTGCGGAGCACCCGTCCAAACACATAGACGACTGAGTTAAACATCTTTTTGGAATGCGGAGGCACAGCGGTACTTTAACATCCTTCAATATCGCTGCGATGCTGCAGAGTTTTGTTTTAAAAGTTTCCATGTGTTTTGGGACTGTGAGCAGTATTACCTGCAAACTGCGTAGCTCCCACAACTCTGGTTGGCAAACTGTGGCGCACCAAAAGGGAGATCATCTTTCCGAACTTTTACACCTGCATCCAGTACAGCCCCCCCTTACTGCCTCACTGGTGCTGACTGGGCCGGTCTGGCTTTCATGTGGTGTGGGACGATTTCTGCACCCTCGACTTTCTACGGCCTTGGAACTTGGAGCTGAAGAGGCCTCCTCTCGGCAAGACCGGCAGAGATAGGAGGCTTCCAACAACTACGACTGCAGGCAAACCCCTTTTTGTTGCTGCAGAAGCAGTGAAGACCAGCTGGGATTGACTGTGAAGGTCAGCAGCTCACCAGGGAATGCAGGAGAGCCGAGATAGATGGGCGAAGAGGTGGTGACGCAGCAGTTTTTCAGGAGAGCCGCCATCATCATGGTATGAGGCAACACACTTTGCCTTCCTCCCTTGAACTGTTCCATACTGTTTTTGTGTGTGTGGGCTTGGCCTTGTGCCATTTGGACAGTTTGTGTCTGTCTGGCATTGTGTTTAAATGCTATGTTTAAATTGTAGTGCCTTATACCATGCAGGGTCAGTGTTCTGGGAGAGCGGGGCCTTCCGGGACTGGTGATGGGATCCAGGGAGTGGGCAGGGCCGAAGATGTCCTGGTTGGGTTGCTCCTAGGCCTGGCCAAGCTGGCCATCCGCGAGTCATGGCGCCAGGCGGAAGAGGGCATTGCCCGAGCCAGATGCTTGCCCCTTTACAGGGGTTGTATAGTAGTTATTAGTATATTTGTAACATTGTTGTTTGGTATCCAGTATGGGAACGGTTTGGCGATTTTGTAATACAGTGGTGGGTATGTCACCATGGTTTATTTTTTGGTTTTTGTATCGTTTACGTACACAAATAAATTATTTTTGATACAAAAAAAGCTGGTTACCACTCGCCAGCCGCCTGCCACTTTTGGGGGCTGGAAGAGTCTGTGTACCACGTGTACATGGAGTGTGTGAGGTTGCAGCCCCTGTTCCAATACCTAAAGGGGCTGCTCCTTGCCTTCTGGCTGCAATTCTCACCCACCATCCACATCTTTGGACACCTTGTGCGTAGGGGAGAGGGTAGGGCCGAAGTTGTCCTGGTTGGGTTGCTCCTGGGCCTGGCCAAGCTATGCATCTGCGAGTCACGGCGCCAGGCGGAAGAGTGCTCTGCCCGAGCCGGCTGCCTGCCCCTTTTCCCGGGTTACATACACGCCCGGGTGGTTTTGGAGAGGGACTACGCGCTTTCCACGGGCGCCCTGGGGTATTTCCGGGACCGCTGGTGATCGCGGGGGATTGAAGGATTGTAACGTAGTTGTACAGTCGTTTATTTCGTATATTTCTTTGTCTTGTATTATGGTGGTGGGTTCTGCTTTAGAAACATAGAAACATAGAAAATAGGTGCAGGAGTAGGCCATTCGGTCCTTCGAGCCTGCACCGCCATTCAATATGATCATGGCTGATGATCCAACTCAGTATCCTGTACCTGACTTCTCTCCATACCCCCTGATCCCTTTAGTCACAAGGGCCAAATCTAACTCCCTCTTAAATATAGCCAATGAACTGGCCTCAACTACCTTCTGTGGGAGAGAATTCCAGAGATTCACCACGCTCTGTGTGAAAAATGTTTTTCCCATCTCGGTCCTAAAAGATTTCCCCCTTATCCTTAAACTGTGACCCCTTGTGCTGGACTTCCCCAACATCGGGAACAATCTTTCTGTATCTAGCCTGTCCAACCCCTTAAGAATCTTGTAAGTTTCTATAAGATTCCCCTTCAATCTTCTAAATTCTAGCGAGTACAAGCCGAGTCTATCCAGTCTTTCTTCATATGAAAGTCCTGCCATCCCAGGAATCAGTCTGGTGAACCTTCTATGTACTCACTCTCTGGCAAGAATGTCTTTCCTCAGATTCGGTGAGCAAAACTGTACGCAATACTCCAGGTGTGGCCTCACCAAGACCCTGTACAACTGCAGTAGAACCTCCCTGCTCTTATACTCAAATCCTTTTCCTATGAATTCTAACATACCATTCGCTTTCTTCACTGCCTGCTGCACCTGCATGCCTACTTTCAATGACTGGTGTGCCATGACACCCAGATCTCGTTGCATCTCCCCTTTTCCTAATCGGCCACCATTCAGATAATAGTCTATTAAGTCTAATTAAAGTCTAATAAATAATCTAATTACACCCTTTGTCCTCTGCTGGACTGAATTTCTCCCAGTTCTCTGGTAGGCTGCTTTTTCTGGCTAATTTGTATGCTTCATCTTTTGTTTTGATACTATCCCTGATTTCCCTTGATATCCACGGATGCACTACCTTCCCTGATTTATTCTTTTGCCAAACTTGGATGAACAATTGTTGTAGTTCATCCATGCAGTGTTTAAATGCCTTCCATTGCATATCCACCGTCAACCCTTTAAGAATCAATTGCCAGTCTATCTTGGCAAATTCATGTCTCATACCCTCAAAGTTACCTTTCTTTAAGTTCAGGACCCTTGTTTCTGAATTAACAATGTCACTCTCCATCCTAATGAAGAACTCAACCATATTATGGTCACTCTTGCCCAAGGGGCCACGCACAACAAGACTGCTAACTAACCCTTCCTCATTACTCAATACCCAGTCTAGAATACCCTGCTCTCTCGTTGGTTCCTCTACATGTTGGTTTAGAAAACTATCCCGCATGCATTCCAAGAAATCCTCTTCCTCAGCACCCCTGCCAATTTGATTCACCAAATCTATAGATTGAAGTCACCCATTATAACTGTTTTACCTTTGTTGTACGCATTTCTAATTTCCTGTTTGATGCCATCCCCAACTCCACTACTATTGTTAGGTGGCCTGTACACAACTCCCACTAGCGTTTTCTGCCCCTTAGTGTTTCGCAGCTCTACCCATATCGATTCCACATCCTCCAAGCTAATGTCCTTCCTTTCTATTGCGTTAATCTCCTCTCTAACCAGCAACGCTACCCCACCTCCTTTTCCTTTCTGTCTATCCCTCCTGAATATTGAATATCTCTGGATGTTCAGCTCCCAGCCTTGGTCACCCTGGAGCCATGTCTCTGTGATCCCAACTATATCATAATCACTAATAACTGTCTGCACATTCAACTCATCCACCTTATTACGAATGCTCCTTGCATTGAGAGGCAAAGCCTTCAGGCTTGTTTTTACAACGCTCTTACCCCTTATACAATTATTTTGAAAAGTGGCCCTTTTTGATTTTTGCCCTGGATTTGTCTGCCTGCCAGTTTTACTTTTCACCTTGCTACCTATTGCTTCTACCCTCATTTTACACCCCTCTGTCTCTCTGCTCACACATTTAAGAAACCCACCACCTCTTATTCTCTGTTTATTATTTTTTTCTTCTTTCCCCCCTACATGTTGGGTCTGAGTGCTTCCCTTCACTGCCTCCTGCCTCACACACTGTCTACTAGCATTCTCTATTTGAGTCCCTCCCCCCAACCGTTCTAGGTTAAAGTCTCCCATGTAGCCTTTGCAGATCTCCCCGCCAGGATATTGGTCCCCCTCGGGTTCAAGTGCAACCCGTCCTTTTTGTACTGGTCACACCTTCCCCAAAAGAGGTTCCAATGATCCAGAAACTTGAATCCCTGCCCTCTGCACCAGTCCTTCAGCCACGCATTTATCCTCCACCTCGCTCCATTCCTACTCTCACTGTCGCGTGGCACAGGCATTAATCCTGAGATTGTTACCTTTGCAGTCCTTCTCCTCAACTCTCCTCCTAATTTCCTAAAATCTCCTTTCAGGACCTCTTCTCTTTTTCTACCTATGTCATTGGTACCTATATGTACCACGACCTCGGGCTCCTCTCCCTCCCATTTCAGGATATCTTGGACACGTTCAGACACATCCCAGACCCTGGCACCAGGGAAGCAAACTACCATCTGGGTCTCCTGACTGCGTCCACAGAATCGCCTATCTGACCCCCTAACTATAGAGTCCCCTATTACTACTGCCCTCCTCTTATTTTCCTTACCCTTCTGAGCAACAGGGCCGGTCTCTGTACCGGAGGCCCGGTCGCTGTTGCTACCCCCAGGTAGGCTGTCCCCCCCAACAGTACTCAAACAGGAGTACTTATTGTCAAGGTTTACAGCCACCGGGGTATTCTCTAGTCCCTGCCTCTGCTCCTTGCCCCTCCAAACCGTGACCCACTTGTCTGCCTCCTGTGGTCTTGGAGTGACCACCTCTCTGTAACTCCTCTCTATGTCCTCCTCGCTCTCCCTGACCAGACGGAGGTCATCGAGCTGCTGCTCCAGGTTCCTAATACGGTCCCTTAGGAGCCCCATCTCGATGCACCTGGCGCAGATGTGGACGTCTAGAAGGCTATCAGATTCCTTGACTTCCCACATCTGACATCCAGAACAGTAAACTGCTCTGGCCCTCATACTCCCCCCTTACCCTGGATACAATACAATACAGTACAATACAATACAATACAAACTGCTGGAAGAAATCAGCAGGGATCTGACTCCCAATCAGCTGCTTCCTCTTGTCTGCTTCCACCAATCAGCGGCTTCCTCAAGTCCAATTATTTTGAAATGCGAATGGAACGTTGGAATGTTACAGATTTGGATTCCTCCCTCTGCGACCGCTCCAACCGCTCTTTAAATAAAGCTTGTTACCAAGCTCACGGAGGTCTCCGCACACCCCTCTGCAATTTGATCCTCAACTTCCTCATCCGCAGACTGGCAAAAACACTTCTTCCTCATTAACATTCAGTTTGGGAGCACCTCAGGGCTGTGTGCTCAGTCCCCTGCTCTACTCACTCTATACTCATGACCGTATAACCGGACATAGTGCGAACTCCATCTTCAAGTTCGTCGATGACACCACCGTTGTTGGACGAATTACAGATGGTGATGAGTCAGAGTATAGAAGTGAGATTGACCGATTGACCAAATGGTGCCAGCACAACAACCTGGCTCTCAATATCAGTAAAGCCAATGAACTGATTGTGGACATTGGATGAGGAAGGATGAGAACACACAATCCTGTTTATATCAATGTCAAATTGCTGGGCGTGCATATTTCCAAAGATCTTTCCTGGACACAGCACACTAATGCAATTATAAAGGAAGTGCATCAACGACTCTAATTCCTGAGAAGATTACGGAGATTTGGTATGTCAGAGAGGATTCTCTTGAACTGCTACAGGAGTACAGTTGAAAGCATATTGACAGGTTCAGCATCTTACACGCCCAGGAGCGAAAAAGACTGTAAAAAGTTGTGAACATTGCCCAGTCCATCACCGGCTCTGACCTCCCCACCATCGAAGGGATTTACCGGAGTTGCCACCTCAAAAAGGCAGCCAGCATCATCAGAGACCGAAACCAACCTGGCCATACACTCATTTCACTCCTGCCATCAGGAAGAAGGCATACAGGAGCCTGAAAACTGTAATGTCCAGGTTCAGGAACAGCGTCTTCCCTACAGCCATCAGGCTATTTTACTTCGGAAAAAATCATCAAGGTGCAGGCGTGCTACGGACAAGGGGAGAGAGAGCTGCGGGAGCGCAGTGTCTGAAAGGCAGCCTGTCACCTCAGGGGAGTCGCAAGACGGTAGCGGTGCGGCGACAGACTTGGCACTCCCAAGTGCCCAGTCGGGTACACAGCCAATGCCAGTCGGGCGGTAGGCATAAGCCAAGTCTGTCAGGCTCATTGACTCCGCAGAGTCGGGCCAGGAGAGTCCCGTCCGGGACAGGAAACCGTGCCCCAGCGGTTATCCAAAAGGAGCAGCTCATACAGGGGCTGCTCCACAAAGCCACACTCCAGGAGGAGTTGTGTGCGCGGGAGGCCGTGGGGAAGGCTCCGCCGGCAGTGCCTAGTAGAGTCCTGATTGAAAGCACCCTCTTTGCAAGAGGTGAGTGCAGAAGGGCAAATACGCTCTGACCCTGAGTCCGACGACGACTTCCAAAGGGAGGGCAGAGCTGACACCGTGTGCAGCACGGTTTGCCATGTCGTCGGACGCTGGTGAGCCTCTGGGTGAGGAACTTGCCACCAGCATAAATTACCAAGTCTCACATCAGCTACAGGAGCTGACAATGGATGAGAAAGTAAGGAAGCATGAAGCCCCAATCAACTGTGGCCTGTTAAAAGTTCCTGTTGGGGAGAGCCCAGGAAGAGGTGAAGCTCCAGCATATTTTAAAGTTGCTGGCATCTGGCATAACGAGCTTTTCCAGGATGGTGGATGGAGAGGCCATGACAAAATTACAAGAAAAGGTGCTGGCGCTATTGTGGAGTGCCCACTTTGAGATCAACTGCCTCCGCAAAACTGCGATTAGACCAACCATCAATCCTAAATATGCTTCACTCTGCCAGCCTGGCACAGTGCAACCGGCAAATCTGTTTGGCGAGGATTTCGCAAAGCAGGGGAAGGAGCTGGAGGAGGAGGCCAAGACGGTGGGCTTGATTAAGCAGCCAGCAGCCACATATCCACCAAAGCGGAATTATCCCTATAAGCGAGGAGACTGGTCCGGGCAAGGGACGAGTCGAGCTACCATGCAGCGCAGTTGGCGTTCGGCTGTAGCAGCACCAGGGAAGGTGAGATATCCAGCTCGAGGCCGGGGAACAATGCCAGGTGGTAAGGAGATAAGTGGGTCTGGTTCTCATGTAGACAGATCTAATGTGATACAATTAAATGTTTACCTCAGATACGTTTATACTGAAGGTTATTGAAGGATTTCGAATAAAGCTTAATGCAAATTCTGATTTACCCATGCAACATGTTCCAAAAAGGAGTTTGACCAGTATCACTGAACAATTGGAAGTTCAGGTGGAACTTGCAAGCTTATGTAATAAAGGTGTAATTGCTAAGGCAGTTTGTGTCCAATATCTTTCCCAGACCAAAAAAGGATGGAGGATGCAGAATTATACTGGACCTGCATAGTCTTAACCCTTTTGTACAGTATAGACATTTTAAGATGGAAACGTTTGTGAAGGAGATCTTAAAGATGCGGATTAAGTGTCTGTTTATTTGCAGGATAGAAGATTTAAAATTCAGCTGGATGGGGCAATTATGGCAATACAATGCACTGCCTAATGGTTTGTCTTCAGCTCCTAGAGGGATTACAAATTTGTTAAAACCTATTCTAGGCATGATGAGAAGTCAAGGGCGTGTGCTCATGGCTTAACTACATAATATCTTGATTGTAGGACAATTAAAGGAAACAGCTGAAGCATCAGTGGCAGTTGGTAAAAACCACTTTTTAAAAATTGGGCTTCATAAACTATCCAGAGGAATCTAAATTAATACCTGTGACACAAATTGACTATTTGGTTTTCACAATAGACTCAATTAACATGATTGTGACCTTGCCGAGGCAAAAAAGGGTAGAGCTAATTGAGAGCTGTATCAAGTTAATTGCTGACACACAGCCTTCAATTAGCCAGGTGACGAGTCTGCTGGGGAGATTGGTGGCAGCATTTCCAGCAGTTCAATAGTGGCCACATTATTATCTACAATTACAAAGGTCAAAGGAACAAGCACTGAGGATACATTAGGGTCATTATAATAGCCATATGCTTCTATCAATAGAGACTGTTGCTGATGTACAATGGTGGATTCAGCATGTGCCCACTAGTAGTTCCAAAGTGTTATTGGACCAAGCTTCCATGATTTTGCAGACAGATGTCCGAGCACTTGGGTGGGGTGCTACTGATACAAGATCCAGCTGTGGAGACAGATGGACATTGCTTCTGCAAACATGGGGAATTAACCAGGAGTATTTATGGACTCAAGGCTTATGGCACTAACAAAACTAAGTTTGCATGTGCAGTGCCAAATAGACAACACTACAGTAGTTGCTTATATGAATCACATGGGTGGAATCAAATCATTATCATGTGACAGGTTAGCAAATAAAATTGGACCTGGAGTATGGATAGAGATATTTGGATGTGTACATTTTCCCACCATTCTGCCTCATAGGTCAGTGTTTGGAAAAAAATCAAGCAGGATGCCGCTTCAGGGGTTTTGGTGATACCAAATTGCCCGATTCAACCATGGTTCCATTTGATGTTACAGATAGCGATCCAACCTCCTTTGCTGATTCCAAACAGTAGGAATTTACTGGAGCATCCAGTAACGCGTTAAGTTCATCCGTTATGTGATCGTATTGATCTGTTCATTTGTAGGTTTTAAGAATGCCTTACATTGGTCGAGGGGTTTCTAGGCCAACAGTGGATATGCTCACTGCAGCCTCGAGAAAGAGTACTCAAAAGCAGTATATGACATATGTTAAAAAAAGTAATAATAATTAAAAAAATTTAAAAATGGGAACAATATTGTGTTCAAAAGAATATTCAATATGATACTGTAGTTATTGAAAATGTGTTAGAGTTTTATCTACACTTTATTATGATGAGGTTCTTAGCTATAGTGCTATCAATACAGCTAGAAGTGCTTTGTCGGCATATCTTGTAATAGGTACACGGAGACAAAGTATAGGTTCTCACCCTCTCATATCTAGGTTGATGAAAGGAATCTTTAATTCCAAACCACCTAAGCCTAGGTATATGGTAATCTGTGATGTAAGCATTGTTCTTAACATGCTTCGTCATTGTGTCCCTGTCACGTCTATAACTTTGTTCAGTTAGATAGAATGGAAGTGACTACAGAGAATGTTATGTTTTATATTTATGACCTGCTCAAACAAAGCAGGCCAGGTGTGACAGGATTTAAGATTGTGTTCTCAGCATATCCTACAGATCCATGTTTATGTGTAAGAACACATTTGTTACATTACATTGAAGCCACAAGGGCTTTAAGACAAGAAGAAACAGGATTATTTGTTAGTTACAAGAAGCCAAAATAAAAGAGTGGCAGTTCAGACTATCTCAAGGTGGTTAAAGCAAGAGTTGGTTCAGGCAGGAATTAACATTTATGTGTTTACATCTCATTCCACTAGCGCAGTAGCAGCATCCGCGGCCAGGGTGATGGACGTTTCCATCGACCATATATTAAAAGCCGCAGGTTGGAAAACTGAAGTTGTGTTTCAGCAATACTACCATCGGCCAATTGCCGATGGAGGGCTGTTTGCCAACTCAATATTGAGTGCTGTTGCTATTGTTTTAACTCTGTTTTTCAATACTGTTTAATTCTGTTTCGTTTGTTGCCCCTAAATTAAGAGGGTTTATTGTTTGTTTATGACCAAAAATAAAACTGTTTTTTTTTTTGCATGATATTGAATGTCATGTTTACAGCATTACTGATGATACTCAGAGTCAATCGATGTAGTGAGAAGCCGGGATTTTGATCTGCGGCATAAAAATCACAGAGCTTTGAAATCTTCACGTAGTCACTCACATGACTCCGAAGTAAAATAGTAAGATTAAATGAGAACTTACCAGTTTGAAGTTTGATCTTTATTTTATGAGGAGTTACGTTGGTGATTACATGCCTGCCACGCCCAACCCTCTCTCATAGAAAAAAGGTCATAATGGTAGTTCTCATGTTCCTCATCTTAATATGTTACTTCAATTATTGTGTTGTCTGTGATTTCATACCGCTGCTTTGAAGATTGACGCGCATGCGCCCTGACGGGTCTTCTTCACGTAATCACCAACGTAACTCCTTATAAAATAAAGATCAAACTTCAAACTGGTAAGTTCTCGTTTAATCTTACTATTAAACACTACAACCTCAAATAAACTCTGAACTACAATAGACTATTATTGTTTTTATTGCACTAGTATTGTTTGTTTTTTGTGTGTATGTATGTGTGCGTGTGTATGTATGTGTATATATGTATATATATATGTATGTGTATATATATATGTATATATATGTATGTGTATATATATGTATGTGTATATATATATATGTATATGTATATATATGTATATATATATGTATATATATGTATATATGTGTATATATATGTATATATGTGTATATATATGTATATATATGTATATATATGTATATATATATATGTATATATATAGTCCAGGAAGGCGGAGGGGGGCTCTGAGCGAGGTGGCGGCGTTCTCTCGGAAATCACAGCAAAAGTGAGCCAAAAGCGGTCAAGATCAGAATTTTAGTTATATTTTTATATATATATATATATATATTTATATATACTAAATTTATATATATATATATATATATATATATATATATATAAAATGTAGTTATATATATATAACTAAAAGTTATATATTTTAGTTATATATTTAGTTATATATTTTCCTAAAAGTCTGACCTTGACCGCTTTTGGCTCACTTTTGCTGTGATTTCCGAGAGAACGCCGCCACCTACGGCTGTGATTTTTGGCCACCTCGCTCAGAGCCCCCCTCCGCCTTCCTGGACCAGAGGATTTTCCCACCGATGAAAAATCTGAGAGATATTAATGTTTAAAAAAAATTTGCCATCTCTCTGCTGCCTCTGCTGGAGGGAGGGGGAGGGACTATAAAACCAGGAAGTGGTGTGCTCACAGTCTCTGCAAGATGGAGGAAGCCAGAGGGTCACGTCTCTCTGAGCTCTGAATAACACTGAACACACGTCAACTCAACTGTGAGTGCCCTTAATATGGTTTGAAAATGAAAATATTGTTGGTTTGAAGTAAAAAGGCACTGCCTGCAAATGGTTGTTTGGGGGGTTTGGGTTGAAGTGAAAAGGCACTGCTTGCAAATGGTTGTTTGGGGGGTTTGGGTTGAAGTGAAAAGGCACTACCTGCAAATGGTTGTTTGGGGTGTTTGGGTTGAAGTGAAAAGGCACTGCCTGCAAATGGTTGTTTGTCTAAACTTGACAACTTCCTGTTTACACTATATTGATTTTGGATAAAATGCTACCACTTATGGCTGTGATATTTGGCCATCTTACTCAGTCCCCCTCCACTCATCAGGTGCATAGGATTCTTCCCATCAATGAAAAACAAAAGTGTTATAAGTGTTTAAAAAATGTTGAGAAGCCCTCTCCTGTCAATCACGCCATGAAGGCCACACCTTTTCCGGTGGGAGGGAGAGGGATTATAAAACCCGGAAGTGTGGGTGTGGCTCAGTCTCTGCATGATGGGGAAGGGAGAGGTCACAACTCTGTCTGAGCTGTCAATCAACTGAACACACTGAATGTCTACTGAACTGTAAGCGTGGTGTTTTGTGTGGTTTTATGGTGTTTTTTATGGTGGTTTCACCCTACTAGAAATAGTATGAAACTGCATTTGAATGTGGTGGCCTTGCACCCTGCATGAAATGGTATGAAACTGGATTTGAACGTGGTGTCGTTGCACCCTGCATGAAATGATATGAAACTGCATTTGAATTTGGTGGCCTTGCGCCCTCCTTGAAATGGTATGAAACTGCACTTGAATTTGGTGGCCTTGCACCCTGTTTGAAGTGGTTGGAAACTGCACTTGAATTCGGTGGCCTTGCACCCTGCTCGAAGAGGTAAGAAACTGCACTTGAATTTGGTGGCCTTGCGCCCTGCTTGAAATGGTAGGAAAATGGATTTGAATTTGGTGGCCTTGCACTCTTCTTGAAAAGGAATTTCAAGGAATAGCCGTGAGTCAACTGCCAGCCCACCAGCCGTGAGTGAGCAGCCAGCACATCAGGCTTGAGGGACTGAGCTGCCACCCCAAGAATCCATTTGGCCCACAATGTCCATACTAGCCCTCTGGAGACCAGTAGTCCCTGCAGCCAACAACACCATACCAGCACTCCAGAAAGCCCCCCCCCCACTGCCCACCAATATTGGAATTGGTGGAGAGGTGGAATATTGCGTCGAGGGACCAGCCCTCCCGTGTGAACATAGGACCCAGTGGGTCCCACTTAGTCTAGTATATATATATAGTATGTGTGTGTATATGTGAGTATGTGTGTGTATATATATACACACTGGACTTTTTTTCTCTCTCGATTATTATATTGTTCACAGTCTACTATGTTTACATATTCTGTCGTGCTGCAGCAAGTAAGAATTTAATTGTTCTATCTGGGATATATGACAATAAAACACTCTTGACTTGATTTTATATACATCTCTCAGGTTGCACCTCATCCACCAACGCCACAGAGAAAACAATCCAAGTTTGTCCAACCGCTCATTATGGCTAATGCTCTCAAATTCAGGCAACATTCTGGTGAACGTGTTAAAGAAGGAACTGCAGATGCTGGAAAATCGAAGGTACACAAAAATGCTGGAGAAACTCAGCGGGTGCAGCAGCATCTATGGAGCGAAGGAAACAGGCAACGTTTCGGGCCGAAACCCTTCTTCAGACTGATAGGGGGTGGGGAGAAGAAAGGAAAAAAGGCGGAGGAGGAGCCCGAGGGCTGGGGGAGGGGAGGAGACAACCAGAGGGCTGATGAAGGGGAGGGGACAGCAAGGGCTAGCAGAATTGGGAGAAGTCAATGTTCAAGCCCCCAGGATGTAGACTGCCCAAGCGGAATATGAGGTGCATTTCCTCCAATTTCCGGTGTTGCTCGCTGTGGCCATGGAGGAGACCCAGGACAGAGAGGTCAGATACAGAATGGGAGGTGGAGTTGAAGTGCTGAGCCACCGGGAGGTCAGGTTGGTTATTGCGGACCGACCGGAGGTGTTCGGCGAAACGATCGCCGAGCCTCCGCTTGGTCTCACCAATGTAGATCAGCTGGCATCTAGAGCAGCGGATGCAATAGATGAGGTTGGAGGAGATGCAGGTGAACCTCTGTCGCACCTGGAACGACTGCTTAGGTCCTTGAATGGAGTCGAGGGGGGAGGTGAAGGGACAAGTGTTGCATCTCTTGCGGTTGCAAGGGAAAGTACCCGGGGAGGGGGTGGTACGGGAGGGAAGGGAAGAATTGACATGGGAGTTACGGAGGGAGCGATCTTTGTGGAAGGCAGACATGGGGGGAGATGGGAAGATGTGGCGAGTGGTGGGGTCACGTTGGAGGTGGCGAAACTGATGGAGGATCACTTGTTGTATGTGACGGCTGGTGGGGTGAAAGGTGAGGACTAGGGGGACTCTGCCCTTGTTGTGAGTGGGGGGATGGGGAGAGAGAGCACTGTTGCGGGCTATGGCAGAGACCCTGGTGCGAGCCTCATCTATGGTGGAGGAGGGGAACCCCCGTTCCCTGAAAAATGAGGACATTTCGGATGCCCTGGTGTGGAACGCCTCATCCTGGGAGCAGATGCGGCATAGACGGAGGAATTGGGAGTCCTTACAGGAAGCAGGGTGGGAAGAAGTGTAGTCCAGATAGCCATTGGAGTCGGTAGGTTTGTAGTGGATGTCAGTAAGAAGTATATCACCTGCGATGGAGATAGTGAGGTCAACGAATGGTAGGGAAGTGTCGGAAACGGTCCAGGTGTATTTGAGTGCCGGATGGAAGTTGGTGGTGAAGGGGATGAAGTCAGTCAGTTGTGTGTGGGTGCAGGATGTGGCACCAAAACAGTCATCGATGTAGCGGAGGTAGAGGTCGGGGATGGGGCCCTGGTACGCATTGAACAAGGATTGTTCTACGTACCCGACAAAGAGGCAGGCGTAGCTGCGGCCATGCGTGTGCCCATAGCTACGACTTGTATTTGGAGGAAATGGGAGGAGTTAAATGATAAGTTATTGAGGGTAAGGACCAGCTCCGCTAGGCGGAGGAGGGTGTCAGTGGCCGGGTATAGGTTGCTTTTACGGTGGAGGAAAAAACGGAGGGCTTCGAGACCATCCTGTTGGGGATGGAGGTGTACAATGACTGGTCGTCCATGGTGAAGATGAGGGGGTGAGGGTCTAGAGAGTGGAATGCGCGGAGACGACGGAGAGTGTCTGAGGTGTCTTGAACATAGGTAGGGAGGGATTTAACCAAGGGGGATAGGATGGAGTCGAGGTAGGTGGAGATGAGTTCGGTGGAGCAAGAACAGGCAGAGACAATGGGTCTACCAGGACAGTCAGGTTTGTGGATTTTGGGGAGAAGGTAAAAGCGGGCTTTGCGGGGCTGGGGAACGATGAGGTTGGAGGCTCGGTCGGGCAGGGCGTGGGAGTTGATGAAGTCGGTGATGGTGCTGGAGATGGTGGCCTGGTGCTCGTCAGTGGGGTCATGGTCCAGGAGTAAGTAGGAGGAGGTGTCCGAGAGTTGGCGCGTGGCCTCAGCTTTGTAGAGATCGACACGCCAGACTACCACGGCACCTCCCTTGTCGGCGGGTTTGATAACCCAATCTAGGTTGTTGCAGAGTGAGTCGATGGCAGTGCGTTCAGGGGGGGAGAGATTGGAGTGAGACAGGGGAGTGGAGAAGTTGAGGCGGTTGATGTCACGGCGGCAGTTTTTGATGAAGAGTTCTAAAGCCGGAAGGCTACGAGGGGGGTTCCACGAGGAGGGGGTGCGTTGGAGACGGGAAAATGGGTCATCAGTGGGGGGCGAGGACTCCTTCCCATGGAAGTGAGCTGTGAGGCGGAGGCGACGGTAGAAGCGTTCCAAGTCATGGAGGGCGCGGAACTCATTGAGGTGGGGACGGAGGGGGACAAAGATAAGACCTCTGCTGAGGACAGACCATTCGATGTCGGAGAGGGGGAGGTCGGGGGGGATGGTGAACACCCGGCAGGGATGGGGGGTGGGGCCGGAGGAAGGCAGGTGGGTGGAATGGGGATGAGGTGATGTGTGGTGGGGGGGTGGTGGGTGGTCAGGGGGTGGGGGGGTGAGAGGGCTGTAGTGTGGGTGGGGAAGAGAAGGGGTCCCATAGTTGTAGAAAGATGGGGAAGTATCAATGGAACTAACACTGAGGTAACCAGGGCTAGGCAGACTAGCGCTAGGACCCAGTGGAGTCAAACCCAGGAGAGTGGGAGTGAGCAGCGTGGAGGCTTCAGGCCCAGTACAGAGTCCAGTCTGCAGGTGAGGTGACGGCTGCGGGCTGCTGGAGGGAGGTGCAGTGGCGACGGCCGGCGGACCCGACGGTAGGAGTCCTCGGGCAGTGGAGTCGGGGTCGGCGGGGCTAGAGGGCGTTGCAGTGGCGAGGGTCGGCGGACCCGATAGTGGGAGTCCGCGGGGCTGTAGAGTCGGGGTCGGGGTCGGCGGGGCTGGAGGGAGGTGCAGTGGCGAGGGTCGGCGGACCCGATAGTGGGAGTCCGTGGGCAGTAGAGTCGGGGTCCGCGGGCGATGCGTGGGAGGTCCCGGTGGGCGGATGGTTGGTGGGGCGGCACGGTTCGACCAGCCTGGTGAGGCGACGGGGTGAGTAGGGTGCGTTGCGGCGGCCATGTTCGGGGAGCCCCGGTCCGGCGGCCGTGTAGAGTAGGCCCGGTCCGGCGGCGATGCTGGATGGACCCGGTCCGGCGGCGATGTTGGGAGGACCGGGTGCAGCTGTGATGTTCGGCTGGCCCAGTGCGACGGCGATGTCGGATGGGCCCGGTGCGGCGATGAGGTTGGGCAGTCCTGGGGGGCGGCGATGTTCGGAGGAATCGGCGAGGGGGAGGAAGTCCGAGCTACCGTAGAAGCGGGAAGGCTGGGCGTCATCGGTAGGCAGGTGAAGGTCGGCGGCAGCATCGACGTGGAGGTCGGTGAAGGCGGCGTCCTGGTGAGTACTGGAGGCGCTCCTCGTGGCCAAGATGGCGTCGCGGGACTCGGGCAGGCGATGCAGGCCGGAGTTGGGGCCCGGAACCTGCGGGTGGTCGAGTCGCGGAGTGTCGGCGGTGGGAGCGGCCTGGAGGCGGGCCAATTTAAGGTCCTTGGTGGAGTTGAGGTGGGCCAGGAATCTTTTATTGAAGAGGTGGATCTTCCGGCGGATAAAGTACAGTTGTGGTCCGTTGCAGGTCTGGGTGAGTGAGGCCCGAAGTTCCGGGAGGGTCAATGCGAGGTCCTGCTGGTGTCGGCGCATCGCAGTCAGAGTGGATCTCAGTGCCTGGGTGGAGAATTGTTGGGTATGCTGGTAGATAGCCAGTCGGTACCGATAGTCTGGCTGGGGTCCGAACTGGGAGGTAGGGAACTGGAGCTGGAAGCCATGAGGTATGAGATGGAGGCGCAGGCATGCCCCGAGGAAGCAGATGTGGCTGTGGTATCGAGTTTGGGTAAGGATGTGGTCGTAGAGTTGGAGGGCAGGGGGATCACAGAGATGGGGCAGTTAGAGAGGTGGTTGTGGAACAGTCTCCGGAGAGAGGAGGAGAACTTCTTCAAAGTAGGCATACCTTGAGGAGATTTCGCAGTGGAGTAGACAAAGTGTTATAGAAGGAACTGCAGATGCTGGAAAATCGAAGGTACACAAAAAGTGGCTCAGCACTTCAACTCCCCCACCCATTCCGTATCTGACCTCTCTGTCCTGGGTCTCCTCCATGGCCACAGCGAGCAACACCGGAAATTGGAGGAAATGCACCTCATATTCCGCTTGGGCAGTCTACATCCTGGTGGCTTGAACATTGAATTCTCCCAATTCTGCTAGCCCTTGCTGTCCCCTCCCCTTCATCAGCCCTCTGGTTGTCTCCTCCCCTCCCCCAGCCCTCGGGCTCCTCCTCCGCCTTTTTTCCTCTCTTCTCCCCACCCCCTATCAGTCTGAAGAAGGGTTTCGGCCCGAAACGTTGCCTGTTTCCTTCGCTCCATAGATGCTGCTGCACCCGCTGAGTTTCTCCAGCATTTTTGTGTACCTTCTGGTGAACGTGGCTTGGTTCAGCAACTTGAGCGCCCAGGAGCGGAAAAGACTGCAAAAAGTTGTAAGCACTGCCCAGTCCATCATCGGCTCTGACCTCCCTACCATCGAGGGGTCTATCCCAATCGCTGCCTCAAAAAGGTTGCCAGCATCATCAAGGACCCACACCATCCTGGCCCCTCACTCATCTCCCCGCTGCCTTCAGGTAGAAGGTACAGGAACCTGAAATCTGCAACATCCAGGTTCAGGAATAGTTACTTCCCCACAGCCATCAGGCAATTAAATTCAACTCAAACAAACTCTGATCATTAATAGCCCATTGCACTTTATCTGTTTATTTATGCGTGTATATATATATATTCATTGGTATATGGTCACACTGATCAGTTCTGTTCTGTATTTATTTATGCCTACTATATTCTGTTGTGCTGAAGCAAAGCAAGAATTTCATTGTCCTATCTGGGACACATGACAATAAACTCTCTTGAATCTTGAATCTTGAACCTCTTTTTTACCCTCTCCAAAGCCTTCATGTTCTTCTTGTAATACAATGACCAGAACTGCACATTATGTTCCAAACATGGCCCAACCAAAGATTTAGAAAGCTGCATCCTTAATTCCAAACTTTTATACTCAATGTCCTAACCGATAAAAACAAGTATGCCATATGCCTTCTTTATCACCCCATCGATTTGTGCAATACCTCACACATGTTCAGATTAAACTATTTCTGCCATTTATCTACCTATATTTTCATCTGATCTACATGCTGTTGTATTCCTTTGGCAACCTTCTTCATTATCCACCACTCCACTAATTTTTGTATCATCTGCAAACTTACAAATCAACTCACGTACATTTTCTGCCAAGTCATTTATATACATTGCAAACAACACTCAGAACTGATCACTGCAGAACACTGCTGGTCACAGAACTCCAATCAAAAGAACACCCCTCCATCATTACTCCCTATCTCCTCTGGCTAAGCCAATCTTGAATCTAATTTACAAAGTCTCATGTATCCCACATGCCTTAATTGTTTGGATCAACCTACCTTGAGGTACTTTGTAAAAGCAATGTAAGTAACATCCATTGTCCTCCTCTCATCCATCATCTTTGTCACCACCTCAAAAAAACAATCAAATTTATACAACATTTCCTCCCATGCAGAAAGCCATGTTCCGTTCAGTTCAGTTTAGTTCAGTTTAGTTTATTGTCAAGTGTACCGAGGTACAATGTAAAGCCTTTTCACTGTAAAATCAATCCCTGTTGCCTATTCCTAATGAGCTTGCTTTATCAGTTGTGAGCAAATACTATCCTTAAGAATTGTCTTGTAAATTCTCTACCTTTGATGTAAGACTCACTGGCCAATAATTTCCTGGTTTGTCCATATTGCCCTTCTTATAAACAGGAACAATATTGACTACTCTCCAACCCTCTCGGTCCATGTCTGTGGCTAAATAGGATGCAAAGATATTTGTCTAGGCTCCAGCAATCTTGCCTCTCTTAGTAATCTTCGATAGATCCCATTAAGCCCTCTTTAAAAGGCTCAACACTTCCTTAAATTTGATATCATCATGTCCTATATCCCTCCTTGACCACTATATTTCATTCCTTCCCTTAGGTGAATACTGATGTACTCTTTTAATATCTCAAACATTTTCTCTAATTCCAAACCTAAATTCCCTCCTTTATTGTTGAGTGATCTTTATATATCTCTCTGATTATCCTCTTGATTTTAATGTAAGTATAAAATATGGTGGGATTCTCTAACATCCAACTCACCAAGGACTGGTTTAACAGCCTGATTTAGCCATGATGCATCCCTGGTTTAAGTTTTTTCCTGCTTTTATGTTCCTCAAGGGCCTCGTCTGATTTCAGCTTCCTAATCTTTACATATGCTTCATTTTTATGTTCAACTAAATTTACAACATCTCTCATTATCCAAGGTTTCAGATCCTTGCCTTCCTTGTCTTTCTTCCTTAATCCTGAATAGCTGGCCTTAAAAGGACTCCCACATGTCACTTCCCTTCGCCTCTCTCTTTTACACCCTCTCTATTCTGTACAAAACATCAAAATCCCAAAACATTGAGCTGCTAGTCCTGCCCTTATTTTAAACCACGTTTTGGCAATGGCCTGTCCTTCCTATAGCTTTACCTGATTTAATCGCTACCTTTCCCCCTCTGGCTAACTGCCTGCTCTGGTTTCCACACCTCTCCCATGCTAGTCTAACCCCTCCCGAGTAGCTCAATTTCCTTCAAAGTCTGCAGATGTTCTATCAATCGGTGGTGGTCAGTGCTGTCGCGTGCTGGGACAACAGGGCGAAGGCCACTGACGGCAACAGGATTAACAAATTCATCAGGAAGGTGGGCTTTTTCCTTGGGGCGGAGTTGGATTCATGGGAGGTGGTCTTGGAGGGGAGGATGCTCCTCAAACTGCGGAGCATCCTGGACAATACATGTCACACTGGTCAACCTGAGGAGTACCTTCAGCAACAGACTGGTTCCACCAAGATGCAGGACAAAACGCCACAAGAGATCCATTTTCCCTGTGGCTATCAAACTGTACAACTCCTCCCCCTTCTATCATGAGGCAGACTGACATCCCTACCCCCCCCCCCTCCCTTCCTCAATCTTTGCACACCCCCAATCCTTCCCACTCGTCACTTTAATTTCATGTTTCATGTATGTTGTGTTTTATGACTGTTGGCAGACCAATTTCCCTCATGGGATAAATAAAGTTCTATCGTATCATATCATATCGTGAACCTCTCTGTGAAGATATTAGATTCCCTCCATATTATGTATAATCTGTCCTCCTTTGACAAGTCTCAGCTTCCCTGAAAGAGACTCCAATATTGAAGCCCTCCCTTCCGCACCTGCTCCTTAGCCACACATTCAGCTGCACCATACTCCTATTTCTTGCTTCAGGAGAATGTGACACTTGGAGTAATCTTGAGTTTACAGCACTTGTGGTCCTAGATTTTCACTTGCTGCCTAATTCCCCAAATTCTCGTTGCAGGACCTCCTCGCTCCACCTGCCTTTGTCATTAGTGCACTTTGACATTTGAACCATAAACTCAGACTGCTCACCCTCTTCTTTCAGAAAATCCTGTGCCCCTCAGAGATTTGCTTGACTCTGGCATCTGGGAGACTCCTAGATTCTCACCCACGGCCACAGATACACCAATCTGTGCTCCTGACTAAAGAGTCCTCATCGACTCATCTCCGAACTATCCTGCTGAACACCAATTACATTTCTGTTGTCACACATGAAGGTAAGAAGTTCCTGTTTTACAGTTTAATATTTGTAGAAGTCACTTACAACCAGTGATCTGCTTGGAGAATTATTTTTTTTTTACCAGTTAGCATTCATGCCGGAACTTTACAAATTTGTATTTGTTGTACCAATGGCTCACCTCTGAAAAATGTGAGTTCCTTCCTATCATTGAGACATCAATTAGTGAATTCAAGACTTGGTTTATTAATAATTATGTTACTGGCTAGTAACCCAGAAGCAATAAATTCAAATCTCATCATGGCATTTGGTGAATTGAAAGCCAGTTTTCTTCTACTACCCAGAACTGTAAAAATCAATCAATAGCAGAAAATCCCATGATACCAATAATGATAATCTGTTGTGAAAATACCTCATTACTGTGCTTTTGGAATGGGATCAATCATTTCAAGATTCAGACATGCCCAATCCCACACAAAAGATTTTTCTGAAGAGGTTTAGCTAATTTCAAATGATTCAATGCTTCAATGGTTCATTGCTGCATTTGTCACATGTGCAACTGCACAGTGAAATTCTTTTCACATATATTACACCTGCAGGTGCTGCCATTTTGTGGCCCCATTATTCAAAGTCCAAAGTCCAGTTGGCGCGTGCGCTCGATGTACTGCAGCAATTCTGGTGTATAGAATGTCCCGCTTCCCTCCTCGCCTGGCCATCTTTATGCCCCGGGGGTTTCTCCTGCTGCCGACCTTGAAGGCGCTGGAGGCATTACCCCGGTTCACCCTCCTACCGGCCCTTGCTCCTCGCATCCAACATTTCCGGTGTAAATAGCTTGATCCAAACTTCCCCCCAGTCTAGTTTCAGTCAATAAGATACTGAGTCAAGCAGTTGCGCATCTAAACTTTATTTTGGAAAAATACAATAACAGTTCCCCACTAATATACCTAACCACCGTGGGTTCGATCCTTGTATCTGCTTGGCCAAGCCCTCCTAGCCTCGTGCAAGCAGAGACGCTCCAAAAGGTCACGCAGTCCTAAGCTTTCTCCCAGAAGATCGACACAGGACCTTGTGGGAGCTTCCTTTTATAGGTCCCCGAACCTTGAGGCCGAACCACATAGGGGTGGTCTCTATACAGTCCAATAACAGATATCGATTAACACAGTTTATGATAGACATTTCCCTAACCCAATAATATAGTAACCAATACATTGTATTCAAATGGAGCTTCTGGAAGGAAGCAAACATAGTAACATTTGCCCAGATATTCAAGAAACCCAGACAAGGCTCAATGCTTAATCCAATCAACATCTAGCAAAGTGAAGCTTTGCAACAATATTTACAATGTGTATGTCTGGTTTGCATTCACCCAATCCGTTTCATGCAATTTACACCTAATTGTAAGAATCTGCAGCTGTCCCATTCTTTCCCTGCAACTCTTATCTAGGCTCTAGACAAGTTGGCACCATTTTGCAGCTTGTCCCATTTGCAGAAGGCACATTTAAATTGACCAAATTGCCTAGCAGCCCAGAAGCATTTACTCAATTTTAGTGTCCTGGCATCTCCAATTTGGCCTGAATTAACACCAGCTGCATCCCTGTCTCACTGGCCGATGAACCTTCGGGCGAGTTACCGGTTCTGCTGGCCGTTGAGCGTTCAGGCAGGCAGAAAAGTGTGTAAAATCATGTGCTTCAGTAGTTCTACAAAACAGCTCCATCACCAATTGAAATTAAAACATGGAAAATCTTCATAAATATCATAAACTGGGTATTCAAATGACGTCACGCACTCCATTCGGCTGTGCGGACGCATGATGACGCGTGCGTCAGTCACTACCGGCCTGTCGCGTAAATGACGGGCAAGTGGGACAGGCCCTTAAGTGTGCATACTCTATCAATAGTGTACTCTGGCAGAGCTGCTAATGAATCATCATCATCTTCACATGTTATTGAAGAGGGGACAATAGATACGTTTACAAGAATGATCCCAGGGATGAGTAGGTTAACCTATGATGAGCATTTGTCGGCACTGGGCCTGTACTTGCTGGAGTATAGAAGAATGAGGGGGGACTTCAATTAAACATACAGAATAGTGAAAGGCTTGGATAGAGTGGATGTGGAGAGAATGTTTCCACTAGTGGGAGAGTCTATGACTGGAGGTCTTAGCCTCAGAATTAAAGGACGTTCCTTTAAAGGCCTGTCTCACGAGTCTGCGGTCATTGGCGGTGATACAGGAAGTATTCACCGCTCGTGGACCACCAGAGACCGTGGGTTCGTTCAAACGACCACTGCCGGGGCCGTGCGGCGTTGGTCCCAACACCGCACGGTGCTAAAAAAAAGTCAGCACTGTCCAAAAGTAATTTCTTACCGCACAGCCGCCGCCAGTGAGGCACGAGTGCGTCACAGTCACCGCCCGTGAGGCACGTGCGTCGTGAGTCAAACTCTCACCGCCAGTGAGGCACGTGTGCGGCACGGCCGCCGCCACAGCCGCCGTCAATGAGGCAGGTGTGCGGCATGGCCGCCGCCACAGCCCCGCGATCCGAAAGACGTCATCGCGTAGCGCGTCGCGTTGCGCGATGATGAAATCACCCGACGCCGCAAGCTCATGGAACCGGCCGTACGGAAATCACTCGGCCCCCGCGCAGCATCCGTGCGGCACTCTCGCGGTTGATGTGCGGTCCCCTCTTCCGGCGACGCCGCGCTTCACCGCCAATGACCGCAACATTGTGAGACAGAGCCTTTAGGAAGGAGATGAGGAGAAATTTCTTTAGTCAGAGGGTGGTGAATCTGTGGAATTCCTTGCCACAGAAGGCTGCGGATGCCAAGTCAGTGGATCTTTTTAAGGCAGAGATAGATAGATTCTTAATTAGTACAGGTGTCAGAGGTTATGGGGAGATGGCAGAAGAACGGGATTAGGAGGGAGAGACAGATCAGCCATTATTGAATGGCTGAGTAGACTTGATGTGCCAAATGGCCTAATTCTACTCCTATTTCTTATGACATGTCACTGAATAATGAAAGTCTTACTTGCAACAGCAGCAGCAAAACATATATGTAAACATATTACCGTAAAACCCATAATTGACAAAAAAAAAAGTTCAGTATATATTTTTTAAAAAGCAAACAGTCTAATTAATAGACAATAGTAGTGCAAAGTCAAAAAATATATCCCAAAGTCTATATAGTTTGGAGCCTATTTGGAAACTGTAGCCTTTAATAGCCTGATGGTTGTTGGGAAGAAACTGCTCCTGAACCTGGATGTTACACTTTTCAGGCTCCTATACCTTCTTCCCTATGCCAGGAGTGGCCAGGGTGGTGGGGTTCTCTGATGATACTGGATGCCTTTTTGAGGCCTCAACTCCTGTAGATCCCTTCGATGATGGGGAGGTCAGTACCTGTGATGAATGGGCAGTGTTCATCACATTTTGTAATCCATGTAGCTCAAATGATCACTTCAAGAGGCATTCGTGTAGACTCTGAAAGAGCATACAATGATGAACCCATTCTTCACGTTGATATAATGTCAATCGCTGTTCAAGTCAAGAAGTCTTGACTTGGCTCGGTTTCAGCAAAGACTAGAATGTCAGACACACACACAACGGAGATGTCCAACTGATTTAGGATGGCAGGCAGCAGACAGAATTCTGCAGTGACTGAATAATAGCAAGACTTGTGTTCACGCATTTTGTTTAATGAGTTATGGTGTCATTGAATATAATTATGGGCGAGTCATGTTGTTTCTGGACATAGTGATATCATTGCATGCATACATTATGTAGGCACAATATGTTCTGAATGCTTTGCTGTGAGAATTAGCATAAATACTGTTGGTAAAATATTCTATGTTCTGCGGATATTGCAGTAAGACAAATTCACCAGAATCCCAGCTGCATATAATGTTCACCTTGGGATGCAGTACAGTTTCAAATAAGAATATTGAGCACTGTGTTTCTATGTTTGTATGTTTTTATGTTTCTACACAAAATATGGTACACACAATATTGATGGCGCAATAGCTTTTGTCTGTCTTTATTTGTCTTAAAACCATTATCAAAGACATCGTGTTAATTTACACATTAGCCTTAAAAGAGATGAAAGTCCACACCTTTCCACAGTTCCCAGGGTGGCGCGGTGGTAGAGTTGCTGCCTTACAGCGCTTGCAGCACCGGACAGCCAGGTTCGATCCTGACTACGGATGCTGTCTGTAGGGAGTGTGTAGGTTCTCCCCATGACCGCGTGGGTTTTCTCCGAGATCTTTGGTTACCTCCCACACTTCGCTTGGTATAAATGTAAATTGTCCTTAATGTGTATAGGATAGTGTTAATATGCGGGGAGAGTTGGTCGGTACGGATTCGGTGGGCGAAAGAGCCTGTTTCCGTGCTGCATCTCTAAACTAAACTAAACTGAACTAAACATTGATACAAAGATAGACACAAAAAGCTGGAGTAACTCCCTGCTTGAATGGGTGATGTTTCGGGTCGAGACCCTTCTTCAGATTGGTTAGGGATAAGGGAAACCAGAGATATAGACGGTGATGTGGAGAGATAAAGAACAATGAGTGAAAGATATGCAATAAAGTAATGATAATAAAGGAAACAAGCCATTGCTAGCTACAATGTACCTCCGTTACATCGCCAACTGCATTGGTGCTACCTCCTGCACCCACACACAACTCACTGACCATCCATTTCACCACTAACTTCCATCCGGCACTCAAATACACATGGACCATTTCCGACATTTCCCTACCATTTCTAGACCTCACTATCTCCATCGCAGGTGATAGACTACTGACCAACATCCACTATAAAGCCACTGACTCCCATGGCTATCTTCTTCCCACCCTGCTTTCTGTAAGGACTCCATCCCCTGCTCATAATTCCTCCGTCTATGCCGCATCTGCACTCAGGATGAGGTGTTCCACACCAGGGCATCGGCGATGTCCTCATTCTTCATGGGAACGGGGGTTCCCCTCTTCTACTATAGATGAGGCTTTCACCAGGGTCTCTTCTATACCCCATAACTCTGCACTCACTCCCCATCCCCCCACTCGTAACAAGGGCAGAGTCCCCCTTGTCCTCACCTTCCACCCTACCAGCCGTCACATACAACAAATAATCCTCCGACATTTTCGCCGCCTCCAACAGGATCCCACCACTGGCCACATCTTCCCATCTCCTCCCCTGTCTGCTTTCTGCAGAGACCATTCCCTCCATAACTCCCTGGTCAATTCGTCCCTAGCCACCCAAACCATCCCCTCTCCTGGCACTTTCCCTTCAAACCGCAGGAACTGCTACACTTGTCGCTTTACCTCCCCCCTTGACTCCATTCAAGGACCCAAGCAGTCTTTCCAGGTGCGGCAGAGGTTCACCTACACCTCCTCCAACCTCATCTATTGCATCCACTGCTCTAGGTGTCAGCTGCTCTACATCGGTGAGACCAAGTGTAGGCTTGGTGATCGCTTCGCCCAACACCCTCACTTGGTTCGTAATAACCAACCTGATCTCCCGGTGGCTCAGCACTTCAACTCCCCCTCCCATTTTGAATCCGACCTTTCTGTCCTGGGCCTCCTCCATGGCCAGAGTGAGGACCACCGTAAATTGGACGAACAGCACCTCATATTTTGCTTGGGCAGTTTACACCCCAGCGATATGAACATTGACTTCTCTGATTTCAGGTAATCCCTACTTTCTCCTCCCAGTCCCAGCTCTCCCTCAGCCCACTGTCTCCACCTCTTCCTTTCTTCTCTCCCCCCCCCCCCCCCCACACCCTCACATCAGTCTGAAGAAGGGTCTCGAACCGAAACGTTGCCTATTTCCTTCGCTCCATAGATGCTGCCTCTCACCCGCGGAGTTTCTCCAGCATTTTTGTCTACAAACCATTGTTAGCTGTTTGTTGGGTGAAAATGAGAAGCTAGTGAAACTTGGGTGGGGGAGGGATAGAGAGAGAGGGAATGCCGGGGCTACCTGAAGTGAGAGAAATCAACATTCATACCACTGGGCTGTAAGCTGCCCAAGCTAAATATGAGATGCTGTTCCACCAATATGTATTTAGCCTCACTCTGACAATAGAGGGACCGAGGACAGAAAGGTCTGTGTAGGAATGGGAAGGAGAATTAAAGTGTTCAGCAACCGGGAGCTCAGTTTGGTTCAGTCGGGCTGAGCGAAGGTGTTTCCGCGAAACGATCGCCCAGTCTATGTTTGGTCTCGTCGATATATAAGAGTCCACACCTTGAACAACGGATACAGTAGATGAGGTTGGAGGAGGTGCAAGTGAATCTCTGCCTAATCTGAAAAGACTGTCGGGGTCACCGGACAGAGTCAAGGGAGGAGGTAATAGGGACAGGTGTTGCATCTTCTGGGTTGCAGGGGAAGGTACCTGGGGAGGGGGTGGTTTGGGTGGGAAGGGATGAGTTAACTAGGGAGTTGCAGAGGGAACGGTCTCTGCGGAAGGCGGGAAAGGGGTGGAGATGGGAAAATGTGGTTAGTGGTGGGATCCCGTTGGAGGTGGCGGAAATTTCTGAGAAATATGTGTTGCATGCGACGGCTGATGGGGTGGAAGGTAAGGACTACATAGATACATAGATACATAGAAAATAGGTGCAAGAGTAGGCCATTCGGCCCTTCGAGCCTGCACCGCCATTCAATATGATCATGGCTGATCATCCAACTCAGTATCCCGTACCTGCCTTCTCTCCATACCCCCTGATCCCTTTAGCCACAAGGGCCACATCTAACTCCCTCTTAAATATAGCCAATGAACTGGCCTCAACTACCCTCTGTGGCAGATAGTTCCAGTGATTCACCACTCTCTGTGTGAAAATGTTTTTCCTCATCTCGGTCTTGAAGGATTTCCCCCTTATCCTTAAGCTGTGACCCCTTGTCCTGGACTTCCCCAACATCGGGAACAATCTTCCTGCATCTAGCCTAGCTTTGTGGGACTGTCTCTGTTGTGACGACTGTTTGTTTGTCCCACAAACAGAGACGACTGTCTCTGTTTGTGGGACTGTCTCTGTTGCATCTAGCCTAGCTACTAGCGGGACTGTCTCTGTTGTGACGAGGGGGAGGGGGAGCAAGGGCAGAGCTGTGGGGTACCGAGGAGACATGAGTGAGGGCCTCATCTATGATAGGAGAGGGGAACCCCCATTCCCTAAAGAATTAGGACATCTCCGATGTTATAGCATGGACCACCTCATCTTGGGTGCAGATGCAGTGTAGATGCAGGAATTGGGAGTAGGGGATAAAGTATTTGCAGGAAGCAAGGTGGGAGGAAATGTAGTCGAGTTTGTTGTGGAGTTAGTGGGTTTGTAGTAGATGTCAGTCAATAATCCTGTGATGCAGACTGATCAAGAAAGGGGAGGGAGGTGTCGGAGATGGTCCAAGTAAATTTGAGTACAGGATGAAAATTGGTGGTGAAGTGATGAAGTCCATGAGTTCTGCCATGGGTGCAGGAGGTAGCAACCAAAGCAGTCATCAATGTAATGGAGATAAAGTTTGGGGATAGGGCCAGTGTAGGCCGGAACAGGGATTGTTCAACATACCCTACAAAGAAGCAGAAACCTTGAAGCATACGAGTGAATCAGATACTGTAGTATTTACAATTTACTGTAGTTCAGTTTTCTTTATCATTTTTTCTGATATCAGTGCAAAATCAGCACATTGTATAAATTACCACAACTTGCATTGGCAGGTTTTGAACTCTTCTTCCAAATGACTGCTTGAGATTGAAAGGCTCAGACTAGATCCTGAACACAATTTATGTGCACACAAGCAATCATATAAAACAGCAGGCAGTATAGTTTAACAAACCTGAGGCTCCAGCCTCTACCATCCTTCACGTAGTGAGTTCCAGACCCTTGCTACTCTCAGGATAAAAATAAATAAATGATGCACACTCTTGCCCAGAGTAGGTGAATCGCAGACCCGTGGACATGGGTTTAATGTGCAGGGCATAATATTTAATAGGAATCTGAGGGGTAACTTTTTCACACAAAGAGTGGTGGGTGTATGGAACAAGCTGCCAGAGGAGGTAGTTGAGGCAGGGACTATCCCGACATTTAAGAAACAGTTCAACTGGTACATGAATAGGACAGGTTTGGAGGGATATGGACCAAACGCGGGCAGGTGGGGATAGAGTAGCTGGGCCATGTTGGCCGGTGTGGGCAAGTTGGGCCAAAGGGCCTGTTTCCACGCTGTCACTCTATCACACTATGACTCTGTGACTCTCAGCCGTTTGCCAGGTCAAGAGGTACAAATCACAGGTAAAACATAACACAGAAAGAGATTATTCTTGCCATCATACCCATGCTAGTTGAAAAGGAGCTACCAATTGATTTCAACTTCCAGCACTTGATGCATAACCCTGTGTGTGTCGATTCTTCCAAAACACATGCAGGCATTTCCTAATTGACGTGAGGCTTCCTGCCTCTATCATCCTTTCAGGCACTGAGTTCCAGACCATTGCCTCATCTGTTCTTTAATTATTTTACCGATTACTGTGCCCTGTTGCACCTTCTTTTAAGGTAAAGGAATATGTGTGCAGACAGATGAAACCTGCAGTCTGACCCAGCCTTAGAACTCCATATCCTAAAATCCAGCACAGCAGAATTTTAAAAAACTATATATTTGCAGGGAGAGTCCTTTTGGTCCCATTTGCACAATGGTGCACAGTGATCTGCAAAATGTTCCCTCTATCTGAAGGAACCATTCTCTTCCTCCACCTCTCCCATATGTGCAAATTACCACATCATGTCCAACCTCTCTTTCCGTTTGAGTCTTGTCTATCAATGGCTCAAAAATTGCAGTATTAGAAGGAGATGTGACCCATTGAAGTACCTGAGTGGTTTGCCCCTCTGCCATTCAGTAAGATCATGGTTGATCGTTTACTTCAGAGCACGTTTCTCATACTATCACCACATCAATTGATTCCCTTCAAATCTTTCAATCTTTGCTTTGATTTCCTATCTCTGGTTCATGACCTGAGGATATATCATGGACATCACACGCTGCAGCACTCGTGAGTAAGGCAAGGCAGCGCCTTTACCACCTCAGGCAATTGAGGAAATTCAGAGTGTCTCCGAAGATCCTCCAGTGCTTTTACTCAGCGGCTGTGGAAAGCTTCTTGTCCGGAAATATTACAATTTGGTTTGGGAATTGCTCTGCCCAGGACAAGAAGGCTCTGCAGAGAGTAGTGCGTTCGGCCAAACGCACAATGGAAACTACACTCGCCCCCCTGCAGGAACTATACATCAGGAGGTGCAACTCCAGTGCCAATAAGATCATGGGAGACCCCTTCCACCCCTGCAATGGACTGTTCCAGCTGCTACGGTCAGGCAAACGCCTCCGTTGCCATGCTGGGAGAACAGAGACTAACTTTATTGTACCACTCTACTGTTTTTTTTTAATTGCTGTTTTTTCCCCCTGTTTTTTCCCCTTTTTCCTTCCGCCCACTATATTTAATATGTAAAAGAATATGTGATTTTACTTCGGAGTCATGTGAGTGACTATGTGAAGAAGAGCCCGTCCAGCCGCACACGCGTCATATCGTCAGACGCATAGTGTAGCGACCGGTGTTGGACGAGCAAAGCTCCTCCAAGCGGTAAGTGTAACAGCCTGAAGGTACGTGGTTTCACTTTTGTTTTCAGGTCGCTTTCCTCCGAGTAGACTTGTAGTTGGGGCACAACACAACTTAGTATGGAGAAAGGGCGTAAAGGGAGGAGGCGTACCGCAGGTAAACCTCAAGAAGACCGCGGGTCTGAGGGTAGTGGGCGCCCGTTTGAGGAGTCATTGGCAGCGAGGCCATTAACTCCAGATGCGGTAGAAAGTACCGTTACAGCGCCATTAGGGCGCAAGGCCGGGCAAAAGTCCGTGTGACCAGTAGACTCTGAGGAGTCAGACCCGGAGGTTAACCCTCCTCAATCAGACGTTATGGCTGCTCGGGTCGCTAGTCTAGAATTCCTCATGGGGAAGATGATATATCAAGACCCACTTCAGGAGGAATACAGCCCGCATTGGCCTACGGGAGAGCCAGCGCAGGGAGTGCCTTGGATGGGCCAGGCACAGTGTTGGCCTACAGGAGAGCCAGCGCCAGAAATGCCTGAAAAAAAGGCAGTATATGCGTTGGCCTACAGGAGTGCCAGTGCCAGAAATGCCTGAATAAATGCAGTATATGCGTTGGCCTAAAGGAGTGCCAGCGCCAACAATGTCTGAAGGAAGACAGTATAAGCATTGGCCTACAGGAGAGCCAGTGCCAGCAGCACCTGAAATAGGGCTGCCTATGCGTGGGCCTACAGGAGAGCCCGTGCGGGGAGAACCTGGTAAAGGGTTTACTATGCGTAGGCCTATGGGAGAGCCAGCACTAGAAACACCTGAAACAGGGATGCCAGATCTCCCCCATCATGAGGAGGAACAGCAAGATTCAGATGACGAATCATATGAGGACCAGAGCCCAATAACAGAGCCTAAAATACCAGGTCTGGCACAAATATTTGCTGTTCCCAGACTAACAGGAGATCAATTGGGAGATGAATTAGCAATGACTATAAATTACTTGCTCTCCCATCAGCTACAGGAATTGACCATGGATGAGACTGTCAAACAATATGAAACCCCGCAGAATTGTGCACTTCTAGCAGTCCCAGCGGTGAATAACGTAATATGGGGCTATTTGGGCATTGGAGTACGCGCACAAGAAATGAAATTACAACGGGTGTTGAAATTGCTGGGGTCAGGCATTACGGCTTTCGCCAGAGGCTTGGATGAGGAGCATGTGTCTGCATCACAACAGGATGCCTTAGCACTCATGTGTAGTGCACACTTTGAAATAAACTGTATTCGTAAAAGTGCTATAAGACCTAACATTCACCCTAAGTTTGCGGGGCTCTGTAAACCATCTAATATTCAATTGGCTTTTTGGAGAGAATCTAGCCAAAAGGTTAAAAGACCTGAATGAAGAAGCAAAAACCGTGGGAATGATGAACTTGGCAGATCAACTCGAAGACAGTTTCCCTACCGACGTATGTCTGGGCCAGAGAAGGAACAAGTCGGTCTTTCCCATATATGCGTTATTGGCGCACTGCTCCTGGGACGCGTGGAGGTTACAGTATTCCCACTAAGAGCAGGGGACAACATTTGCCATCGACAAACCCCGAGGTAGGTGAGTCTGTAAGAGACATATTAAATGTTTCACACTCACAAGTTGGAGAAAAGTTACAATTCTTCCTAAAAGAATGGCAACAAATAACAACTGATGCGTTTATACTGTGCAGTATTGTGGGATTTAGAATTGTATTATATCCACATTTGGATCCTCCTACTCAGCATATTTCATGCCGGACACGTATTTTCTCAAAAGAAGATTCAGGCAGAACTTGAAATATTGTGTAAAAAAAGGTGTAATAGAGAAGTCAGTTGACCAACACCATCAATTTGTGTCAAGTATTTTTCCTAGATCAAAAAAGGATGGTGGGTGTAGAATTATTCTAGATCTGACAAGTCTTAACCCTTTTGTACAGTATAAACATTTTAAAATGGAGACATTTGTCAATGCTATACAGCTAATTTCAAGAAAATGCTATATGGCTTGCATAGATCTTCGAGAAGCATATTACTCAGTGGCTGTGCATGGTAATGATCGGAGATATTTAAAATTTAGATGGATGAGTCAATTATGGCAATTTAAAGCATTGCCTAATGGTTTACTTCAGCTCCAAGACTATTTACAAAATTGTTAAAACCAATCTTAGCACTACTAAGAGCTCAGGGACATTTTCTAATGGCCTATTTGGATGATATTCTGATTGTGGGGACACTTTGGCTACAACAGAAGCATCAGTGTCAAGAATTAAGCTCACTTTCAAGAGGCTGGGATTCATTATCCACCCAGCTAAATCCAAACTATTACCAAGCACAGAAATGTATTACTTGGGTTTTACCATTAATTCAGAACACAGACCCAAGGATAAAAGGCTGCAGTTAATTGAAGGTTGTATTAGGCTCATTACACAGCACCAACCCTCAATTAAGCAGGCTGGGCAAATTAATTGCTTCTTTTCCAGCTGTACAGTTTGGACCACTGCATTATCACCATTTGCAGCGAGCAAAGGTACATGCATTGATACATGCAGGGCATTTTGACAGGCCCATGCAATTGCCAATTGCAGCTATTACTGAAATAGTAAGCAGTGTCTCTAATGCTTCCAGAGAAATTCTGGTTGAAACACCTTCCATTATTCTACAGACTGATGTAAGTGCTCTAGGTTGGGGCGCTACTAATACTGTTTCCAGCTGTGGAGGTAGATGGAATGTGGAGGAAGTACCTTAGCTCCAAGAACAAGGTATCAATTACCTAGAGCTTTTAGGAACATTTTATGAGCTTAAAGCTTATTGTTCTAATATGAAAAATTTGCATGTTCAGGTACAGATTGACAATACTTCAGCTGTAGCGTATGATAATCACATGGGTGGTGTCAAGTCAGAATCTTGTGATAGATTGGCAAACGTGATATGGACCTGGTGTATTACCAGAAACATTGGCTTTCGGCAATCTACCCACCAGGTAGATTCAACATAGTTGCAGACACAAGGTCACGTAAATTCAATGACAATACAGAATGGATGTTGGATTGTGAAAAATTTAATAAAATTGTTGCACGGTTCGGGATGCCAGAGATTGACTTGTTTGCATCCAGACTTAACCACCAATTGCCTAAATATGTGTCATGGGAACCTGACCTGGTGCAGTAGCGGTGGACGCTTTCTCGCTGCATTGGGGTAGAATGTTTCTATATGCATTTCCTCCATTTTGCCTCATTAATCGGTGTATACAGAAGATCAAACAGGACTCCGCTTCAGGAGTATTGGTGGTATCAGACTGGCCTACACAGCCATGGTACCCTCTAGTGTTAAAAATGATCACAAAGCCCCTTATGATTATTCCCAAACAGGAAAACCTGCTTGTGCACTCTGTAACTGGTGAGTCACATCCTTTACATGATCGTATTGGTTTGTTGATTTGCAGATTCTAAGGAGGCCATATCTCGTAAGAGGATTATCAGATCGTACTGTGGATGTTATTGCGGCAGCCTGGAGGAATAGTACCCAGAAGCAGTACATTTCTTACATAAGGAAATTGGAGGTGTTTTGTTTACAACAGAATATTACATATCACACTGCAGACATCTCAGATGTGTTAGAGTTTCTGTCAACTCTTTATTTTGATTTACAGTTAAGCTATAGTGCGATCAATACTGCAAGGAGTGCTCTTTCTGCATATCTATGCAGGGAATCAGAACAAAATCCTGTAGGATCACACCCATGGGTCTGTAGGTTTATGAAGGGAATTTTTAATTGCAAGCCTCCTAGACCCAGGTATACAGAAATCTGGAATGTAAGAGATGTGCTGATGCTCCTTCGCCAATGGACGCCTATTGAAGCTCTGTCATTGGCCAAAATTACCATGAAGTTAGTCATGCTCATGGCACTGGTTTCAGCACAGAGAGTGCAAACATTGCAGAAATTATGAATAGACAGGATGAAAATGGCAGCAGATGCCATTACATTCTATGTCTATGATTTGCTTAAACAGAGTAGACCTGGATTCACAGGATGTAAGTTGGTTTTTTCAGCAAATCCTACGGATCCACGTCTATGTGTAGTAGCACATTTACGATGTTACATTGAAGCCACCAGAACCTTAAGAGGTGCAGAATCAGCATTCTTTATCAGCTATACAAAAACGCATAAGAAAGTGTCGGTACAGACTATTTCAAGATAGCTGAAGCAGGGTTGGTTGATGCAGGTATTGATACTGACAAATTTAAATCTCATTCCACCAGGGTGGCATCAACATCGGCGGCCAAGGATTTGGACGTTCCAATAGACCTTATCCTCGCGGCCGCAGGATGGGCAAGTGAACGGCTGTTTCACAAGTATTACCATAAGGAATTACAGATCCTGGGTTATTTGGTGGTGCTGCTTTGGATTCAGTATTAAGTCCCCCTTATGATAAAGGGGTTACTATTGTTGTGGTAAATAAACCATTAACTGATTGCATCTATGTTGTGGTTATGCATTGTTGATTGCTTTACTTATTTAGAGTCAATCAATGCAGTGAGACGCCTGGATTTGAATCTACAGTGTGAAATCACAGAGCTTTGAAATCTTCACGTAGTCACTCACGTGACTCCGAAGTAAAATAGTAAGATTAAACAAGAACTTACTAGTTTGAAGTTTGATCTTTATTTTATGAGGAGTTACAATGAGGGACTACGTGCCCTCCGCTCCCACCCCTCATAAAGGTCAAAGCTGGTAGTTCTAGTCTTTACGTATCTTACTATCATACTTCAGTAATTATTATCTGTGATTTCACACCGCTGCTTTGAAGATTGATGCGTGTGCGGCTGGACGGGCTCTTCTTCACAATAGTCCCTCATCGTAACACCTCATAAAATAAAGATCAAACTTCAAACTGGTAAGTTCTCGTTTAAATCTTACTATTCTATTCTTCCATTCTGTTTGTAGGTTTTTTTTTGTGTTTTTTTTTTGCACAAAGTCTGCGAGCATTGCCACTTTTCATTTCACTGCACATCTCGTATGCGTATGTGACAAATAAACTTGACTTGACTTGACTTGACTTTGACACTTCTTCTCATCTCTGCCTTGAATGGCTGATCCTTTATTGTGAGATTATAACCCAAACTTCCAACACCTCCTGTATGGGAAACATTATCTTTGCATCTACCCTGTCAAGCCCATAAGAATTTTGTACATTTTAATGAGATCATCTCTTCATCCTTCTACACCTATCTATGGGCCCAGTTTGCTTAATCTCTCCTATTGAAAGCATGTCCTTCCTTGGAAGGGAGACTGAGCCTGTATACAATATTTCACATGTTGCATCTCATCAAGACTCTATATAATTGGAGTAAGATTCGCTCGCCCCTTTCACTCAGAGCATTTAGCAATAAAGACCAGCATATCATTTGCTTTCATAATGATTTGCTGTACCCATATGTTAACCTGCAGCAATTTTTATAGGACACCCATCTGAACATCAACCTATTTCAATATTCCATCTTTAAAAAAATAATTAATCTTTCTATTTTCTGCCAAAATGAATGGCCTCATGTTTCCCCACATTACATTTAATCTCCCATGTCCTCATCTATCAATGTAACCTGCCTGCACCCACAGAAGTCTCTTTACATCCAACTCTCACCCTACACTTCCACCTAGAGTTGTACCATCATCAAACTTGGATATAACTCACTTGATCGTCTCATCCAAATCATGGCTATGGGTTGTGAACAACTAAGTCAAATTGTTTTGGACAAAAGGATAGTTAATGCAATCATTGATGCTTCAGACGAAATCCTGATATAATTTTATCATGGTTAGATTTTGTGCGAATTATATAAAAATATGAGAGAGACAAAGGAGGAGAGAGCAAGGTAGAGGATTAAATTTGATTAAAATAAAGAAACAATTACAAACTAGAGAGTGAGGCATGGTTTGGAGAAAAGCATGTGATTTTAAAAAAAAAGGACTAGAAAGTGGAAAGGTAAAGAGGAAAAACATTTTTTTAATTGCTAAAACCATAAGAGATGACTAGAAGGAAATTCAGAATTTGCAGTAATTTCCAGCCCAGCAGAAAAATAAGATTTACGTCACAATTAATCATGTTCTGTCAAATTTTCAACAGGTTACAATGTGATAAAATTCTGAAATAATGCATTTCATCAACGTTGGATTGCTATGACTTTAATGACTGGATTTAATCACAGATAGAAACAAAATATAATTCTTGGTTGAGGTTATGCCCTGGTGAAAAGAGAAAATAAAATATATTTTTAACATGGAAGGTAGTTAGCCAAGAAAAGATGTCGAAGATTAAAATCTAATCACATGCAAACACACGATGAAATATCACAACCAGATGACATTCACACTGTATCTATTTAAGTTAGTTTCCAGACATATTGCGTCAACCTACTCTTATTTCAGCACTTGTATACTGAAGGATTTATTAAATTACAATATTTTAACATGTTGCTTGTCTTTGCAAAGGTAACTTTTTTTTGGAGGGGTGTTCCATAGATGAATTAAATTAAACAGTAAAAATCCAGTAAAAAATATACATTTTGCACCAGCATGCTTTCACACTCTCAGTAAGTGCTGGAAATCTGTTAACCATCTGCCTTTTCCCTGCATCGACTTGTATTTTTGCTGGCGTCTGGTGATTACCTAGTTGCAGCTGAGAAATGGTAACAATGATGTTATATTAGTTATTTTAATTAAAAAATGGTTTGTGTGGGATGGATCTTTCAGTTTATAGTCTCCGGTGTTAAAACAGTGTGATGTGTGGAAGAAACTCCATTTGTAGGAATCTGTTCTGTTTTTGGAATCTATGCTGGTGAAATGTGAGCAGCTCTGGAAAAATGTTAGCTAAAATAATGGTCAGCGAACAAAGTTGATTTTCTCCCAAAGATGGGTCTCGACTTGAAATGTCACCTATTCCTTTTCTCCAGTGATGCTGTCTGACCCACTGAGTTACTCCAGCTTTTTGTGTATATCTTCGGTTTAAACCAGCATCTGCAGTTCCTTCCTACATAAAGTTAGGTGTTTGGCACATTAGTGTATTTGTCATGATAAGAGGATAGTTCAGGTGAAAGTGGGAGAGAAACAAAAAGGAAAATGAGTTTTGCTGAGGAAGGGCAAGGAAGAAAGGGTATATGTTGTTTAACAAAGTATAGAGTGAAAGGCCATCAGAGGCAGCTGAGTAACAGGCTAAAGATTAATCGAGATCTCAGTCACATGCCATGAGCTAAATATACTTGGAAACCCAAAGTCTTTATAGTTTCATTGTTCTTAGTGAAATGTTATAATACCCATCTCCCGGTCTTTTTCCATTACTCCAGATATTCAATCCCACCATTTACGGATTACTCCAGTAACTATTAATTATGATAATAAAAATATTTAATAATGTATTAGTGGAGTGAGTTTGATCCTCTCTTTTCCCTGCACTAGATGTAGGTAAATAAGGTGCAGAGAATTTGCATACCAGCTTCCTATCTTAATTTTGCCAACTAATATTTAGAATCTTCAGCAATGACACTCGGCTTTGTTAAAAAATGTATACACAGGTATTGAAAATGTCCCCTTCTTGTGTGAGTAGTCCCTCCAGGTCAACGGTGACTCCAGTTCTCTGGCTTCTAAGGTGGCTGATGATGCCAATGTGAGACCTGCAAACTATGCAAGGAGGAAGAGGGTCTGGTTGATGGGTGGATGCACAGGCGGTCCGAGAGAGAGACACACTTTACACTTTTAGACTTTAGAGAAACAGCATGAAAACAGGCTCTTCGGCCCACTGAGTCCGCCGTGAGGGAGGTGTCACTGTGACAATAGACACAAAATGCTGGAGTAACTTAGTGTGTCAGGCAGCATCCCTGGAGAATATGGATAAGCAATGGTTCAGGTCGCTAGGAAGAAGGGTTCTGACTTGAAACATCGCCTATCCATGTTCTCTAAGGATGCTGCCTGCCCCCGCTGAGTTAATCCAGCACACTGTGTCCATCTTGGGGATAAACCAACATTTGCAGTTCCTTGTTCTCACATTACATTGCCCTGACGTTCTGCTCACTCCCTGATCTCTCTCCCAACTCCCTGAGGCCCAGATCCTAACCTATCAATCTAATTTCCCAGTGTCCTTGAACTCTCTCATCTCACAACATTCCAGATCCTTTAACCTCCAGTCTCTACTTCAGACCCAAATTCTCAAGCCACATAACAAAACTCCACCATAACACCATAACCCAAAACCACTTATCCTGAAATCCATCTCTTAATTTCTGGGTATTGATATTTCAGTCATGCACTCCCTCCAAGCTTATTGCAAAGCTTATTTATGAGCTATGGATGCTACTGAAATATGCAATTATGTAATTTGAGTTAATGGTGTCCCAAAATGCATCATATTTTAGAGCCATTCAGATCAAGCATAATACATCCTTGAATTGCAGAATCACACTGATGCCTTCTTTGGTGAATATGTGAAGAAATTAACAATCATTTAGTATCATATCCATGTCAATTGATCTTTGGTTCCATCACAACTTTTATTCAAAAGGTCCTCGATTTCTCCTTAGTATATCCCTAGTTATTACTTAGACTTTAAAAATAGATATTTCATTTTTTAAGAATCGTACAATTTTGATTTGTTATCTTTGCTCACAAAATTCTATTGCATCATTATTGCTGGTTAAGTTATTCAGGCTGCTTTACTTATTATACTCAGAAAATATCTTTGTTTTATGTCATAATTTCTCATCAGACAAAATGCAAATAAAATCATTATATATTTACTGGACAAATTCTCACCGTTTATATTATAGTGGGCAGTTGAAATTCCACAATTCACAAAAGCATTACTGCTAGATTCCCATTGC
>CM075977.1:329993896-330038697 GCA_038087875.1 Malacoraja senta
GTTATGTAGTGGAAAACTGAAGTTGTTGCAGGCTCCTGAGAGGCAGTCCATTTTGTGCTGCATCTTCTGCTCTGTGCTGGCGTTGAGGGCGCAATCATCAGCGAATAAGAAGTATCTGATGACAGTCTCCTTCCCCTTTGTAACAGGCTGTAGGCGCCTGAGGTTGAATGACCCACCGTCAGTCTTGTACTTGACGTGTATACCATCCCGACAGCCACAGAAAGAGTCAGTCAGCATGGTGGAGAAGACCATGCTAAAGTGTGTAGGGGCAAGAACGCAGCCTTTTTTCATGCCGTTTGTCACTAGGAAGGCTTCTGACTCATCTCCATCATCCAAATCTTTCACCAACATGCCATCGTGGAACTGCCGGACAATCGTGATGAACCTGTTGGGACAGCCATACTTCTCCATTATCTTCCACAAGCCATCTCTGCCGACCGTATCGAAGGCCTTGGTAAGCTCAACAAAGGTCACAAAGAGGTCACTGTGCTGCTCTTGGCATTTTTCCTGGATCTGACGTGCAGCAAATATCATGTCTACAGTTCCATGCTCTGCACGGAAGCCACACTGGCGATCTGGGAGGAGACCCTGCTCAAGGTGTTGGAGAAGTCAGTTGAGCTAAATGCGAGCCAGGATCTTCCCTGTTACGGACAGGAGGGAGATACACCATCAGCACTAAAAAGACTGAAGTTATGTACCAGCCTGCGCCTGGAAAGCCCTACCAAGAGCCACACATCACAGTAAAGGGGCAGAACCTACCAGCAGTCAACAATTTCGTCTCGGCAGCACTCTCTCACGAGCAGTGAACATAGATGCAGAACTCAACAACAGGATCTCCAAGGCCAGCGCTGCCTTCGGTAGACTGCGTGAAAATATCTGGGAGAGGAGAGGACTCAGTGTTCCCACCAAGATGAAGGTCTACCGTGCAGTAGTTCTCACTACCCTCCTCTATGCCTGTGAGACCTGGACTGCCTACAGCAGACACGCCAAACAGCTCAACCACTTTCACTTAAGCTGTCTCCGCAGACTCCTCCACATTAGGTGACAGGACAAAATCCAGGATATGAAAGTCCTGCAACGGGCCGGCATCTCCAACGTTTACACCCTCCTTCAAAAAGCCCAAGCCAGATTGGCTGGCCATGTCATCCGAATGCTAGACCGCCGGCTGCCAAACCAGCTGTTGTATGGAGAACTGTGTCAGGGCAAGCGCTCAGTTTGGGGGCAGAAGAAATGCTTCTAAGACTGCCTCAAAGTGTCCCTCAAAGACCTTAACATCAATCTCAATTATTGGGAGTCGCTTGCTCTGGACCGTCCAAATTGGTGAAGCAAGATCACCACAGGAGCGGGTGCAGCTGAGAAGAAGTGCACCGCAGAAGCTCAGAGGAAAAGTGTCGCGCGCAAGGCTCGAGCCACTTCAACATCTACTGCAGCACCCACCCAACTGTGTCCCATATGCGGGCGAGCCATCGGGCCCAGATCGGTCTCACCAGTCACCTCCGGACCCACAAACAGAAAACACTGAAGTCATGGTCTTCTTCGACTCGAAGGACGAACAACAACAGTGGAAAACTACATGTAGTTATATTATGGATTTTCAATATAACAGTGCAAGTCCTGAAATATAGATTGTGGTTATTTTAAATGAGTATGGACGTTGCATTTTTTTTTAAAGATGATGGGGTGGGGCTAAATTTGTTCTTCATTTTTGCAGTAAAACCATAAACTGTTCTTAATCATTGTTTTCGTGATTTTACTGCAGGTGATTGCCATTCTTTCATAATATCACTTTAAATGAATCAGAATAGTAAGATTAAACGAGAACTTACCAGTTTGAAGTTTAATCTTTATTTTATGAGGAGTTACGTTGGTGATTACGTGAAGAAGACCCATCAGGGCGCATGCGCGTCAATCTTCAAAGCAGCGGTATGAAATCACAGACAACACAATAATTGAAGTAACATATTAAGATGATCAACATGAGAACTACCATTATGACCTTTTTTCTATGAGAGAGGGTTGGGCGTGGCGGGCACGTAATCACCAACGTAACTCCTCATAAAATAAAGATCAAACTTCAAGCTGGTAAGTTCTCGTTTAATCTTACTATTTTACTTCGGAGTCACGTGATTGACTACGTGAAGATTTTAAAGCTCTGTGATTTTTATGCCGCAGATCAAAATCCCGGCTTCTCACTGCATCGATAGACTCTGAGTATCATCAATAATGCTGTAAACATGACATTGCATATCATGCAAAAACAAAACAGTTTTATTTTTGGTCATAAAACAACCAATAAACCCTCTTAATTTAGGGGCAACAAACGAAACAGAATTAAACAGTATTGAAAACGGACTTTCAACAATAGCAACAGCACTCAATATTGAGTGGGCAAACAGCCCTCCATCGGCAATCGGCCGATGGTAGTATTGCTGAAACACAGGTTCATTTCTCCAACCTGCGGTTTTAATATATGGTCGATGGGAACGTCCATCGCCCTGACCGCGGATGTTGCTACTGCGCTACTGGAATGAGATGTAAACACATAAATGTTAATTCCTGCCTGAACCAACTCTTGCTTTAACCACGTTGAGATAGTCTGAACTGCCAATCTTTTATGTTGGCTTCTTGTAACTGACAAATAATCCTGTTTCTTCTTGTCTTAAAACCCTTGTGGCTTCAATGTAATGTAAGAAATGTGTCCTTACACATAAAGATGGATCTGTAGGATATGCTGAGAACACAATCTTAAATCCTGCCACACCTGGCCTGCTTTGTTTGAGCAGGTCATAAATATAAAACAGAACATTCTCTGTAGTCACTTCCATTCTATCTAACTGAAGTTTTTGCAAAGTCTGCACTCTCTGTACTGACACCAATGCCATTAGCATAGCCAATTTCATGGTTAATTTTAACAAAGTTATAGACGTGACAGGGTCCCAATGACGAAGCATGTTAAGAACAACGCTTACATCGCAGATTACCATATACCTAGGCTTAGGCGGTTTGGAATTAAAGATTCCTTTCATCAACCTAAATATGAGAAGGTGAGAACCTATACTTTGTGTCCGTGTACCTATTACAAGATATGCCGACAAAGCACTTCTAGCTGTATTGATAGCACTATAGCTAAGACCCTCATCATAATAAAGTGTAGATAAAACTCTAACACATTTTCAATAACTACAGTATCATATTGAATATTCTTTTGAACACAATATTGTTCCCATTTTTTTACATGTCATATACTGCTTTTGAGTACTCTTTCTCCAGGCTGCAGTGAGTATATCCACCGTTAGCCTAGAAGGTCCTCGACCAATGTAAGGCATTATTAAAAACCTGCAAATTAACAGATCAATACGATCACATAACGGATGAACTTAACGCGTTACTGGATGCTCCAGCAAATTCCTACTGGAATCATCAAAAGGAGGTTGGATCGCTATCTGTAACATCAAAGGGAACCATGGTTAAATCGGGCAATTTGGTATCACCAAAACCCCTGAAGCGGCACCCTGCTTGATTTTCTCAAACACCCATGTGATTCATATAAGCAACTGCTGCAGTGTTGTCTATTTGGCACTGCACATGCAAACTAGTTTTGTTAGTGCCATAAGCCTTGAGTCCATAAAATACTCCTGGTTAATTACCCATGTTTGCAGAAGCAATGTCCATCTGTCTCCACAGCTGGATCTTGTATCAGTAGCACCCCACCCAAGTGCTCTGACATCTGTCTGCAAAATCATGGAATCTTGGTCCAATAAGACTTTGGAACTACTAGTGGACACATGCTGAATCCACCATTGTACATCAGCAACAGCCTCTATTGATAGAAGCATAGGTCTATTATAATGACCCCAATGTATCCTCAGTGCTTGTTCCTTTGACCTTTGCAATTTTAGATAATAAAGTGGCCACTATTGAACTGCTGGAAATGCTGCCAACAATTTCCCCAGCAGACTCGTCACCTGGCTAATTGAAGGCTGTGTGTCAGCAATTAACTTGATACAGCTCTTAATTAGCTCTACCCTTTTTTGCCTCGGCAAGGTCACAATCATGTTGATTAAGTCTATTGTGAACCCAACTAGTCAATTTCTGTCACAGGTATTAATTTAGATTTCTCTGGATAGCTTATGAAGCCCAATTTTAAAAAAATGTTTTTTTATCAACTGCCACTGATGCTTCAACTGTTTCCTTTGATTGTCCTACAATCAAGATATTATCTAGTTAAGCCATGAGCACATGCCCTTGACTTCTCATCATGCCTAGAATAGGTTTTAACAACTTTGTAATCACTCTAGGAGCTGAAGAAAAACCATTAGGCAGTACATTGTATTGCCATAATTGCCCCATCCAGCTGAATTTTAAATCTTCTATCCTGCAAATGAACAGACACTGAATCCGCATCTTGAAGATCTCCTCAAACGTTTCCATCTTAAAATGTCTATACCGTACAAAAAGGTTTAAGACTATTCAGGTCCAGTATAATTCTGCATCCCACATCCTTTTTTGGTCTGGGAAAGATGTTGGACACAAACTGATGGCTTTGGTAAACTGCCTGAGCAATTACACCTTTATTACATAAGCTTGCAAGTTCCACCTGAACTTCCAATTGTTCAGTGATACTGAAGTCAAACTCCTTTTTGGAACATGTTGCATGGGTAAATCAGAATTTGCATTAAGCTTTATTCGAAACCCTTCAATAACCTTCAGTATAAACATAACTGAGGTATCACATTAGATCTGTCTACATGAGAACCAGACCCACTTACCTCCTTACCACCTGCCATTCTTCCCCAGCCTCGAGCTGGATATCTCACCTTCCCTGGCGCTGCTACAGCTGAACGCCAACTGCGCTGCATCGTAGCTGGACTCGTCCGTTGCCCGGACCAGTCTCCTCGCTTATAGGGATACTTCCACTTTAGTGGATATGTGCCTGCTGGCTGCTTAATCAAGCCCACCGTCTTGGCCTCCTCCTCCAGCTCCTTCACCTGCTAGGCGAAATCCTCGCCAAACAGATTTGCCGGTTGCACTGTGCCAGGCTGGCAGAGTGAAGCATATTTAATGTTGATGGTTGGTCTAAAAGCATTCTTGCGGAAGCAGTTGATCTCAAAGTGGGCACTCCACAATAGCGCCCCACCTTTTGTTGTAATTTTATCATGGCCTCTCCATCCACCATCCTGGCAAAGCTCATTATGCCAGATGCCAGCAACTTTGAAAATATGCTGGAGCTTCACTTCCTCCTGGGCTCTCATTTGTATGCCCATCTTGCCCCAAATCTTCCTGTTCACAACAGGAACTTTTAACAGGCCACAGTTGATTGGGGCTTCATGCTTCCTTACTGTCTCATCCATTGTCAGCTCCTGTAGCTGATGTGAGACTTGGTAATTTATGCTGGTGGTAAGTTCCTCACCCAGAGCCTCACCAGCGTCCGATGACATGGCAAACCATGTGCACACGGTTTCAGCTCTGGCCGCTGCATGCCCTCCCTTTGGAAGTCGTCGTCGGACTCAGGGTCAGAGCATATCTGCCCTTCTGCACTCACCTCTTGCAAAGAGGGTGCTTTCAAGCAGGCCTCTACTAGGCACTGCCAGCGGAGCCTTCGCCACGGCCTCCCGCCCACACAACTCCTCCTGGAGTGTGGCTTTGTGAAGCAGGCCTCTACTAGGCACTGCCGGCGGAGCCTTCCCCACGGCCTCCCGCCTGCACAACTCCTCCTGGAGTGTGGCTTGGTGGAGCAGCCCCTGTATGAGCTGCTTTTGGATAACCGCTGGGGCACGGTATCCTGTCCCCGATGGGACTCTCCTTGCCCAACTCTGCGGAGTCAATTGCCCTGACAGACTTGGCTTATGCCTACCGCCCGACTGGTGTTGGCTGTGTACCCGGCTGGGCACTTTGCCAAGTCTGTCGCCGCACCGCTACCGGCTTGCGACTCCCCAGAGATGACAGGCTGCCTTTCAGAGACTGCCCTCCCGCAGCTCTCTCTCCCCTTGTCCGTAGCACACCTGCACCTTGATGATTTTCCTTGTTCCTGCATTGTGGGGAAAAAAAATACAGCAACAATTTCTCTACTTTTTTTCTAACTCCTCCAAAGTTTCCCCGACTTTGGTGGAGCTGTAACTACTCACCTTCAGGAGGAGCTCCGTCCTCCTGCTGCCGGGCGCCAATGCATCAGACATAATGATGCGCACGCGCCCTGAGGGGTCTTCTTCACGTAGTCACTCACGTGACTCCGAAGTAAAACAAAACATTGCTGTTGGATGGTAATCTTGGTAAATGTAGCAATGTTACAAAATGTTGAAATTTTAAAAATCAAGTCTGCAATTTATCCCATCAGATTAACCATAAAAAGAAGTTTAATTTGACACCTAATTCACTTTCATATCTTCAGTATTAAAAAATGTATGGCCATTTTAATAAGCTTTGGCTTCTTCCTGCTCCTTTTCGGACACATAAAATTTCATTTATTTATATATATTGTTTATGACACTTTATAAATATTCTTGTTTTGCTTTTTTGTATGCTGTTTCACACTTGCTTTTTGTTCTTTTATTCTGTTCGAAATAAATAATTAAAATACTCGGAAATTAGCATCTTGTTCCCTATTGCTTGTCCATTGACTTAACTCAAAAGCTGTGTTCAAGGACAGTCAAAAGCCAATAACTTTCTTAAAAATTAAGAGAACTGAAAGAAATTTTCAGTTATTATAGATTGAAGCATTCTGAAACAAATATGAAACAATCTTACTTGGATGACCTGAAATTAAAGCATATAATTAGTTAGTTACCTAATTGTAGCTAATTACAAAATTCAATTACTAGATCTAAACATCTATCCATTTCTTAAGAAAAGGTTAACATTTATTAAATAGCCTAAATGTCCAAATAACATTCACACAAGAATTCACAATATAACATGATTTTTAAATCTCATTGTCATGAATTTATAGGCCAAATGGAAGGAATTTAGTGTTTAATTCCCGTAAATTAATGGCCATTTAAATCATCTTGCGAGTGGGATTTTGTGGAACGCGATCGTTTGGAACATTGCGGTTGCAGTGAATTTAAACCCCATATCGGCAGGAAAAATACTGCTGGTTCGTATATTTACATAATCACATTTTCGCAATGTGAAATTTTGATTAAAGGCATCCTAAGAAGCACGTTTATATGTAAAAATAACGGCTTTCCTTTAGCTGTCCCGTACGTGAAATCCATCCTGTTGTCGGCGTTCACGGCTTTAGAAGACGATTTTAATTTTACTCCTGCTATTAAATTATCCAGCGCTAATTTTAATAAACTTGATATAACGGCAGTCGGAGCGATTTTTCTTCAGCAACTAAACAGCCTGACAAAGATCGATTTGAACAGGCTGGAGAAAAACATCATTTTAAACCCGCCCCCCCCTCAAAGGTGCCAAAGTAGCGCACACGGCCAGTGACAGAACTGCAGCGCTGCTAAAGGTAAGTTTTGTAACATACCTAGTAAATGTACATTTTTCCACCTGATAAAAAAGTGCAAAGATAATAACTGGCATACAAGGGCAAACATGAACAAATGAAAAGGACCATTATCCAAATTCAACACTGTGTGGCTTAAATGTTGAATCCCATTAAAAGTGCAACATTGGCTTACTTTTCCAACCAATGCTTTAAGGCCGTGTCTTACCTGTTTGCGGTCATCGGCGGTGAAGCGCGGCGTCGCCGGTAGCGAGGACCGCGCGGCAACGGCGAGAGCGTCGAGCTTATCCACCGGAGCGCCGCACGGATGTTGCGCGGGGGCCGAGTTAATTCAAACACGGCGGGTCCCACGTGCTTGCGGTAAGTAAAAAAAGGGCGGGCCGACTGCGATGACGTCGGCCCCCCGCACGTGACTCACCAGAGGCGGCTGTGGCGGCGGCCATCCTGATCGCGGCGCTGTAGCGGTGGCTGTGCCTGCGGCCGCGCAGCACACGTGCCTCACTGGCGGCGGCACGTGCGTCACTGGCGGAGGCTGTGGCAGAGGAGGTTTGACGCACGGCGCTCGAGCCATACTGGCGGCGGGCCGTGCGAGCGGCCGTGCGCACTCGTGCATCACTGGTGGAGGTTGTGCGGTGAGTATTGTGTTTTCGACATTGTCGATTTTATTTTTGCACCGCGCGGTGTTGGGAACACCGTCGCACGGCCCGGGAATTGTTCTTTCTCACGAGTGCGCGGTCTATGGCGGCAGATTCTTCCCGTTTCGCCGCCAATGACCGCAGATTCGTGAGACAGACCTTTTACTACCAAACATCTGTCGCAGGATTAGATGTGAGCCCTGCTGTTTAATTCTCAAGCAATCATTTAGCAGAATCCAAATGAGTTTAACAGGTGGTAAATTGGTTTGTAAATTGAAGTTTGAATACAAATTGCATCAAAGCAAACTACTTTTCATTCAGTGAGTTCGTCTGGCTATGGACTAATGCTTTTGGTGTAAAAATATTGGTCATTAATTCATCCAACCTATCGTAAATTATGGAAAATATAATGTAATGGATGTTGTAGGTTGAGTTTTTAATTTTTGTTACCCAAGTTAAAAGATGTAGCCTGCCTAAAATGTCATTGCTGATCAGTGGAGTTAAATATTTAATTCTAGTAAGATAATTTCACAGGCAGTGCAACACACTATTGAGCAAATTTAACACACCTAAGCAGGAATGAATTTCTGGACACAAATAGAAATTTAATTAAAATTTGTCTTAAAAAAAAGCCCTGATATGCATTACTTTAATGTTGGAACATTGTGTGTGATATTGCTTTGGGACTACAGTAAATATATCTATTTATTATAATGCATTACAATCAGCATTACTTTTAAGAAAATCAGACTAGTGTGTGGCTTTTGATATTTACCTTGGGACGGTTGTATCTTTACCACAATAGAGTTCTTCTCATGATTATAATACAGAAAAATTGCTGTAAAAATGTAACATTTATATTACCTAAAGTATTATCTAAACATTTGCTTAGAAATCTCTACATTCAGATCAGTGGAAACCCCAGGGAAATTATGTAAACAGACCAGTGACAAACCAGGGTGACCACGCAGAATTTGAGACCTGGAATTTCAGATGATCTTGTCAATGCTGCAATACAAAACTAAGTTGCTTTCTACAAATATTAAATCTACACAGACAGGAAATTGGATCACGTATACTGTCTCTAGTCATAATGCTAAGTACAGCATTAAAATACACTCGAAATATTTGGTTCTGTTTCACGCTCCCCCCCCCCCCCCCCCAATATGAGTTAAATAAAATAGTATCCAATGAAATCTGGAATTAAAAGCTGTTTTTAATCATGATGACAATGAACTACTGGATTTTATTAAGAACTCTTCAGGATTTCAAATTAAATCTGCCATCCTTATCCCTACTGACCCCATATGTGCCTTTTTGTCGTGGTCCGAATATTCTTAAACAGACAGATATGCAAATAAAATCAGTATAAGCAGTAATCGCTTATTACGCCAGGCGGGTGTGGTAAAAACTATTTACTGTATGCTGATAACAGACTATATAGAGAACTCCCACACAAAGGGACGCTGATTTCAGTACATGTATATATACCCCACTATTCGACGATTCAGCAATATGTAATCTATAAAGGTTAGTACAGCCTCTTGCTTCTTAAGATTGACAGATCCTTAAGATTGACAGCATCAGAAGATTGACAGGTTCTTCTGACAGAGGAAGGGTTAGCCATATAAGGTTATATGAGAAGGTTATACTTCTGCAGAACAAGCATTTTGTTTTTTTCTACTTATGACACATCATAATCTTGTGGAACAAGGGTTAGTGAATTCTCTCCTATATTTATGTTGTAGAGGAGACATTCGTGAAGTTGTGCTTGTTATATCGCTTATGTTATTGGAAAGGGAACATCAACAGTCTGCTAGCTTTGTTAATGTACTGAAAGCAAAGGTTAGTGCGTTTTTGCTAGCTTTGCAATTTAATAGAAGACGGTGAATGCCTGTCAGTTTCATCGGAATCCATTTTGTGTCTTTATATCATTATTAACTTTCACATTCCTTCCTCTTTATCAGTTTATGATAACATTCACAATCCCTGGTAGGTACAAAATGGTCACAAGCAATTAACAATAAAATTAGAGCAATGATTACTAAAACAATAGAGCCATAGTGTAATATAGTATTCCAAAGTCCATCAAGCCAACTGAATGGCCAGCATCTCCCATTTACTTCATTGTTCTCATGCATGTCACTGTCAACCTTATGGATTTTCTCAATTTCTTGGGAAATGTGGGCAGCAAAGTCGGTGATATTGGTAGTTTCATCGGGGATATAAGTGCAACACTCAAGGTTTATGATAGGACAGGTGTCTCCTTTTTCTGCCAAGATAAAGTCCAATGCCATGCGATTTTGTAAGGCCATAGTGCGGATTGCAACCATCTCTGCTGTAGACGTCATGGCGTTATTTATATCTGTTAACGCACTAGCAGTTGTATTAGCCAAGGTCTCCATGGCGGGGGCCATTTTGATCAATTCTTGAGAGGCACGAGTAGTCCCCCAGAATGCGAAGGCAATCATCCAATATCGTTCTGATTCTGATATGCCCCATCTTGTTCTTAATGGAAGGGACAACTCAGTTAGTTGTTGCACCATACGCATGTGGGGAACGACATAAGCCAGATAGCAGCATCCTCCCCAGTTGTCGTTCTGACCCAACCTCATGTCAAAAGTGGAGTCGTCTCCTGGTGGCATCCCTGGCAGCCAAGAGTATGCCCATGATCCACATACAAAGTGTGTTCCATGTACTGGTCATGGTGGTCTCATAATAGAGAATGAAAGGTATGAAGTGCAAGAACTGTTTCCCAAACACACTCCTTTTCCTTTGTCATTACAATGACAGTTGCCATTTACAGAGATACGGAGATTGCTTGCTAGTTTCAGTCGGGGAATTTTCCAACTTTTGGTCACATCTTTCTTCCAACCTGATTCAAATGGGGGAGTGTACCATCCTTTAGTCGTTATACACAATGTTCCCACCATTTGTCCTTCTTGTGTTCTTTCTGCACCTGCTAGCAGTAGTTCCATTAAGAAAGCGGTATACTGCCATAAATTCAGAATGGTTTAGGGGTATTGGTAACAATGGTATGCCTCCCCCGCTGTTGTGGGGAATGTAGGTGCACACCCAACAGTTACTACCATTCCCCCTTCGAGCAAACTCATAGCTCATGGCCAAAAAGGTATTAGGATGAAACATGATTTTTGTCTCTTCCTTCGGGGGAATGCGACTTTTTCTTGTCGTATCCCCCTTCTCTGCCTCCGTCTGCGCCGAGGCCTAATGGCGGAGCTGCCGGCCTCCAACTCCAACTGCGACCGACCTCGAGGCTCCGGAGGCAGAGCCAGGACTTACCAGCGCGGGGCTGGCCAACTTCGGGGCTGCGGTGGCGTTCCGGCGGTGGCGACCGAGGACACTGGTGGCGACCTGAATCCGGAGGCTCGGCCGCGGGCCCGGTGGACGACATCGTCGGGAGCTTGCAGGTCACAGGTTGGTGACCTGTTTTTCTGGGGCTCCCGCAACTACAGCTGCGTCCGCTGGACTGGAGGGCGGCAGCTTCGGCAGCTTCGGCCACCCCGGGCCGCGGAGTTTGAACCGGCCCGTCGCGGACGGAGCACGGATTCAGCCGCGGGATTGACTTGCCATCACCCGGCGGGGTCACAACGTCAGAAGCCTGGATCGCCTCAGCGCAGAGGAAGAACAAAGTGGGAAGAGACAGAGACTTTAAGACTTTTGCCTCCATCACAGTGAGGAGGTGCCTGGTGAACTCACTGTGGTGGATGTTAATTTGTGTTTATTGTGTGTTTTGTTATTTATTATTATATGTATGACTGCAGGCAACGAAATTTCGTTCAGACCGAAAGGTCTGAATGACAAATAAAGGAATCTCTAATCTCTAATCTCTAATCTCTAATCTCTAATCTCTAATCTCTAGTCCAGGCCACCTGGGCCATTCCCAGGATGCTGAGGAGAGTTATTAGTGTCATTGTTCTTCTTTCCTTTACCAATTCTTTTGCAATCAGGAAAGAATCTAGGGGCAACACTCTTCTTATTGTAATACAGGTTCCTCTTTGTTGATCTTTATGATCAATAATTATTTCATAGTAAGAACGTTTTTTAATACACAATAGTTGTACAACAGTTAACACGATTACATACAAAGATTATCAAGAATTGAGAATGGAGCTGTCAACTATCATTATGCAGAGCTTATATAACAGATGAATAATAATAATAAAGAATTCATACATTTCAGTCTGTTACCGTAAACTCTTATACAAATTTCCCCTTTAATTGCTTCATGCCATTTATCCATGACTGTGGGATCTGCAGATTAGTTTTTAGCTTCTTTAAGAGATTAACATCCATAAATTCAATGTTTCAAGATACCATGAACTAGAAGCATGATGTGTCTGATTGTAATTTGGTTTTGAATCTGTCCTTGAGCTCGTAAGGGGTTATGGCACAAACCCAAAATCCTAATCAGATAAAGAAGCTTGTTTACCTTACAGCAGCTAGTTTCACTGCTTAACATTCTATAATTGTAGCCCTTTGCTGTTACAGCGCATAAACAGGCTGGCATATTATTCCACCACTGCTGGCAAAGCTACGGAACAATAGGTTATCGGTCTTTATGCAGGGATATGGGCTAAAAGACTGAACATAGGTAAATTACTGTAAAGGTGTCGGCTTCTGTCGTTATAGATGACAGAATAATACGTCATTACGTTTTCCCACTTTCGGGGTCTATTACACAGACTTTGCATTTTCACTAATAGTGCTTGTTGCAATAAAGACAATCATGTCAATCATAAACACTACAGCTTTCCCTTCTTCAGTCATTATTGTTTTTATTCATGGCAAAGCAGCTCCCCTTTATTATAGTCAGTTTATGTTCAGGGGCTGAATACACTCACCCCACATGATTCTTATGCTTTGTTCATAGTTCGTAGGGTACTTGGACCAGAGCCATAGTAGGCAGATCCTCAGTAGGCAGATGTTGCTTTTCATAGTGTCCCATTCCTTTCTGACCCATGTGATCTTCCCTTCTGTGTCATTGGCAACTTTAAAACATGTATTGTCTGTTTGTCCTTCAGCCATTTATCATTTTTCCTACTTCTTTCGCTGTTGCTGGAGGTCGAGCAATTAGACTAAGTGTGACTCAGAGGTGTCTCTCATTTCAAATCGATCCCTTTGGTTTTATTCCTAATCCCGGGACCCCAAAGAACATATGTTCATGGCTGGTTTTAACCAGATACTGTAAATACTGGCCTTTTTTATTTGTGTGTATGGCTTCCTTTTACCTCCAGTCTTGCAGGAGGACATCCAAGGTCATACTCCTTTTTTCAGTTTCCAATTATTTTGCAATAAGTTAGGTGTATCCAACGAGGATTATTTTCCACCTTCACTGTAGGTAGTCAGTAATACTGGGAAGGGCTCCTTCCACCGTTCTACCAATTTCCTCTGATCCCAATTCTTATCAGTTTGTGATCTCCTGGATGTAAGGAATCACCGTTATGGTCAGCTGATAGTGGTTTCTGCATTTCTCTGGTTCAGTGCTTTCTGTAAGACTAACAAGGATCTGGTCAATTGCTGTGCATATGTAATTAATTCACTCTAAGGTCCTGTCCAGTCTCAGTCAAGGCTTTACTTAAACTCTTAAACTACTTACAAGGCAGACCCTTTAAAATTGGTCACTATAAAGAAAAAATCTATTTAAAAATTATTCCCAATTCTCATCCAACACCTTAATCTGCATTTCACATGGCCAGTGCGTAATTCAGATCTTTCTTGAATTCAATTCAAAAGGTAAGAAATAGGAAGAAATCAACTTTAAATACCGACAAGGTCCCCAATCCTAATGCCAAGTTATGTGGCGAAGAAAATGAACAGTCTCTTTGCTGACCCATATCCCCTGTTTAATAAAAGTCGAGAAGGCAGAGAATACACAGTTAATTTCTACATAGATAACCAATACATTTTCATAGAGCAAAGAAAAATAAAATAACTTTGTCCTAGTCTCAATGCCAATACAGCTGCAACTTCTTAAAGAGATACCACCTTTTAACACATGAGATTCTACAAAGATGTATCACGTAAATGAGCAAGCTCATTCAATGACATCTTATTTCATCTTAATTATATGATTAATTCAACATTCACCCAGAACTGGTTCCACAAACAAGTAACAGTCTTTCAACTCACTCACTCTACACCCTCTTTTCTGTGCCATTCACTCACAAATGTCCACACCTCATGCAATATGTTAAATCTCAGATATTCACACACATTAAAGCAATAAAATTCTCACTCAAGAGTAAAACACAGTTATGTACTCCTCAAGGAAATCATGCAAAACTCTTTAGCTTTGAAACACACAAAAATGAGAAATTTATATTTTAATATAAGATATTATCAGGCAAAGGCACTATGTCTTGTGCTGTTGTGTTGCTAACCTTGACCAAAATACCTTTGGAGAATTATAAAACAGAAGCCATATACTTCTTAAATATAATTTAAGAAAAGCAATAAGATAGTAGACAAGATTCATATATATATAGGCTGGAGCAGAGGAAAATGTTATTTGTCAGCCAGCCATTCACCAAAAATGTTCATACTTTATTCATAAATACAACACACACTGAAGAACGGTCTCAACCCAAAACACACTCTGACTCTCTCTCTTGAACCCAGGTCATTTCATTAGAAGCTTCAAAGTGTAAGCTACTTTCCAGATTCTCTTCCCTCCTTATCAATACAAATTTAATATGGAAGTTGCAGGAAGGCATAATTATGTAATAACAATTCTCAGCTCCTCCTGCATCCCCCTTTATTATCCCTGCTAAAATGAATTTCAATTGTCGCGAATGCATTTGTCTTGATTTACATTTTACGCAGAAAACAAATTGAAGCACATTGTTGCTGTTTCTTTACAATTCTCAACAATCCTCACAACATAATTAATTAACTTTACATTCCCTTGTCTGAAAGAGCGGTTATGTCTACTGGAATCTCTGGTTCTGTGGGGACCAATGTGCAGAATTCGAAATCTGCTGTGTGACCAATAATGTCAGCGGGAGGCTTCGTTGTGGCCACTTGTATGGACATTGCACTTAATAATGGCCCGTTGGACTGGGAGGGTTAAGGCATGCAGTAGCTGGTGCAGTAGCAAGTGCTGTTTTTAAGTTGCAAAAGTCTTCATCTTCTTGGAGTGAGAGAGTTAGAGAGAATTGCTGTTGTGCCCTGGTGGAGACACCAATGTATCCACTGCCGGTAGAAATTAACCAAGCCCAGAAATGGGATTGGTCCGATTCCCTGTCATACAGGGTCTTGCCACACCTCACACTTGCCCGATTACACAGACTTTCCCGTCTCTCTCCACCAGGGAGATGAACTCTGTTTTTCAAACAGGTCAGAATCTTTTGTTTCAAGTTTGTTTTAAACCGTACCGACTGTTGGCTGCAAAATGTTAAAGATCTTGGGGCAGCCTCGATTCTTGTGGGGTAGTTAATTTTGAGACTTTAAAAATCTGCAATTTATCCCATCAGATAAAGCATAAAAAGAAGTTTAATTTGACACCTAATTCACTTTCATATCTTCAGTATTAAAAAAGTTATGGCCATTTCCATACTCGGAAATTAGCATCTTGTTCCCTATTGCTTTTCCATTGACTTAACACAAAAGCGGTGATCGAGGACAGTCAAAAGCCCATAACGTTCTTAAAAATTAAGAGAACTGAAATAAATTTTCAGTTATTATAGATTGAAGCATTCTGAAACAAATATGAAAAAATCTTACTTGGATGACCTGAAGTTAAAGCATATAATTAGTTAGTTACCTAATTGTAGCTAATTACAAAATTCAATTACTAGATCTAAACATCTATCCATTTCTTAAGAAAAGATTAACATTTTTAAATAGCCTGAGTGTCCACATAACATTCACACAAGAATTCACAATATAACATGATTTTTAAATCTCATTGTCATGAATTTATAGGCCAAATGGAAGGAATTTAGTGTTTAATTCCCGTAAATTGAAGGCCGTTTAAATCATCTTGCAAGTGGGATTTTGTGGAAAGCAATCGATTGGAACGTTGTGGTTAGTGGTGAATTTAAACCCCATATCAGCAGGAAAAACACTGCCGGTTCGTATGGGGCCTAAATCACCTTTTCGCTACATAAAATTTGGATTAAGGTAATCCTAAGAAGCACGTTTATATGTAAAATAAACGGCTTACCTTTAGCTGTCCCGTACGGGAGATCCATCCCGTTGTCGGCGTTGACGGCGTTAGAAGCGGGTTTTTATTTTACTCCAGCGCTGAAATTGTCCCGCAGTTTAAAAAAAAACAATTCTTCAGCATTACCTAGCAGCCCGTGAAAATATATCTCGGACAGGCAGGAGAAAAATGCATTTTAACCCCGCCCCCCCCCCCTCAAAGGCACCAAAGTCGCGCACAAGGCCAGTGGCAGAACTGCAGCGCCGCTGAAGGTAAGTTTTGTAACATACCTAGGTACAGTGCCTCGAAAGCCACCAGCTCGACATCCTGCTTTTTCGTTTCAATCTTCTTATTTTTCTGCTGTTTCTCTTTCCTGGTGCTCTGTGTTGTTTAACTCTCTCACTGCTCTTCCTCTTCTGCCTTAAACCATCTCCCTTCTTCTTCCTCACCTTCCCTATTAGTTCTTCCTTCTTCTGAGGGTACCCTTCCCTGTAGGCATACTGGAACCCCTTCCTCTTCATGGGATCTGAGTGTCGTAGCTCCTGCTGTTAGTGACTGGGTGACCAGGGCATGAGAGAGGTAGTCTACACTATTTCCAATTGTTTCTCTCCCAGAATTTGTTCCTTATTCCCCCCCTCTTTCTGTAAACAAAGTCGCTATCAGACAAGGGGTCCCTGGGGATATTTTGCTTAGGTTTCCATTTTTACATAGCAATTGTTTAATGTTATGTTGGCCAACCATATTCTCTCTTTTTTTAATATACATTATGCAATCTTTACGTTTTCCCTGGATCCAAATAACACATATGCTGTACCGAAGCTCCCATGTACCGGAACTCCCACATGTATCAAAGCACCCACATGTACCGAAGCACCCACATGTACCAAAGCTCCCACATTCCTCTTATCCCGAGCCTATTCCATTACTGGCCCAATATATCATCTTAATACTACAGACAGCCTACTTAGTCTGAGTCAACAATCCCAAAAATGGTCTTACCTTGCGTTGTCTGTTCTGAAAGATCTTGGCAGGAACCAGATCACTTCGGACGAAGGACCACAATGTTCCTGGGCACTCTTAGGAGTTCAGACTCAAGGGGTCTGATAGTGCACTTTCTTCCCCCTTCGAGACCACTGCCAAACTATAGCCTCTTACTCAGTCTTCAGCGATTGTATCCAGCAAGAGCTGCTGACTATGACTAGGTCCAAATATTCTTATACAGACAGAAACGCAAATAAAATCAGTATAAGCAGTAATCTCTTTATAACGCCAGGCGGGTGTGGTAAAAACTCTTTACAGTATGCTGATAACAGACTATACAGAGAAGTCCCACACAAAGAGATGCTGATTTCAGTACGTGTATATATACCCCACTATTCGACGATTCAGTAATACGTTTTGTATAAAATTTAGTACAGCCTTTTGCTCCTTAAGATTGATAGATCCTTAAGATTGACAGCATCAGAAGATTGACAGGTTCTTGTGACAGAAGAAGGGTTAGCCATATATGGTTATATGAGAAGGTTATATTTCTGCAGAACAAGCATTTTCATTTTTCTACTTATGACGCATATCATAATCTCGTGGAACAAGGGTTAGTCTGAATTCTCTCCTATGTTTATGTTGTAGAGGAGACATTCGTGAAGTTGTGCTTGTTATCTCGCTTATGTTATTAGAAAGGGAACATCAACAGTCTGCTAGCTTTGTTAATGTACTGAAAGCAAAGGTTAGTGCGTTTTTGCTAGCTTTGCAATTTAATAGAAGACAGTGAAAGCCTGTCTTAGTTTCAGCGGAATCCATTTTGTATCTTTAAATCATTATTAAATTCCACATTTTGACCCACTGTTAAGAGTAAACTTGAATTATATTTGGAATTAAAGGGTGGCACAATGGCACTGGTCTGGTTTAGTTTAGTTTAGAGATACAAAGCAGAAACAGGCCCTTTGGCCCACTGAGTCCACAGCGACCAGTGACTCCCGCACATGAACACATTCCTGAACACGATAGGGACAATTTACATTAATACCAAGCCAATTAACCTACAAACTAGTATGTCTTTTGACGGCGGGAGGAAACTAAAGATCTCGGAGAAAATCCATGCAGGTCACGGGGTGAAATGTACAAACTCCGTACAGACAGCACCCGTACTCTACCGTGCTGTCCGAGAGGCCCGAGAGCCATTGGAGCTGTTGCAGTGGGAGGAGTAAATTCCGGGCGGTGAGTACAAAACCCCATCGTGGGGCTTCGATCCACAGAGGCCCGGGAGCCTTTGGAGCTGTTGCAGTGGGAGGAAGACCCCAAATCGGTAACGTTCCATTCGCAGTTTACATTTCAAAACAAGTGGGCTTGAGGAAGCCGTTGATTGGTGGAAGTGGACTAGCGGAAGCAGCTGATTGGGAGCCAGATCCCTACTGATTTCTTCCAGCAATTTGTATTGTATTGTACTTTGTATTGTATTGTATTTGTATTGTATCCTAGGTACAGGAGGAGTATGAGGGCCAGGGCAGTTTACTGTTCTGGATGTCAGGTGTGGAAGGTCAAGGAATCTGATAGCCTTCCAGACATCCACATCTGCGCCAGGTGCATTGAGATGGGGCTCCTAAGGGACCGTATTAGGAACCTGGAGCAGCAGCTCGATGACCTCCGTCTGGTCAGGGAGAGCGAGGAAGTCATAGAGAGGAGTTATAGAGAGGTGGTCACTCCAAGACCACAGGAGGCAGGCAAGTGGGTCACGGTTAGGAGGGGCAAGGGGCAGAGGCAGGGACTAGAGAGTACCCCGGTGGCTGTACACTTTGACAATAAGTACTCCTGTTTGAGTACTGTTGGGGGGGACAGCCTACCTGGGGGTAGCGACAGCGGCCAGGGCTCCGGTACAGAGACCGGCCCTGTTGCTCAGAAGGGTAAGGAAAAGAAGAGGAGGGCAGTAGTAATAGGGGACTCTATAGTTAGGGGGTCAGATAGGCGATTCTGTGGACGCAGTCAGGAGACCCGGATGGTAGTTTGCCTCCCTGGTGCCAGGGTCTGGGATGTGTCTGAACGTGTCCAAGATATCCTGAAATGTGAGGGGGGAGAGGAGCCTGAGGTCGTGGTACATATAGGTACCAATGACATAGGTAGAAAAAGGGAAGAGGTCCTGAAAGGAGAACTTAGGGAGTTAGGAAGAGAGTTAAGGAGAAGGACCGCAAAGGTAACAATCTCAGGAATACTGCCTGTGCCACGCGACAGTGAGAGTAGGAATGGAGCGAGGTGGAGGATAAATGCGTGGCTGAAGGACTGGTGCAGAGGGCAGGGATTCAAGTTTCGGGATTATTGGGACCTCTTTTGTGGAAGGTGTGACCTGTACAAAAAGGACGGGTTGCACTTGAACCTGAGGGGGACCAATATCCTGGCGGGGAGATCTGCAAAGGCTACAGGGGAGACTTTAACCTAGAACGGTTGGGGGGAGGGACTCATATAGAGAAAGCTAATAGACAGTGTGTGAGGCAGGAGGCAGAGAAGGGAAGCACTCAGACCCAACAGGTAGGGGGGAAAGAAGAAAAAATAATAAACAGAGAATAAGAGGTGGTGGGTTTCTTCAATGCGTGAGCAGAGAGACAGAGGGGTGTAAAATGAGGGTAGAAGCAATAGGTAGCAAGGTGAAAAGTAAACGTGGCAGGCAGACAAATCCAGGTCAAAAATCAAAAAGGGCCACTTTTCAACATAATTGTATAAGGGGTAAGAGCGTTGTAAAAACAAGCCTGAAGGCTTTGTGTCTCAACGCAAGGAGCATTCGTAATAGGTTGGATGAGTTGAATGTGCAGATAGCTATTAATGATTATGATATAGTTGGGATCACGGAGACATGGCTCCAGGGTGACCAAGGCTGGGAGCTGAACATCCAGGAATATTCAATATTCAGGAGGGATAGACAGAAAGGAAAAGGAGGTGGGGTAGCGTTGCTGGTTAGAGAGGAGATTAACGCAATGGAAAGGAAGGACATTAGCTTGGAGGATGTGGAATCGATATGGGTAGAGCTGCGAAACACTAAGGAGGCAGAAAACGCTAGTGGGTGTTGTGTACAGGCCACCTAACAGTAGTAGTGGAGTTGGGGATGGCATCAAACAGGAAATTAGAAATGCATGCAACAAAGGTAAAACAGTTATAATGGGTGACTTCAATCTACATATAGATTGGGTGAATCAAATTGGCAGGGGTGCTGAGGAAGAGGATTTCTTGGAATGTATGCGGGATAGTTTTCTAAACCAACATGTAGAGGAACCAACGAGAGAGCAGGCTATTCTAGACTGGGTATTGAGTAATGAGGAAGGGTTAGTTAGCAGTCTTGTTGTGCGTGGCCCCTTGGGCAAGAGTGACCATAATATGGTTGAGTTCTTAATTAGGATGGAGAGTGACGACTTCCGGTGGCGCCATGTTATACTAACAGACTTGCACCTAGCTCCGCTCTCGAAAAAATTCACAATTTCTCGCGTTAAAACGGGTCTATATGTTGGAATTGATTTAAAAACCTTACCGGAGCTTCTGGTCACTGTGCTGATGACGTCGTCAGTAAGCGCGATGTTTTAAACAGTGGTTTAAGGACTTTTAAATGAAAAGACTGTCTCCAGCTCAGAGTCCTCAGAGAACAGTTAAAAAACAGCTGCTGAAAAACCTGAAGAATCCTGAAGGAGAATATACCTCTGAAGTTCCTGAAGTGGCTGCAGAAATGGATACAAGATCTTAGACAGAGCTGGCTAAGGATAAAGAATTTGAGGATTCAAAGAAATCAGTGAAAGAAATGAAAGATGAAATTCTGGATGAAAATAAAACTCTAATGGGAAAAATGATGGAAAAAATCGAAAAGATGATGTTGGATTCGAATGCTGGTAATCAGAAGGTTATTGATGCTGGTAATCAGAAGGTGATTGATTCACTTGACATTATAAATAAACGAATTGATGATGTGAAAGATGGACTATCGGGGAGAATTGATAAGATGGAAAAAGTTACTACGGACAGGTTCACGGCTGTGCTTGAAACAGTAGCTGCAAGTATGGCTACAATCACGGAATTGGAGAAAAATATGGCTCGAGTGGCTGAAGACATGGTGAAAATGAGGCGAGAACATGATCAAATGAAGCAAGAACATGAGCAAACTTCAGTACAGATGACGACTCAACTGGGGAAAGTTTCAGATAAATGCCTGGACCTGGAAGCTCATTCTAGACGCCAGAATTTGAGAATTATTGGAGTCTCAGAAGGAACTGAGGGAAGGGACATTCGTGAGTTTGCCATGGACTTACTTAAACAACTGCTTAATCTCTCCAAAGAACCGAAAATTGAAGTGGCACACCGTGTACCTAGATTTAAACCGAGATCTCAAGCTAGACAAGACCACCCACAACAGATTATTGTGAAATTTTGAGACATTTCAGAACTGGAAGAGGTGATGGGCAAAATCAAATATGGAGTGCAACTAAGGCTTGATAACGACATTATCAAAATATTCAGGGACTATCCATATGAAATTGTGCAAAAGAGAAATCAATTTTGAAAGGCAAAAGAACTTTTAAGAAGGAAACAAGATGCTAGATACGGTGTTTTTTATCCAGCTAAAATGCGCATCTCTCATAATGGACATGAAAGATCATTTGTAAACCGGGAGAATGCATATAAATATGCCCAGAGCATCGATGAAAAGTAGAGATCTAATGGTATGAACAAACTTCTTTTTTTATTGGAATTCCACAGTTAATGGAGGATCGGCAGCTCAGAACCATTTGATGTAGTGTTTTGTTTAGGATGGCGAGACTGGTTATCTGTGGAATTTTAACTCAAGGACATTCTGTGTTCCAAACGAAGTAAACAGCCGAACCGAAGAGAATGGACTATACCAGAAGCATTAATTGTTTAATAGATTATAATATTAAATCCAATTGTAAGAATTGATCCTATTAACAACTTAACTATTTAACAAGTTATCAATATTAAACTAGAATAGTAATGGACGCTAATAAAAAAAATAACGAATTAACATAACTAACATAAATGTTTACTAAATCTAAACCTTATCTATAACTGGGAGGAGGGGATGAGAAACGAGCACCTGGCTCAGGTCCAGGAGCGCGTTTCATTAACCCCTTCAACCAACAGTTGATTATTATTGAAGGTAAAATCATTTGTTTAATAATTAGTAGCTAAAATTGCGATATATATATATGATATGTTATAATGAAATATATAGGGTAAATTTGTATTATATATCTGATTGTGAGGCCCCGTCCTATTATGTTATGATTAACCAAGGGTGCGGAGTTATTTGTTTAACATCAACAATGGAAGTCGAATCAAGGTTTTCTCCCACCTACATGTGGGCCACTTGTTACAGTGTCGACCATTTTAGACACTGTATTTTCACTTTTTAAATTTAAAAAAAAAATTTTTTTAATTATTATTATTTCCACATAAAGTCACATGTTTGTGTTTTGTGTTTAGTGATAAGCGTAAAAGGGATATGCCAACAAAACTTGGTAATGGAAAGGTTCCCCCAATACCCAAAGACCTGGGACATGGATGCACCGCAAGATTTAAAGGTATTATAATTATTCAAAATGGAAGATGTTAAACAAAAGAACCTAGGAGGAGTCTCATTCTGCAGTTGGAATATAAGGAGTATTAATGAACCTATTAAAAGGGGTAAGATATTAGCTCAGCTGAAACTGTACAATTCTGACATCATTTTCTTACAAGAAACTCATCTAAAATCCCAGGATCAAGCTAGGTTGAGGGCGAAATGGATAGGTCAAATATATCATTCTTCATATACTTCGAAATCTAGAGGTACGTCAATCATTATAAGAAAAGGTATACCATTCAAAGCAAAGAATACCATAACAGACATTGAAGGGAGATATTTGATAGTTACCAGAGAAATTCATGATACTCCAATTACCTTGGTAAATATATACGCGCCTAACTTTGACAATCCTCATTTTTTCAATAAAATTCTGAACATAATCGCAGAGTTTAATTATCAAAATGTTATAATAGGAGGAGACTTTAACTGTGTTTTAGATCTGTATTTAGACAAATCAAGCCAAAAACAGAGAGGGAATACGAAATCTAAAACTAGTGAACTTTTAAATACTTATATAAACAATACCAATATAACAGATGTTTGGAGAATTGCTAATCCGACTGGCAGGGAATACTCGTTTTAATCAATGGTACACAAAACATACTCACGTATAGATTATTTCCTGGTGGATACAAAATTTGTCCCTCACACTGTGAACCCAGCATACCATACAAATTCGATTTCAGACCATTCACCACTAACATTCTTTTTAAAACTGGAAGGAATGTCTAAGAATAAATCGTTTTGGAGATTCAATTCTCAAATCCTAAAAGATCCGCAAGCGAGTATATATTTAAAATAACAAATGGACGTCTTTTTTGAAATAAATGACACTCCAGATATATCGCCTACTTTACTATGGGAATCTTTTAAAGCATTTATTAGAGGTGTTATAATCTCATACCAAGCTTTTCAAAATAAAAAGAATAAAAATGAACAAAGACAGTCAGAAGAAATTAGACAAATGGATATAGATAATGCTAAAGATCTATCAATAGATAAACATAATAAAATAATAATTTTGAAATTTAAATTAAATAAACTGTTATCAGCCAAACTTATAAGACTTTTCCAAATTACAAAACAGGAACAGTTTGAATTTGGGGATAAACCGCATAAACTTTTGGCTCGTCAGCTAAAAAAACGAGAAAAAGAACATACGATCCAAAAGATTAAATCAGATAGAGGGGAATTACTAACCATACCGAAGGATATTAATAAAAGATTTGCGCAATTTTATGAGAATTTGTATACATCTAAAACGACAACGGACTCCAATTAAATTACAGAGTTCTTGGATAATTGTAATCTTCCAAAGTTAGAGTTGAAAGAACAAGAGGAATTGGGTGCACAAATTTCAATCAAGGAATTAGAAGACACAATAAATTCATTAAAGAATGGAAAAACTCCAGGTCCTGATGGATTTACTAATGAATTTTATAAAAGCTTTTATGACAAAATTATACCACGGTTACAAAAAATGTATCAATATCCTTTTAAAAAACAAATATTACCTGATACATTAGCTGAATCAACGATCACACTAATACTTAAAAAAGACAAAGATATAGAAGAACCGGGTTCATATAGAGCTATAGCATTGTTAAATACAGATCAATAAATATTAGGGAAAACATTAGCTAGAAGATTAAGTAAATATATTAGTAAATTAATAAACCCAGATCAGATGGGGTTTATCCCTAAGAGATATTCATCTAATAATATGAGATGCCTACTCAATATAATGCCCTCACACAAAATTGAAGAACAAGAATTATCAATTATTTCGCTGGACGCTGAGAAAGCATTTGACCAAGTAGAATGGAATTATATGGATAAAGTATTACAAAAATTCCAACTGGAAGATAATTTTATTTTATGGATTAAATTATTATATAATAAACCTACAGCTAGAATACTAACTAATAACATATTATCCTCGAAATTTCAACTATCAAGGGGAAACAGACAAGGATGCTCATTATCACCACTGTTGTTTACTCTCATAATTGAACCTTTAGCAGAAAAAATTAGAACACCTCCAGATATCCATGGGTATAATACTAAATACTCAAATAATAAAATATCTTTATACGCGGATGATATATTATTATACATTACAAAACCTCAAATTACTATACCAAACATATTAAATCTAATTGAGGACTTTGGATCCTTTTCTGGATACAGAATAAATTGGAATAAAAGTAAAATTATGTCAATAAAACCGAAAGACTCAATACATCTATTAAAATTCCCTTTTAAAATAGCTACAGAAAAATTTAAATACTTGGGTATTGAAATCACCAGAACATATCAAGGCATGTTTAACGCAAATTTTGAGCCTCTACTTAATAAATTAAATACATTAATTAAATTTTGGAAAACGCTTCCGATGTCCTTAATAGGCTGAATAAATGCAATAAAAATGATCTTCTTACCATAAATTTTATACCTATTTCAATCGATTCCTATATACCTACCAAAGAAGATTTTTTTTAAACTGGACTCAGACATTACTAATTTTATATGGGACTATAAATCCCATAGAATACAAAGAACACACTTGAACAAAGCTAAAGTATTAGGGGGCTTAGCACTCCCTAACTTCATGTATTATTATTGGTCAGTAAATATTAAAAATATGATCCAACTGATGGACAACTCTGCCCAGCAAGTGGACTGGATTATAATGGAGAGAGAGGACTGCTCCTCTGGTAACATTGGAGCGTTCCTCCTCTCACCAATGAAACTGAATAACATAAATTATAACAAAAATCCAATTATACATAGTACAATCAGAACTTGGAAACAAATAAAACAAAATTTAAAATTAAGAAATCTATCGCTTTTATCTCCAATAGCTAATAACCCTTTGTTTAATCCCTCTATTACAGACAAATCTTTTATACAATGGGATAGACTAGGAATTAAAACGTTCGGTGACTTGTATGAAACTGGAAAATTACTATCATTCCAACAATTACAAATAAAATATAAACTGGGAAATAATCAATATTTTAAATATTTTCAAATATGTGACTATTTGAAAAAATATACAAAAGATGATTATAATATCCCAGCAGATGTATTGGATGAAGCAATGCAGATAAAAGCTGAATCAGCAAACCTAATATCATATTTGTATAATATTATCTTAAATGTAGAAATACCATCTACGGAAGGTATTAGAAGAGACTGGGAACAAGAATTCGCTATTAAAATCTCAAAGGAAAGGTGGAATGAACATTTATTATATGTGCATAAATGTTCGATTAATGTAAGACACACATTAATACTATTTAAAATTTTACATAGATTATATTATTCAAAAACTAAAATTAATAAAATGTTCCCAAATGTATCATCCATTTGTGATAAATGTCAATCTCAAGAAGCTACTCATTTGTTTTTTGTACAAAAATTCAAAAATCTTGGATTGAAATTTTTGAAATCTTTATAAAATTATTTAAAATAAAACTGATACCAAAAGCAGAATGGATTATCTTTGGAACAAGGGAAGATAGTCCTAAACTAAATGTGTTTCAAAAGAAATGAATAGATTACGGGTTAATAACTGGAAAAAAGTTAATCCTCAAATTCTGGAAAAACGCTCCAATACCAACTATAAACATGTGGATTTCAAATATGTTTGAAACATTACACCTAGAAGAGATAAGACTCCTCCTGGCAGGTAAACCAGATCACTTCCACCTGACGTGGTCTGCATTTATAGAATTATTACAAGTATAGGGTGCAAAAGTACTTTAAAAAAAAACTGAGGTCAGGTAAAGGGGGATGAAAGCTGTAGAGTTGGTATATCCCACTTGCGTGATGCTTATAATAAAGTATTTGTTTTTCTCTTTTTTCCTCTTTCTCTTTTGCTTCTTCTTTAGGGTCTATCTCTTAATCCTTTCTTTTTAATTTCTTTTCTACAGGGTCTCTGTTCTTTCTTGTTGTCACATTTTTACACCTTCACTATTTTCATTCACTTTCTCTTTTTTCTTAATCTCAACCTTTCCTTTTTATCAGTGTAAAAAATGACGGAGTACATTAATTGTAATAAGATATACGTGATGAGTACTAATGTAATTGGTTGTAATGTAATGAACTTCTAATAAATAAAAATAAAACAAATAAAAAATAAAAAATAAAAGGATGGAGAGTGACATTGTTAATTCAGAAACAAGGGTTCTGAACTTAAAGAAAGGTAACTTTGAGGGTATGAAACGTGAATTGGCCAAGATTGACTGGCAATTGATTCTTAAAGGGTTGACGGTGGATATGCAATGGAAGGCATTTAAAGACTGCATGGATGAACTACAACAATTGTTCATCCCAGTTTGGCAAAAGAATAAATCAGGCAAGGTAGTGCATCCATGGATAACAAGGGAAATCAGGGATAGTATCAAACAAAAGATGAAGCCAACAAATTAGCCAGAAAAAGCAGCCTACCAGAGGACTGGGAGAAATTCAGTCCAACACAGGAGGACAAAGGGCTTAATTAGGAAAGGGAAAATAGATTATGAAAGAAAACTGGCAGGGAACATTAAAACTGACTGCAACATTTTTTATAGATATGTGAAAAGAGATTAGTTAAAACAAATGTAGGTCCCTTGCAGTCAGAAACAGGTGAATTGATCATGGGGAACAAGGACATAGCAGACCAATTGAATAACTACTTTGGTTCTGTCTTCACTAAGGAAGACATAAATAATCTGCCAGAAATAGCAGGGGACCGCGGGTCAAATGAGATGGAGGAACTGAGTGAAATCCAGGTTAGCCGGGATTAAAGGCCGATAAATTCCCAGGGCCAGATAGGCTGCATCCCAGAGTACTTAAGGAAGTAGCCCCAGAAATAGTGGATACATTAGTGATAATTTTTCAAAACTCCTTAGATTCTGGAGTAGTTCCTGAGGATTGGAGGGTAGCTAATGTAACCCCACTTTTTAAAAAGGGAGGGAGAGAAAAAACGGGGAATTACAGACCAGTTAGTCTAGCATCGGTAGTGGGGAAACTGCTCGAGTCAGTTATTAAAGATGGGATAGCAGCACATTTGGAAAGTGGTGAAATCATTGGACAAAGTCAGCATGGATTTACGAAAGGTAAATCATGTCTGACGAATCATATAGAATTTTTCGAGGATGTAACTAGTAGAGTGGATAAGGGAGAACCAGTGGATGTGTTATATCTGGACTTTCAGAAGGCTTTCGACAAGGTCCCACATAAGAGATTAGTATACAAACTTAAAGCACATGGTATTGGGGGTTCAATATTGGGGTGGATAGAGAACTGGCTGGCAAACAGGAAGCAAAGAGCAGGAGTAAACGGGTCCTTTTCAGAAAGGCAGGCAGTGACTAGTGGGGTACAGTAAGGCTCCGTGCTGGGACCCCAGCTATTTACAATATATATTAATGATTTGGACGAGGGAATTGAATGCAACATTTCCAAGTTTGCGGATGACACGAAGCTGGGGGGCAGTGTTAGCTGTGAGGAGGATGCTAGGAGGCTGCAAGGTGACTTGGATAGGTTGGGTGAGTGGGCAAATGCATGGCAGATGCAGTATAATGTGGATAAATGTGAGGTTATCCACTTTGGGGGCAAAAACAGGGAAGTAGACTATTATCCAAATGGTGGCCGATTAGGAAAAGGGGAGATGCAACGAGACCTGGGTGTCATGGTACACCAGTCATTGAAAGTAGGCATGCAGTTGGAACAGGCAGTGAAGAAAGCGAATGGTATGTTAGCATTCATAGTAAAAGGATTTGAGTATAGGGGCAGGGAGGTTCTACTGCAGTTGTACAGGGTTTTGGTGAGACCACACCTGGAGTATTGCGTACAGTTTTGATCTCCAAATCTGAGGAAAGACATTCTTGCCATAGAGGGAGTACGGAGAAGGTTCACCAGACTGATTCCTGGGATGTCAGGACTTTCATATGAAGAAAGACTGGATAGACTTGGCTTGTACTCGCTAGAATTTAGAAGATTGAAGGGGAATCTTACAGAAACTTACAAAATTCTTAAGGGGTTGGACAGGCTAGATGCAGGAAGATTGTTCCCGATGTTGGGGAAGTCCAGGACAAGGGGTCACAGTTTAAGGATAAAGGGGAAATCCTTTAGGTCCGAGATGAGAAAATCATTTTTCACACAAAGAGTGGTGAATCTCTGGAACTCTCTGCCACAGAAGGTAGTTGAGGCCTGTTCATTGGCTATATTAAAGAGGGAGTTAGATGTGGCCCTTGTGGCTAAAGGGATCAGGGGGTATGGAGAGAAGGCAGGTACAGGATACTGAGTTGGATGATCAGCCATGATCATATTGAATGGCGGTGCAGGCGCGAAGGGCCGAATGGCCTACTCCTGCACCTATTTTCTATGTTTCTATGTCTATGTTTCTATGTCCACGTGGTAGAGTTGCTGCCTCACAGCATCAGAGGCACGTATTTGATCCTGACCTTGGGTGCTGTCTGTGTGAAATTTGCACATTCTGCCTGTGGCCACGGGGATTTCTTCTGGGTACTCCAGTTTTCTTCTATAACCCAAAGACGTGCCGGTTTATATGTTAAATGGCCTCTGTAAATTGTCCCTAGTGTGTAGGGAGTGGGTGCAGAAGTGGGATAACATAAAACTAGTGTGAATGGGTGATCAATGTTTGATGTGGACTCGGTGTGTGGAAGGACCTGGTTCCATGCCGTATCTTGCAATCAATCAATCAATCAGTTAATTGGCCCAACAAGGCACTCGTTTCAGGAGATAATTGGAAATATGTGATCAATGCCAGTTTTATCAGTGATATCCACAATCCTTAAAATGCTGCCCTCAGTAACCCTACAATTTCCTCAATCAATGCCATTGATTCGAATGTGTAGGAAGGAACTGCTGATGCTGGTTTAAACCAAAATAGGCACAGAAAGCTGGAGTAACTCAGCGGGTCAGGCAGCATCGCTGGAGAGAAGGAATGGGTGACGCTTCGGGTCAAGTTTTGACCCGAAACGTCAACCATTCCTTCTCTCCAGAGATGCTGCCTGTCCTGCTGAGTTACTCCAGCTTTTTGTATCTATCCATGGATTCAAATGTTTCATTCAGTATTTCAAGTTATTTCAAAAGCTGACAAAAGTAATTTGTTTTATATTGTAATGATTTTTCTGTCACGATTAACTGTTATTGATACTTTTGTGCTCTTTATTAAGGTGCACACTAATTAACAGGCACAGCTTCTATCATGCATTTTCTCTGGCATATTAAAGATATGCCTGGAGGATTGGGTTAAACTGGCATCATGTATGGCATGGGCATTGCAGGCTGATGTGCCCCTTCCAGTTCGATGAATGGTGGTGTTAGGTGACTTTAGGTTTAGGTTTAGAGATACAGCATGGAAATAGGTACTTCGGCCAACCGAGTCCGCACCGACCAGCAATCCTTGCACATTAACACTATCCTACGCACACTAGGGAGAATTTTGTTACACATACACCAAGCCAATTAATCTACAAACCTGTACCTCTTTGGAGTGTGGGAGGAAACTGAAGATCTCGGAGAAAACCCCCGCGGTCACGGAACGAACGTACAAACTCTGTACGCATACACCCGTAGTCGGGATCGAACCCGGGCATCTGGCGCTGTAAGGCAGCAACTCTATCACTGTGCCTCCATGCCGCCCTACCGCCGACTACTTTTCGCAGAGAAATTATAAAACTTTAGAGGTTCATTACCATTTACTTTCGAGATTAAAATTAATCAAAAACAGGAAATGATCTAACAATGTGAATGTAGTCAAAATTGCATATTGTAGTGTAAGACGGAACCTGCAGATGCCGAAGATAAACACAAAATGGTGAACTCAGCGTGTCAGGCAGCATCTCTGGAGAAAAGGAATAGGTGACGTTTTGGGTCGAGACCCTTCATCAGACGGGACATTTCGGTCGAGACCTTTCATCAGACTCAGACATTTTGGGTCGAGACCCTTCTTCAGACTTATGATGCATATTGTAGCAGTGGCCAGGATGAAATCAATCATGTATCAGTGCATTTTGAGCTAGTTTTTCATGAGGTACACTTCAGGAGGTAGACAGCGAAGGTATTAATTTCAGTGTTTGAACAAATTTATGTGTGAATTTTGTGCAAACGTGAGGCCGTCCTGTACATGGGCATTTGTAAAGCAGCACAAATATTTTTTCCCACAAAAAGGACATATGATATATTAATATAGTTACAGCAAACAGAATTATTGTTCTGTTTTGATAAGCTGATAATGTAGAATTTATATATTGCCTTCAGAATTGAGAAATAAGCTTTAAACAGGCCCTTCAGCCCACCGAGTCTGCGCTGACCAGCGATCACCCATGCACTACTTCTATCCTACACACCAGGGACAATTTTTACCAAAGTCAATTAACCTACAAACCTGCACATCTTTGGAGTGTGGGAGGAAACCGGAGCACCCAGAGAAAACCCACTTGGTCACAGGGAGAACATACAAACTCTGTACAGATAGCATCCATAATGAGGATCGAACCCGGGTGTCTAATGCTATATGGCAGAAACTCTACCACTGCGTCACTGTGCTGCACCATGACAATTGCTTAGGACAATGTTTATGTGTACTGTGCACCTAGACTTCCATGAAAATAGTGATATTCAAAACATTTGGATTTAACACGGATCACAAAGTGCGATATTTTCTTTCTGTATCCTCTCTGCACTGGCCAATATTTATCTCTCAATGTTACTGAAAGAATATGATCATTATAACTCAGTTGTTTCAAAGGTCCTGGTGTAATATACTTGCTAGCATGACATTTCCATGATATTTATATTTCATTTGCTCGCCTGCAGACAACAAGTTCTTCAATGGAGTTGCTGCCTTTCATGAGTTTCATAAGTTTCATAAGTTATGGTACATCACAGTGTTCCCTGTAGGCTTTCAAGACTCCTCTTGCTTTTCTTTCAACAGATCCAGTAGGCAATTCATGTCAAATGTACCCTTTAAAATATCAACTACTCTCCTCCCAGCAGTTCATAAATTCATGTTCATAAGTTATAGGAGCAGAATTAGGCCATTTTGCCCATCAAGTCTACTCCACCATTCAATCATGGCTGATCTATCTTTCCCTCTCAACCCCATTCTCCTGCCTTCCTCACACAACCTCTGACACCCAGACCAATTAAAAATCTGCCAATGTCCGTCTTAAAAATATCTATTGACGGCCTCCAAAGCCGGCTGTGGTAATGAATTCCACTGATTCGCCAGCCTTTGACTAAAGAAATTCCTCCTCATCTCCTTTTATTCTGAGGCTATGGCTAGTCCTAGACTTTCCCACTGGTGGAGACATCTTCGTCACATTCACTCTATCCAGGCCTTTCACTATTCGGTATGTTTCAATGAGGTCCCCCCTCATCGTTCTAAACTCCAGTGAGTACAGGCCCAGTGCTTTCAAATGTTCACCATTCTCATAAACCTCCTCTGAACCCTCTCTATCAGCAGTACATCCTTTGTCAGATATTGGGCCCAAAACTACTCACAATACTCCAAATGCAGTCTGACCAACCCCTTATAAAGCCTTAGCATTACATCCCTGTTTTTATATTCTAACCCTCTCAAGATAAATGGCAGCATTGCAATTGCCTTCCTTAGTACCAAATCGACTTGCAAATTTACTTTTTGGGAATCCTGCACCAGCACTCCCAAGTCCCTTTGCACTTCCGATTTCTGAATTCTCAGAATTCACAGCTCGCAAGAGACCTCCTTTGACATTAGTTAAAGAGGAGCTACCTGAGCCTTTACTTCTTTAAACACAACGGAAAGGCAAGTCTCCCCCCCCCCCTCTCCCCCAACTACCAACATAAGACTAACCCTTGTTTATTTTACTCTGTCATCATTTCTTTACCCCTTGCAAAAACTCCGAATTAGCTCGAGGTCCTGATTCTGATTCTACCACCTTTCATTAACGGAGCATTCAATGAATACATTTTACAGGTTTGCAAGGCCTGATCTATTGTGCACCTCGCAAACTGAAAATCGATATTTGGGGAAAGAAAATTGCTGGGAGATGTTCATACTACATTGCATCATGGACTGGGTAAGCACTTTTGGATTTCCCAAATGCATTGATCTGCATTTGATAGTTTGCTCTGTGACTGGATTCAGCACTGAGTGAGGATGGGCTGGCATGCAAACAACATCCTCCTTCATTAGAATGGGATCACCATCCCAGTGGAATCGTGTAAGTTCTTTATTTTAATATCTTTGTATTAATCAGTATTTTAATCAATTTATTGTAAAAAAAAATATATATATATATATATATATATATATATACTTATTTGCAATGTTAAAAAATATGCCAATTGGTATTATTTAAAATCAATGTTTAAATAGCTGGACTATCAGATGGGTAAAAGGTATTTGACCTTGTGCTCCATCTCATTGGGTACAACAGGGTTAGGGTAAGGGTGAGGGTGAGGTTAGTGGTGGGGTTGTGGGTGAGAGTGAGGGTGAGGGTGAGGAATGGGATGGGGTTGTGGGTGAGGGTGAGGGTGAGGACAGGGCTGTGGATAAGCATGGAGTTGAGAGTGGGATGGTGGCCATCTACTTGTCTGAATGCTTGCACGCAGAGAAAGCAACTGTAAGCAGGTGGGTGGGGAGTGCAGACTGCAGGACATAATCTGGTAAATTCTGCCCAATGCCTCATAAGTGAATTCTCCATCACACGTGTCACTGAAATAACACCCTCTCTGGTTTCGAGAATATTACCTCATGCTAATTTCTTGACCTAATGTAAGCATTATTGAGATCTATTTTACTTTGCTGGGATGTAGAAATGCTTGAATTATGAATGTATCCAAGTTGGTACACAGCAAGATCTTTTTTTCTTTTAAATCTTTCCAGTGGGAAGACAATTTCTGAGGCATTAAGTGTGACCATTGTTGCATTTGCACTTTGGAAGTGGGGATTGATAGCAGCATAGTAGAAACAAGAGATAAGATTGTTTATTTGTCATATGCACCGGCAATGAAACAACAACATTCTTACATGTGGCAGCATAACTGTACAATAAACAGAATACTCATTGATAACAAATAATAAACAAAAAATCAATACATTTTTAACCCCAATATTATTGCAAAAAAAAACCCAGTCCTTAATCCAACCAAAGACACTCCATAGTTCATAGTTGAATGGTTCAGAGTAAAGATTGGTTGCACAGTTCAGAGGTAGAGTAAGTGCCCAGACTCGAGGAATATCACTTGCAGAGACACCAGTTAGCTATCAATGTCAGGTGGGGGTAAAGGGAATAGATATATGTGTACAATTATTTTTCAACTTCAAATTATTATGAAATTATTTGGTTGGTAAAGATTTTGAGGATGGCTAAGAAAATTCTGATATTCTTTATCTACTATCAGTTGACCAAGAATCTTTACAGGCTTAAGAAAACAGCATGCCAACTTTGTTAATTGATTTAATATGAAACAAAAAAACATTTATATTCCACATAGTGTTCACCCCTTCAGTTGTAATATCATTTACAGTAATTGACTGAAAACAAACTAGTAGCATTTGAAGTGAAAATATAGAGGCTAAACAGGGTAAAAATAACACCTTTGTATACTTTTTCTTTGATTTGGATTTGTTTGAGTTGTTTTTAAATTGTTTTTTTTTGTGAATTTATCATTGTAGAAAATGGAGCTGCTATTATCGTTAGTAAATTGGTATAGTTCATCATTCTAAATCAAAGATTCTTCTGTGGTGGTATCTGTCACGTTAAACTCCTTTGATCAATTTACCATTGACCATTATCTACAGATCTTTGAATGTTTATTGTGCAAAATTAATTAGTATATCAGTCACCGAGAACAAAGGAAAACTTTTTCAGTTTTCGCTGCAGAGTATGAAAAGACCCACATAATTACATTTTTTGCAACATCCAGTGATGATTAGAGATTGGTTTGGTACAAGATTCGTTAAAGTTGTTTACTGAAAGAAATAATGGAACATTTAATTAATTTTTCAATTTAGTTTAGTTTAGAGATACAGTGTGGAAACAGGCCCTTCGGCTCAACGCGACCACACTGACCATCAATCACCCGTACACTAGTTCTATGTTATCCCACTTTCGCATCGTACACACTAGGGGCAATTTACAGAAGCCAATTTACCTACTAAACCTGAACGTCTTTGGACCTCAATGACAATTATGTTCAGTTCTAAGCATTGTATTGCATATACAGTACTGAGCATTTTCCTACGAGCAGTATTAGAATTTGTATATGATAAACAATGAACAAAGAAAAATAATTGGGGCCAGCTACAGGGTTCATGATATCCCCTTTCTCCCCATCCTTCATCAATGACAAGCTCTTATTGACACCATAACACATTCCATTTTGACACCATAACACATTTACAGTAGCTTGCAAAAGTTTTCATACCCCTTGAACATTTCCACATTTTGTCACGTTACAACCACAAACGTAAATGTATTTTATTGGGATTTTATGTGATAGACCAACACAAAGTGGTGCATAATTGTGAAGTGGAAGGAAAATGATACAAGGTTTTCAAATTTTTTTACAAATAAAAAACTGAAAACTGTGGCGTGCAAATGTATTCAGCCCCCCTGAGTCAATACTTTGTAGAACCACCTTTCACTGCAATTACAGCTGCAAGTCTTTTGGGGTATGTCTCTACCAGCTTTGCACATCTAGAGACTGAAATTTTTGCCCATTCTTCTTTGCAAAATAGCTCAAGCTCAGTCAGATTGGATGGAGAGCGTCTGTGAACAGCAATTTTCAAGTCTTGCCAGAGATTCTCAATTGGATTTAGGTCTGGACTTTGACTGGGCCATTCTAACACATGAATATGCTTTGTTCTAAACCATTCCATTGTAGCTCTGGCTGTATGTTTAGGGTCGTTGTCCTGCTGGAAGGTGAACCTCCGCCCCAGTCTCAAGTCTTTTGCAGACTCTAACAGGTTTTCTTCCAAGATTGCCCTGTATTTGGCTCCATCCATCTTCCCATCAACTCTGACCAGCTTCCCTGTCCCTGTTGAAGAAAAGCATCCCCACAGCATGATGCTGCCACCACCATGTTTCACAGTGGGGATGGTGTGTTCAGGGTGATGTGCAGTGTTAAAGGCCTGTCTCACGAGTCTGCGGTCATTGGCGGCGAAACGGGAAGAATCTGCCGCCATAGACCACGCACTCGTGAGAACGTACAATTCCCGGGCAATTCCCAACATCGCGCGGTGCTAAAATAAAATCGACAGTGTCCAAAACCAAATACTCACCGCACAACCTCCACCAGTGATGCACGAGTGCGGCACGGCCGCTCGCACGGGCCGCCGCCAGTGTGGCTCGAGCGCCGTGCGTCAAACCTCCACTGCCACAGCCTCCGCCAGTGAGGGACGTGCCGCCGCCAGTGAGGCACGTGTGCTGCATGGCCGCAGGCACAGCCACCGCTACAGCGCCGCGATGAGGATGGCCGCCGCCACAGCCGCCGCTAGTGAGTCATGTGCGGCGGGCCGACGTCATCGCAGTCGGCCCACCCTTTTTTTACTTACCGCAAGCACGTGGGACCCGCCGTGTTTGAATTAACTCGGCCCCCGCGCAGCATCCGTGCGGTGCTCCGGTGGATAGGCTCGACGCTCTCGCCGTTGCCGCGCGGTCCTCGCTACCGGCGACGCCGCGCTTCACCGCCGATGACCGCAAACAGGTAAGACAGAGCCTTTAGGGTTCCGCCACACATAGCGTTTTGCATTTAGGCCAAAAACTTCAATTTTGGTCTCATCTGACCAGAGCACCTTCCTCCACATGTTTGCTGTGTCCCCCACATGGCTTGTGGCAAACTGCAAACGGGACTTCTTATGGCTTTTTTTCAACAATGGCTTTCTTCTTGCCACTCTTCCATAAAGGCCCGATTTGTGGAGTGCACGACTAATAGTTGTCCTGTGGACAGATTCTCCCACCTGAGCTGTGGATCTCTGCAGCTCCTCCAGAGTTACCATGGGCCTCTTGGCTGCTTCTCTGAACAATGCTCTCCTTGCCTGGCTTGTCTGTTTAGTTGGACGCCCATGTCTTGGTAGGTTTGCAGTTGTGCCATACTCTTTCCATTTTCGGATGATGGATTGAACAGTGCTCCGTGAGATGTTCAAAGCTTGGGATATTTGTTTATAACCTAACCCTGCTTTAAACTTCTCCACAACTTTATCCCTGACCTGTCTGGTGTGTTCCTTGGGCTTCATGATGCTGTTTGTTCACTAATGTTCTCTAACAAACCTCTGAGGCCTTCACAGAACAGCTGTATTTATACTGAGATTAGATTACACACAAGTGGACTCTATTTACTAATTAGGTGACTTCTGAAGGCAATTGGTTGCACTGGATTATATTTAGGGGTATCAGAGTAAAGGGGGCTGAATACTTTTGCACGCAACATTTTTCAGTTTTTTATTTGTAAAAAAATTTGAAAACCATGTATCATTTTCCTTCCACTTCACAATTATGCACCACTTTGTGTTGGTCTATCACATAAAATCCCAATAAAATGCATTTACGTTTGTGGTTGTAACGTGACAAAATGTGGAAAAGTTCAAGGGGTATGAATACTTTTGCAAGCCACTGTATCTTTAATTTTCTCCCACAGTTTTGTCATCTTAGCATATAAATGGGGCAAGCTACTTTATCACATTTCATATCTAATCTTAATGTTAACTATTAACAAAATTGTTGAAGAGGTAAAGTCCTCTTTATTCTGCACTGCAACATACCATATTTCCATTTACAGCAACAGATACTCTTGTAGGGATTCTCTGATTGAGTTTGTAAATCAGCTTTGGTTTCAATCCCAATAGAAATTAGATTGGTATTTCCCTTGCTTCTTTTATTATATTGCATTTGTGCTGTTGTTAGAGTGAGATCAGTGGATGCATATATGTTTCAACCAAGTACAGCCGACGTTATATTGTTTAGCTATGAGTGGAGTTCCTCTGCCTGGGCACTGCAATGAATAGGTTCACTTGTCAATAGAGAATAGACAATAGACAATAGGTATAGGAGTAGGCCATTTGGCCCTTCGAGCCAGCACTGCCATTCAATATGATCATGGCTGGTCATCCACAATAAGATCCCCATTCCTGCCTTCTCATCATATCCCCTGACCGCTATCTTTATGAGCTCTATCTAACTATCTCTCTTGAAAGCAACCAGAGAATTGGCCTCCACTGCCTTCTGAGGCAGAGAATTCCACAGATTCACAACCCTTTGTGTGAACAAGTTTTTTCTCATCTCTGTTCTAAGTAGCTTACCCCATATTCTTAAACTTTGGCCTCTGGTTCTGGACTCCCCCACCATCGGGAACATGTTTCCTGCCTCTAGCATGTCCAAACCATTAACTATCTTACATGTTTCAATAAGATCCCCTCGCATCCTTCTAAATTCCAGAGTATACAAGCCCAGCCGCTCAATTCTATCAATAATATGACAATCCTGTCATCCCAGGAATTAACCTCGTGAACCTACGCTGTACTCCCTCAATAGCAAGAATGTCCTTCCTCAAATTTGGAAACCAAAACTGCACACAATACACAATACTCCAGATATGGTCTCACTAGGGCCCTGTACAATTGCAGAAGGACCTCTTTGCTCCTCTACTCAACTCCCCTTGTTATGAAGGCCAACATGCCATTTGCTTTCTTCATTGCCTGTTGTACCTGCATGCTTACTTTCAGTGACTGATGAACAAGGACCCCAGATCTCGTTGAACTTCCCCTTTTCCCAACTTGACACAATTCAGATAATAATCTGCCTTCCTTTCTTTTCCACCAAAGTGGATAACCTCACATTTATTCACTTTAAACTGCATCTGTCCATTAATCCAACCTGACAAGACACCCTGCATCCTCATAGCATCCTCCTCACAGTTTGCACTGCCACCCAGCTTTTTGTCATCTGCAAATTTGCATCATTAATGTATGTTGTAAATAGCTGCAGTCCCAGCACCGAGCCTTGCGCTTCCCCACAAGTCACTGCCTGCCATTCTGAAAGGGACCCGTTTATCCCTACTCTTTATTTTCTGTCTGCCAACCACTTCTCTATCCATGTCAGCACTCTACCCCCAATACCAAGTGCCCTAATTTTGCCCACTAATCTCCTATGTAGGACCTTATCAAATGCTTTCTGAAAGTCCAGGTACACTACATCTACTGGCTCTCCCTTGTCCATTTTCCTATTTACATCCTCAAAAAATTCCAGAACATTAGTTAAACATGATTTCCTCTTCATAAATCCATGCTGACTCGGACCGATCCTGTTAGTGCTATCCAAATGTGATGCTATTTCATCTTTTATAATTGACTCCAGCATCTTCCCCACCACCGATGTCAGGCTAACTGGTCTATAATTCCATGTTTTCTCTCTCCCGCCTTCTTAAAAAGTGGGATAACATTAGCTCTCTCATTAGTCCTCTCATGTTTACGGTTCTCCCTTTTGGTGAACCAGTATTAAGGGTAGGTTTACCACCTAGCTAACCTTTCCTGTGTGGTGGCATGAAACTTTCAATGTTGTGCATCACTATCCAAAGAGCTTTGGGATATTTCATTGTCAATGCATCTACTAGTTGTGATTCTCCACACTGGCCCTCTTCGGTAGGTAGGGAATTGTCGATTGCTTATGAGATAGCCCTTAAAATATTACAGGGAAAACTTCTGAAGTCAACAGTGTTAACTTTTCATCAACAAGTGTTGAGAAATGTAGGGACATGGTTCTACAAGGATTATAAATGAAAATAAATAGTTCAACATAAATTGAAGCAACAAACAATGTCAGCCAAATTAAATGTGCAAGGGAGGATCAACAGCCAATGAAGGAACTTGAAACACACACAACTCTTGTGTGATGGAACTTTATCTGGAGATGTAGCTCATGGGGTGGGTACAAGGAAGGTTTCAGCTATCTCCTTTGGGCATCGGTTTTGTGCGTTATATACAGACGCAGATGGCGGGTGGTGGCAGGTTATTTCAGATGCTGCATACTCCTTTCGCTATTAGGAAGGAGTGTATAACTCCAAAAGTAGAGACTTCAGGCTCTGTAAATCGCTCTGTAATCATGTATCGTCTTTAAGCTGACTGGATAGCAAGCAACAAAAGCTTTTCACTGTACATCGATACACGTGACAATAAACTAAACTGTTCATTGTCTTTCATGAGCTAAGGATTCGAATGGTTTGGTAAGAATCTTACATATTTTAAGGAAATACATCCATATCCCTCCATTCCCTGCATATCCATGTGCTTAACTAAAAGCCTGTTAATTGCAAAGCACATGTAGCACACAACACAACACAACAGACATTTTGGTGCGTATTTTTTATAACAGTACAACTATTGCAATAAGGCTGTAAGTTATGGAGGATCCAGGACAGTTCAGGGTCCTTCAAATACAGCTCCTGATGCATCAATTGGGTTGAGCTCTGAATAAACTGTCTTCCCATAAATGGATTGACTGCAGTGTTAATTTTTGAGCAGCTCCAATATAGGTCATGCCAAACTCTGGCACTCACCTTCAGTTCTTTCCTTATGATTTTACTTTAGCAAAGTATGCATTTAAATCTCATCTTTCAATTCATTCACACCCACACAGGATTTCAGACACAAAAGAATGACTGGCTGCAAGATGATGCAGAACGAGTATGTGATTGCCACTGTACATGCTCTTTCAATTTAAGTGATAAGATTGCTTTCCAAAATCCATCTAATACGAAGAGGATTTAAATGGCACAAGTCAAATGGCACGACCTTTTGACTCCCTCCAAGGACATCACCTGACTACCTTAACAGCACTGAAAGGAGTGAGGAAAATTGAAGGCACATGACTACATCAAGCTCAGGATGAGTACAGTTTCCTTCCCACATTTGGTTCTCCATCTCACATGAAAACTATTATATTTCAGTGCAAATTTTTGTTTACATGGGTGTAGATTGATGATGCATGTGAATCAATCACACTTAGCCAGCATCACTAACTCCACCCCATTATAACATTTAACGCACATTCCCAGCACCGTTAGTTGAAGCAGCTAGGATGAACTGACAACACCTCGTTTTGTAATGCTGCCAAGTTACTGTGCTGATTAAAGATGTGTGTAAATCTTATACAGTCTGAAGTGATTTACATGGCGTCAGAAATGGTCTTATCCACTCCTCTTGTATAACGGTTTTTATTTTATCTTTTGTGAGTTTTGCTTTCCTTTACGATGGCTACTTCTTGTCGAAAGCCTGAGCCTCTTGTCTTTGATGCTGATATCAGCGAACGCTGGGCCACGTTTGAAATTGATTACCAGCACTACATGAACATTGTACACCGAAATGAACCAGATGCTGTCAAGGCCTCTCTCCTGCTCAATCTTGCGGGACCAGGTGCCCTTTGTCGATCCAGAACATTCCGTTATGTTCCAGCTATCCGTGATGCCAATGACTAGGTAATTACACTGGCGGAGTCTCCTACTGACCCTAATGTTTTGCTGCGTAAACTGGCCCAGATCTGTGACCTGCCCTCAAATCACATTTTGGACAGGGCAAGGTTTTTCTCTCGTCGTCAACTTCCCGGGGAACGAGTTGACTAATTTATTTCTTCTTTGATGTATCTAGCCCAATGTGGTCGATTTCAGGAAATGCCATTGGATCAGTTGACTGATCAGTTAACGAGGGATATTTTAGTGAATGGTCTCACCGACCACAAGCTCAGATCAGAGCTCCTGAGACGGCCATAGTTATCGCTAGAGGATGCGGTGCACGCGTGCAGAACTGCTGAACTTGTCGATCCCATAGACATTTCGCATGAAAGCAATACCATCAATCTGACGGGCCTCACTAGGCAGCGGACATACACAGATAACAGCCGATTTATGACCCAAGCTAGCCAGGCAGCTCTCAGCGGTCCTCCACAGAAATGTCCTAACTGCGGCTATCTACACAACAGGCAATCCACCTGCCCCGCCCTCGGGAAGGCTTGTAATTACTGCAAAAAGCTAAATCACTTTGCCTCAGTCTGTCGGGCTGCAATCAGGGCCCGAGGAAAGAATGCGCCCAGTCCCAAGTCTAATCTCAATTTTTTGCAATGAGACAGCAACATACTGACTCCCCATTTCCAGCTCGAAGCCGCCACCGAATATATTCCAATTAACTCGCAAGACGACCCGACTGTTTACAGGTTACAGCATGCTGCTGCCAAGAACTCTGATCCTACAGTGACGATATCTGTAAACAATGTTGTTTTTGGTGCAAAACTGGATATGGGCGCGAAGGTCAATACAATGTCAATCAACCTTTTTTAACAAGATTAGAGCTAACTTGTCAAGGACGCGTCCACTTTACATGCTTTTGGTGGGGAGGTGCTAGTTCCTCTGGGCAAAACCAACTTGAAATGTGTACTGAAGAAAACAACGAGGGAATTGACCTTCCATGTGTTGAACTTTAATTCAGTTACTCTGCTTGGCAATCGTGCCTGTCAGGAACTGGGGCTGATTTCCTTTGATAAAACTGTCCACAAACTGCAAGTTTCTTTTGATCCACTGAATGAATTCCCTGTTCTCTTCGACAACAACCTAGGCAAGTTGCCTGTGTCCTACAAGATTATTACTGACCCCGATGTGACACCCGTAATCCGAGTCCCGCACAGATTGTCACTTGCCATGACTGACAGGGTTCACTCTATGCTGAAGGACATGGTCTCCAAAGGCATAATTGAAGCAGTCAGTGACCCCACCGACTGGGTCTCAACCATGATTGCCACAGTCAAGAAGGGAAAGGATGAAATCCGCCTGTTCATTAATCCCAAAGACCTGAACACTGCCATTAAGCGCCCACACCATCCCATGAAGACAGTAGAGGATGTTGCGGCAAAGATCGGAACGGCCACCCTATTTTCTGTCCTAGATGCAAAGAACTCATTCTGGCAGATACCGCTGGACAAGAGGTCATCAAACCTCACCACATTTGCCACCCCATTCGGCTGATATAATTTTCTGAGAATGCCATTCGGGATCAACTCCGCCAGTGAAGTCTTCCAAAGAACTATGGAGCAATTATTCGAGGATCTGCCTTGTGCCATTATTGTCGATGATATCCTTGTCTATGGTAAAGAAGCAACAGAACACGACCACCATCTCAGGCTCATCTTGGAGCGTGCTGTCAAGATCAACCTCAAGCTCAATCCTGACAAGTGCAAGTTCAGGGTTCCAGTGGTCTCCTACGTCGGCCACATCTTCACCCCTGACGGCCTCAAACCGGATCCGAAGAAAACTACTGCCATCACAGAGATGCCTGCACCCACTGACGTGAAAGGCCTGCAACGTTTCCTGGGCATGGTAAACTATCTCGGAAAGTTCATACCAAACCTCAGGGAACTAAGCTCCACACTGCGGCAGCTGACAAAAAAGGACACTGCATGGTCATGGTTCCAGCAACATCAGGATGCCTTTGATGTTCTAAAATCCAAACTGACCACTGCACCGACCCTGTCATTTTTTTAGACCTGAAACGTTCGGTGGTGATCACCTGCGATGCCTCGAAATTCGGGCTCGGCGCAGCCTGCCTGCAACCGTCTGATGATGGCACCCTACTACCTGTCGCGTATGCCTCTCGCACCATGACCGACACGGAGCAGCACTACGCGCAAATCGAAAAGGAACTGTTGGCTGTCGTCTTTGCGTGCTCCAAATTCCACGACTTCGTCCATGGCAACACGTTCACGGTTGAGACGGACCACCAACCACTGGTGACAATCCTGAACAAGCCTACCCATGCCGCTCCAGCTCGCTTGCAGCGCATGATGATGCAGCTGCAGCGGTACGACTTCTCTATTACCTACACAAAGGGTAAGGACATGCATGTCGCTGACACACTCTCTCGTGCTCCTCGAGCATCTTGCGAACAACACCCACATGAACGGGAGAATTTCACGGTTCTCGGTGTCGGTCTAATCTCCAGCAAGCAACTGCGCATTCTGGCCGCGCACACTGCTGATGATGATACGTTTCAAGCATTCTCATCCATCATCAAAACAGGCTGGCCAGACAAACAATCCAACATGCCCACAGAGGTGCAGCCGTACTTCTTGGTCCGTGATGAACTGGTGGTACAGGATGGTGTTGTCGTTAAGGGTCACAAGGTAGTGGTACCTTCATCGCTACAAGACGAGTACTTCAAAGAGGTACACAGCGGTCACCCAGGAGCCGACTCCACACTAGCACGCGCTTGGGCCGTGTTAGTAGACCACCAGACAGGTATGGCGAGTATGTTTAATACACTTCCTTTCCACATTTAATCTTTAGGGGGAAGGATGTAGATTGATGATGCATGTGAATCAATCACACTTAGCCAGCATCACTAACTCCACCCCATTATAACATTTATACTAACGCCCATTCCCAGCACCGTTAGTTGAAGCAGCCAGGGTGTACTGACAACACCTCGTTTTGTAATGCTGCCAAGTTACTGTGCTGATTAAAGATGTGTGTAAATCTTATACAGTTTGATGTGATTTACAATGGGAGCTATCATTATTGTTATTGCAGAGGAGAGTGGATTCCTGACAACATTCACAGCCACAGAGGAGGCTGTTCATAGATCCTGCCATCCTATGCACCACTATCTGAAATTCTTGCACCAGGATGAAATTAGCAGTACTGATAGAGGAAGGCTATATGTGTAACAGTGAATTTATAAGGAAACACAACTGAAGTTATAAGGAAACACAACTGATTCTTCCTCAGGGAGAAAATATCCACATATTGAAATAGAAGCACACACTGCAATCTACCAGCTATTTCACTTTCTCAATAACAACATAACACAGTGGTCAAAATCACATAAGAAGTGGTCACAAAAACATATCTGTAATGAGGTGCAGAAATCCCCAAATTGCCATCAACAATTTAGCA
>CM075977.1:330038897-330240573 GCA_038087875.1 Malacoraja senta
GCTCTCGTTAAAGCAGCTGCAGTCTGCCAACTACGACCAAAGTTTTGGGCCTCCAACCCTGGAAAGGGACTCTAACCCAACGCCAGCAGGGCCTCTAACTCCACCCTGGTTTTATGGGCCTCCAATACAAAGATATGCTAACCACTCCCCTGTGCTTGCTAGACTCTGTTCTAATGATCTCGATTAGACCCTTTCCCAAGCCCGCAAATGATTGATCCGCTTCGACTAATGAAAATCAATGCGAAAACCGCACCGTGGACCCAATTTCTGCACTTGCGATCGAAACAGCTCAACACACTTGATAGCAAACTTGTTGTTGGGGGTCTTTTGAGATCCCGGATGAGCCCCCAATGTAAATTGCTCGTTTCTAATCTCCCCCCCAGTCTAGTTTCAGTAAAAACACTGAATCAAGCACTTGAAACAACTACATTTTATTTTAACAAAAGCGCATTATGGTTCAGCTACTGTACCTATCCCACCGCGGGTACGATCCTCTAGGCCTCGCTCAGACAGAGACACTCCAGAGGTTCACGCAGTCCCAAGCGCTCTCCCAGAAGATCGATGCTGGACCTCAAGGGGCCGAACCACATGAGGGTGGTCTCTTAATAACCCAATTACAGATGTTGATTAACCCCATACTTTTATATGTCCCGGGACCTCAAGGGGCCGAACCACATGAGGGTGGTCTCTTAATAACCCAATTACAGATGTTGATTAACCCCATACATAACAAACATTTCCCTAATCCAATAATACAACAGCTCATACATTGTATAAGAAAGAAAGCTCTCGAAGGAAGCTAAAAAGAACAAACATTGAAACATGTGCCCTGAGATTCAAACAATTTCTCCTAGGCTCAACAGTTTGACCAATCATCAATTAACAGGATGACTGTCTTGCAAAATTATGTATACTGTTTACAATGCTTTTGCAGCGACCCAATACAAATTATGCATTTAAGGTTAGTTTACAAAACCACTATACATGTTATCAATTTAAGAGAAACATGGAGAACACCTGGACCCCTTACCATCCTGCATATCAGTCTGAGCCTTGACTGGCTGGCGCCAATCACAGCCTGTAAAGTTCAGCTGACAAGGGTTAAGCAATTCCGACAAGTGCAGAGATCCTCCATTTTATTGCCTCTTTAATTTAGCCAATATTAACACCTTCAAAGAGCATAAAGAATCATGGCTCGAGCATCAACAGATATTTGTTCATCTGTGGTGAAATACAAAATAATACAATGCTGAAATGCTTAATTATTGTGTATTATTTGAAACCTGAAGGAAACAGTACTCCCTAATTAAAAAATAGTGAGAAATTGTGTGGTTACTACAGTGGAAGTGTTAGGTTAGCATGTGTTCTGTTCTCACAACCCCCATCTGTAGATTCAAGGAAGGGAACATTTATTATTTTTCAATGTAATTTGGAATAATTACTATTCCGATTTCTCATAGATTAGTAATTTGTTACTCACACTGCCACCTCAATTGTTAATTTGGTGAACAACTTACAATACTATTAAGATGTAAGACTAATAATACAGAATAGATTACAAAAAAGAAAAACATATTTTGTACTGTTCTGTTAAAAACATTGACATCACATGACTTTGTCTGAATGACCTACTTGGCATGGAGTCCTCGAAGGCACCAGTCCAAGGCAGATTCTGACAGGCATTTGGTTATACCATATGACACAAATACTACTGCTGTGTGCCATATGCCACTGCCATGTTTCTAGTCACTATTCATAATTCACTCTATTCATAAATCCAATTAAAACCTCAATTAATCCACCCAGTTTTATTATTGATGTTCATAACTTCTAGGAACACAATTAGGCCATTCGGTCCAACAGGTTACCTCTGCCATTCGATCATGGCTGATCTATATTTCAGACTCAACCCAATTCTCCTGCCTTCTCCCCATAACCCCGTGATACTATTCCTATTGGTACAATCTCATCCGTTCTATCTTTACTCAGAACTGTAAAGTTGATCCATTTTTGGAGTTTCTGACTGCAGCAAACATGTCGGATTTCCATGGTTTGTTAATCGTTTGGAATTGGATCTATTCTTGTAATGTTGCGGCCTCTGTGTTCCCAGCATTCATCATCCATCTCTGGTTGCTCCGATGCAAATGTGTGCCTGTAGGGCTACTTTAGAAGATGGCTAAGGTCAAACACAATGATGTAGACTACTGTGTAATCACATGAGTTTGACAGCTTTCCTTATGTGATTTCAGTGAAAAGTGAGTATTTATGGCAATTTGTCAACTTTATAGACCGCCGTAAATTCATTTTGTTCCAACAGAATCGAAACTCTCACACTGCCATGGCTTATGCTGCAGAGGTGCTCATTACAGCTCGGAGACATCTTCAAGTAGTATTGTGAAAGTTGAAAGCTGCACTGACTTTGTGATCCTAATGGAGTAGTTGTTCAGTTATTTGATTTGGGCTGCAGGCTATCTCGCAGACGGTGTCCTTATTCATGCAACTTTTTCTTAACAAATGGAAATTGATAAACTTACATTTCCTGATTCAGCGCTTCATTGGCTATCTGAGCCATATAGAACTGCCATGAATAACATTAGTAAGTGTGGCATGCTTGAGGATTCCTATGCTGAATGCACACCATGCCAGAATGTAATGAAGCCCAAGAAGAATAGTGAAACATATTTAAATGTATTTCTTAGATACATAATTGTCATATATGTGTCACGTATTAACATTTGCTATGCTACCTTCCCTTTTTTTCCCAAAAGAAAGTGTGATTTTGAGTCTCTTTGACCCTCTCAAAAGAATTGATGATGTTAGCTCTGTAGTGAATGAGGGTGGTGTCACTGTTTCATTCAGTTCAGTGGAATACTGCAGTGCTCCTCATATGGTCACATATCTCATTCAACAACAACAGGATTATGCTCATGATCATGTAACTTAAATACTTCCTTATATATACCTTGCTGGATTAAGAAACCTCTTTGTACTGCACAGTGGGTGGCACGGTGGCACAGTGGTAGAGTTGCTGCCTTACAGCGCTGGAGACCTGGATTCAGTTCTGACCACGGGTGGTGTCTGGACGGAGTTTGCTCGTTCTCCATTTGACCGCGTGGGTTTTCTCTGCGATTTTCAGTTTCCTCCCACACTCCAAATACATACAGGTTTGTTGGTTAATTGGCTTGGTATAAGTGTAAATTGTCCCTAGTGTGTGTAGGATATAGTTAATGTGTGGGGATCGCTGGTCGGTGTGGATTCGGTGGGCCGAAGGGCCTGTTTCCACACTGTATCTCTAAATTAAACCAAACTAAACTACTGCATACTTCAAACATGCTGCTGGATTAAAATATACTAGGTACGAGGAGAGATAAGGGCCTGTCCCACTTGGGTGTCATTTGCGCGTCATTTACGCGACATCCTAAAAATTGGTTGTCGTGACGCGCGCATGGCGCGTGGTGAGGCATGGTGGCGTATGTAGTGATGCGCGGTAATGCGTGGAGCCCCAGCATTTTGCAGTGCTCAAAATCCTCGCTCGCCATCTGCGTGACAGATCCCTTGCGCACACTGACATACTGATGGCGTACGCTGATGTACAGACGGCGTATATATAGTGCGTGGTGACGCATGGTTACGCACAGTGTTGCACAAACATTGCCTATGCTAATTTATTATGCATCACCGTGCGTCAACATCCATAACCATGCGTCACCGCGCGCCGCCGATACGCCGTCGGAGCGCCATTTGCATGTCATTACCCCCCCTCACCTCACATCCCCTTCTCCCCCTCCTTCTCCCATTCTCCACCCACTCCCCCACTTTCCCCAACGCCCCCCCCATTTGTGGACCCAGCCTGGAACCAGCGATTCCCCGCACACTATCCCACACATGCTACGGACAATTTATACAAACCTGTGCGCCTTTGGATTGCGGGACGAAACTCAAACCCTAACCCTAACCCTAACCCAAGCTTCTGCCTGGTCCTCATGGGAACTAAACTGTTGGCCACGAGTTGTTAGTGGGACCTAGCTATTACAGCTGGGTCCACAAATAGGGAGCGTCCCCCTCTCCTCCCTTCTCCCCGCGCCACTTTTCGTCTCCTTATCCACTACCCCCTCCCCTCACTTACCCTTGTCCCCCTCTCCATCCCTTCTCCCATTCTCCAACCCCCCCCCCCTGCCCCCCGCCCCCCGCCCCCACTTTCCCCGATGCCCCGGGTTGGTGGACCCAGCCTGTGACAGCTAGATCCCACTATTAGTACTGTACAAAGGCCGCATCATCTGTTTTAGTAACATTGACTATGGGATCAATGCAGACTTTCTCACCTCAGTCTTAAATGATTTTCCCTTTATTCTAAGACTCTGGCCCCAGGTTCTGGACTCGCCCAACATTGGGAACATTTTACCTGCATCTAGCTTGTCCAGTCCTTTTATAATTTTATATGTTTCTATAAGATCCCCCTCATCCTTCTAAACTCCAGTGAATACAAGCCTAGTCTTTTCAATCTTTCCTCATATGACAGTCCCGCCATCCCAGGGATCAATCTCATGAACCGACGCTGCACTGCCTCAATCACAAGGATGTCCTTCCTCAAATTAGGAGACCAAAACTGTACACAATACTCCGTGTGTGGGATAGTGTGCGGTGGATCGCTGGTCGCAAGCTGGGTCCTCAAATGGGGGGGCATCGGGGAATGTGGGGGTGAAGGGTGGACAATGTGAGAAGGGAGGGAGAGGGGGAGAAGGGGGTGTGAGGGGCGGGGGTAGTGGATAAGGGGGAGAAGGGTGGAGCGAGGAGAAGGGAGGAAGAGGGGGGAAGGGAAGAAGGGGAGGAAAGGGGAGGGGAGAAGGGTAGAGGGGAGTGCAGACTGAGGGATGGGGCAGGAGGGGGGAAGAGGGGAGAGGGGAGTTCAGTCTACACTCACTGAATCCATCCCTGGTGATCGGATCTGGAAGCGGACCAATACATCTATAAATAAAACGGAACAACTGACTCAGACATCTTTTCATTTGCACAATTGATTTTAATGTATTAAATTTAATATATTAATGTTTAAAATCCATGCATTGACGGAAGAATATTTTACAGCCTCAACCCTAACCGGACGTCACCCGCATGACAGCATACGTCAGCGTGTATGTCGTGCAACTTGACCCTTCTACGGGCCACTGACACTCCGCAGTTGCCCAAATGTCGTACAAGTGGGAAAGGCCCTTAACTCAGCGGAAGAGGACAATAAGGGGAGGTTGGACAAACTTGGATTGTTTTCTCTGGAGAGTTGGAGGCAGACGGAAACATGATAGCACTATGTCCAATTATGAGAGGCACATTAAAATAATCAGAGCCTTTTTTTCCCAGGGTGGATGTCAAAGACTAGGTTGTAGAGTTTTATGGTGAGAAGAACAAAATGTAAAGGAATTATGCGGGCTAGGTATTTGACACAGTCGTAAGTGCTTAGAATGTGCTGCCTGGGGTGATGGTGGAGGTAGATACAATAGTGGTATTTCCAAGGCTTTTAGATGGGGTGGTGGGTGCATGCAACAAGCTACCGGAGGAGGTAGTTAAGGCAGAAACTTTAACATTTAAAAGACATTAGGACAGGTACATGGAAAGGAAAGGTTTAGAGGGATATGGGTCAAACGTGAGCAGGTGGGACTATTGTAACTGGGGCACCTTGATCAGTATGGACTAACTGGGCCAAAGGGCCTGTTTTTGTGCTGCATTACGCTATGACTATGACTATATATGGATATGCAGAGAATGGAGGATATTGGCCACGTGCAGGCCAAGGAGGTTAGTTTAACCTGGTATCATATTTGGCATGGACATTGTGGAATGAAGGTTCTGTTCCTTTACTGTAATTTTTTCTACATTCTATGTTCTATTATATCACTTCACCATCAAATTTCCAAATATCAGAGTAGTAAGGTGATGTTAACATCCAAACTCTAACATGTTGCTGAAAATGGTTTGCTGCATGGTTTGTCAAAGTTTGCTTTTGTCTCAACTTTATCCTTTTCTAATCTAATCTTAAAGTTTGGTTCAATTATTCTCAATTGTGTTCTGAATTATTTTTATCCATTAGCAACTCAGCAGGAAAGAACTTGTGAAATATAGTTTAGTAAATCAATGTTTAAATACGACATCAACACCTTTGTAATACTTGTTTCTTCAGTGCTTCTTTGACAATACTCACATGTCTCTCTTTCTCAATATTATATTCTGGATGATATGGTGAGTGTGCTTAATGCTATTAACATGCAGTTAGAAATGAACAAAACTGAGGATCATAATTTTAGTTTTTCCAGTAACTATGACATGAGAACTTTATATAATATCTTTGAAAATACACTTTGTAATACTGGACCAAATATGAAGAAGGGTCCCCAAAACATCACCTATTCATTTTCTCCAGAAATGCTATCTGACCCGCTGTGTTACGCCAGCCTTTTGTGTCTACCTTATTGAATCCATTTTGAATGTAGTAGGCCCCCCTCGGTCATGACTGACCATGGGTGATGCATCCCAGTTGTTGGCTGCTCCAAACCTCGGCTAGAGCAGCTTGTGGTTGAAAAGACCAATGCGGGAGTGACAGTCTCTGTGGCAAAGGTCACATTTGTGTGTGGTCTCTGGTTTGGTGAAGTTGTTGCGCTCCTTTCTGTGTGCCCGCTTGTCTGCCGCTGCGTTCAACAGTTTCTCTTCCCCCGTTTTGAGATGTTGGTTCAGGGTGCCTCTCCACCTCGTGCGGTCAGCTGCAAGGCTCTCTCAGGACTCCACATCGATGTTGAACGCCTTCATATCTCTCATGCAGACATCCTTGTAACGTAGCTGGGGGCGGCCGATGGTTCTCCTCCCAGATGTTAGCTCTCCATAGAGGATGCCTTTTGGAATACGGCCATGCTCCATGCGGTGGACATGGCCCACCCACCGCAGTCTGCGCTGCCTGAGTAGAGTGTACATACTGGGAAGGCCAGAGCGAGACAGCATCACGGCGTTGGACACTCTGTCTTGCCAGGATATGCCCAGGGTACGGCGGATGCTTCTCAGGTAGAAGGTGTTGAGTCTTCTCTCCTATGTGGCATATGTAGTCCATGTCTCACTGCCGTACAGCAGCGTGCTGTTGACACAGGCATTGTAGACTGCTATCTTTGTCTTCAGTCAGCTTTGGGTTGGTCCACACTCGAGTTGTGAGGCGAGCGAGAGTTGTAGCTGCCTTCCCGATCCTCTTATCAATCTCTGTGTCCAAGGAGAGGTTGTCGGTGATGGTGGAGCCAAGATACGTGAACTGATGGACGGCATCGAGTTTGTAGCCGTCGATGGTGATGACAGGCGGCGCCTCGGTATCCTGCCCCAGGACGTTCGTCTTCTTCAGGCTGATGGTCAGCCCGAAGTCTTTGCATGCCCGATAGAAGCGGTCCATCAGTGACTGTAGTTCCTGCTGGGTGTGGGACACAACTGCAGTGTCGTTGGCAAACAACATGTCTCTGATGAGAGCTTCACGTACTTTTGTCTTTGCTCTGAGGCGGGTGAGGTTGAAGAGCCTGCCATCTGACCTAGTACACAGGTAGATCCCCTCTGTTGCAGTGCCGAAGGCATGTTTCAGGAGCAGAGCGAAGAAAATCCCAAAGAATGTGGGAACAAGGATGCAGCATTGTTTGACACCACTGTGGATGTCGAAGGGCTCCGAGAAGCTGCCATTGAACTGCACTGTCCCCTTCGTGTTGATGTGGAAGGATTCTATCATGCTCTGCAGTTTTGGTGGGCAGCCGATCTTTGGCAGAGCCTGAAATAGGCCATCTCTGCTGACGAGGTCGAACGCCTTGGTGACGTCAATGAAAGCAACATACAGGGGCATCCGCTATTCTCTGCATTTCTCCTGGAGCTGGCGAAAGGAGAAGACCATGTCTACTGTTGACCTTCCAGCTCGGTAACCGCACTGTGACTCTGGGTAGACACGTTCTGCCAGCTTCTGCTGGCAGATCAAGATGACCCGAGCAAGGACCTTGCCGACAATGTTGAGGAGGGAGATGCCTCTGTAGTTGTTACAGTCGCTTCTCTCGCCCTTGTTCTTGTAGAGGGTAATGACCGTGGCATCCACTCGTGTCCTGCGGTACAGCTCCTTCTTGCCAGCACTGGCAGAGGACTTCATACCAAGGAAGCAGTAAGGTAGTCTTGCAATGCTTGATCAGGTCAGGGGGAATCCCGTCGCTGCCTGGGGCCTTGCCTGAGGACAGGCTGTCAATGGCCTTGCTGAGCTCTTCTACCGTTGGCTCTGTGTCTCACTCATCCATGGTCGGCAGGCACTCAATGGCATCAAGGGCTGAGGGGGACACAGTGTTCTCTCTCGAGTAGAGGTCAGATTAGTGTTCCACCCATCTCTCCATCTGCTGGCATTCGTCTGTGAATCCATTTTGAATGACTGTCTACAAATATTAAGAGTTACCAATCTGCTTTTCATCATAATTAATGTACACCCTTTGGAAATATATTGTTGGCCATTTTCAATTCTCCAACAATAAGTTTTGCTGGTTTTGCTCTGCAGTCTTGACAGAGAAAATATTGTCCACTCTCTCTTCGAGATCTTTATCTATCCAATAAACAAAACATCTTGCAGAGTCTTTCATGCTCGCAATAGCAAATGTGAATGTCAAATGTGAAATTCTTCCAAAATCTGTCTTTCAGCTCACTTAGTATTTCGACACTGCATCCACATTTAACACAACCATGTTCCACTGATCACTCACATTGCCCGCCTGTATTTTGGAAAATCTTATTATCAGTCTGTGGTCCCATCACTGCTTACAAACAACAATTGAATTGTGAGGATTCAGTACAGAAAGTTATGCAGTGCTGGTCTGATTAAACTGATCAGCTCATACATGACTCTTTCAGGTCAGTGAACTGATCCATATTCTGACTCAGCGACCAACCTGAATATGCCACAGACTTCATCAGTAAGTGTGTAGAGGACCACATGCCAAAGAATTCAATCTGAGTCAGTAATTTGACTCAATCCCAGTGATTTGGATGAACCATAAGATCAATCCCCTGCAGTGTTGTTATACCAAGTGAGCTGGAAAACAGCTTTTAGAAGAGTTTCACATTTGACATTCACATTTGGTATTATGAGCATGAAATACACTGCAAGATGTTTTTGTTTATTGGTTAGCTACAGATCTGGAAGAGGGAGTGCACAGTTCTTTATTCCATTCACTCACAAAGTGTTGGGTAATCCCACCCTGCTTGAGAAATATAGTTATGACCTTTGCAAAGCCATAAGGGATGCCAAGGGTCAAATCCAGGTCAACCTAAAGTCCCAGACCAACCATACAGGCACTTGACGATCCTGGCATGTCTTAAATGGTATAATGTGTTAAAACGAAAGTCGTGCAGAATTGCAGACAACAATACATACCTCCCAATGAGTTCAATGCATTCACCTGGCCCAACATAGAAACAGAAACATAGAAAATAGGTGAAGGAGGAGGCCATTCGGCCCTTCGAGACAGCACCGCCATTCATTGTGATCCCCTATCAATAACCCATGCCTGCCTTCTCCCCATATCCCTTGACTCCACTAGCCCCTAGAGCTCTAACTCTCTCTTAAATCCATCCAGAGACTTGGCCTCCACGGCCCTCCGTGGCAGGGAATTCCATAAATTCACAACTCTCTGGGTGAAAACGTTTTTTCTCACCTCAGTCTTAAATGTCCTCCCCTTTATTCTAAGACTGTCGCCCCTGGTTCTGGACTTGTCCAACATTGAGAACATTTTTCCTGCATCTAGCTTGTCCAGTCCTTTTATAATTTTATATGTTTCTATAAGATTCCCCCTCATCCTTCTAAACTCCAGTGAATACAAGCCTAGTCTTTTCAATCTTTCCTCATATGACAGTCCCGCCATCCCAGGGATCAATCTCGTGAACCTACGCTGCACTGCCTCAATCACAAGGATGTCCTTAATCAAATTAGGAGACCAAAACTGTACACAATACTCCAGATATGGTCTCACCAGAGCTCTATACAACTGCAGAAGAACCTCTTCACTCCTATATTGAAATCCTCTTGTTATGAAGGCCAACGTTCCATTAGCTTTCTTCACTGCCTGCTGTACCTGTAAGCCAACTTTCAGTGACTGGTGTACAAGGACGCCCAGGTCTCGCTGCACCTCCCCCTTACCTAACCTAACCACATTGAGATAATAATCTGCCCCCTTGTTTTTGCCGCCAAAGTGGATAACCTCACATTTATCTATATTATACGGCATCTGCCACGCATCTGCCCACTCACTCAACCTGTCCAGGTCACCCTGCAACCTCCTAACATCTTCTTCACAGTTCACACTGTCACCCAGCTTTGTGTGATCTGCAAACTTGCTAGTGTTGCTCCTAATTCCCTCTTGCAAATCATTAACATACATGGTAAACAGTTGCGACCCCAAGGCCGAGCCTTGCGGCACTCCACTCGCCACTGCCTTCCATTCTGAAAAGGACCCGTTCACTCCTACTCTTTGCTTCCGGTCTACCAACCAATTTTCTATCCTTGTCAACACCCTACCCCCAATACCATGTGCTCTAATTTTAGTCACCAGTCTCCCGTGCGGGACCTTATCAAAGGCTTTCTGAAACTCTAGATACACTACATCCACTGGCACCCCTTCATCCATTTTACTTGTCACATCCTCAAAAAATTCCAGAAAATTAGTCAAGCATGATTTCCCTTTCATAAATCCATGTTGACTTGGACTAATCCTTTTACTGCTATCCAAATGCCCCATTATTACCTCTTTAATGATTGACTCCAGCATCTTTCCCACCACCGAAGTCAGGCTAACTGGTCTAACAGCCTTGGGTGCACCTGTATTCATGGTCTCTGTCACAAACATCAGGTAGGCTTTCCTGAAAACAAACTCACTTCTAGACCCTTCTTGTACATCTTGCTGTTTTTTACCCAAATTCCATTTCTCACAATCATTCAGCATTATTATAATCATGCAAATAATTTAGCATACCCATCAGTGTTCTAAATTCTGCAATGAGATGATTTCACACTGCAACGTAGTCTTATGTACTAAATTGTCAAATACTGCTCTCTTATCTGATCCACATTCAATTAAGCATATGTATATGACAGAGCAAAGTTAATGAAAACTTTAGCTCCTTTCTCTGTGAAATAGGCCACAAACACTATTCATCATTAAATGCCTGGTTCCTAGCCATATGGGAATCACCATGTGGTTAAATAGTTTTGTCCATTTTAGGAACTAGTCACAAAGGGGCTTGCTAAGTCACTCTAAATTGTCTTCAAAATATTCATGCTTCATTCTGATCTATCTATCTATCTATCTATCTATCTATCTATCTATCTATCTATCTATCTATCTATCTATCTATCTATCTATCTATCTATCTATCTATCTTGTCCATCTATGTACTTGAGGCAGATCAAGATGTACTCATGATTAGTTGTGCTCCTTGCTTGATACAGATTTAGGTACTTTAAACAATAATACCCTTAAACATTTATGCATACTTTTACAATAATATGTCTCAATGTAATTTTAATATGTGTATGCATAATACAGAGAGTCATAGAGTCTTACAATGTAGAAAGAGGCCCCTTGGCCCAACTTGCCCACACTTGCCAACATGTTCCATCTACACTTGTCCCCCTGCCTGCATTTGGCCCATATCCCTTTAATCCTGTCCTGTCTATGTACCTGTTAAAATATGTCTTAATCATTGCAATAGTACCTGCCTCAACAGCCTCCTCTGGCAGCTCATGCCATACACCTACCACACTTTGTGTGAAATAGTTACCCCTCAGATTCCTATTAACTTCTTTACCATAAACCTATGTGCCCTGGTTCTCTGTCCCCATACTCTGGACAAGAGACTCTGTGCATCTACCTGATCTATTATGATTTTGTACATCTCGATAAGATCACCCCTCATCCTCCTGCACACCGAGGAATAGAGTCCTAGCCTGCTCAACCTCTCCCTATAGCTCAGGCCCTCAGGTCCTGCCAACATTCTCGTAAATCTTCTCTGCAACCTTTCCAGCTTAACAACATGGTGCCCAAAACTGAACACAAGACTCTAAATTCAACCTCATCAATGACTTATACAACCACAACATGATATCACAACATTGACACTCAATACTCTGACTGATAAAGGCCAATGTGCCAAAAACTATTTACCAACATCTTTACAGTGTAGTTTCAATTCATAGTCACTCTTTGCCCAGAAGGTTGATAGTTAGAAAAATCATCTTCAATCATCAGAAGTTCTGCTTGCTAACTATTATTAAACATTTAAGTTGGCTTAAAGAGTTTTCCTGTTTGTCAGTAGCATTTGGTTGAAGTAACTTCGGCAGGTTTTTTAGCCATGAATGACAATCTGCTGTCATGTTGGTTTTAATGTACTGACTATTAAAAGCAGGCAATGAATGAAACTAGTGTACAGACATGAATGTTTTTTAAAGTTATTTTCTATTATTTAATATCACAGCTGGGGGCCACACATTGAGTTTAAAAAATGCTTAGTTTTTGACAAAACTTTTATTTCAGTTATATAATAAACTAGACTAAGTGGGACCCGTTGGGTCCCATGTTCACACGGGAGGGCTGGACCCCAATGCAATATTCCACCTCTTCACCAATTCCAATATTGGTTGCCAGTGGAGGTGCTTTCTGGAGCACTGGTATGGGTTCTTGGGGTGGCAGCTCAGACCCTCAAGCCTGATCTGCTGGCAGCTCACTCACGGCTGGTGGGCTGGCAGTTGACATGGCTATTCCTTGAAATTCCATTTAAAGCAGGGAGCAAGGCCACCAAATTTAAATCCATTTTCCTACCATTTCAAGCAGGGTGCAAGGCCACCAAATTCAAGTGTAGTTTCTTACCACTTTGAGCAGGGTGCAAGGCCACCAAATTCAAGTGCAGTTTCCTACCACTTCAAGCAGGGTGCAAGGCCACCGAATTCAAGTGCAGTTTCCTACCACTTCAAGCAGGGTGCAAGGCCACCGAATTCAAGTGCAGTTTCCAACCACTTCAAGCAGGGTGCAAAGCCACCGAATTCAAGTGCAGTTTCATACCACTTCAAGCTGGATCCAAGGCCACCAAATTCAAGTGCAGTTTTGTTACCACTTTCAGCAGGGTGCAAGGCCACCAAATTCAGTGCAGTTTCATACCACTTCAAGCAGGGTGCAAGGCCGCCAAATTCAAGTGCAGTTTCATTCCACTTCAAGCAGGGTGCAAGGACACCAAATTCAAGTGCAGTTTCATTCCATTTCAAGCAGGGTGCAAGGCCACCAAATTCAAATGCAGCTTCATACCATTTCATGCAGGGTGAAACCACCATAAAACCACCATAAAACCACACAAAACACCAAACTCACAGGTCAGTAGACATTCAGTGTGTTCTGTTGATTCCCAGCTCGTGACCTCTCCCTTCCCCATCATGCAGAGACTGAATCACACCCACACTTCTGGGTTTAATAACCCCTCCCCCCAGAAAAGGTGTGGCCTTCATGGCGTGATTGACAGGAGAGAGATTCTCAACATTTTTTAAACACTAATAACACTTTTATTTTTCATTGATGGGAGGAATTCTCTGCACCTGCTGAGCGGAGGCGGACTGAGTAAGATGGCCAAAAATCATAGCCGTAAGTGGTAGCATTTTATCTATAATCAATATACAGTGCAAACAGGAACTAAGTGCATTTGCATTAGTGCCTTTTAACTTCAAGGCAAAGCACCCAAACCACCATTTGCAGTGATTAGTGCCTTTCACCTTCAAGCCAAAGCACCCAAACCACCATTTGCAGGCAGTGCCTTTTTAACTCAAACCAACCATATTTTCATTTTCAAACCACATCAAGGGGACTCACAGTTGAGTAGACATGTGTTCAGTGTTATTCAGAGCTCAAAGAGACGTGACCCTTTGGCTTCCTCCATATTGCAGAGACTGAGTGAGGCACACCACTTCCTGGTTTTATAGTCCCCCACCCCCCCCAGCAGGGGCAGCAGAGAGAATGGCAATTAAAAAAAAAAACATTAATATATCTCTGATTTTTCATCGATGGGAAAAATCCTCTGGTCCAGGAAGGCAGATGTGGTATCTGAGCGAGGTGGCCAAAAATGACTGCCGTAGGTGGCGGCGTTCTCTCGGAAATCGCGCCACAGTGGGCCAAAAGTGGTCAAGATCAGACTTTTAGTAATATAGATAAATATATCAATAAATATTTTGTTAATGTAAAGGGATAAAACAATTACATTTAAGTTTCACCTTGATTGCGATAGTGCATATACGTTTGAATTGAAAGTTCAAGTTAAACTTCATTTAGAAATATGACTGCAACATTAATTTTATATCGAAGTCTCGTGAGAGACTGTGTGAAGAACCCGCCAGCCCGCATGCGCGTCAATACGTCGATGCATGGTGCGGGATTCGGAGCCATCCGAAAATGCTCCGGCAGGTAAGGCGTTTTTCTTTCAGGAACGGCCCGCTGGATCCGAAAATAGATGCAGCGGGCTCGGAGAGGCTGACATGTGTGGCCTGTACAGCGACCACCATTGAGGCTCCGGAAGGGAGCAGGCGGCCGGCCTCGGGTTAAACTGTCAGGCGCGACCTGCACAGTAAGCTCCGCCAAGGCCCCGAAGGAGCAGCCTGTCGCACCAGATTTGGAGTAACTGGCAGGCGCGACCTATACAGTAAGCTACACCAAGGCTCCGAAGGAGCAGCTTGTCGAACCAGGCTTGGAGATGCTGGCTGGCGCGACCTCAGAGTAAGCTCCACCAAGGCTCCGAAGGAGCAGCCTGCCTCACCGGGTGCAGAAACGTGGCAGGCGCGACCTGCACAAGCAATGTCCATTTAAAGCTCCGAAAGGGAGCAGTTTGGCAAGCATGGGGCTGAAGATGTGAACAGGCACAGCCTGCAAAAGGAACTATGCTGAAGCTCCAATAAGGAGGTCGACCCGAGCTGGGAGATGCTGGCAGGTAAGGTCTGCTTACTAACCTCCGTGAAAGGTCTGAAATGGAACAGCCTGGCGACCCGGGCTCGGAAACACTGGCAGCATAGTCTGTCTAGTACCTTCCACTGGCTCTGAAAAAGAGCATTTGCAACCCGGGCTCAGAGACGCAGGCAGGTTGGTCTGCACAGCAACCTCTGAAAGCTTCCAGAAGGAGCAGCTTGTCTACTCTGGTTCAGAGTGGTTACAAGAGTGAGGAAGCTGCATTTCATTGATAGAGGCAGTTAAACTCAGATATTTGAGGATATCTCCTGCTTAGAGGCAGGGAGTTTGAGGAATCCCTCAACACATGCCAAATTCTTTCAGCTCGGCTAATAATCAGAAACAGAATCGTTTATTGTCATTTGAACATAAGTTCAAACAAAATTACGTTTCTGCAGTCATAATAACAACAAACAAAAACAAAACAAAACACACAAATAACACAATTCCACACAAACATCCATCACAGTGAATCCCCAAACACCTCCTCACTGTGATGTAAAGCAAAAGTCTTATCTCTTCCCTGTTCTCTGTGCCCATTGCTCTCTCGCAGTCAAGCAGTCAAACTGCTCCATCGAGCCGATGCAGCAGTCGGTTAGATGTTAGAGCCCCCCGGCGGGCGATGGTGAGTCCCGCGGCCATTTAAGTCGCGCCGGGCGATGTAAGGCCCCGCTCCGTGTCGATTTAAACCCCTCGATTCGGGCGGGCGAAGTTTGCCATTGCGGGAGCTCCGAAAGCGGTCTCCCACCAGGGACCCGCGAGCTCCCGATGTTACCGTCCACAGGGCCTGCAGCCGAAGCCTCCGTGCTCTGAAGTCGGGTCGCAGCCGCGCTCCACAACAGCGCTCCGTATTCCAAAGTCGACCAGCTCCACGATGGTGAGTCCGCAGGCTCCGCGAATGGAGCCCCAGGTCGATTCCGGTTGGAGGCCACCGGCTCCACGATGTTAGGCCCAACGACAACGGAGACTCGACAAGGAAATAGTCGGGTGCCCGTACAGGGACGAGATTAAAAAGTTTCCCCCACACCACCCCCCTCCGGCTCCCACATATACACAGCTAAAAATAATATAAAAACTAAAACCAAGACATCCACTTAACAGAACAAAAAGAAAAAAAAGACAGACGGACTGCAGAGGCCTCTGCCGCGAGGCGCCGCCGTCATCAGAATCAGAGTTGCCAGCATGCTGGAACATCATTTGCCATCCTCTCGGGGATAGGTAACCCAGTAAAGGGCGAACCGGCATGTAGCATTTTTACCTGTCTTGCAGGGTCGTGTTGTTAAAAAGTAAATAAATGAATAAATAAATAATTAAGAAAAAATTAAAGCTCCGTAAGGGAGCAATTTGGCGACCCAAGTTCAGGGTAGGCCAAGGCCAAAATGGCAAAATGGCCAAAAGGACAATATTGGGCAGGAAGTTACTGCCTCAAAATCCATTGAGGATGTCATCTGTAGGCTCTCAATACTGGAAATCCTGATTGAGAGGCTGGTCGAAGGGAATGTGTTGCGCACACTGGCGACCGAGACAGGTAGTTCCAGTCAGAGCTTAGCGGCAGCAATACCTGGTTCAGGGTTGCATTATGATATCTCCCACTCTGAGGAGGGGTGTCTTGAGGATTATTCGTGGAGACTCTGACTATGAGGTAGTTAACAGTGAACTTGAATTCCCACATCAAGTGGATGATATGCGTCAACTCAAGTCTTATAAGGATCTGCTGGCACTTGTGACTAAATTTGTCATCCCTTTGGGGATAGGAGAACCGATAGAGGAAGAACTGGCAGTAGGATTGGTTACTTGACTTCTCATCAGTTGAATGAGAAGATCATGCAGGACACAGCTGGATAGTATACCAGTCCTGTTTTCTGCCAGACACTGGAGGTCCATAGGTTAATGCTACCATTTGGGGCTATCTGAAGGGTAAAACAAAGTCAAAAGGCTTTAAACTCCAGCAAGTTCAGAGAATTCTCAAAGAAGAATTATGGCCTTTGCAAGGTCAGTGGAGGGAACTCAGCTGTCTGACATGCAGTAGATGCCTAAAGGGCCTGTCCCTCGAGCATGCGACTGCATGCGGCAAGCGCGACCTAACCGGAAGCGGGGGCCGCGCCGAGGTCACGCGGAGGTGGAGTGATCCCCGTACAGGGCCGGTCCCACCAGCATGCAACTGCATGCGGCGAGCATGAACAAACCGGAAGCGGGGGCCGCGCGGAGGTCGGGTGATTGACGTGAAGTTCGAGCGAAGTCCGCGGGAAGTTCGCGCGTGACGTACGCCGTCAAGATGCTGCATATGGCGTCAAGACGCTATGTACGGCGTCGAGATGCTGCGCATGCCCGTCGAGGCGGTGCGTACGGTGTTGAGGCGGCTGCGGGCCGGCAGGCCGTTGCCGCGCTGGATTTTTGAACAGTGTCAGTTTTTCGGAGCCCCGTGCGATGTTGGGACCAGTTCCGCACAACTCCATATGGCTCCGGCGATCGAAGTGGGACCGGCCCCGCGAGGGCGTACGGCTCAAGCGACCACATTAGGTCGCGCTTGCCGCATGCAGTCGCATGCTCGTGGGACAGGCCCTTTAGCACTTGTGTGTAATACATAGTTTAAACTCAATTGTGCTAGGATGGTATAGGCCTGAGATCAACCCAATATATGTTATGTTTGTGCAAGGCTGGTATGTGCAGTCTGCAAGTATCTCTTTGGAGAAGACTTTGGCTAGCAAGTAAAAGACTTGCAAGAGGAATTCAAGGCTGCGGAGGGTGTGATAAAGACACCCTTTGTGGATATGACTTCCGTTTACCTGCACGCATATCATCCCTACCAAACTAGTGGCAGATACCACTACACTGGCGCTGGTTGGAGCACCAGGCCTACACAATTAAAACCAAGCCTGAGGGCTTTTTATTCGCAGGTTTTCAGCGCTTACCATGGAGGCAGCGCCCTCCACATACTCAGTATCGTTCCCCAGCTGGCCAAGGGGACAGAGCAAAGTCTTGGGTCAGTTGACTCTATGATCATCCGCATAAGGCCATTTTTGGTGGTGTCAGTCTCAGGGGTTGCTGGATATTGGTGGCGGGGGGTGATAGTCACCTTTTGTCTATTATTGTATTCGCAGCCTTGGTGGTTTTTATAACAAGTGCTTTCTTAGAAACTGCCTTGATCACATCTACAGCCACCGTCTATCTCGTCACCGACAGCAAAGCGACAATGAGGTGGAGGCCGTTGAGGTATGCGAGTATTATTCCATCAGTCGCATGAGATGTGCTGGCGATATTCAAGTCGGAGACAGGTTGAGACGGTTCAATAACAGGTGAGGACAGATAACCTCCGATCTTTCCATTTTACAAATCATAAACGGTTATAGATTCAGTTTCTGGCTGATCAATTTCCTCCGCGGCAAGAGAAGCCTAGAATTCCGTACATACGGTCTAAAGAGGAAACTATGGCTATCCAAGTTGAAACAAAGAAATTTCACAAAAGGATGAGCAGTCTGCACATGAACAAGAGGGTTATATTTCTAATATCTTCTCAAGGTTGAAGAAAATTGGAGGATGCCAAATCACTCTAGGATTTGACTAGTCTGAACATGTGCTTGGAATAACCATCTTAAGATGGATAATTATCATTCAGCAAAATAGCTGATTACAGAGGATTGCTTTACAGCCTCAATCGATGTCGAAGATGCGTACTTTTCCACATCAACACACGAGAGTCACAGGATATATCTGAGGTTTATCTGGCAAGGCCAGTTGTGGAGATTTTAGGCTCTACCTAAGGGGTTGACTTCAGCCCTAGGCTATTTACAAAGATTCTAAAGTCAATGCTGCCCTACTCAGATCTAAAGGGCATTTTGTCATGGAGTTTATAGAGGACATGCTTGTTGCAGGGAAGAGATCAGGTGTCACAGAGTTAGCTGTTTCAGCAACCAAGGTGCTCCTGGAATATCTAGGGTTTGTTATTCATCCAGGAAAATCCATACTGGAGCCGGCATTATCTATTACATATTTAGGTTTTGTCATAAACTCTGCAGATATGTCTCGGACCCTACCCACAGATAAGACTCAGGGTATTTATCAGTAGATGCCTCCTAATATAATTCAAGATGAGGCCACATGAATTATAGTAGTGTCGAATTGGCCTAAACCATTGTAAATAAGTCTGCTGAAAGAAGCTCCTATATTTGCTCGAAGACACGAGCGGTGGCTAGTTCAACCTATTTCTCTTGCATCTATCACTGCATGGTTATATGGAAAGTTTTGTGAAGAGACACATGTGAGCTACTTTTAAACAGAACTAGCAGAGGTTTGTGGTTTTCTTTCAGTTTGGGTTTAAGAGAAGCAACTATGTTATAGCGCAATTAACACTGCTCGTACTTCTTTGTTGTTGTATCTAGTACTATGTGGGACAATAAATGATTGGCTATCACCCTCTGTTGACTAAGGTTATGGAAGGTGTCTTTTATATAAACACTCTAAAGTCTAGATACAAAGTAGTGTGGAATGTGTAATCAGTATACATTTTTATGCAGATTATCATCAGCTGTATCTCAAACGTTGGAGCAGTTACTCTTAAGTTAGTCATGCTTATGAATGATTTCAGCACAAAGAGCACAGTCTTTACACAATCTCTGTCTGGAACATTCGGTCATATCTGACAAGAGGGTAGCATTTTATGTGAATGAACTCATAAATCAAAACAGGCATGGTTGGGTACAAGTTGGAGTTGACAGCATACCCACCAGATCGGAGATAGGGGGTGTTTATTATGTAAAAAGGTAAACTGAGATTACTAAGAACCTGTGAGATGAAAGAAAAGTTTCTTCATAGTTATATAATCGTTTCACAAGAGATTGTTGGTGCAGACTATTTCAAGAAGGATAGAGTGTAAGCAGCTGAATGCAGGAGTGAATACAAATCATTTCAAGTCTCACTCTACCAGGGCGGCTGGCTCGTCAGCAGCCAATAGAATGGATATTCCCCTTTGATCACTTTGTTGCAACAGCAGGAGGCTCAGATAAGTGCACTTTCACAAGTTATAACATTTTGTTGAACATGTCTAAACGGTTGCAAATAGAATTCTGAACAGTGTTGCATGAGCTATTGTCTAACCCAAAGGCAATTGGGACTGTGGTCCAATTAAGGGCGATGTACATGTATGTAAAGGTAGCATCATGTTGTTAATGGCCCATGTCTTTTCTACCATTTATGGTTTATCTGTTTAGTGTTTTCACATACAGATTGGTTTACTGCATGAAACCACAGAGCTTCGAAGGCATCACGTAGTCTCTCACGAGACTTCGATATAAAATAGAAAGATTAAACGAGAACTTATTGTTTGAAGTTTGATCTTTTTATGAGTAGGTGGAGAGATTACGTGCCCTCCACTACCAACCCTGAATCTCATAAAGATCATTCGGTAAGTCAAGCGTTATTAATCTTTCTATAGTTTAATTTGGTGCAAGTGGTCTGTGGTTTCATACAGTTGCTTTGAAGATTGACGCGCATGTGGGATGGCGGGTTCTTCGCATAGTCTCTCACTCCAACTTCTCATAAAATAAAGATCAAACTTCAAACGGTAAGTTCTCATTTAATCTATATTACTAAAAGTAAGATCTTGACCACTTCCTGTTTCTGTTTCGTGATTTTAATAAAAATGCTGCCACCTACGGCTGTGATTTTTGGTCATCTTACTCAGAGTCCACCTCCGCTGTGCGGGACAAAAGGATTTTTCCCATTCATGAAAAATAAAAGAGTTATTAATGTTTAAAACATGCTGAGATTCTCTCTGCTGCCCCTGCTGGTGGGAGGGGGGAGGGACTATAAAACCCGGAAGTGTTGCGCCTCACTCAGTCTCTGCAAGATGGAGGAAGCGAGAGGGTCACGTCTCTCTGAGCTGTGAATAACACTGAACACATGTCTACTCACCTGTGAGTGCCCTTAATGTGGTTTGAAAATGAAAATGTGGTTGCTTTGAAATGCTGCACTGCAAATGGTTGTTGGTGGGGGGTTGCTTTGAAGTGCTGCACTGCAAATGGTTGTTGGTCTAAATTTGACAACTTCCTGTTTGAACTATATATTGATATTAGATAAAACACTACCACTTATGGCTGTGATTTTAGGCCATCTTACTCAGTCCCTCTCCGCTCAACAGGTGCAGAGGATTCTTCCCATCAATGAGAAATAAAAGTGTTATTGGTGTTTAAAAAAATGTTGAGAATCTCTCTCCTGTCAATCACGCCATGAAGGCCACGCCCCTTCCGGTGGGAGGGGGAGGGATTATAAAACCCGGAAGTGTGGGTGTGGTTCAGTCTCTGCAAGATGGGGGAGGGAGAGGTCATGACTGTCTGAGCTGTGAATCAAATGAACACACTGAATGTCTACTGAACTGTGAATGTGGTGTTTATGTGGTGTTTTCTGTGGTTTTATGGTAGGTTTATGGTGGTTTCACCCTGCATGAAATGGTATGAAACTGCATTTGAATTTGGTGGCCTTGCAATCTGCATGAAATGGTATGAAACTGCACTTGAATTTGGTGGCCTTGCACCCTGCTTGAAGTGGTCGGAAACTGCAATTGAATTGGGTGGCCTTGCACCCTGCTTGAAGTGGTAAGAAACTGCACTTGAATTTGGTGGCCTTGCACCCTGCTTGAAATGGTAGGAAACTGCATTTGAATTTGGTGGCATGAAAATAGGAAAGTAGTACTTTCTTTGCAGACATTCTCCTTATTTACTTTGATTCCTACTGAAATTGAGTGGCATTACAAAATATGAATGTAAAGCTTGAATGTTAATTCCAGCAACGATGATATGGAAGCACAATATTTGTAGCTTACTTGCAGGAATTCTACAGATTCTCTTTGTGAAATATTTCTGCTAGGATTCTATCACTCTGGAATAAGAAAACAAAAGCAAGCTGAATCCAGGATTTTATTTATAAATGAAATATACCTTTGGTGCACAATTCTAAGCAATAACAATCTGTCATCCTAAACTTGCAATTTTTCAGATTTTCTTAAATCTTGTTGGATTACATTTATTTGAATTAAAAATTTCCATCCTTATGGACTTTTATGCCTAAAATATCCTGTCATGCTGCAGCAAGCAATAATTTCATTATCCTATCTGGGACACATGACAATGATCTTTCTTGACTAGACTTGACTTGGTTGACCCTTTGACATCTCCCTTGCTGTTTCCTGACAGCCCAATAACTTTCTGGTTATTCAATTTCATATTCTGTTGTGAATCCTCCACTAATTTCTCTCTCCCTCCCCACCCCTTCCCACCCCCCAATGGAAAATATGCCATCAGGAGTGTAGTGGTAAGGGAGTGAGAGTGTAGTTGAATTTATAAGTGTCATTTGTAACATGATGGAGAATGATGGGAGTGCATGGCAGGGAACAGTATGATAGGCCATTGGAGGCAATTGTTAGATAAAGGGGTTTGGGATTGCTTTCAGTGACTTTGATTGCATATGCAACCTCTTGCAGCATTGCATCCACATCCTGGTCATATTACTCCTGGCCGTGAGCTTGGGCAAAGTCCATTTCATTATTTTGGATGGCTTCCTGGGTTCCGGCAAGCAGAAGATTTCTCTCCACCCTATCATCCATCAAGGCATCCAGAACTGCATCTGAAAAGTTGGCCGTTTGTTCTCTGACTTGCTTTACCAGCAAAAATGTGAAATCTTCACAATGTCTCCCACCCGAGGTAGCAGACAATGGGAAATGTCTCCTCCCTTCTTTAGCTTACGTCCATGACATTTAGCTTCAACTGCAAACATTCACATGATTGCGTCCCTTGCAGGTACCCTAATGCAATTAGAAAAACTAGATGCGGTAATCATTATAGTGAGCTTGGAGCATCGATTTTGTGTAGATTCTCTCCGTCAGGCATGAGCTACAAGTGTATCACAAATTCAGAACATTCTTTTCAATTCTGCCCAGTTTCTGCTCCAGTTTTATCATTTGTTTTAATTGTGCTGCATAATTACAACTTCACAGGATACATTTTCATTCTGTGTATTCTTTGCAGCAAGAATTTTTTACATAACAAGAACACATCTATCATGAATATTAAATCAAGGAGGCCAAACAAATGTATTCCTGATTTGATATTATGGTGTGAAGATGTGTGTTAGCTCAGAAGGATTAAAATTAATGAAAATAAATCGGTCGAACTGCTTTTCTTTACAAAAACAGGCTCGGCTGTTGCTTTTAAGTTCAAAACTAACAGTCCCACACACTCTTCCACTTATCACTCTATACACCACATTGATTTCTTAGAGAACACAAGGAAAACACTGCAAGTGCACAGCAGATCAATCGATAGCTATGAAGTCACAAGCGCCCTTAATGGACACTGAAGATTCAGTCCAGGCTCACGATTAGGGTTGCCAACATTCTCACTCCCAAATAATGGACAAAAGGTGGCATGCCGCAGCGGTAATGGCATGGTGCAGGCCCGGGATGAAGTGACTGAGGGGTCTGGCAGCTAGCAGATGGTAACATCTTTTTCAAAAGAGAAAGAGAGAAAAAAACAACAAACCCGAATAGGTAAACAAATCCAATATATGAACCATGTATACATATCTTCAGTGTTATATATGAAATGTAACACCAAATTAGAACAAAGCATAATACAGAGTATAATCTGACTACCAGTCAGATGAAATAACATCAAATAACCCCATCTGTATGTGCCTATACGGTAAACATATAATCACTGCAAAAGAGGAAAAGAGGGGGGAACTCACCGTCCACTTTTTCCATGGATATTTCTTGCTGCTCTTGACTGATTCAAGCATTCCTTTGTCTTTTTGCACAGTCAGAGAGAAGTCCTTTACATGACAAGTCACAGTTCACAGATATTTGGTTCATTTTTGATCAGCTCTGTGCTGCATCTGTTTCTTGAGTCTGACCATTTAATGGTCATCAGAGAGAAGATCCTCACTACAAATGCATTTGAGCCTGACACACTGAGGACAAATGAGACAATCCTGAACATGTTGATCAAGTTGACTTTTCCTATGTTTTGGAAAACTGCCACCCACTCCTTACTGGTGGTTTTTGGTGGTATTCTGTCTGGCTTTCTGTATTTCCTCCCGGCTAGCACAAAACTCTTCATACAGTTGGTACATATTGACTGTCTCTGTCATTTTGAGGGCAGACACCACCTGCTCCAGGTCAGTGAAGGAGAGCTCCTCGTAGAGGCCGATCGGTTTCAGTTTCAGCATTACATTTTCTGGTGAGAAATCAAACCACTTGTCAATGTATCTAATGACAGAGTCATTGAACTTCACAAAGTCCTGTTGCTGCTTGGACCTTTGTGCTGGCACTTGTTTGTCCATCAGCTGCTTGGTCTGGTATCCAAAAAAATCTGTCTTGTTTCCACTGAAGCATCTTCATTTTGAACTTTCGGACTTCCTCGTAAACATATGTGATGCAGAGCTTTGTTTCCACCAGCTTTTTTACGAGTCGGTCAAAAGCACAGATAAATTTCAGTAGCTCCAGTTTTTTCTTCATCCTCAAAAATCCTCTTCAGTGCCACAGGACAGGTCTCAAGGGACCTGAAGTATGACATAAGAACTGGTCAGCTTTACAGGAGACGTTCGACAGCTGGATGAAGAGAGAGCCATTGTGTGCAAACATGACGCAGAATTTCACCCCACTCAATGTCAACAAAGGCAAAAAATGAACGCATTTCCTCTCTTCGGGAAGTAGATATTGAGAAGTGGCTGTAGACCTTTAGAACAATTGTCTCAATATCCACTGACAGCTGATCACAGGCGTGCTTGCAGGCATTACGAACTATGTGAGCTGGGCAATTAGCTTTCAGAATGCGATCGTTGGCACTGCTCAATAACTGGTAAACTGAACGGTGTTTTCCAAAGTTTACATTGGCATTATCTGCTGCATAGGCTGTGACGTGTCTAATATCCAGTTCATACTTTTCCAGACAGCTCATCAGAGCTTGATGTATGCCATTTGCAGTTTCATTACTGTCTTCATAAAAGTCAAGTAACTTACACTACACTCCATCAGACACAGAAAAATATCTCACGCACACTGGAAACATTTTTCTATCTCCCTTGTTTGAGACGTCGGTGGCAACTGAGAAATATGCAGGTTTCACCGGCTCACCTTCTTCAGTCAGGGACAGATCATCCATAATAACCTGCACAGTCTTTGGTCCTAAAATTGTAATCATCTCGGCTTTCGTTCTTCCCAAGTGCATCTTCTTCACAACATTTGAGTCATTAAACAAAACACCGTTGAGCTTAGCAAGACAGTCGGTGCTATTGCAGCTGAGACCGCGTTTAACCGTATGCTACACATACGAGGCTTCACTTCATTTTGTCATTTTCCACAGTAGATTTCATAAAGAATGCACCAATATTGCTTGCACCTTTAGCTAGTGTGGCCTTCTTGTGCATTTCTGTGGCACCAAGCTGAGTTAGGTCATTCTCACCTCCATGGCCAATTGAGAATTGATAAAGTACAGAAGGCCTTTGTCGAGTCACTGCTGACGGGCTTAACCCACATTTTTTTTTGCTTCCCATTGCTTGTTATAGCTGCACAGTGTTTTCTTTTTTGCAGGTTTATCCATATTTGCACATGCCAAACCAACCGAACAACACCAGGCATTACTGAAACTTTTTGTTTTGGCAGGAATAGGCAAAATATAGTGTACAACTGATGCGCATAAGGGTTCCTGTGATTGGATGATGGGTAAATTACTTGTGCATGGCGTCAACAGCACATGCAACACGCACGCACGCTGTTGTGTCAGATCTAGGATCTGTCTGCAAGCGTGCCCTCTGACAATTACAGACCAGTAGCAGTCAAATACGGGGCAAGGGCGGTCCCATATGGGACAAACCAATTTAGCCCAATATACGGGATGTCCCGGCTAATACGGGACAGTTGGCAACCCTACTTGCGATAATTGCACAATCATCCTCGTCCTTTCACTCTCTCTTATAATTGTCTTCAGCATTACAACATTTAAAATACAAATATTCTGTCAGCCAGCAAGCCACTATTTTTTTTTGTTTAGCTCCATTACTTTATTTATGGCTAATATTGTACTAGGGATTTTTAATGTGCAAATTGCAAGCTGTGCGTCATATTAATGCCAAACTGGTGTGTGCAAAAGAAGAACAAACTTGGCAAATCACTAATTTAAGAAATTATACTCATAGTTTGAATATAGAACGTAAAACAGTACAGCACAGCCACACACCCTTCGGCCCACAGTGTGCTTGCCAAATATGATGCCAAATGAAACTAATCTCCTGTGCCATATCTATCCATATGCCACAATCCATATCCCATCATTCCCTGCATATCCATGTGTCTACCTAAAAGTCTTGGGAACACCACTATTGTAAATGCCCCTACTGTCACCCCTAGCAGCTCCTTCCAGCCTCCCACCACTGCAAAAAAAAATATTGCCCCACATATACCCTTTAAACGGAAGACGTTGAAGAGACGAAGAGCGTGTGAGGTATCTTGGACATTCCTTCTCTCCAGTGATGCTGCCTGCCCGCTGTGTTACACCAGCATTTTGTGTCTACCTTCGACATTGATAGAGAATTGGTTGGGAGATGGGATTTTAATGTGGGCAAGTGTGAGGTTGTGCACTTGAATTCAGTAGGGGTCATCAAAAAGTGTATTATTGTCCAAATAATAATAGTGGAGAGAAACTGCAAATGAGTGAAATGCAGAGGGATCTAAGTGTTCTAGTGCATGAATCACAAAACTTGCCTGAAGAGGGATCCTAACCCAAAACTTGATCTGACCATTTTCCTTCACAGATGCTGACTGACCATCTGAGTTCCTCCAGCAATTTGTTTTTTGCTCAATATTCACAGTCTCTTGTGCCTCCACGAAAGTTACTGGGCAAGTCCAGAAAGTAACTAAGAGGAAAAATTGAATTTTGATCTTTATTGCACAGGATTTGGAGTGGTGTCCATTGGGACAATTTCCACCACCCTTCTTTCATCAATTCTCTTGGTGACCTCTTCAAAAACTAATCAAACTTGTGACTCACTCATCAATGATGTCAGGCTCACCAGCCTTTAGTTCCCTTAACTTGTCCTTGCAGCCCTTCTTAAATAAAAAAAACAATGTTAGCCACCCTCAAGTCTTTCAGGAGTTGAGTATAGGAGCAAAGAGGTCCTTCTGCAGATGTACAGGGCCCTGGTGAGACCACACCTGGAGTATTGTGTGCAGTTTTGGTCTCTTAATTTGAGGAAAGACATTCTAGCTATTGAGTGCGTGCTGCGTAGGTTCACGAGGTTAATTCCCGGGATGGCGGGATTGTCATATGATGAAAGAATGGAGTGACTTGGCTTGTATTCACTAGAATTTAGAAAGATGAGAGGGTATCTTATAAAAACATATACAATTATTAATTGATTGGACATGCTAGATGCAGGAAACATGTTACCGATGTTAGGGGAGTCCAGAACCAGGGCCACAGTTTATGAATAAGGATGAGGAAAAACATTTTCACACAGAGAGTTGTGAATTTGTGGAATTCTCTGCCTCAGAAGGCAGCGAAGGCCGATTCCCTGGATGCATTCAAAAGAGGGTTAGATAGAGCTGTTAGGGCTAGCTGAATCAAGGGGGATGGGGAGAAGGCAGGAACGGGGTATTGATTGTGGATGATCAGCCATAATCACATTGAATCATGGCTCGAAGAGCTGAATGGCGTACTTCTGCACCTATTGTCTATGTATCTATGTAAGTACCTCTCCCCTAACTAAAGATGATGAAAATATCACGTAGACCCCCAACAATTTTTATCTTAGCTCCCCACAATGTCCAAGGATGCACATGGTCAGGCCCTGGGGATTTATCCACCTTAATACTCTTTCGGCTTTTTTTAGGTAACACCCCTCTGCTCTCCCCTCCTTATTCCTGTATCCCTACGGGTGCATATCCATTTCTCCCATGGTTCTGCCCTCTTTCTCCCTTCCATCTATATGCCTTCATCTGGCTTCACATTTCAATCCTCTCCTTATCTCAAACCCTTTTGTCTCTTTTGCATCTCTGGCCTTTAGCAACATATCTACCAATCGCCCCCCCAACCCACCTCACTCGCTCTGTCTCATCCCCATGTCTTTCCCAACCTTCTTCATTGTCTACCCGCCCCACCACCCCGTCCCACTACAATCAGTCTAAAGATAGGTACCGGCCCAAAATGTCGCCCATCCACTTCAACCGGAGATGTTGCCTGGTCGTAAGATCATAAGATCAGGTGATAGGAGTGGAATTAGGCTTTTCAGCCCATCACGTCTACTCCGCCATTCAATCATGGCTGATCTATCTCTCCCTCCTGACCCCATTCTCCTGCCTTCTCCCCAAGAGTCTCCCCAATTACTCCAGCACATAGTGTGTGTGTTTTTTTAAACTAACATCTGCAGTTCCTTATATCACTTTCTTCGTATTATTTAAGACTGCCAGCACTTCCCCTTTTGTCACTTGGATAAGGTCCAACACAGTACTCAATTCACTCTGCTTCCATGACCTTCTTAGCAAATACAGATGAAAGGCAATCATTTAATATTTGGCTCATCTCCTAAGGCTTGACAGATAGACGACTGTGGAGTTCCTTAAGCTGGCCTGTTCTCCCTTACACTGCCCCTTTGTTCTTAATGTATCGTCTCTTAGGATTTTCCTTTATCCTGTCTGCCAGAGCTATCTGAGGTCTACTTTTGCCCTGCTGATTTCACTGTTCATTTGAAAACAGGAGAGCAAAAAGAGATGAGGAATTTGTTGATCCCAGCTGCATAAACTCTAACAATATGCCCAATTGTTTTTTTTCTGACTAGAGCCTCAATAGCACTCTAGACTTTAGAGATACAGCATGGAAACAGGCCCTTCGGCCCACCGAGTCCACGCTGACCAGCGATCACTCCTATACACCAGCACTATCCTAGGGATCATTTACAATTTCTATCCAAGCCAATTAACCTGTATGTCTTTGGAGTGTGTGAGGAAACCGGAGCACCCGGCAGAAACCCATGTGGTTATGATGTACAAACTCTTAATGGACAGCCCCCGTAGTCAGGATGTAACCCGGGTCTCTGGTGCTGTAAGGCAGCAACTCTACCGCTGAGCCACCGTGTCTCCCTAAACATCAAACAAAGTACCAAACGCAGCCAATTTTGCACTTCACTGAAACATGCTGTCCCCAAGTCCCTCAGTCTGACCTTTAAAAGCCTCCCACTTCCCAGATGTTCCTTTATGTGAAAACAGGTGCATTCAACACAACTCACTGTTTCCATGATAACACTTTACTGTTTCTGTTCCCCATCCCAGCAGAGAGCGCCATCTTCACTGGACAATGGTCAACCTGCATATACTGTTTGGTGCCTCATTGATTCTTGCCTCCTGTGTCTTTGCACTTGGGTCTACACATCTCTTGATATTGTTACACCCTCGGCCTCCAATGCTGCAGAGAAAACAATCCTAATTTGTCCTACCTCTCATTATAGGCAATACACTCTAATCTAAGCAGCATCTTGTAAAGATCTTTTTCACCCTCTGCAAAGCCTCCACGTCCTTCCTGTAATGAGGTGTCCAGAACTGCATGCAATGGCCCAGCCAAAGCTGCAATATGATTTCTAGACTCTTGCACTCAACGCCCCTACAGATGAAGACAAGCATACAATATGCTTTCTTTACCACTCCATTTGTGTTCCCATTTTCAGGGAGTCAACATGATTTTGTATTTGGGAGATCATGTCTCATGAATTTGAATTAATTATTTTAAAGAAGAAACCAGGAAGCTTGCTGAAGCCAAGGCAGCAGACCTTATCTTATGGACTTCAGCAAAGTCTTTTATAAGGTTATGCATGGTAGGCTGGTCACGAAGTTTAGAGAGGTAAGGCACCCATGGAGATCTAGCTACCTGGATACAGAATTTACTTCATGGAAGGAAATTGGTGGAAGGTTGTTTATTGGACTGGAGGCCCGTGACTAGTGATGTGCCTCAGGGATCGGTGCTTGGCTCATTGCTGTTTGTGGTTTATATCAATTATTTGGATGAAAATGTACAAGGCATGATTAGTAAGTTTGCAGATGACACTAAAGTGGATGGTATTGTAGATACTGAAGATGGTTATCAATAAGTACACCAGGATCTTAATAAGTTGGCAAGTGGGCTGACTAATGGATAATTGACCATAGCAGGACCTTCACATTGAATGGTGGGGGCTTGGGGAGTGTTGTAGAGCAGGGGCATATAGGAGTACAGTTCACTGAACATAGCATCACAGATGGATAGGGTGGTAAAGAAGGCTTTTTGTACATTGTTGTTTGTCAGTCAGGGTATCAAGTATAGAAGTTGGGATGTTATGTTACAGTTGTACAGAACATTGAGGGTGCATTTGGAGTATTGTGTTCAGTTTTGTTCACCCTGGTATAAGAAGGATGTCACTAAGCTGGAAATTGAGCAGAGAAGATTTACGCGGATGTTGCCAGGACTTAAGGGTCTGAGCTATAGGGAGAGATTTTGCCAGCTAGGAATTTATTCCTTGGAGAGCAGGAGGCTAAGCAGTGATCAAATAGAGGTGTGTAATATATATATATATATTTATCAACAACAGAAGACCAAGCATAGATCTACGTGGAACAGAACTAGTCACATATCTTCAACCAAAATAACATCCTTTCATCACAACCCTCTGTGTTCTATGGTTTAGTTTAATTTAGTTTATTGTCAGGTATACTGAGGTACAGTGAAATGCTTCTATATCTTAATCTTTCAGTTCTGAATCTTAATGTTCTGGATTATCCTACCACAAGGGGCTTTATTGAATGCCTTATTAAAATCCATGTGGACAATATCTACTACCCTATCTTCCTCATCAATCATCATTAATAACATAATCTGCTGTAAAAAAAACCATGCTGACCATCCTTAATTATCCCACTCTCTTCCAAATGTGAGTAAATTCTGTCCTAAAGAGTCTTTTACAATAGCTTCCACCCCACTGACACGAGGCAGTCAAAGCACAGGATTGATGGCTTTACAAGAAAAAATACAAATCCATACTTGACCCACCTCATCCCCAATAAAATCCACACCCCTCACAAACGTCCATCCCCCTTCAGTTTCAGTCGCCATGTTCCCTCCATGGAAAAGTAAACTATTGTGGTCCGACAGCACCAGTGGCTGATTAAGAGAAAAGTGATTTCCAAGAAAAGAATTGGTTAGAAAGGTTAATTGCCACACATAAGGTTAATGGTCAATAAGCTGTCATGCAAAGTTATTGAATATGATTTGGTGTACACTTATGGCTTTTATTTTAGCTGCATTCACAAATTTAACATTCTGACTGCTTTGTAACCTCTCTGTGGGTGAGTAAATGAGGAATCATGCAAACTCAAGTGCTACAGGACTGAGCAAGAGGTGATGCTAAGTCAGGTTTTACAGAGCTAAGTGAAGTTCCAAGCATGGTTCAATGACAAATTACCATGGGGAAATCAATGCCGTGCTTATTCTTCATACTCATGACTAATGAGAATGACTCAGTGGTAGTGCTACCACAAGAGAATATGATTAATCACTTAATGATAAGCAACCAACTGGTGGGTGACAAGTTATTTAAAGATACACAACGCCATCCTGTTATACAATTATACAAAGATTGATGGGTTACAGTGGGAAGCTAAGCGATATGAGAACATAAGAAGAAATAGGAACAGAGCGAGTCTGTCAGGCCCTCAAGCCTCCTCCGCCATTATATCAAATCACAGTCAGCAGCCCACATAATCAAAGACCACTCTTACTTCGGTTATGCCCTCTTCTGCTCTTGCCTGTCAGGCAGGAGATACAAAAGCACATCCCACCACATTAAAGAACAAGTTCTTCCCTTCTGTTATCAGACTATTGAATGGATCTCTCATAAACTAAGGATATATTGCCAATCAGCCTTGCAACAGTTCTTGCACATTTCTTCTTCTATACTGAAAACACGATAATCTGCACTATGTTTCCTTTCTTTTTTTGCACTATCTGTTTGTAGTCATATATGGTTTGATTGTACTCATCTACAGTATGATTTACCTGGATGGCATGCACAAAGCAAAGTTTTTCACTATCTTAATGCATGTACCAATACTAAACCAATACCAATACCAACATCAATCCATATGTAATTAACAAGAACTGCAGATGCTGGTTTATACCAAAGATACCCATAAAATGCTGGTGTTACTCAACAGGTCAGGCAGCATCTCTGGAGAAAATGGATAGGTGATGTTTTAGGTCGGGATCCTTCTTTACATGAGCAGTCTAAAGAAGGGTTCCCACCTGAAACGTCACACAGCCTTTTTCTCCAGAGATGCCAGCTGACCCACTGAGTTACTCCAAAACTTTGCGTCTTTCTACGCAGACTGAACAGAGAAGTTGGGTCGTTATGTCATAGTTGTCCAAGATGTTATTGAGGCTACTCTCAGAGTATTGTGTTCAGATTTGGTCACTCTGCCAGGAGCAAGATGCCATTAAGCTGGAAAGATTGCAGAGAAGATGTTGCTTGTGATATTGGGAACAATTGGGCAAGCTAAGACATTATTCCTTGGACCTTGGATGGATGATCTTATAGACATGTATAAAATTATGACAGAAATAAAAAGTATTTTTCTCAGGGTATGGGAATCAACATCTAGAGCTCGTCAGTTTAAGGTGAGATGGGAAAAAAATGAATAGGAATCTGGCGGGTTATATTTTCACATGCTAGATACAAGGTATATGGAATTAGCTGTCAGAAGAAGGTACAATACAATTAAAAGACATTTGGACAGGCACATGGATAGGAAAGATTTATAGGGATATGGATCAAATGTGGGTAAATGGTACTCGCAGATGGGCATCTTGGTCAGCATTGATGAGCAGAAGGGCCTGTTTCCGTGTCTGCATGCCTCTTCGGCTCAATGATCCTGTGACTCTTGCATTCACCATATACAGCCTGGTTGAGATGCTACCGGTATAGCAAATGCAGCAGAATGCAGCACCAGCTACTATCAGGCAACTGAACCATCCTATCACCAACTAGAGAATACTATCACTGTAACTACTACCTGAGTTACCATCTACCTTATTGGAGATCCTCGAACTATCTTTGATTGGACTTTACCAGACTTTATCTTGCATTAAACATTATCCTGTATCTGTACATTGCAGATGGCTTGATTGGAATCATGTATATTATTTCTGCTATACATGCAGAAATACGCTAAATATGCAGAATTTGCATCATTGTCAACTTTGCTTTCAATACCACCCATGGCTTTCAAAATGCTTCACTAACCACTGATCAATGTTATTTCTTCTGACGTGAACAGGTCATTAATGCAGCAGTAGTGAAATAGGCCAGGAAGTTAAAGTGCAGCTTGAATCTGAACAAAAGGCTTTTGTGATTGCATGAAAGAAAATGAACATCTTTCGGGGAATAATTGAGTTAAAACCCAAACTTGCCTGTGATTGCTGTTGTTGCTGATAAAGAATTTATTCCTCTTACAGAGGCAGCAGGTCAATGCATCCCAAGAGAAATTATATTCAATAATCAAAAATAGCAGATTTTGTTGAGCACTAATGAAACCTGTAAAGCACACTTCAAGGTGGAGAGAGAAGGCGCGCAGAATTGCTCTATTCCAAACTGGTAGAAAATGCTTGCAGCCCTGCAAAACCCAACAGCAGTATCACCATCCTTCCCGCCGATCTCCCAAACATTCCGTCAAATGTACAACTGTCCATAAGATTGACAAGTATAACCTGGGGAGGAACTGTACCATAAATTCAAATGGAGTCCAAATCAATTGGGCTCATTGCAATAGGAAGATGGGAATGCAAGAACATTTCTCCCTGAACGAATCCAGCATTTAACTAAATTATTATTTAATCTAACAAAGCTCTTTTGCCCATTTGAAGGCTCAAGCGACTGCAGATGCTAGAAGTTAGAGCAAAAAATTAATTGCTGGAGGAATTCAACAAGTCAAAGTGCATGGGTTTAGTTTAGTTTATTGTCACATATACCGAGGTACAGTGAAAAGCTTATGTGTACGAAGAAACTGCAGATGCTGGTTTTTACCGAAGATAGACATAAATTGCTGCCATTACTCAGCGGAACAGGCAGCATCCGAAACGTCACCCATTCCTTCTCTGCAGAGATGATGCCTGTTTCATTGAGTTACTCCAGCTTTTTGTATCTATCTGCAGTGAAAAGCATTTGTTGTATGCTAACCAGTCAAGGAAAGACAATGCATGGTTACAATCGAGCCATCCATTCCATATGCTATTCTTTCCCTTCATATAAACGGGCTTGCTGGCCCTTCTAATGGAGCTGAATGCAGATAGACAAGGTATTGCATTTTGGAAATTCAAACCAAAGCAAGAGTTTCACAGTGAACGCTAGGTCTCTGGTGAGTGTTATAGAGCAGGGATCTCAGAGTACAGGTACATAGTTCCCTGAAAATAGCATCACAGGTAGATAGAATGGTCAAAATGACTTTCGGTACCTTGGCCTTCATCTGTCAGGGTATTGAGTATAAAGGTTGGGGCATTATGTTACAGTTGTACAAGACGCTGGTGAGGCCCCACTTTGTTCAATTTTGGTCACCCTGCTAAAAAAAATTAAGGTGAAAAGGAAACAGAGAAGATTTACAAGGGTGTTGCCAGGCCTCGAGGGCCTGTAGGAAGAGGTTGGGCATGCTAGCACTTTATTCCATACTAGACTAAGTGGGATCCATTGGGTCCCATTTTCACATGAGAGGGCTGGTCCCCAACGCAATATTCCACCTCTCCACCAATTACAACATTGGTGACCTGTGGGGGGAGGGGGGCTTTCTGGAGCACTAGTATGGGTGTTGTGGGCCAAAGGGACTGGTGGCCACAGGGCTAGTATGGACATTGTGAGCCGAATGGATTCTTGGACTCACAGTTCAGCCACTCACGACTGGTGCACTCACAGTTCAGTTACTCACGGCTGGTGGACTCACAGTTCAGTCACTCACGGCTGATGGACTCACAGTTCAGTCACTCACGGCTGGTGGACTCACAGTTCACTCACTCACGGCTGGTGGACACAGTTCACTCACTCACGGCTGGTGGACTCACAGTTCACTCACTCACGGCTAGTGGACACACTTCACCCTGTCACGGCAGGTGGACTCACATTTCACTCACTCACGACTGGTGGAATCACATTTCACTCACTTACAGCTGGTGGACACATAGTTCATTCACACCCTCCATCTCACTCACACACACACCCTCCATATATCTCTCTCTCTCACACTCACACTCACACTAACACTCACACTCACACTCACACTCACACTCACACACTCACACACTCACACACTCACACACTCACACACTCACACACTCACACACTCACACACTCACACACTCACACACTCACACACACACACACTCTCCATCTCACACACAAATACCCTCCATCTCTCACAAACACACACACACACACCCTCCATCTCACACACACACACACACACACACACACACACACACACACACACACACACACACACACACACACACACACGCACACACACACGCACACACACACATCTCACAGACACACCCTCCATCTCACACACACACCCTCCATCTCACATACCCTCCATCTCACACACACCATCCATCTCTCTCACACACACACACACACACCCTCCATCTCACTCTCGCACACACACAAACACACCCCCATTGTATACACACACACACACATCCTCCATCTCTCACACACACTCACGCACACACCCTCCATCTCACACACACACACACACCCTCCATTTCTCTCTCTCTCACACACACACACACGCACACACAGACCCTCCATCACACACACACACACAGACACACACAGACCCTCCATCACACACACACACATACAGGACATACAACAGTAAAACTCTCTTGATTATACTCATCTATGGAGAAGGGTCTGAAGAAGGGTTTCAGCCTGAAACGTTGCCTATTTCCTTCGCTCCATAGATGCTGCTGCACCCACTGAGTTTCTCCAGCATTTTTGTGTACCTTCGATTTTCCAGCATCTGCAGTTCCTTCTTAAACACATTGATTATACTCTTGCCTGACTTCTGGACTGAGCGCGGCCTTGGACTCAGCTCCGACTTCTGGACTCGGGTCTGATTTCTGGACTGAGTGCGACCTCCGGACTGAACGCGACTTCCGGAATGAGCGTGACCTCCGGACTGAGCGCAAACCTCTGGACTGAGCGCGACCTCTGGACTGAGCGCAACTTCCGGAATGAGCGCGACTTCCGGAATGCGCGCGACTTTCAGAATGAGTGCAACTTCTGGAATGAGCGTGACCTCTGGACTGAGCGCAACCTCAGGAGTGACCACGACTTCTGGAATGAGCGTGACTTCTGGATTAAGCGCGACTTCCGAATGAGCGCGCTTTCGGAATGAGTGCGACTTCCAGAATGAGCGTGACCTCTGGACTGAGCGCGACCTCAGGACTGAGCACGACTACTGGAATGAGCGCGACTTCCGGATTAAGCGCGACTTCTGAATTGAGCACGACCTCTGGACTGAGTGTGACATCCGGACTCAGCCACAGCTTGTATACTCACAGTTCAGTCACTCACAGCTTGTAGACTCACAGTTCAGTCACTAAGGCTTGTAGACTCACAGTTATGGACTCAACTATCACTCACAGCTTCTGGGCTGACTGACTCAGCCCTGCCTCCGGGAATTTATTCTCATTGCCCCCGGAAGGGGCGTTACCGTCATGGCGATTGACAGGCGAGAAGACCAATCTGCTGATCTCACGATTTTTTAAACCTTCATCACCTTTCTATTATTTCACCGATCGGAACACAACTTGGAGCGCTTGGAGCAGAGGAGAATGGTGAGTAAGGTGGCGAAAAAATCATTGCGATATACAGTAGTGTTTTGCGCAAATTTAATTACAACGCAGAGCGGAAGTGGTCAAGATGAGAGTTTTGTAATAGTATAGATAGCGCATGGGAATGAATGGTGATCTTAGACAGGTGTATAAAATCATGAGGGGAATAAAGGGGAATTGATAGGGTGAATGCCCAGCGTCTTTTACCTAGAGTAGAGGAATCAAGAACCAGAGGACATAGGTTTAAGGTTGGACCGGAACGATTTAATAGGGGATTGCTGGTCTCGCGGACTTGGTGGGCCGAAAGGCCTGTATCCGCACTGTATCTCTAAACTAAATTAAACCTAACTAAACTAAACTAAATTCTCCTTCCCTGTATTTCAGCAGCTAGGTGATTGACAGAACAACTTGATCAGCAAATTCACTCTGCCCCTTCGTACACTCATCTCCCTTCGCTGAATACCCCATTTCACTTTTATACCACCTCTTTCTCATCCCCCTACCCCCTTCCACCCATATTCCTTCCTCTGCCTTTGCGTTGCACAACCATTCCCTCAATATCTGATAGTGTTTTGTCTCCTTTTCACCAATAGCCTTTGGCACCTATTCCACACATGTGCTGATCAAACCTTTCCCATCCACCTATCACTTGCCAGGCTTTGGCCTGCCTCTTATCTTTTCTGGCTTTCTACTCCTAACAGTCTGAAGAAGGTTCCCAATCTGAAATGTCACCTGTCTATTCCCTCTGCAGAATGTGCCTGACCCGCTGAGTTCCTCCAGCACTTTGGACCTAACATCAGATGTTTGTTGGACTTCAACATTTAATGGACCAGAGATTGGCCTCTAAAGAGTTTAAGCAGGAAGATATTTTACTCTTATGACTCTGGACATGTTTAGAATGTATTTATGCAAAATAAATGTTTTGTGTAGATTATAATAGACTGAAATAAAATCATTTATTGTTGTTAATATTGGCTAAATTAAAGACACCATAAAATGGAGGATCCCTGCACTTGTCAGAATTGCTTAATCCTTGTAAGCTGAACTTTACAGGCCTTGATTGGTGCCAGCCAGTCTAGGCTCAGACTGATATGCAGGATGGTGAGGGGTCCAGGTGTTCACCCTGTTTCTCTTAAATTGATAACATGTATAGCAGCTTTGCAAACTAACCTTAAACACATCATTTCGATTGGATCGCTGCAAAAGCATTGTAAATAGTATAATGTTGCAAGATGGTCATCCTGTTAATCAATGATTGGTCGAACTGTTGAGCCTTGGAGAAACTGTTTGAATCTCAGGGCACATGTTTCAATGTTTGTTCTTGTTTGCTTCCTTCCAGAGCTTTCTTTCTTATACAATGTATTAGCCACTGTATTATTGGGTTAGGGAAATGTCTGTCATGTATGGGGTTAATCGATATCTGTAATTGGATTATAAAGAGACCATCCCTATGTGGTTCGGCCCCTCAAGATTCCGGGATCTATAAAAGTCCTCTGCTATGAGGTCGGGTGTCGATCTTCTGGGAGAGCGCTTAGTGTGACCTTCTGGAGTGTCTCTGTTTGAGCAAGGCCTAGAGGGCTTGATCAGGCAGATACAAGGATTGAACCCGTACATTAGTTGGAACTGTAATTGTGTTTTGTCAAAATAAAGATTAGTTGCGCAATTGCTTTATTCAGTTGTTTTTGACTGAAACTAGACTGGGGGGAGCTTAGAATGAGCAATTTACATTGGGGGCTCGTCCGAGATCTCAACAGACCCCCAAACACAAGTTGGCGATCGAGGGTGATGAGCTGTTGCATTCGCGAGTGCAGAAATTGGACACACCGTGCATTTTTTGCATTGAGTTTCGGCACTTCGCTAGTCGGGGCGGATCGATCATTTGCGGGCTTGGGAAAGGGTCCAATCAAGATCATTAGAAAGGAGTCTAGCAAGCACGGGGGGTGGTTAGCACACCTTTGGGTTTGGGGCACATAAAACAGGGCATGGAGTGGCCCAAAACTTGGTCGTAGTTGGCAAACTGCAGCTGCTTTAACGAGAGCCTGATGCTCTTCATTGGGAGAGAGGTGACCCGAGGTTAGATTCGGTATCCAATTGGTGGGGTATTGAAACACATGTCTGACCTACGCATTGATCTATCTTTGCCAGGAGCGCGGATTGGAAAGGTGCGCTCTGAAATTCAGCATCAACAACTGCCAGGGCGAAAAGGCTAGGCGCTGAACCCTCAGTGCCCAGCAGAGAGGGGTGTCTGCATGAAGGTGTCTGAGTCCCTACCTGAAGTGATGGACGAGGAACTTCGTAAAGGTACTGGGCTCGGTGGTCAGAGTATAATTTGGCTGGAAATACTCTAGTCCATTCATGAATTTAATTGGGCAATTTTAGTTTGATTCGAGAGCCCACGTATGAGGAGGTATATGCACTAAAACTAGGAGTTCGAGAATGAGTCTAGATTTGCAGAGTCAATTATTTCTAAATACAGAATTTCACATTGAAGTTCTGCCTCTAAGGTAGAATTTGAATTCTTGTAGATAGAACTTCAGAGTTTGTGCATGTCCGTGATCGATTCTGAATAGCGGCTGATTAACAGTGAATAGTAAAGGGCCTGTCCCACGGGCATGTGACTCCATGCGGCAAGCGCGACCTAACCGCAAGAGGGGGCCATGCGGGGGCTGCGCGGAGGTAGTGGGGCCGGTCCCACTTCGATCGCTGGAGCCGTATGGAGTTGTGCGGAGCCCGACATCGCGCGGGGCTCCGGAAAACTGACACTGTTCAAAAATTCCGCGCGGCAATGGCCTGCCACCCCGCAGCCGCCTCGAGGCCGTGCGCGCCACATCGACGGCCGTGCGCACCTCCTCAACGCCGGACGCAGCCACCTCGATGCCGTGCGCACCACCTCGCTGCAGGACGCACCGTCTTGACATCACTCGACCTCCGCGCGGCCCCCACTTCCGGTTTGGTAGGGCTTGCCGCATGCAGCTGCATGCTGGTGAGACCGGCCCTGTACAGGGATCACTCGACCTCCACGCGGCCCCTGCTTGCAGTTAGGTCGCGCTTGCCGCATGGAGTCGCATGCCCGTGGGAAAGGCCCTTTACCCTCTGATCGATTGTTGATTAGTACCTGATAGCGAAGAGTACCTGAGAGACAGGAACCTGTTTACTTGGTGAAAAGTAATCTGAATGCGAAGGATACCCCTTATTCTGTAAAACTTAGAGAGGAGGGATAGAGGTCCCCCCATATGTCCAGTCTCAGCAGGGGATAGTAACTTGGAAAAGTAGTCATTTAAGGAGTAATACCCCTTCAGCAAAGAGTAACCTAGGAAGGGGAAAATCTTCGATATAGGAGGGAGAGGTTCAGTGATTGATAACAGCATGACTCAGCGTAACCTAACCCCATTATCTCAATGGGTTAGGTTAGGTATTATCTCAATGGGGTTAGGTTAGGTAAGGGGGAGGTGCAGCGAGACCTGGGCATCCTTGTACACCGGTCACTGAAAGTTGGCGTGCAGGTGCAGCAGGCAGTGAAGAAAGCTAATGGAATGTTGGCCTTCATAACAAGAGGATTTCAGCAGAGGAGTAAAGAGGTTCTTCTGCAGTTGTATAGGGCTCTGGTGAGACAACATCTGTAGTATTGTGTACAGTTTTGGTCTCCTAATTTGAGGAAGGACATCCTTGTGATTGAGGCAGTGCAGCGTAGGTTCACGAGATTGATCCCTGGGATGGCGGGGCTGTCATATGAGGAAAGATTGAAAAGAATAGGCTTGTATTCACTGGAGTTTAGAAGGATGAGGGGGGGGGTCTTATAGAAATATATAAAATTATAAAAGGACTGGACAAGCTAGATGCAGGAAAAATGTTTCCAATGTTGGGCAAGTCCAGAACCAGGGGGCCACAGTCTTAGAATAAAGGGGAGATCATTTAAGAATGAGGTGAGAAAAAATAAATTCACCCAGAGAGTTGTGAATTTATGGAATTCCCTGCCACAGAGGGCAGTGGGGGCCAAGTCACTGGATGGATTTAAGAGAGAGTTAGTTAGAGCTCTAGGGGCTAGTGGAGTCAAGGGATATGGGGAGAAGGCAGGCATGGGTTATTGATAGGGGACGATCAGCCATGATCACAATGAATGGCGGTACTGGCTCGAAGGGCGGAATGGCCTCCTCCTGCACCTATTTTCTATGTTTCTATGAGATTGAGTGTTTGTAAATGTGCGCTAGTGCTTCAAATCATTTTTGTAAATTGTAAAAATTTAGCTTTCTGTATTGTTATCGGATCCAAATTGTGTAAATATTCTGTGTATGTAAATAAATTTAGAGTGTATTGAGATTTAGAAAGTAAGAATTAGTGTGTGTTAAGTTCGCGGACCGCTGTTTGTATTGCTGCTTGTGCGAGTGTTTACGGTTTTAGATACGAAGTAAAAGTGTGTTTGAGTTAAATATTTGCAATTGTTTAGATCATAATATTGTGAGAATCTGAGTCGTGGTTTGATCAGGGATTGTACTCTTTCAATCGCTGTGTCGGGAGAGGAATCATTCCGCTGACCGACTGCGCCACGGGGAGGATTAATTAGATTGTGATTTACAGTCGTAATAAGTAGATGTTTGTGATTAATGCAGTAGTGTGGTTAGGTATACTTCCTTATTAATTTTTTTCAAAAGCAAAAAACAAAAAACAAAACAAAATAATGATAAACATAACAGTGATATTGATACATAGGGATCAGGATTACATTAATATCAAGTATAACCTAAGTATGAGGTGTACTTCTAATAAGTGGAATAATTTATTTTCTGTGTTCAATTTTGCTCACGTGTTTGGAGTTCATTTGCATGTGTTAGATTAAGGTCGGGGATAGGAAACGGGCTGCGAGAACATGTGTGATTGTGATTGGTTGTTTCCTGGAACATTTTGAGTTGAATATTGTTTAAAAAGACTTTGGTAATATCGGAATTAGAAAGGGAAATTGTTAAGAGGTGCGAGTAGTTTTAGAGTTGCTTCCATATCCAACAGAATGGGGAACCACGCAAATAAAGATATGACTGCTGCCTCGGAAAGCCCTTTACAAGAAAATGCAGAAATTTCCACAAAGAGCTGATCGATTGAGAATTCTTTCTCGATCATTAAATAGAGAATAAGGGAGAGAATTATGGCCTCGAGTGGGCATAGATACAGTAAAGGGATTGAAATACATTGAGCAGCAATAATACAGAGGCAAAGGAACTAATTGAATTGTGGAGAAATTACTGTGATGAACAGAAAGCAAGTAGAGTGGAGGAAAAAATGGCAAGTTGGAAGGAAGCAACTCTTAAACGGGGATAAAATTAGTAGATACTGAAGCATTTGAACCTCCGGGTAGCCTAAGGGAAGAGCCTGGAAGTATTAAAGATAAAGGGAGAAGGAAATCTTTTGCAGAAAGACTGTCCTCCATAAGTTTTAAGCGCGAGGATCTGATGGTTGGCACTGGTTATGAGGGGGATGATGATGGTTATTTAGAAGACTGGGAGAATGTTAGAACTAGAAATTCACATCCACCACCTTATTCATCTTACGATCCCAATACCTTAGATGCACATCATGGAGCTCGTAATGGGAATAGACAATCAAATCCCAGGGCACAAATTTCCTTAAACCCGACCGCTCCGTCCATTACAGACAGTCCTTGAGTTCACGGTACCAGACGCCAGACTAGGAAAAAGACTAAATCAGTTAAGGAGAAAGACGAGCATACCCCTAGACAAATTGAATGAGCAGTTAAGGAAGGAAATAAATAATTTAGAAAGTACTGTGAACCTCCTGGTGAAGGGGAAGATACATCTGGATGTGAGACAATAATTGAAGAGGCTGAGATAGATCCTGAAGCCAAACAAACAACCCTTAGACAGTTCCCTGTAAAGGAAATGCCTAATCCTTCTTTTGATCCAACAAATGCAGTGAGTGCAAATAATCCCCGTACAATTAGAGTCTATTCCCCATGGAAGCCTAACGAGATGATGGCTATTTTAAGTCAAATACCCGATCGTAGTAAATCACCCGCTTCTTTTGTGGATCACTTAAGAACTACAATGTGCGTTTATCATGCCGATTCCCGGTATTTTGGGGCAGTGATCCAGCAAATAATTACCCCAAGTGAGCATGCCAGATTCTGAAAGAATTTAGGACATCCGTCGCATGAAGTTCCTGCAAATATATTAGTGGACAATGGAGCAAGGGAGGAAGCTGATTTAACAGCCCTTGCCAACACCATTCAAAAACCAATCGATTTGGCCAGAATATTAGATGTAAGACCAAAAAGGTGAGAAGGAGCAGATGCATTTTAGAGCGATTCTCTTAATTATATATGGATCAATCGGGTGACTTAAATTACAGAAATGGAGTAAATTCCCCTCAATATTGTGCCATCCTACTGAATTGTCTCCCCACCAACGTAGCAGAAGCCATTGAGACTAATAACATGGACTGGACAGAAAATAGTGCCAGTCAAATGGCTAGGGCTGTAAGATATCATTGGAAGGACATAAAGAAGCAGAATAGCCCGCCTGCTATAAAACCATAAAGTAAATAGGTGATCAGAAAAGAAGTACCAAAATTCGACTGTGAATCATGGATCCCTATACCAGCAAACTATGGACTGGGAGATGTTAGAGTCCCGGAATATCCAGACCGATATTATAGAGAAGCATCTGCCCTTGAGCCAGTCCTCCAAAGACCAGGGTTGAGGACAGGCCGGCCTCAGGAATGGGCCAGTGTTATCATTGCGGAGGGGTAGGGGGTGCCCAAGTAAAGAAAGACACGACTGAGGGGGTCACAGAAATAATCTCCAAAAGCAAAGAGACTGGAGGGATCAACGGGATCCTAGATAGCACAGAGTGAACTGGCAGGAAAATCAAAAGCCAAGGGGACAAATCTACATTTCTCAGAATAACCCATTCTCACGCCTATGATTAGCGAACCTGGTAGTGACTGGTTGCAAGTCTGATGAGGAGCCTATGTTGTCTCTACAGGTTGAAGGTAAAATCTGCACCTTCCTTGTAGACACAGGCACATCCATGTCATCTCTTCAATCAATTTATAATTTACCAGAATCAAGAGAAGTTTAGAACCTGACTGGGTTTCAAGGACAGGTTTGCCAGTATCCCATCTCTGAGCCAGTTGAAGTAGTATATGGAGGAAAGGCAATCAAACATAAATGTGTGATAACCACCGGATTAGATTGCAGACTGATGCCGAGAGATTTACTTTGTGCTTTCCAACTAAAAATAGAATGTGGCGATAGAGGTCTAGTTGTGACCCCCTGGGCTCCCATACGACAATGTTACTCCATAGTGACCCCTCAATGGTGGTCCTTAGATCTGGACGAAGAACCCCCACTTCACATTACACTGGCTTACGATAGGAGTGGAAAGGACAGTGAACTAGAAACCTTCTTTAAATCATACGAAGGACAGGAATGGGAAATATAAGTATTGGTACTGGTGGAAGGAAAGGAGGGAGGTGCTGAATATGCTAAAATACCAACACAGTTATGGAAAAGACCAGAAGAAGTTGCTCCTCACATCACCCGAAAGTTGAAGCTAAAGACCTAGGACCTAGAAAGACAGACCCGAATAATTATCAAAAGCAAAATTTGCCTAATCAATATGTTGTCGCATTTTACCAGGCCACAAGGAAGGATGTTACCCACTTACGTCATCATGTGGGGAGTGAGGTATACGAGTATGTGGACCCTCAAGTATGGGCGGAGGACACTGCTCAAGTAGGATGCGTGAACATCAATCCCATCCCTGTAGCTCTCCAGAAAGGGGTAACACTTCCGTCAATCCAACAATATCCATTGAAACTACAGATCTTCATCAGCATTGACAAATTCATTTGGGGTTTCCTAGAACAAGGCATATTCGTGAAGTGCCAATCCATCTGTAACACCCCTATTCTTGCCATTCCAAAACCGGGAAAGGAGGGCCAAAATAGACTCGTACAAGACTTAAGGAAAATCAATTCTGTTGTAGAACCACTTCATGCCCTAGTGCCATACCCTGCCCTTTACCTAGCCCAAATACCGGCTGAGGCAAAAGTATTTTCGATAGTCGACTTGCAACATGCATTCTTTTCTTTTCCTCTTCATGAAGACAGCCAATATTTGTTTGCCTTCACATATAGGGGCCACAAATATTCCTGGACCAGGTTGCCTCAAGGATTTGTCAATTTGCCTACCTTATTTTCCAGTTGTCTGCAGGATCAGCTAAGTACTTTGAAGTTTAAAATGAATTCAGCATTAATGCAGTATGTTGATGATCTATTAGTAGCCAGCAAAGATGAATCCAGTAATCGGAAAGACACTGCACAACTACTAAATCATCTAGCTGATTGGGGAAATGTAGTCTCACCATCAAAAGTACTGGTAGCTCTGGAGAAAGTAAAATTTCTAGGGATTATAATTTCGGCCACCGAAAAAAGTCTTGAGAAGAGCAGACTCGAACCTATCAGCGAATTTCCAATCCCAAGGGAAGCCAAACCAATGAGGCAATGGCTGGGCATGGTTAATTATTGTAGGCCCTGGATTCCAAATATAGCTCTAGAAACCAAGGAGCTAACACCTTATACCAGCAAGGAGGGCGAATTTAAATTAACAAAGGAGGCACAGGAAACATTTGAGAACTTAAAGAGATTATTGATGCAAGCTCCGGCATTGGGAAGGCCATTATACGATCATCCTTTCCAGCTGTATTGTACAATTCCACCTGATTGTGCCACTTCGGTACTAATGCAAAAGCATGGGGATAGACATAGACCAGTTGCATATTACTCCTCCAAATAAGATCCAATAGCTAGGGGACATCCTCTTTGTACTCAAATCTTAACTGCAATTTACAATAGTTTACAATCAGCTGCTAATTTGACACTCCAGCAGGAAATTGAGGTGTACAGTTCACATTTGGTATCGGCATTGTTTGGGCAGCTTCAAACCCAGCACTTGACAATGGCCCGCCAAAATGAGATCTATCTGTTGAACAATCTGAAATTGCAGTTAAAACACTACATTGATTAACACAGCCTCTTTTCTTATTTCACCCCCAGAAGAGCGAACATAAGCAACGCACGTCTGCTTATTTGTTATAGAGGAGGAAACATCAGTGAGAGAGGACTTGAGGGATGTACCCATGGAAGACCCTGACATCACATTATATGTGGACAGTAGTGCATCCATTGGACCACAGTGTAAGAGGTTGTCTGGGTATGCAATTATTAATCAAAAGACGGAGATTGTAGAAGCAGCTGCTTTTGAATCGCCCTATTCAGCTCAACAAGCTGAATTATTCACTTTAATTCAGGCTTTATTATTGGAGAAGATCTAAAAGTAAATATTTACACTGATTCTCGATATGCATTTGGGGTGGTGCATGATTTTGGACAATGATGGAAAAATAGTGGATTCCTAACTTCTGCGGGAATCCAAATATCACACAAACAATTGGTGACAAATTTATTGAAGGCGTTAATGCCTCCCAGACAAATCTCGGTAATAAAATGTAGCGCCCATACTAAAGGACAGACCCCAGTACACATTGGAAATCGCAATGCCGATTTAGTAGCTAAAAATGTGAAGGTAAGGTGGTTGCACCTGGAATAATGAGGCAAACTAAAAGTGTAACTAACAAGTCCCCCCTAGCGAAACTGATGCCAACCATCAAAGAAATTACAAGAAGAGGCTACTTGTATGACTGGGCTGTGGACCACTCCAGTAGGGCAAACTTGCATGACAGACTCATTAGCCGTATGGGTTATCGAGTGTATGCACCATACAATCCATTGTGGTGCAACGGCAGTAGGGGACACTCTATTAGCTACTTGGTGGCATCCAAAATTACAATCTTTTGCTCAAAATGTAAGCAGTAATTGTCTGGTCTGCCAGCAATACAGTCCAGGGAAAGGAATAGGATGTGAAGGAGGAAAAACACCATTGCCTATGGTTCCTTTTGAGACATTGCAAATGGACTATATTGAATTAGAAAGATGCCATGGTTATAAGTACGTTCTTGTCATAGTCAATGTATTCAGCCGGTGGATCGAAGCATACCCAAACCCTTGACAATAAAGTGGCTACTGTTGTCAAGGTGCTAATGAGAGAAATTGTCCCTAGATTCGGCATTCCCATCTGACTTAGCTCAGATAATGGTCCACACTTTATTGGACAAATCTATAAGGAATTTTGTGAACAGCTGGGGATCCATCAGCAATTGCACTGTGCTTATCGACGACAGGCTGCTGGACTTGTAGAAAGGCAAACCAGACCCTTAAAACTAAATTTGCCAAATTAAAGAAAGAGACTGGACTTGGATGGATTAAATTACTCCCAATAACCCTATTTCAGATGAGATCCTGCAGGAAAAATCTAGATTTAGCCCAGCTGAAATTATTTACAGTAGACCCTTAAAAACCCCGTGGAACCAGAATGCGATGAAAATTGTTTATTTCCACCATATGACTGCAGAGATGACAGACTATATCATAGCCTTGACAAGAGCCTTAAGGGATTTACATTGTAGAGTGAGAGCAGCCTATGAGGATATGCCTTAATTAGTAACTCCCATTAAAGTAATACCTGGAGACTATGTCTTAGTGAAGAATTGGGTAAGGAAAGGATCAGAAGTTTGTTGGGAAAGGCCGTACCAAGTTCTTCCAATGACTCCAACAGCAGTAAAAGTAGAGGGAACAAATGCCTGGGTGCATCTCCATCATTGTAAAAGCATTATTGAAGGCATCAGTAGTTAACTTGTTTTCTCCCAGGTTTTCTTTGGAATTCTCCACTCTATTATGAATCAAGGACCCAATGGACTATTAAGATTGATGGTTGGAATTCGCGCCTATGAAAACTCGGGAGGTGAAGACTCATCAGACAGAAATCATGGAGCTACGCCCATGAAAACTCGGGAAGCTCGATGAAATTCTGAGAAGCTACATCAACATCTTCTCGTTAGAACATTGTTAAAGTATAGCAATCATCATTGTATACTGGAGTTATCATTTATGATGAGGGTTATCATGAAGAATAAAACGGGGGAATGTTAATATTGGCTAAATTAAAGAAACCATAAAATGGAGGACCCCTGCACTTGTCAGAATTGCTTAACCCTTGCAAGCTGAACATAACAGGCTTTGATTGGTGCCAGCCAGTCTAGGCTCAGACTGGTATGCAGGATGGTGAGGGGTCCAGGTGTTCTCCCTGTTTCTCTTAAATTGATAACATGTATAGTGGTTTTGCAAACAAACCTTAAACGCATCATTTCGATTGGATCGCTGCAAAAGCATTGTAAATAGTATAAATAATGTTGCAAGACTGTCATCCTGTTAATCGATGATTGGTCAAACTGTTGAGCCTTGGAGAAACTGTTTGAATCTCAGGGCACATGTTTCAATGTTTGTTCTTGTTTGCTCCCTTCTAGAGCTTTCTTTCTTATACAATGTATTAGCCACTGTATTATTGGGTTAGGGAAGTGTCTGTCATGTATGGGGTTAATCGATATCTGTAATTGGATTATAAAGAGACCACCCCCATGTGGTTTGGCCCCTCAAGGTTCGGGGACCTATAAAAGTCCACTGCTACGAGGTCCTGCGTCGATCTTCTGGGAGAGTGCTTAGGACTGCGTGACCTTCTGGAGCGTCTCTGTTTGAGCGAGGCCTGGAGGGCTTGATCAGGCAGATACGAGGATCGAACCCACGGTGGTTAGGTACAGTAGTTGGAACTGTAATTGTGTTTTGTCAAATTAAAGATTAGTTGCGCAAGTGCATGGTTTTTCACTGGTTTTTGACTGAATAGACTGGGGGAAGCTAAGAATGAGCAATTGGCACTGTATCTACATTAATTTAGTTAGATTTTTTTAGTTTCTTGTACAACAGTTCAAGCTGTCAGCATTAGGAAAATGAACAAGTACGAAAACATATATATTTTACCTTTTCTTTTTAATTACAAAGAAGTGGCAGTATTTTTGGAGAAATCTGTAAGCAGAAAATAATGAATAAAATGGTGAAAAGTATTATGTGCAGTCATTTATTATGACAGAAATACATTCTGAAATGTCTGAAGAAGGGTCCTGCCCCAAAACGTCACATCCATATTCTCCAAAGAAGCTGCCTGACCTGCTTAGTTATTCCAGCACTATGCATCATCTAGCTATTGGTGTTTGCTGGAATATTTTTATGAACACATTAAGTTGGTATGTCTCTTATATCAATACAGAGACGGTATTTCATATTTTTGGGGATTGATGTGGAAGGAACAATATAAATGCATATCTTTTTTGAAGAAGCCCAATTTACGCAGAAGGTGAAATCAGGTTCCAGTTATAAGGTTAAGCCTGAAGATAAATAAATGAATCTGATGATAAGTCCTAACCAGGGCTGGATTTAGATGAAGAGAGACCCTAAGCTATTTCACATGTGAGGCCACTCCCCCCTCCCAATCTCCCACCCCCATGACTAGAGGACCATGACTGCCCGACAGTGACAGTGTGACACTTTTAGATCCTACTTTATGTTGTCATTAAACAGTTGGTTTTAAAATACATATTGGCTTCACCGCGGAGCCACTGCTTCAACATCTTGGAGCTGTGGTTTGCGGAGCTCCCAGCCTCGGGCCGCACTGATTTCAACATCGCGGAGCCCTGGGATCCCTTTGCCAAGGGCCGCCAGTGTGAATCTCCGCCCAGCTCAGCCTGTGGACTTCAGGAGCCACGGTCTCCGGTAGGAAGTGGCTGATTCGGAAGTCCAAGCCGCTGAGAATGTTCTCCCGTTCCGACGTCGGATGGTGACCCCCCAAATTTCATTGTACCAATTGGTGCATGTGACAATAAGTGTCTCTCGAATTGAATGTGGAATATTAAGAAATAAATAAACTACAAATACACTAAGAGCAAAAATGTTTTTTTCTCGCCTTCTTCATAGCAAAATCATCCAGAAGTTGACCAAGATCTGTTTGTCTAAGTTTGTCTCTCTCAATGCACAGAATGCTCAGTGCAGACTACCTCTCTTGAGACATTGTGGACCTTCATTCATTTTTAATTCTTTTGAGTCTTGAAAAATACCTCTCTCCCGAGCAGTTGGCGACCATTAAGTTAAGAAACAGCCGCGAGATTGCTTCCACATTAGGGAAGGCCATCTGAATTGTTTCCTTGTATATTATTTGATAACAGTCTGTATGAGACAGAGAGTTCTCTTCTGTATGCCTAAGGCTTTGTGTCACATACGAGTGAAAGTGCAAAAGTTAATCAGTAAGTTTCAGGTCAACATCTTCTGGGTATGCTTCCATCAACAGTTCAACACCTTGCTGAATTTCTTGCTTAGATGCGGTCAGATTAGCAAGAAAGGAAAACTGTTATGCAACTTCACTGTACACAGTACCTCTACTTTTTAAATTGGTTTCACGTGCATCTAGTATAGGAATAAAGGATTTTATCCTAAACTTATCTCTTGAAGAGAGTTTATCTAAAGCATCAGGACCAGGTGCACTTCCATCATTTCCTTGCCATTTCCTTACTCTTTGTCTCCCTGTGAGTTAACATCTGGCAAGGTGGCCTTTGCTTGTTGCTCAAGCTCATCAAAATCTTCTCTAATTTTGCATACAAAATCCTGAAGTGAACTGTACAAACTTGCACGTACTCAATAACAGTTTGGATTTCTGAAAGGCTTTGTTGACTTTGTGGAAATGACCTAGCAGACGGGTCCACAAATGCAGCATAAACACAAATTCCAGTTCTTCCATTTTCTGCAAAAGGTTGTTAGCTTGAAGCCTGGTACCATTCTTCACATTAACATCAGAGTACAAATGACTGAGGGCATCAGGGATAGCACTGTAACTTTCCAAAATAGCTTCTGTGGCTTTTGCATGTGCCTCCCACCTAGTGTAAGACAAATATTTAGGCACTTTTGACTGAGGTTGCAAAAATGATTTTAGAACTGCCCATCTCTTTGTGGAGGATGAAAAGAAGGTCACAATTTCATTAATAATTCCAAAACAGTTGACTGCATCAAGGCAGCAATCAACAGCCGAACGGCCCACCAAATTTAATGAGTGAGCAGCGCATGGAATAAATCTTGCAAGTTTGTTTTTTTCGAGGATTTTTTGCTGCATACCCTTGTACCTACCAGCCATGTTGGCAGCATTGTCATAACACTGCCCTCGGCATTTTCTAAAGTCAATTTCAAGATCAGTAGTGAGATAGTTAAACACAACATCAGCCATGCATTCTCCTGAGTGGTCTTTTAGCTCAAGGAAAGTTAAAAATCTCTCACTTGGTAAACCATCTTCAGGTGATACATATCTGATAATTAAAGTCAACTGATCAGTATGTGAAATGTCAGGGGTGGAATCCACTGACAAGCTGAAATATCCAGCCTTTTTCAAGTCAGTCAGAATTGCATCCTTAACTTTTTTTGCCATGAGTTGAATTATTTCCTCACATACAGTTTTTGACAAATAAGAGGGATTTCCTGATCTGGAGTTTCCATACCGATTGATCTGAGCCAGTAAAAATGGATCAAATTTTGCAACTAGCTCTAAAAGACCAAAATAATTGCCGTTATTTGGCGATCCAATTTGTTCATTGTCTCCTCTGAATGGTAAGCCTCATTCTGCAAGAGTGCATATTACGGCAACAATTATCTCCATGACATGCCGCCAGTACTGCTGCTCTGCTTTTATTTGTTCCTGTAGTGTTACGGACCTCCTGGACTTTTGGTTGGCCATCTAGTGGTTATTCTGTGTAACGTTTTGGTTGGCCATCTAGTGATTACCTTTGTGAAACATTGGGTGGCCATCTTTCAAATTTAAAAACAAACCGCCATCCTCATATCTGTCAATCCCTAACACAGCATTGTCTTTTCATACTTTATTCCATTAAACTCTCAAAATACACAACTGCCTGTTCCTTTGGAGGGAGATGGAAGGAGTGTTTAACTAAACTGAATAGATGAGCAGCTTGTGTTCAGTGAAGGCAGCACAGTGAATAGACAGCTCTATCCAGGCTTTGGCAAGATGGAGGCTACCAACAAGGATGATTACTACAAAGAAACTGCTGCTCCGGATGAAGGGCTAGAAATAAGATCAGTGGTATCTTTATCTTCATCAAATAAATCAGGATGCTCATCAGTAGCATCCAGTGCTAGCTTAGCCCTCGCCAAAGCCCGTGCTAAGGCAGGAGCAGCTAAAGCTAGAGCTTCTTACCTGAAAAGAGAACTGGATTTGAAGATGGAAAAGACAAAACTGGAAGCCAAGCTAGAAGCTATAAAAGTTCAGTAAGAAGTAGAAGCTGCTCAATCTGAGGTTGATGTTATGGAGGCAGCTGCTACACAACTGGGCCTACCTGCAGCATATTTCAAAGATACGGAATCCCCTTCACAACCAGAGAGTTCACTGCAGTGCACCAGTGGGTATGTAGCACAACAATCAAAAGTAACCTTCAGAAGAAATGAAGATGAGATAGATGCTACGTGTTACACAGACCAAACTAGTAAAGAACCTCACCTGAGCAGTCATGAACAAGATGGGAAATCACTGGTAGACCGTGTTTACTCTGGTCATAGTGAAGCTGAAAAGCGATCCAGCTCTCCACTCTGTAACACCAGACCGTCCTACAGTGGAACTGAAAAGCGCTCCAGCTCTCCTTTCCGCAATGTGAGGCATCCTACAGCGGAGAGAGACAGCGCTCTAACTCCCCACGCCGAGATGCAAGGTCTTCCTATGGAAGAGACAACCAGCTTTCTAGTCGTCTAGTCAACATAAGATCATCCTACAGAGTAGACGACCAATCTTCCAGAGTTCCACTATGACTCAACGGAGTATAGGAGGCACACAAATAACATCACCTCTCCCCACCCCGTGCTAACAGATTTTCATCTGAATTAGATGATAACCAGCAATACAGCCATGTAGTTGAAAATAGATCACAATCTAGAGGCAACGCGACAGGTAACACCTCCACAGCCGACCTCGCCAGATACCTAGCGAAGAGTCAGCTTGTGTCTGGTGGTTTAACTAAATTCAATGATCAGCCAGACAGCTACCTAGCCTGGAAAGCTAGCTTTTTCAGCGCCACTGCAGATCTAGGACTAACAGCCAGTGAGGAGTTAGACCTACTTGTCAAATGGCTAGGAAAGGAGTCAAGTACCCATGCTTCAGGAATCAGGTCCATCAATGTGAATCATCCTCACGTAGGTCTCAATAGGGTCTGGGAAAGACTCGAAAAATGTTATGGCTCTCCTGAGGCTATCGAGGGAGCTCTATTCTCTAAGATAGAGAACTTCACAAAGATCACAAGTAAAGATTACAGCAGACTCCGTGAACTTGGAGATTTGTTGATTGAGTTGGAATCAGCAAAACAAGATGGCTACTTACCAGGCCTCCGATATCTTGACGCATCCAAAGGGGTGAGTCTCATCTTGGACAAGCTGCCTTTCAACCTTCAAGAGAATTGGAGGACACAAGGGACACGTTACAATAGAGAACACAAAGTCGCCTATCCTCCTTTCTCTTTCTTTGCAGACTTCGTCGTCAGAGAAGCAGATGAAAGAAACTACCCTGGTTTCATCACCTCACCGCATCCCATGGCCAACCTTAAGAAAGAGCGGTCATATGGTAATCAGAGAACACCAGTTTCAGTACACAAAACCAATGTATCATCCACAGCCACCAAGTCTAAGCCAGACAACACAAGCAAAACGACAATCGTTCCAGATAAAGAATGTCCCATTCATCACAAACCTTACCCTTTGAAGAAATATTAACGCTTCAGACACATGTTGTTGGGTGACCGTAAGAACTTACTCAAGGAGAATTCTATATGTTTTCGCTGCTGCGGTTCGACCACTCACCAAGCCAAGGACTGTGACGTGTCCATCAAATGTGCTGAGTGCAGCAGCGACAGACACCTAGCAGCACTCCATCCAGGTCCTGCTCCACAGCCATCCGAGCCACCCTCCTCACAGCACGGCGGGGAGGAAGAAGATGCACCTCAGCCGGAGATCACGTCCACATGTACAGTGATATGTAGTGGAGACTTGAGAGGTAAATCTTGCTCAAAAATATGCCTCGTAAACATCTATCCTCATGGTTGCAAGCCAGAAGCCAGGAAGATGTATGCCATCTTAGACGATCAAAGTAACATGTCATTAGCCAAGTCAGAATTCGTTGACATGTTTAACATCCAGGTGCCTGCAGCTCCCTATACCCTAACAACATGTGCTGGGGTAGCCGAAACAGCTGGTAGAAGAGCTCATGGTTACATTGCGGAGTCTGCAGATGGAAAAACAAGCTTCCCTATCCCTACTTTGATTGAATGCAACCAAGTTCCTAATAACAGGAACGAAATCCTGACTCCTGAAACGGCTTACCATCATGCTCACCTGCGGTCCATTGCAGAGGAAATACCACCACTCAATCCTGACGCGGACATGCTTCTGCTGCTAGGAAGAGATATTCTACGAGTCCACAAAGTCCGCAGACAGTACAATGGACCCAACAATCCTCCTTATGCACAGAAACAGGGTCTGGGCTGGGTCATCATAGGCAATGTGTGCCTCGGCAGAGCCCACCAGCCTGCTACAGTCAGTGCCTTGAAGACCTGCATTTTCGAAAATGGACGCCCGAGTCATCTGAGCCCTTGCAAGAGCCACATCAAAGTAAAGGAGAACGACAGCCTTCAGAACCAGTCTACAATCTCTTGCTCATGGTTTCCAATGCATAACCTGTTAGTGAGACCCGATGAAGACAGCTTGGGTCAGACAGTTTTCCATCATCAAGACAACGACAACCAGCTTGCACCGTCTATTGAGGATATGCTCTTCCTGCAGATTATGGAAGGAGAGTTCTTTAAAGATAGCAGTAACAGTTGGATTGCCCCTCTACCATTCCGCAAACCTCGGAGACCGCTATCTATTCCTTTGGAGGGAGATGGAAGGAGTGTTTAACTAAACTGAATAGCTGAGCAGCTTGTGTTCAGTGAAGGCAGCACAGTGAATAGACAGATCTATCCAGGCTTTGGCAAGATGGAGGCTACCAACAAGGATGATTACTACAAAGAAACTGCTGCTCCGGATGAAGGGCTAGAAATAAGATCAGTAATATCTTTATCTTCATCAAATAAATCAGGATGCTCATCAGTAGCATCCAGTGCTAGCTTAGCCCTAGCCAAAGCCCGTGCTAAGGCAGGAGCAGCTAAAGCTAGAGCTTCTTACCTGAAAAGAGAACTGGATTTGAAGATGGAAAAGACAAAACTGGAAGCCAATCTAGAAGCTATAAAAGTTCAGTAAGAAGTAGAAGCTGCTCAATCTGAGGTTGATGTTATGGAGGCAGCTGCTACACAACTGGGCCTACCTGCAGCATATTTCAAAGATACGGAATCCCCTTCACAACCAGAGAGTTCACTGCAGTGCACCAGTGGGTATGTAGCACAACAATCAAAAGTAACCTTCAGAAGAAATGAAGATGAGATAGATGCTACGTGTTACACAGACCAAACTAGTAAAGAACCTCACCTGAGCAGTCATGAACAAGATGGGAAATCACTGGTAGACCGTGTTTACTCTGGTCATAGTGAAGCTGAAAAGCGATCCAGCTCTCCACTCTGTAACACCAGAGCGTCCTACAGTGGAACTGAAAAGCGCTCCAGCTCTCCTTTCCGCAATGTGAGGCATCCTACAGCGGAGAGAGACAGCGCTCTAACTCCCCACGCCGAGATGCAAGGTCTTCCTATGGAAGAGACAACCAGCTTTCTAGTCGTCTAGTCAACATAAGATCATCCTACAGAGTAGACGACCAATCTTCCAGAGTTCCACTATGACTCAACGGAGTATAGGAGGCACACAAATAACATCACCTCTCCCCACCCCGTGCTAACAGATTTTCATCTGAATTAGATGATAACCAGCAATACAGCCATGTAGTTGAAAATAGATCACAATCTAGAGGCAACGCGACAGGTAACACCTCCACAGCCGACCTCGCCAGATACCTAGCGAAGAGTCAGCTTGTGTCTGGTGGTTTAACTAAATTCAATGATCAGCCAGACAGCTACCTAGCCTGGAAAGCTAGCTTTTTCAGCGCCACTGCAGATCTAGGACTAACAGCCAGTGAGGAGTTAGACCTACTTGTCAAATGGCTAGGAAAGGAGTCAAGTACCCATGCTTCAGGAATCAGGTCCATCAATGTGAATCATCCTCACGTAGGTCTCAATAGGGTCTGGGAAAGACTCGAAAAATGTTATGGCTCTCCTGAGGCTATCGAGGGAGCTCTATTCTCTAAGATAGAGAACTTCACAAAGATCACAAGTAAAGATTACAGCAGACTCCGTGAACTTGGAGATTTGTTGATTGAGTTGGAATCAGCAAAACAAGATGGCTACTTACCAGGCCTCCGATATCTTGACGCATCCAAAGGGGTGAGTCTCATCTTGGACAAGCTGCCTTTCAACCTTCAAGAGAATTGGAGGACACAAGGGACACGTTACAATAGAGAACACAAAGTCGCCTATCCTCCTTTCTCTTTCTTTGCAGACTTCGTCGTCAGAGAAGCAGATGAAAGAAACTACCCTGGTTTCATCACCTCACCGCATCCCATGGCCAACCTTAAGAAAGAGCGGTCATATGGTAATCAGAGAACACCAGTTTCAGTACACAAAACCAATGTATCATCCACAGACACCAAGTCTAAGCCAGACAACACAAGCAAAACGACAATCGTTCCAGATAAAGAATGTCCCATTCATCACAAACCTTACCCTTTGAAGAAATATTAACGCTTCAGACACATGTTGTTGGGTGACCGTAAGAACTTACTCAAGGAGAATTCTATATGTTTTCGCTGCTGCGGTTCGACCACTCACCAAGCCAAGGACTGTGACGTGTCCATCAAATGTGCTGAGTGCAGCAGCGACAGACACCTAGCAGCACTCCATCCAGGTCCTGCTCCACAGCCATCCGAGCCACCCTCCTCACAGCACGGCGGGGAGGAAGAAGATGCACCTCAGCCGGAGATCACGTCCACATGTACAGTGATATGTAGTGGAGACTTGAGAGGTAAATCTTGCTCAAAAATATGCCTCGTAAACATCTATCCTCATGGTTGCAAGCCAGAAGCCAGGAAGATGTATGCCATCTTAGACGATCAAAGTAACATGTCATTAGCCAAGTCAGAATTCGTTGACATGTTTAACATCCAGGTGCCTGCAGCTCCCTATACCCTAACAACATGTGCTGGGGTAGCCGAAACAGCTGGTAGAAGAGCTCATGGTTACATTGCGGAGTCTGCAGATGGAAAAACAAGCTTCCCTATCCCTACTTTGATTGAATGCAACCAAGTTCCTAATAACAGGAACGAAATCCTGACTCCTGAAACGGCTTACCATCATGCTCACCTGCGGTCCATTGCAGAGGAAATACCACCACTCAATCCTGACGCGGACATGCTTCTGCTGCTAGGAAGAGATATTCTACGAGTCCACAAAGTCCGCAGACAGTACAATGGACCCAACAATCCTCCTTATGCACAGAAACAGGGTCTGGGCTGGGTCATCATAGGCAATGTGTGCCTCGGCAGAGCCCACCAGCCTGCTACAGTCAGTGCCTTGAAGACCTGCATTTTCGAAAATGGACGCCCGAGTCATCTGAGCCCTTGCAAGAGCCACATCAAAGTAAAGGAGAACGACAGCCTTCAGAACCAGTCTACAATCTCTTGCTCATGGTTTCCAATGCATAACCTGTTAGTGAGACCCGATGAAGACAGCTTGGGTCAGACAGTTTTCCATCATCAAGACAACGACAACCAGCTTGCACCGTCTATTGAGGATATGCTCTTCCTGCAGATTATGGAAGGAGAGTTCTTTAAAGATAGCAGTAACAGTTGGATTGCCCCTCTACCATTCCGCAAACCTCGGAGACCGCTATCTATTCCTTTGGAGGGAGATGGAAGGAGTGTTTAACTAAACTGAATAGCTGAGCAGCTTGTGTTCAGTGAAGGCAGCACAGTGAATAGACAGATCTATCCAGGCTTTGGCAAGATGGAGGCTACCAACAAGGATGATTACTACAAAGAAACTGCTGCTCCGGATGAAGGGCTAGAAATAAGATCAGTAATATCTTTATCTTCATCAAATAAATCAGGATGCTCATCAGTAGCATCCAGTGCTAGCTTAGCCCTAGCCAAAGCCCGTGCTAAGGCAGGAGCAGCTAAAGCTAGAGCTTCTTACCTGAAAAGAGAACTGGATTTGAAGATGGAAAAGACAAAACTGGAAGCCAATCTAGAAGCTATAAAAGTTCAGTAAGAAGTAGAAGCTGCTCAATCTGAGGTTGATGTTATGGAGGCAGCTGCTACACAACTGGGCCTACCTGCAGCATATTTCAAAGATACGGAATCCCCTTCACAACCAGAGAGTTCACTGCAGTGCACCAGTGGGTATGTAGCACAACAATCAAAAGTAACCTTCAGAAGAAATGAAGATGAGATAGATGCTACGTGTTACACAGACCAAACTAGTAAAGAACCTCACCTGAGCAGTCATGAACAAGATGGGAAATCACTGGTAGACCGTGTTTACTCTGGTCATAGTGAAGCTGAAAAGCGATCCAGCTCTCCACTCTGTAACACCAGAGCGTCCTACAGTGGAACTGAAAAGCGCTCCAGCTCTCCTTTCCGCAATGTGAGGCATCCTACAGCGGAGAGAGACAGCGCTCTAACTCCCCACGCCGAGATGCAAGGTCTTCCTATGGAAGAGACAACCAGCTTTCTAGTCGTCTAGTCAACATAAGATCATCCTACAGAGTAGACGACCAATCTTCCAGAGTTCCACTATGACTCAACGGAGTATAGGAGGCACACAAATAACATCACCTCTCCCCACCCCGTGCTAACAGATTTTCATCTGAATTAGATGATAACCAGCAATACAGCCATGTAGTTGAAAATAGATCACAATCTAGAGGCAACGCGACAGGTAACACCTCCACAGCCGACCTCGCCAGATACCTAGCGAAGAGTCAGCTTGTGTCTGGTGGTTTAACTAAATTCAATGATCAGCCAGACAGCTACCTAGCCTGGAAAGCTAGCTTTTTCAGCGCCACTGCAGATCTAGGACTAACAGCCAGTGAGGAGTTAGACCTACTTGTCAAATGGCTAGGAAAGGAGTCAAGTACCCATGCTTCAGGAATCAGGTCCATCAATGTGAATCATCCTCACGTAGGTCTCAATAGGGTCTGGGAAAGACTCGAAAAATGTTATGGCTCTCCTGAGGCTATCGAGGGAGCTCTATTCTCTAAGATAGAGAACTTCACAAAGATCACAAGTAAAGATTACAGCAGACTCCGTGAACTTGGAGATTTGTTGATCGAGTTGGAATCAGCAAAACAAGATGGCTACTTACCAGGCCTCCGATATCTTGACGCATCCAAAGGGGTGAGTCTCATCTTGGACAAGCTGCCTTTCAACCTTCAAGAGAATTGGAGGACACAAGGGACACGTTACAATAGAGAACACAAAGTCGCCTATCCTCCTTTCTCTTTCTTTGCAGACTTCGTCGTCAGAGAAGCAGATGAAAGAAACTACCCTGGTTTCATCACCTCACCGCATCCCATGGCCAACCTTAAGAAAGAGCGGTCATATGGTAATCAGAGAACACCAGTTTCAGTACACAAAACCAATGTATCATCCACAGCCACCAAGTCTAAGCCAGACAACACAAGCAAAACGACAATCGTTCCAGATAAAGAATGTCCCATTCATCACAAACCTTACCCTTTGAAGAAATATTAACGCTTCAGACACATGTTGTTGGGTGACCGTAAGAACTTACTCAAGGAGAATTCTATATGTTTTCGCTGCTGCGGTTCGACCACTCACCAAGCCAAGGACTGTGACGTGTCCATCAAATGTGCTGAGTGCAGCAGCGACAGACACCTAGCAGCACTCCATCCAGGTCCTGCTCCACAGCCATCCGAGCCACCCTCCTCACAGCACGGCGGGGAGGAAGAAGATGCACCTCAGCCGGAGATCACGTCCACATGTACAGTGATATGTAGTGGAGACTTGAGAGGTAAATCTTGCTCAAAAATATGCCTCGTAAACATCTATCCTCATGGTTGCAAGCCAGAAGCCAGGAAGATGTATGCCATCTTAGACGATCAAAGTAACATGTCATTAGCCAAGTCAGAATTCGTTGACATGTTTAACATCCAGGTGCCTGCAGCTCCCTATACCCTAACAACATGTGCTGGGGTAGCCGAAACAGCTGGTAGAAGAGCTCATGGTTACATTGCGGAGTCTGCAGATGGAAAAACAAGCTTCCCTATCCCTACTTTGATTGAATGCAACCAAGTTCCTAATAACAGGAACGAAATCCTGACTCCTGAAACGGCTTACCATCATGCTCACCTGCGGTCCATTGCAGAGGAAATACCACCACTCAATCCTGACGCGGACATGCTTCTGCTGCTAGGAAGAGATATTCTACGAGTCCACAAAGTCCGCAGACAGTACAATGGACCCAACAATCCTCCTTATGCACAGAAACAGGGTCTGGGCTGGGTCATCATAGGCAATGTGTGCCTCGGCAGAGCCCACCAGCCTGCTACAGTCAGTGCCTTGAAGACCTGCATTTTCGAAAATGGACGCCCGAGTCATCTGAGCCCTTGCAAGAGCCACATCAAAGTAAAGGAGAACGACAGCCTTCAGAACCAGTCTACAATCTCTTGCTCATGGTTTCCAATGCATAACCTGTTAGTGAGACCCGATGAAGACAGCTTGGGTCAGACAGTTTTCCATCATCAAGACAACGACAACCAGCTTGCACCGTCTATTGAGGATATGCTCTTCCTGCAGATTATGGAAGGAGAGTTCTTTAAAGATAGCAGTAACAGTTGGATTGCCCCTCTACCATTCCGCAAACCTCGGAGACCGCTATCTATTCCTTTGGAGGGAGATGGAAGGAGTGTTTAACTAAACTGAATAGCTGAGCAGCTTGTGTTCAGTGAAGGCAGCACAGTGAATAGACAGATCTATCCAGGCTTTGGCAAGATGGAGGCTACCAACAAGGATGATTACTACAAAGAAACTGCTGCTCCGGATGAAGGGCTAGAAATAAGATCAGTAATATCTTTATCTTCATCAAATAAATCAGGATGCTCATCAGTAGCATCCAGTGCTAGCTTAGCCCTAGCCAAAGCCCGTGCTAAGGCAGGAGCAGCTAAAGCTAGAGCTTCTTACCTGAAAAGAGAACTGGATTTGAAGATGGAAAAGACAAAACTGGAAGCCAATCTAGAAGCTATAAAAGTTCAGTAAGAAGTAGAAGCTGCTCAATCTGAGGTTGATGTTATGGAGGCAGCTGCTACACAACTGGGCCTACCTGCAGCATATTTCAAAGATACGGAATCCCCTTCACAACCAGAGAGTTCACTGCAGTGCACCAGTGGGTATGTAGCACAACAATCAAAAGTAACCTTCAGAAGAAATGAAGATGAGATAGATGCTACGTGTTACACAGACCAAACTAGTAAAGAACCTCACCTGAGCAGTCATGAACAAGATGGGAAATCACTGGTAGACCGTGTTTACTCTGGTCATAGTGAAGCTGAAAAGCGATCCAGCTCTCCACTCTGTAACACCAGAGCGTCCTACAGTGGAACTGAAAAGCGCTCCAGCTCTCCTTTCCGCAATGTGAGGCATCCTACAGCGGAGAGAGACAGCGCTCTAACTCCCCACGCCGAGATGCAAGGTCTTCCTATGGAAGAGACAACCAGCTTTCTAGTCGTCTAGTCAACATAAGATCATCCTACAGAGTAGACGACCAATCTTCCAGAGTTCCACTATGACTCAACGGAGTATAGGAGGCACACAAATAACATCACCTCTCCCCACCCCGTGCTAACAGATTTTCATCTGAATTAGATGATAACCAGCAATACAGCCATGTAGTTGAAAATAGATCACAATCTAGAGGCAACGCGACAGGTAACACCTCCACAGCCGACCTCGCCAGATACCTAGCGAAGAGTCAGCTTGTGTCTGGTGGTTTAACTAAATTCAATGATCAGCCAGACAGCTACCTAGCCTGGAAAGCTAGCTTTTTCAGCGCCACTGCAGATCTAGGACTAACAGCCAGTGAGGAGTTAGACCTACTTGTCAAATGGCTAGGAAAGGAGTCAAGTACCCATGCTTCAGGAATCAGGTCCATCAATGTGAATCATCCTCACGTAGGTCTCAATAGGGTCTGGGAAAGACTCGAAAAATGTTATGGCTCTCCTGAGGCTATCGAGGGAGCTCTATTCTCTAAGATAGAGAACTTCACAAAGATCACAAGTAAAGATTACAGCAGACTCCGTGAACTTGGAGATTTGTTGATTGAGTTGGAATCAGCAAAACAAGATGGCTACTTACCAGGCCTCCGATATCTTGACGCATCCAAAGGGGTGAGTCTCATCTTGGACAAGCTGCCTTTCAACCTTCAAGAGAATTGGAGGACACAAGGGACACGTTACAATAGAGAACACAAAGTCGCCTATCCTCCTTTCTCTTTCTTTGCAGACTTCGTCGTCAGAGAAGCAGATGAAAGAAACTACCCTGGTTTCATCACCTCACCGCATCCCATGGCCAACCTTAAGAAAGAGCGGTCATATGGTAATCAGAGAACACCAGTTTCAGTACACAAAACCAATGTATCATCCACAGCCACCAAGTCTAAGCCAGACAACACAAGCAAAACGACAATCGTTCCAGATAAAGAATGTCCCATTCATCACAAACCTTACCCTTTGAAGAAATATTAACGCTTCAGACACATGTTGTTGGGTGACCGTAAGAACTTACTCAAGGAGAATTCTATATGTTTTCGCTGCTGCGGTTCGACCACTCACCAAGCCAAGGACTGTGACGTGTCCATCAAATGTGCTGAGTGCAGCAGCGACAGACACCTAGCAGCACTCCATCCAGGTCCTGCTCCACAGCCATCCGAGCCACCCTCCTCACAGCACGGCGGGGAGGAAGAAGATGCACCTCAGCCGGAGATCACGTCCACATGTACAGTGATATGTAGTGGAGACTTGAGAGGTAAATCTTGCTCAAAAATATGCCTCGTAAACATCTATCCTCATGGTTGCAAGCCAGAAGCCAGGAAGATGTATGCCATCTTAGACGATCAAAGTAACATGTCATTAGCCAAGTCAGAATTCGTTGACATGTTTAACATCCAGGTGCCTGCAGCTCCCTATACCCTAACAACATGTGCTGGGGTAGCCGAAACAGCTGGTAGAAGAGCTCATGGTTACATTGCGGAGTCTGCAGATGGAAAAACAAGCTTCCCTATCCCTACTTTGATTGAATGCAACCAAGTTCCTAATAACAGGAACGAAATCCTGACTCCTGAAACGGCTTACCATCATGCTCACCTGCGGTCCATTGCAGAGGAAATACCACCACTCAATCCTGACGCGGACATGCTTCTGCTGCTAGGAAGAGATATTCTACGAGTCCACAAAGTCCGCAGACAGTACAATGGACCCAACAATCCTCCTTATGCACAGAAACAGGGTCTGGGCTGGGTCATCATAGGCAATGTGTGCCTCGGCAGAGCCCACCAGCCTGCTACAGTCAGTGCCTTGAAGACCTGCATTTTCGAAAATGGACGCCCGAGTCATCTGAGCCCTTGCAAGAGCCACATCAAAGTAAAGGAGAACGACAGCCTTCAGAACCAGTCTACAATCTCTTGCTCATGGTTTCCAATGCATAACCTGTTAGTGAGACCCGATGAAGACAGCTTGGGTCAGACAGTTTTCCATCATCAAGACAACGACAACCAGCTTGCACCGTCTATTGAGGATATGCTCTTCCTGCAGATTATGGAAGGAGAGTTCTTTAAAGATAGCAGTAACAGTTGGATTGCCCCTCTACCATTCCGCAAACCTCGGAGACCGCTATCTATTCCTTTGGAGGGAGATGGAAGGAGTGTTTAACTAAACTGAATAGCTGAGCAGCTTGTGTTCAGTGAAGGCAGCATATATAGCTTTGAAGTTAACGTTTGCCCTTGCTTTCTTGTTAAGTAGGTCAACATGGCATTCCTGTGCTTCTCGGAGTTTTCATGAGTTTGGATAAGATAGGGGTTTCGCCAATCATCAAACCCTTCAGAAGCTAAAGATGTAGCAGAAGAATAAGATGCAATGTTTGGAAAGAGTTTACAAACAAAGCAATATATCCGGTCTTTTGAGGGAGAATACACAAGCCACTCTCGGCTATATGTTTCTCCATTGACTTTTGTTGAATAAAAAAGAGCCTTGGTGCAAGACCTAGACTGATTTTTATACACTCGCTTGGAATTTGAAAATGGTCCACAACGATGCTGAACTTGAGAGGGGCCGCTTTCTACCCAATAGAATATGTCCTCATGTGATAATTCTGTCCACAAACCAACGTCTGTTGCAGTACATCTATATTTGGCATCATCAATCAGTTCTATATTTTCATTTTGAGCCGGCATCATGGCTGCTTCCTCATATTCAGGTTGCTGTTCCACGTCCTGCTTCGCTGTTTCTGTTTCAGGGAGGTTTTCTTCTGGTTGAAAGCTAGTAGATGGCTGGATAGCTCCACCAGACTGATTTCCTTGTGTTAGTAGCAATGTGTCTGCTTCACCGCTGGCACTTGTTGCCTCTGTCTGTGGCTGACCCAAGAAAGCAGTGATTGGTCTTAACTTCTTTACCGTATCATTTTCAAGTCTCTTTCTCTTGCACTTGCTAGCACCACTTTCAAATTTTTTACTTATGCTCAGATTAGAATCTGAAAATAAAAAAGAAAAATTAATCTTCAACAGTTATTAGAAAGGAAAACATGAAGGGGCGTTCTCACATCATGCAGTGCACTTGAGTGAAGAAAAAAATCTGTATAATAGGGAAATATTTCTTATAGAATTGTTCCTTATTGACAATTATATTGCAAAACCTGATTCAAATCCGAATCAAATCTGCTTGAAAAAGGCTAACATAACTAAACAAACAGGTTCACTTTTTAATAAACAGACAACTCAAAAGCAGTTTGGTAGACCAATTCAAAACTTTACTAATTATCGGCCGATGGAAGTGGCAAGGAAAAGAAACCCCAGCCAAGTGAGCAACACAGACACTTGGCTGTCCTCTCTCTGCTTCCCTGAACACAAAATTACATGGTATTATATACTGTTGAGGCGGTTGATGTCCCGCCGGCAGTTTAAAATAAAATGGTCTGAGGCCGGAAGATGGCCATGCGGAGGGGGAGGTCCAAGAGGAGGGGGTCCGTTGGAGATGGGAAAAGGGATCATCTATGGGGGCAAGGACTCCTTCCCATGGAAGAAAGGTGTGAGGCTGAGGCGACAGAAGAAGAGCTCCAAATCGCGGCATGCGCGGAACTCATTGAGGTGGGTATGGAGGGGGACAAAGGTGAGGCCTCTGCTGCGGACAGACCATTCGGTATCTGAGAGGGGAGGTCATGGGGGATGGTGAACACATGGCAGGGATGTGGGTTGGGGCTGGAGGACGGCAGGTGAGTGGACTGAGGCCGAGGCGATGTCTGGTGGGGGTGTGGTGGGTGGTCAGTGGGTAGGGGGGTATGAGGACTGTAGTGTGGGTGGGGAAGAGCTGGTGTCACATGGTTTCGGGGGAATGGGGAAGGCCCAGTGGAACAGCCACTGAGGTTATCAGGGTTTGGGGGACTAGCACTAGGACCCAGCGCAGTCAAACCCAGGGGAGTGGGAATCTGCAGCGTGGAGTCCAGGCTGCAGGTAAGGTGACGGCTGCGGGCTGCTGGAGGGCAGTGGAGTGGCGAGGGTCAGCGGGCAAAACGTGGGAGGTCCCGGTGGGCAGATGGTTGGTGGGGCGGCGAGGTTCGATGGGTCCGGTGCGGCACGGATGTGGGTCGGCCCGGTGCGGCGCAGAGGTGGGTAGGCGCCCGGTATGGCGCAGAGGTGGGTCGGCCCAGTACGGCGCGGAGATGGGTAGGCCCCCGGTACGGCACGGAGGTGGGTAGGCCCCCGGTACGGCGCGGAGGTGGGTAGGCCCCCGGTACGGCGCAGAGGTGGGTAGGCCCCCGGTGCGGCACGGCAGTGGGCAGGCCCCCGGTGCGGTGGCGAGGTGGGTAGGCCCCCGGTATGGCACAGAGGTGGGTAGGCCCCCGGTACGGTGCGGTGGTGGGTAGGCCTGGTGCGGCAGCGAGGTGGGTAGGCCCCCAGTACAGCGCGGAGGTTGGTAGGCCCAGTGCGGTGGCGAGGTTCGGCCGGGGAAAAGGGTTACATAAACTACATACCTTTTGCTTTGTCCTGCAGTTCCAAGGATCCAAGGATCTTTGGAACAAATTCCTCTCCACAACGAATATATACCTCACCTGCATTTTAATCCCGCCTCCCGCCCCCCCTCCCCCCCACACACACCACCAATGCCTCCGGAATCGCAAGCACAGCGCCACCGATGGTAGGTTTTATAACAACGCTACTATCGCACAGCGCCACTGATGGTAGGTTTTGTAACAACGCCACTATGTCAAAGGTTTTAAACACCTTGGCGGAGCGATCTCGAGGCCCTAAGCTTAAGCTTGTCTAGCTTATACGTAAATCCGGCCCTGGTCCCAACCCAAAATGTTGCTTGTCCATTCCCTCCCCAGATGCTGCTTGACGCACTGAGTTTAGTTTAGATTTGATTAATGTAGTTTATTTTTTTTTGCATGCTATCCAGTCAGTGGAAAGACTACACATGATTACAATCAAGCCATTCATGTGTACAGAATAAGATAAATGGAATAACGTTTAGTTCAAAATAAAGTCCAGTTGTCGGATTAAAGATAGTCCAAGTGTCTCCAATGAGATAGATGGTAGTTCAGGGCCACTCTCTAGTTGGTGATAGGATGGTTCCGTTGCCTGATAAGGGCTGGGACGAAACTGTCCCTGAATCTGGAGGTATGCATTTTTACACTTCTGTACCTCTTGCTTGATGGGAGAGCGGAGAAGAGAGGGTGTCCGGGATGAAACTCATCCTTGCTTATAGGAGCAAAGAAGTCCTCCTGCAATTGTACAGGGCCCTAGTGAGACCACACCTAGAGTATTGTGTGCCGTTCTGATCTCCAAAGTTGAGGAAGGACATTCTTGCTATTGAGGGAGTGCAGCGTAGGTTCACGAGTTTTATTCCCGGGATGGCGGGACTGTCATATGTTGATAGATTGGAGCAGCTGGGCTTGTATACTCCAGAATTTAGAAGGATGAGAGGATATCTTATTGAAACATATAAGATTATTAAGGATTTGGACACGCGAGAGGCAGGGAACATGTTCCCTATGTTGGGGAAGTCCAGAACCAGGGGCCATAGTTTAAGAATAAGTGGTAAGCCATTTAGAACGGAGATGAGGAAAAGCTTTTTCACACCGAGAGTTGTGAGGGTGTGGAATTCTCTGCCTCGGTGGATGGTGGAGGCTGGTTCTCTGAATGCTTTCAAGAGAGAGTTAGATAGAGCTCTTGGGGATAACAGAATAAGGGGATATGGAGAGAAGGCAGGAACGGAGTACTGATTGTGGATGATCAGCCATGATCACATTGAATGGCGGTGCTGGCTTGAAGGGCCAAATGGCCTACTCCTGCACCTATTGTCTATTGTCTTATATGCCTTGCTCTGGGTGAATGATCTGTGATGTTTTCCAAGAATCAAAGCATCACTACTAGTTACAGTTTTGCAATCAAATATCTCTGAGGGATTATTTTAGAAATATCTAAGGAGCCCATTCTTTTGAGTTATTTTATTACGCTGGACTAAATGAAATGTTTAATACTCATGCAATGTGACCATTTTGATCAAAATATAAAATAATGCATACAATTTTTTTGCAGTCTTGACTGTTCTTTTTTCAGTCACAATTTGATAGAAAAGCAGAATAGAGAATAACCACACAAGATGAGACTCTTTTGAAAGATATCCCTGAGCTCTTGCTGACCCTCTCACACTTATGTTCATTTCACTGATATGAGCAAAGGGGTTAATACAAAAATACTGAGCATTGGAGTTTCAGCGCATTCAGTGGACTGGACTCTAATGGTTCTGGCCGTGGCCTATGATTCAGGCCTGTGTTCGCTCCTTGACCACTCTATGCCAGCTCAACTGCTTGTCTCCAAGGGGCAGCTGCCAGAAAGCTCCTTCGCCACATCCAGGTGTCTCCCATGACCAACGGAACACAGAAAATGCTGAAAAACCGAACAATTAAAACAATACGCAAAACAAAACAGTTGAAAAATGTTACATGTTTTCAAAAACGTAAAATTGCTGTCAAATAGTTAACAAATAAAGAGTGAATTGGCCAAACAAACAAAAACAAAATCATTTAAATAAAAATCAGCAACTCTATTTATAAGAATAGCACAATGCTTGTTGGACCACTGGCATAGCGATGAGGGCCCACATTATAAGTATAGGTTGTCCCTCAGAAAAATACAGAACGCCTCTGGGTTCAGTGCTGATGCTGGGCAGAAGTGAGTGGTCAGATATGTGTCAGAATTTGTCTCCAGCAAATTCCTAATATCGCCAGTATGGAAACATGGAATCCAGAAAATGCATTGCTGCATGCACTGTAGCTCGTCAGTGGACTCACAGAGAACCATTTGCACATTACAACCCACTGTCTTGATGTTTGAAGAATATATTATATTCCACATGCAAATTCACATGCTAGTTCTCATACAACATTACTTTATCGTAGGGTATTCTAACGCTAGCTCCTTTAATTGGATTAATTTAAATTGTGTACTAGCACTGAAAATGGCAAAAGATGTCATAAATTTCATTGAGTAATTTAATTGAGAATTATATATTTTTAAACTTACTTTGAACTCTCCTTGAGGAAGATGCAAGTACATCAAGTTCTCTAAGGCAACCAATGAGATTTGTTTCAAAATAAAAATATTAAATCATCTAGAATTTAGGTTATGCCCTTGGGGATGCACCAGTTTGCTAAAAGTTAAATATAAAAATGTGCTACTATCATTGCTAATACTCAAAATAAGCTCAATATTTTCAGCAGATCTCCATAGAGTAAACCAATGCTAATGCTAAAGTACCTTCAATATTTTATATAATTTATGTTACCCGAGTATGTCATTGGAATTATGATGGATTTATTTCATTATAGAAACAGGATGGCTACAATATACTCGTGAAACTGTGTTTAATTTTCTCTTATGTTAAGAATGATGGTTTAAGAGCTGGAGAGATATTAGTGCACACACGGAAATTTGGGAAGAATTCTTAATTGGGACTGACAATGTCCAAGACGCACTATCGTCATTGGAAGTGTCCTTGGACCTCTGGAATGGTGTCTGTATTGCAGGTGTACTCTTGTGGTGCAAATCACACTCAATTGAACTTTTTTAATGCTTACCAGACCTGCCAGAATTTGAATAATATGTGACAATAAAGAGAGGACAATACTGACTGTTGGATCTATTACCAGTCTTAACCTTGCACACCTGAGCATGTGTTCAGCAGCAGGAGTAACACACTTCACCCTGCCACCACTGCAAATCTACCTCCACTGCTGCCAACAGCATTCTGTAAAGAGACATCAACTATGTATGCCAAGATGATGGCTGATGGCACTTACTATGATTCCATAAGTGTTTGAAGATTTATTTGGTTATTTTAAATTGAAAAAGTTTGGTGTGAAAAGTGCTGAAAACCTTTTCTTGATTTTGAAAGTTCTAAGAACTTTTGAAACGTTGTATCAAGAAATGTGGTGACCCTTTGTGTACTGCCCAGGTCAAGTCTGTTGTGTGATTTCACTGGATTGGATGCAACAACAAAAAGATTGTCACTGTACATTGGTTCATGTGACAATAAAGTATCATTGGGGTTTGGAGAAAAAACAATTGCCCCATGAAATGGACTATTGGAAGGTAGTGTATGAATTAAAGAATGAGCAGCAGGCTTGCAAAGCGATCAATGTTGCTGGAAGAGGAAGATTGAGGAAGAATAGTGCTCGTACTAGGAGGCCATATTTCACCAGACTCTCACTGGGAATCTATTGTCGAGTAACTTGATTACATTGCCTTTTTTTCCTCTACGTGATCCAAAATTGATTTATTAGTGATAATTCAGAGCTTCTTCACGGATAAATCTTCATAACACAGTATTTTGATTAATAGTTTCTTTACTGTTGATGAAAAACAATAAGATATACATTCAACCTTCTTCCGACTCTTACACTATAATAGTAAGATTAAACGAGAACTTACCAAGTTTGAAGTTCGATCTTTATTTTATGAGGAGTTACGTTGGTGATTACGTGAAGAAGACCCGTCAGGGCGCATGCGCGTCAATCTTCAAAGCAGCGGTATGAAATCACAGATAACACAATATTTGAAGTAACATATTAAGATGAGCAACATGAGAACTACCATATGACCTTTTATGAGAGAGGGTTGGGAGTGGCGGGCACGTAATCACCAACGTAACTCCTCATAAAATAAAGATCAAACTTCAAACTTGGTAAGTTCTCGTTTAATCTTACTATTTTACGGAGAGTGATCAGAAATACTACTAATATGGTAAGTTGGGTTAATTATATATGGCATTAATTTCCTATCCACTAAAAAATAATCAATTCTTGAGTATGTTTTATGTACCGAAGAGTAAAACGAGTATTCCCTTCCTGCTGGGTTAGCAGATCTCCATACATCTGTTATGTTAGTATTTTTTATATATGTATTTAGAAATTCACTAGTCTTAGATTTTGTATTACTCCTTCTTTGTTTTGCTGATTTGTCTAAGTAAGGATCTAAAACACAATTAAAATCCCCTCCTATTATGACATTTTGATAATTAAACTCCAGTATTATATCTATAATTTTCTCAAAAAATTGAGGGTTATCAAAATTCGGAGCGTAAATATTTACCATAGTTATTGGGGTAGCATAAATTTCTCCCGAAACTATAATATACCTTCCCTCTTTATCTGATATAGTATTCTTTAATTTGAACGGTATACCTTTTCGAATAAGAATAGCCGTACCTCTAGATTTAGAAGTAAATGACGAATAATATGTTTGGCCTATCCACTTCGCCTTTAATCTCATTTGTGTTTCCTGTTTCATGTGAGTTTCTTGCAAGTAGATTATGTCGCTTTTCAAAGATTTTAGGTGAGCAAAAATTTTACCCCTCTTTATTGGTTCATTGGCACCCCTTATATTCCAACTACAGAATGTGATTCCTCCATTCTTTATTTGCCTATCGTCCTGCATTGTATATCAAAGTGATGTTCTTGAAACATATGGTGCAAACAAATACCTCCGTGTTCTGGACGTTGGGTGGTCATTCCAAATTTTTAAGTTTACATTACATCTCCATCTCCAAAAGTGCCTTAGATAAAGCAAGAAAAGTTGTGATTTACAATTAATTAAGTGATTTTTAAAAAAAAGTGAAATTAAGGTATCTAAAAGCAGGTACCTTAAAGACAAGTAGCCACCTAAGGTGGCGAAAGAATTATCGACTTCCGTTGATGTTATTTTACAGTGAGCCCCAATCCCTTATTAACACCTCGTAAAAAATAATTTAAAAAAAAACCTACAAACCATCTCGTTTATTCTTGTATAACTTTATCAAACTAGCGTTAGTAAAATGCCCCCCCAAAAAATTAATTTAATAATAAAAAAAAAAAAATTAGTAATAATAATAATAATAATAACAAAAATATGCAAAAATAAAATATTAAAGAGTTAAAAAAAAAAGAAAACATTAATGTAATTAAACCCCAAATCCAAATATAAACCACAACCTATTCTAATTTCTATAAGTATTTGTACTGTACCAATTTATCTAGCCAGCTACCCTACAAGCAGGTACCGAGGGGTTAACCTCATTCCTGGCTTTTTTCCAAGTTTATGTTGCGTTCCCACTCAAAAAGAAAGAGAGAAAATGTTAGTAATGTTATAGACATTTTGGTTAATTACAATTTATAAGCAATGGTTTATTCATGAATATACATATTTACTACACACACTCCCATTAGTTTTGTTAAAGTTAGTTAGTTAATTGTAATTAGCATATAATAGTTAAATACTCAGGTTATCTCGTTCTTTGTGCGAGAGCTTTTCATTCAAGGTTAAACAATATTGTCCAATACATTCCAGACAGATAAGCTCAGTAACTGTCTGAGAAATTCGCCGGTTCCAGCTCCATCTTAGAAATTAAAAAGTTCCATGTTCATTCCTTTAGTCGTCTTCTTCTGAGGTTTTGGATGCCTTTCTCATGATATCTTCTGCATATTTAAATGCTTTTTCTGGGTCCGTAAATGAGCGCTCAATTTCCTTATATGTAATTTTCATTTTTGCAGGAAAAACAATACCATATCTGACTTTAGAAATACCCCTCAATATGTTTCTTGTCGGTGTAAACAGGTTCATTCTCTGGACAATCTCTGGAGGATAATCACGGAAAAATCGGATCTTTTCCCCACGATATATCAAATTTTCACCATGAACAATCTTCTTCAGTATAGTTTCCACTGAAGAGATATCAAGAAATTTCACAATTATCTGTCTTGGAGCAGCATTTATGCCTCTTGAGACACGTCCAACTCGTTGAACAGTATCTATTCTTAATTCTCCCGGCAGTTTAAGAACCTCTTTGAGTAATTCAGTAACGAAAGTACGTGTTTGAGATACATGTTCTTCTCGTCCTTCTCTTACTCCAACAATTCTCAAATTCTGCCTCCTTGATCTCGCTTCCAAGTCCAAACATTTGTCAGTCATTCTTGCCAGCTTTTCTGCTTCATCTTTATTTGATCTTTTCAGACTGTTTATTTCCGTGATCATCTCTTTCATATCACTTTCCATCTCTTCCATTCTCTCGTCAATGTTGTCCATCTTAGCATTTACCCCAGAAAGCTTCTTATTATAATCCTTTTCGACTCTAACAATTTCTGAGTTAAGTTTTTTATCAAACTCATTATGTTGCTTCTTCAGCTCCTTTAACTCATCACAGGCACCATCAATTTTATGAGAAAATATTTCCATATTATTCTCCATACTCTTAATTGTAGTAGTAATTTCTACAAACATTTTCTTTACCTCCATCTCTTTCTTTCCTCCTTTTGTAGCCATTTCCAGCACAACTCCTTGGCTATCGGGCTCCTCCTCAGAACCTTCTTCAGTTGTTTGCAGAGAATCCAACACACTTTTCAGCTGGAGGCTTATAGTAGTTTTTTTTGGTGCGCGTGAACAAGTCCTCTTGCTCATTTAAAAGTCCGTTATCTAATGATGTTTTCGTTATGCAAACCAAGCAGCTCCGTTGAGTTATTTTTAACTTTAAAACGGCTTTTTGATCATTTTTACGGGAGTGAAGCTCACTGCAGCGTCCTCAATGTTCCATGACGCTACCGGAAGTAAAATTTGAAGGAATGCCCGGAAAAAATTTTTTTTGGAGGTTTAACACATATATATTAAATGACCTACAGGGTTATCAATATTTGAAACAACAAATGATATCATTTTTTGAGATAAATGATACACCAGGTACCTCACCTTCTTTAATATGGGAAACTTTTAAAGCATTTATTAGAGGAATTATAATTTCATATGAAATTTTTCAAAATAAGAAGAATAAAACTGAACAGATGCTGTTAGAACAAGAAATAAGACAGTTAGAGTTAGATAATGCTAAAGATCCCACTATAGATAAACATAATAAGATAATACTACTGAAATTTAAACTTAACCGAATTCTCTCGGCAAGAGTAATAAGATTATTCCAAATTACAAAACAGGAACATTTTGAGTTTGGTGACAAACCACATAAGCTGTTGGCGCGTCAATTGAAAAAACAGGAAAAGGAAAATACTATAAATAAAATTAAATCTGAGAATGGTGAATTACTAACACTACCTAAAGATATCAATAAAAGATTTGTTCAATTTTATCAGAATTTATACACATCAAAAACCAAAACAGAAGATAGTAAAATTACAAATTTTTTAGATAAATGTAATCTACCAAAACTTGACCTTTTGGAACAAGAAGAACTAGGAGCGCAAATTACAATCGAAGAAATAGGTGAAACAATAAAATTGCTGAAAAATGGTAAGACACCGGGACCAGATGGTTTTAGTAATGAATTTTATAAAAAGTTTCATGAGATAACGACCCCCTATTTATTTAATTTATATACTCACGTTTTTAAAGAAAATAAATTACCTGAAACATTAGCAGAATCAACTATTACGCTTATTCCAAAGAAAGATAAAGATCTAGAGGAACCGGGTTCATATAGAGCTATATCACTTCTAAATACCGACCAGAAAATTCTAGCAAAGACCTTAGCTAGAAGACTAAGCAAATATATTAGTAAATTGATAAACCCTGATCAAACGGGGTTTATACCCAAAAGATATTCATTTAATAATTTGAGACGCCTGTTTAATATAATGTACTCGCATAAAAAGGAAGAAAAAGACTTAGCAATTATTTCTTTGGACGCAGAGAAAGCATTTGATCAGGTAGAATGGCAGTATTTATACATAGTATTACAAAAATTTAATATGGGAGAGAATTTTATTGCATGGGTGAAATTATTATATGATAAACCGATGGCAAGAATATTAACTAACAGCATGTTATCTCAAAAATTTCAATTATCAAGGGGTAATAGGCAGGGATGTGCTTTATCACCCCTGCTATTTGCCCTTATGATAGAACCTCTGGCTGAAAGTATAAGAAGCCATCCGAATATTCAGGGTTATAATACTAGGGACTCAAATAATAAAATTTCATTATATGCAGACGATATTTTGTTATATATAACAAATTCACAAACGAGTATACCAAATTTATTAAATTTAATAGAGGAATTTGGGTCCTTTTCAGGATATAGAATAAACTGGAACAAAAGTGAAATTATGACGTTAAAACCTCAAGAATCCACACACTTATTGAAATTCCCCTTTAAAATAGCAACAGAAAAATTCAAATATCTGGGTATACAGATTACTAGAAAACATAAAGCTTTATTCAACGCTAATTTTATACCCTTAATAAATAAACTTAATATAATGATAAAATTTTGGAAAACACTCCCTTTATCATTAATAGGCAGAATAAATGCTATTAAAATGAGCTTCTTACCACAGTTATTATACTTATTTCAATCTATACCAGTATATGTACCAAAATATTTCTTCTCTAAACTGAATGCTAATATTACTAATTTTGTTTGGGATTACAAATCACATAGAATTAAAAAAGAACACTTATGTAAACCAAAAGATGTCGGGGGACTTTCACTCCCTAATTTTTTGTATTACTATTGGGCAATACATATTAAGAATATAATTTACTGGTTGGATAGTTCAACTCAACAGACAGAATGGATAAAAATGGAGAAAGAGGATTGTTATCCTTGTAATAATTATTCAATGGTGCATAAAACATATTCACGGATAGACTATTTTCTTGTGGATACAAAATTAATCTCGCAATCTCTGAATCCTAAATATCATATTAATGCGATCTCAGATCATTCTCCGTTAACTTTTGTTCTAAAACTAGAAGGAATGTCTATGAATAAACCGTTCTGGAGGTTTAACTCACAAATTTTAAAAGACCCTCAAGGGAGTATCTATCTAAAAAAACAGATGGATCTATTTTTTGAGTTAAATGATACACCAGAGATATCCCCCACGTTATTATGGGAATCCTTCAAAGCATTTATAAGAGGAGTCATTATTTCATTTCAAGCTTATCAAAATAAAAAGAATAAGAATGAACAAAGACACTTAGAAGATCAAATAAAACAGTTAGATATAGATAATGCTAAAGACCCAACTATGGATAAACATAATAAAATACTACTACTGAAATTTCAGTTAAATAAATTACTGTCAGAGAAAGTTATAACATTATTTCAAATCACAAAACAAGAACACTTCGAATTCGGGGACAAACCCCACAAACTTCTAGCACGACAACTTAAAAAACGGGAAAAAGAGAATGCAATATTAAAGATTAAATCAGATAGAGGGGAAGTATTAACACTACCCAAGGAGATTAATAAAAGATTTGCTCAATTTTACCAGAATCTATACACATCTAAAACGTCAATAGACAATAATAAAATCTCAGAATTTTTAGATAATTGTAATCTACCACAATTAGAACGCAGGGAACAAGAGGAACTGGGAGCACAAATTACTTCTAAGGAGATAGAAGACACAATAAAAACACTAAAAAATGGAAAAACACCAGGACCAGACGGATTCAGTAATGAATTTTATAAATCTTTTTATGATATAGTTACTCCACGATTACAAAAAATGTATACATATGCTTATAAAGAGCAAAACCTACCTGAAACACTAGCGGAATCAACGATCATATTAATACTTAAAAAAGATAAAAATATAGAAGAACCAGGATCATATAGAGCTATTGCTTTGTTAAATACGGATCAGAAAATAATAGCAAAAACATTAGCCAATAGATTAAGCAAGTATGTTAGTAGACTAATACATGAGGATCAAACAGGATTTATACCTAAGAGACACTCATTTAATAATTTGAGACGTTTGCTTAACATAATGCATTCACATAAATCTTATGACCAAGAGTTAGCTATCATCTCACTGGACGCAGAAAAAGCGTTTGATCAAGTAGAATGGGACTATATGATCAAAGTATTGCAAAAATTCCAATTGGGAGAAAACTTTATTGCATGGATAAAACTACTATATAACAAACCTACGGCTAGAATACTAACTAATAATATATTATCTTCAAAATTCGAATTATCTAGGGGCAACAGACAAGGATGTTCACTATCACCGCTGTTATTTGCTTTGGTAATTGAACCCCTTGCTGAAAAAATAAGAACACACTCGAATATTCACGGTTATAACACAAAATATTCAAACAACAAACTATCCCTATATGCTGATGATGTACTACTGTACATCACAAAACCACAAATTAGTATACCAAATATATTAAACTTAATTGAGGACTTTGGATCCTTTTCAGGATATAGAATAAATTGGAACAAAAGTGAAATTATGTCGATTAAACCAAAAGACTCAACACATCTCAGGAAATTCCCTTTTAAAATAGCTATGGAAAAATTCAAATATTTAGGAATTGAGATTACTAGAAATTACCATGATATGTTTAAAGCTAATTATAATCCCCTACTTAAGAAATTAAATAATCTGATTAAATTTTGGAAAACACTTCCGATGTCCTTAATAGGTAGGATAAATGCTATAAAAATGATTTTCTTACCACAAATCCTTTACCTATTTCAATCAATACCTATATATCTCCCAAAAAAGTTTTTCAAAAAACTGGACTCAGACATTACAAATTTTATATGGGATTACAAATCCCACAGAATACAAAGAACACACCTTAACAAACGAAAAGAGTTGGGGGGTCTAGCGCTCCCTAACTTTATGTATTATAACTGGGCAGTAAATATTAAAAATATGATTCACCTGCTGGACAATTCTGCCCAGCAGGTGGACTGGATTATAATGGAAAAAGGGGATTGCTCCCCGAATAATATAGGAGCGATTATTCTCTCTCCAATAAATTTGAATAATAAAAATTATAATAAAAATCCAATTATATATAGCACTATTAGAACATGGAAGCAAATAAAACAGAATCTAAAATTAAGAAACCTATCTCTCTTAATACCAATAGTCAATAACCCATCGTTTAAACCTTCAATCATAGATAAAGCATTTATACAATGGGAAAGAATGGGAATTAAAACGCTCGAAGATCTGTATGAATTAGAAAAATTACTATCATTCCAACAACTACAACTGAAATATAATTTGAAAAATAATCAATATTTTAAATATCTACAAATCTGTGACTATTTGAAAACACACACAAAAGATTATTATAATATGCCTTCCGACTTACTAGATGAAGCAATGAAGACAAAGGCGGAATCAGTTAATTTAATATCATACTTATATAATATCATCTTAAATATAGAAATACCCACAACAGATGGAATTAGAAGAGATTGGGAACAAGATCTAGGTATAAAAATTTCAAAAGAGAGTTGGGATAATCATTTATTACAGGTGCATAAATGCTCGATCAACGTACGACACACGCTTATCCAATTTAAAACATTACATAGATTATATTATTCAAAAACCAAACTAAATAAAATCTTTCCTAACGTCTCACCAATCTGTGATAAATGTATATGTCAAGAAGCTACCATAGCACATTCTTTTGTTTTTTGTACAAAAATCCAAAAATTCTGGTTTGAAATATTTGATATTTTTTCAAAATTAATCAAAATAAAACTGGTACCAAAACCAGAATGGATTATTTTTGGAATATCGGAAGGTATTCCTGAATTAAACGTGTATCAGAAGAATTTACTCAATTATGGGCTAATAATGGGAAAAAAGCTTATACTTAAATTCTGGAAAAATGCGCCCACACCAACAATAAAAATGTGGACATCAAATATGTTGGAAACATTACATCTGGAAGAGATGAGATTCCTCCTAGTAGGCAAAGTAGATCAATTTCAAAAGACGTGGTCTACGTTTTTGGACCTATTACAAGCATGAGGTGCAATAGTAATTTAGAAAAACAAATAAATAAATAAAAGGTATCTGGACCTGGTAATGGGAGGTAAAATAAAAACAGACTTGGTTGGTAGTTCCTTCTCTATGAAGTATGGTATAAGAGTTATAATAGAGCGATTGTTCCTTCTTTCTTTCTCTTTTTTTTTCTAGGGTCTATTTTCTAACTTTACTTCCTTCTCTAACTTCTTTTCTAAGGGGCTTTCTTTTCCCAACACTCTTTTGCACTTCACAACCTTTGCGCACTTTCTTCACTTTTCTTACTTCTTTCTTTTTCTTTCTTAAAGTTTAAAAAAACAAAAAAACAAAACAAAAAAAAAAAAAAAAAAAAAAAAAAAAAAAAAAAAGAGCTTCTTACCACAGTTATTATACTTATTTCAATCTATACCAGTATATGTACCAAAATATTTCTTCTCTAAACTGAATGCTAATATTACTAATTTTGTTTGGGATTACAAATCACATAGAATTAAAAAAGAACACTTATGTAAACCAAAAGATGTCGGGGGACTTTCACTCCCTAATTTTTTGTATTACTATTGGGCAATACATATTAAGAATATAATTTACTGGTTGGATAGTTCAACTCAACAGACAGAATGGATAAAAATGGAGAAAGAGGATTGTTATCCTTGTAATATAGGAGCAATCCTCTTCTCCCCGAAAAAAATGAACAATACAATATATAAGAAAAACCCAATTATACAAGATACAATAAGAATATGGAAACAAATAAAACTATCCTTAAAATTAAGAAACCTATCATTGTTAACACCGATAGCGAATAATCCTTTATTTAAACCATCTATGATGGATAAAATATATAATCAATGGGAAAGTTCAGGAATTAAAAGGATCGGGGACATGTATGAAATGGGAGATTTATTATCATTTCAACAATTACAATTAAAATTTAAACTGAAAAACACTCATTATTTTAAATATTTTCAGATTTGTAATTTTTTGAAGACATACATACAGGGATATCAAAAAATAACTCCTGATTTACTAGAAGAAGTAATGAATATAAAAGCTGATACACAAAAATTAATAACATATTTATATAATAGTATCTTAAATATAGATTTACCTGTGACCGAGGTAATTAGAGAAGAGTGGGAACGGGAATTATTGATAAAAATTACGAAGGCTACATGGGAAAAGTATTTGACATACATTCACAAGTGTTCGATTAACGCAAGACATAATCTAATCCAATTTAAAATTTTACATAGATTATATTACTCAAAAACAAGATTAAATAAATTTTATCCAAATATATCGCCCATTTGCGATAAATGTTTAATCCAAGAAGCAACTATAACACACTCTTTTGTTTCTTGTATAAAACTTCATGGATTTTGGAGTGATATTTTCGAAATATTTACAAAATTATTTAAGACAAAAATGGAACCCAATAATGAATTGATTATATTTGGGGTAATGGAAGACGGGAACAAATTGAGCTCATCTCAAAAGTCAATTTTTAATTATGGTTTAATAATAGCAAAAAAATTAATATTGAAATTTTGGAAAAATACACCAATACCAACGCTCAAAATGCGGATTGCAAGTATGTTGGATACCGCACATCTTGAGGAAATGCGATTCCTCCTAATAGATAAATTTGACCAATTCATAACGAGTTGGTCTCCATTTGTCGTCTTTTTGGAAACGTATGGTGCAAAACAGGTGTAAAAGCTAATCCGTGACTGCGGATGGTCAAGATTATAAATGATCTCCTTCTATTTTCTTTTCTTCTTTTCTTTTCATTTATTCTCTTTCTTCTATTTTCTATGTCTCAACTTTCTTATTTCATTCTTTATTTTTCTTTTTCACACACTATATATCTCACATTTTTCTATTTTTCATTATCTAACTTTTTTCTTTTTCTTCTTTATTTCAAAAAATTTTAAAAATAAGAAGCTGTACATAAAAGGTATTATGAAAATATGATTGTATACAATTGTACTTACTTCTAATAAAATAAAAATATAAAAAAAATCTTACTATTTTACGTCGGTCACGTTTGTGACTACGAAGGGTTCAAAGCTGTGATTTTATGCCGCAGATCCAAATCCCGTCTTCTCACTGCATTGATTGACTTTCGATGAGAAACAATCAATAATGCGTTAAACATGAAATATGAATATCATGCAGTAACAATTGATTTGACTAATCAAAACAACCAGTAACCCCTCTATCCCAGGGGAAACTAAACAGGACTTAATCCTGAATTTGCAAACAGCCTCTCTCCGATCGGCGATTGGCCGATGGTCAATTTTTTTTTTTTTAATTTAAAAATTCATTTGACCACCCGGCACCTATAAAAATATGGCCGCTGTGAACATCCATCGCCCTAGCTGACGACGTTGCTGCTGCACTAGTGGAAAAAAGGATATATACACTTCAGTGTTAATACCTGCCTTAATCAACATTTGCTTTAAACCACCTTGAGATAGTCTGCACTAACACTCTCCTGTGTGGCTTCATGTCACTGATAAACAATGCTGTTTCCACATTTCTTAAGGTCTTTATAGCTTCAATATAATGAAAATAAATGTGCCATTACACATAAACATGGATCAATAGGTTATGCTGAAACACAATTTTCACAAACCTGTGACACCTGGCCTGCTCTGCTTAAGCAGTACGCAATTATATAACATAACATTCTCTTCAGCAACTTCCATCCTGTCTGGCAGAAGTTTTTGCAAAATCTGGACTTACTATGCTGAACCAATGCCAAGAGCATAAACACTTTCATGATTAGTTTGGCAAATTCAGAGACATGACAGGAACATACTGTCGAAGAATCTTGAGGAACACCCTTACATCCCAGATCGCCATATACCTGGGTTTAGGAAGTTTAGAGTTGAAATTCCTTTCATCAATCCAGCTATGATATGATGATACTCAATAGGATCTTTCCTGACCCCATCAAAACCATACGATGACAAAACACTTAAAGCTGTATTAATGGTGCTATAACTGAGCCCCTCATCATCGTAGTGTCAACAGGAACTCTAAAATATCCACAATTCCTGCAGTACTATAGTCAATATTATTTTGTACACAATATTGCTCCCATTTTTTTACATAAGTAATATACCCCTTTTGAGTACTCTTTCTCCAGGCTACAGTGAGCATGTCCACCGTTCACACAGACAGTCCTTGCTTCAGGTATGGCCTTCTTAAAACCTGCAAACTAACAAGTCAATACAATCACATAACAGATGACTTTCCCTTGTTAGCGGATGCTCCAGTCAATTCCTACGCTTGGGAACCACCAAAAAGAGGCTGGATCCCTAACTGTAACATCAAAGGGAACCATGCTTGATTCGGCCAATTAGGTATTACAAGCACCCCCAAAGCAGCATCCTGCTTGATTTCTTGCAGACCCCGACCTATTAGGCAAAATGGTGGGAAAATATATAAAACATACCACCCCAATGTAACGTCAAAGTATCAATTGCAACCTGGTCTGGTTTCCATGAAACCTATTTAGGCTGCTGATGGTTGAACCTTGATGCAAAACAAATCGATATCTTGCATTCATATACAAGTACTATATTATTGAACACCTCCTGGTTCAACATCCAATCTATGTTATCATGGAACTTTCGTGACTTAGCGTCTGCTACTATGTAGAATCTATCTGGTAGATAAATAGCTGAAATATATTTTTCCATGCACCAGCCCAAATGTGATTAGCCAATCTGTCACATTAATGTATATGCCACTTGCGCAGTATTGTCAATCTGATACTGAACATGCAGATAACATTTGTTAGAGCTATAAGCCTCTTTATTATTTAATTGCCCATGTCTGCAGAAACGATGCCTCTTGCTCAGTCCATCTGCCTCCACAGCTGAAACACGTATCCGTGACACCTCACCCGAGTGCACTGATATTAATCTGCAAAATCATGGAAGGCTGGTCAAGCATTACCTTGCTATAACTTCTGGACACATGGTGAATCCACCATTGCAAATCAGAAATAGCCTTTACTGATAACTGCATAGGTCTATTATAATGACCCGAATGTATCCTTAATGCCTCCATTAGCTTGACACGCCTGTCAATTAGCTCTACCCTTTTTTCCCTGGGCAGAGTCACTTAATTGAATCAATTGTGACCCAAATAGTCAGGTGTTAATTTGGATTCCTCTGGATGGCTAATTTGGATTCCTCTGGATGCCCAATCTTTGAAAATTGGATTTAACAACTATCACCTGTTACTTCAGCTGTTCTCTTGGATACCCCTGTAATCAAGATATCATCGAGATAAGCCATGAACACCTGTACCCTGGCCTTTCAACATGCCTATTATAGGTTTTAACAATTTTGTTGCCATAGTTGATCCATCCAGTTGAATTTCAAATATCCTGCAAATAAACCGACATTGAGTAATGCGCATCTTTAAGCTCTAGAGTCGCCATATAGCATCCTCTTGCCCAGTTGCTTGGCAGTGACAATTCCATCTTACAATGTCTATACTACATCCCCCATCCTTTTTTGGCCTGGGAAAATATTAGACACAAATTGATGGGTTGGTGAACAAACTTATAATTACACCTTTATCACATAAGCTTGCAAGCGCAGTCTGAACATCCATCTGTTCTGTTAATGAAAACTGAAGTTCTACCAAGAACATGCTGAATGTGCAAATCACAATTTGGATTGAAATCCATTCGAAACCTTTGAATAACACCCTGTATAAACAGAGCTAAGGTAATTTGCTTCCATTCATCCCAGAAACAGATGTAATGTACCCCAGTTTAAGTTGTGTCACATTTGATATGTGCTCCTGAGAACCAGACCCACCTACCTCCTTGGTACCTGGTGGATGTTTGACCATGTTCCCGCTTCATTTGTAGGGGTACTTTATTTTGGAAACTTGCCGACTGCCGGTGGCTTGATCAAGCCCACCGTCTTTGCCTCGTCGTCCATGTCCTTCACACTCTTGGCGAGGTCCTCTCCGAAGAGTAGGTTTGCCGGCTGTATGTTGCTAGGCTGGAAAAATACTGCCATCTTGGAATTAATGGTGGGCCGAATGGCACGTTCCCTGACAATTTATCTCAAAAATGGGTGCTACAAAGCAACCCTAGTACCTCTTGCTGTGTCTCTGACACATGCCCTCCATCCACCGTTCTCGCGAACGCCGTGATTCCTGAGCCAAGTAATTTCAGGATTCTCTGCAGCTTCATCTCCTGGGCACTGCACGCCCACGCCCGTCTGGCTCCATATCACCCGGTTCACTGCTGGCACCTTCAGCAACTCACAGTTACCCCGTCTCTTGGTGATTCCAAACTCTGACTGGACAGCGAATCATACTGCCAGAGATGGGAACTCTGACAATGGCCTCCCTTCGCTATTCAACAAAGTCTCCGTCAGAATCGGATCAGAACTGAGCTGACCCTATCGTGGAGGCCAGCTCTTCTCCCAGTGGCCCTCCATACTCTGACTGGACAGCGAATCGTGCTGCCAGAGAATGGACCTCTGACAACGGCCGTTCTTCGCTAATTTCCAAGTCTCCGTCAGAGTCGGGGTCAGAAATTAGCTGACCCTCTGCACTCACCTCATGCATGAGGGTGCTTTAAGCAGCCCTCTACCAGGTGGTGCCGGCGTGGCCTTTCTGCAGCCTACCGCCCACACAACTCCTCCCCGGAGTGTGCGTTTCTGGAGCAACCACTGGATGAGGTGCTCCATTTGGGAGAACCGTTTTAAAACGTCTCCAGCCGTTGTGGCCTGACTCCGTTGAGTCCCAGGGCCTCCCAGACTTCCCCGTGCCTTACGCCCGACAGGCGTTGGCTTTGGTGCTCGGCGACTGTGCAGGGGTACGAGGCAGCCGCTGACAGACCACATTCCCGCGGCTCTCCTATGCTTTACCTGCGGCTGCCCTCCCCCTGCTCGTCTTCATCATGGTGCTGCCTGTAATAAAAACACAGAGCACCACAAAATAAACTTTCACTCCAGCTAAGCTTCCCACTTAGCTGGAGCTTTAAAACTATAAAAGTACTTTAAAAGTACCTGCTACAGGAGGAGGTCTATCCTCCCCTGCTCGTCTTCACCATGGTGCAGCCTGTGACAAAACACAGAGCACAGCACCACAGTCAAGGAACTTATTTTACTCCAGCTAAATTTCTGACAAGTTTCAGACTTAGCTGGATCTTTAAAACTCTTTAAAATACCTTAAAAGTACTTACATCGAGAGGAGCTCTGTCCTCCCGCTGTCTGTGCGCCAATGCGACCGACATAATGACGCGCATGTGCCCTGATGGGTCTTCTTCACGTAGTCACAAACGTGACTCCGAAGTAAAATCTTCATCGAACTCCAGCATATCGCTTTAAAGGTTAGAAAACTCCTCGTGTCTCCAATACAGTTTGCTTGGTCAAAGGGTATGCCTTCCTCATGCTGGTCCAAAACTAAACTAAAAACTAAGCTTCTACGCAAGAAACTTAGTTCCAAACACGCCCTAGAATAAGTCATAAATCACACCCACATAATAAAGGGCAGTCTAAAATTTAAAGACACATGCCATAATTAATGACACACAAAACAAGCCAAATGGCCACTACACAAGCGTCCAGTCACAAATTGAATTGCATCAATCATTGTACAATGCACATTTCCACCATTTCATATGGAATTCAGAACTCTCAGCGCCAGAAAACAAAATTCGTTGCAAAAACAAGGAGCCCCAACTGTTGTCTTGTGCATTTAAACTATTGAAAAAAATAATTCTGCTAATATTCCATTCTGCAGACATATCAAAAGCCAACAAGAATTAATTGTAGACTGCTCAGACATCTTCCAAAGTCCACGTTGTGTGCTCAAACTAGCAATTTTCTGTGGAATTTAACTACTAAGCAAATCACAGGGCATCAAAGAGGTCAAAGAGTGCGTCTAAATCTTCACTGAAGGAGACGTAATTTATTTTGTTTAGAATGAGAAAGAGGTGGCATTGCACATAATCACCAGCATTGTAAAATGTTTAGTCTTTTAGTTTAGTTGAGACATACAGCGTGGAAACAGGCCTTTCAGCCCACCGAATACGCACTGACCAGCGATCCTCTCACATTAACAGTATCCTACACTCACTAAGGACAATTTATACATACACCAAGCCAATTAACCAACAAACCTGTATGTCTTTGGAGTGTGGGAGGAACCCGAAGATCTCAGAGAAAATCCATGCAGGTCACGTATAAACTCCAAGCAGACAAGCACCCATAATCAGGATTGAACCCGGGTCTCTGGCGCTGTAAGGCAATAGCTCTATCGCTATGCTATTGTGCTGCCCAATCTTCCAAGATTCAGGCTGCCATTAAATGCATAAATGTACAATGGTGGCATTTATTCCAGGCTGGTTGATTGTCTACTCTTAGCTACATAACTTATTATCATGAGTGAACTACTCTTGCTCTGTGATGAGTGACCGAGGTGGAAGGTCGAGGACATAAGGATGAGGGGCAATTGGCCTGTAGGGGAAGAGGAGAAAAAATATCCAGATTGTCTATGGCGAATTCAAAGTGTGAAATTACTAACTATAATCGCAATACCTGAGTAAGTAACAGCCATGCATCAACCTTACCTTTCCTTTGTCACTGGCCATCATGCTGTCTGCCTTGGTTGCATTGCCAAGTATAATACCGTACACAAAAAAAAATGAACTTGAAGAATTTTCACAATTCCTGCCTTCCATGTGGCTTTACCTGTCACAATGTTCCTGTGCAGAGTCAATGAAATGGTCAATGGAAGACCGCTGACTTGTAGTAGTGTGGATTGCAATGACCTTGACATTCCCTGAATCTGGGAGGTTCTAATGGGTATTACCTTTAGCTTCACCGTTCTCCTTCAATGGTCTTGCTAGATATTGAGTTTGCAATACTAAGTACAGTAATATGCTTTGTCAAAGTCATGTTGAATTCAAGTCTGTTATGCAAAGGTATATTTGATATGGGGAAGAAGGCGAATAATGATTTGTGTCAGCTTATTCCAAACTGAATTAAAATATTCCTAATTTTACTTAGCCTGCTGGATTAGAAGTCATTTATCCTTTATGCACATAATATGAATGAAGAAAGATTTCAAATTACTGCAGCGTGAATCCTTGGTTATCAGAAAACAGCAGAAACAAAATTACATGCAATGCAGGATTCATAATCTGCCACGCAATGCATTTTAATATTGAAACAAATTGCACAGCAATCTCAGTGAAACTGGATGTGGATCTGTTTGGTGGCAGAGGACGCAGGGAGAGAACAATATTAATAAATGTTAAAGTTGTGAAGAAGGGTCTGGACCTGAAACGTCACCCATTCCTTCTCCAGAGATGCTGCCTGTCCCGCTGAGTTACTCCAGCTTTTTGTGTCTATCTTCAGTTTGAACCAGCATCTGCAGTTCCTTCTTACACATTAATGAAAGTTAACCAGCTAAGGATGTGGCAATCTAAAATGCAATCTAAAATTATACTGTAAATAAAGCCACTTGGTCAAACAATAATATTAAAGCTAAAAGTTAAACTTATGAACTTAGAGCTTGGCAGCAATAATAACAGAGGTTGGTGAAGATTTTGTCTTTATATATTACTAGACTAAGTGGGACCCATTGGGACCCATTCTCCCAATGCAATATTCCACCTCTCCCCCATAGCTCCTAACTATGCAGGCGCGGCTCATTTCCCCTCATCTCCCAGCACTCCCTCCCCCTCCTCTTCATCCTCTCTCTTCTTTTGCCTCTCCTCCTTCACTCCCCTAATTCCTCCCTCACCCTTTCCTTTCCCCTACCCTCAGTCACTCCATCCCTCCATAACTCACCTCCCCTCCCTACCCCCTCCTATTCCACTATTCCCCACATCCCCCACTCCTCACCTCCCCCTAAACCTCGTAACCTCCCCCACTGCCCTCCTCGCCAACTATTCCCTATTCCCTACCTCCCCCTACTCCCCCCTCATCTCCCCCTGTTCCACCTCCTCCCCCACTCTCCCTCTTCACCCCCTCTCCCTCTCTACTCCCTCCTCTCCCTCAATCCCCCCACTCTCCCTCCTCACCGCCCCAGGATCTCGAGGTTGCAGGAGTCGTCCTCGGAGTCGGCCTCAGAGCCGGCCTTAGAGTCAGCCTCAGATTTGACCTCGGAGATGGCCTGGCTCTGGGTGACACAGCTCCAGCCGTGCTCCAGCCGCGCTCTAGCCAGCGGTGATGCAAAATCTGCTCGCTCCGCTCGCTCCGCTCCTTCCACTTTATTCTTCCCGCTGGTGAGTAACAGAGGACCCCGCCAATCAGTGCGGCGATGTTGCGCCGGAAAGGGCATCGCCATCCCAGCCTGGGCGTCACCGTCCAGGGTGACTGACAGCAAAGGAGAACAATCTGCGTGGCAGTGACTGGCAGGAGAGGAGACTTACATAGTTTAAAATAACTTTTAAACTGTGCCATCGATCGGAACAAAACTTGTTGCACTTGAGCACAGGAGAATGATGAGTAAGGTGGTGAAAAAACATAGCGCTATCCTGTACCATTATTGCGCAAAAAACATGCAAACTGGAAGAGCACAAGATCAGAGTTTTGGTTATGCATAGATTTTCATAATTCATCTTTGGAGATAATATACAGTAGACAATAGACAATAGACAATAGGAGCAGTAGTAGGCCATTCGGCCCTTCGAGCCAGCACCACCATTCAATGTGATCATGGCTGATCATCCGCAATCAGTACCCTGTTCCTGCCTTCTCCCCATATCACCTGACTCTGCTATCTTTAAGAGCCCTATCAAGCTCTTTCTTGAAAGTATCCAGAGAACTGGCCTCCACCGCTCTCTGAGGCAGAGAATTCCACAACACTCACAACACTCTGTGTGAAAAAGTGTTTCCTCATCTCCGTTCTAAATGGCTTACCCCTTATTCTTAAACTGTGGTCCCTGGTTCTGGACTCCCGCAACATTGGGAACATGTTTCCTTCCTCTAGCGTGTCCAAACCCTTAATAATCTTATATGTTTCAAGAAGACCCCCTCTCATCCTTGGCATTGCTGTCAAGATGAGCTATTATTTTTTCATCTTGAGAAGTAGATATGGACCCAGAATGTTTTTGATAACATTAGAGATTTAGCAACAAAGCTGAAACATGTGCTACAAAAGGTACACCAATAACCTGGATTTGAAGTTGGCTAATTAATAGACAACAGAGGGTCATGGTGCATGTTTGTTTTTGGACTGAAAAGGGAATTGTGGCATTTGCTGGGGATCGGTATTATGACCATAATTTTTCTTCTGTCCGTGTTGATGACATAGATTTGGGATGAAAGGCACATGTTCTAAACCTGCAGTAATAAAAAACTTACCAACGTTGTGAATATTTGGGACGATAGTGATAAACTGCTGCAGGATATACAAACCGGTTGGTGGCTGGGCAGGCACAAAGCAGACAAAGTTTAATATAGAGTAAGGCAAGATGATACATTTAGGTAGGAAGAATGGGGAGAGGCAGTGTAATAAAGGATACTATTCAGAAAAGGGTGCGGTAACCAAGGGAATGTGGGAACACATTGAAATGGCTAAGGAAGATGACAAAGTAGTTAATAAAGACAAAAAGAAACAGCTTTATCAATTACTAGACCAAATGCAGACCCATTGGGTCCCGTTCCCCCAACACAATATTTCACCAAACTGTGCATGTACGGCCTGACGAACCCGCACTGTGCAGGCACGACTGCCGCGTTCAAAGTTGTGCCGTTGACGGCAGAAATTAAGTTAAAGTTAATAAAATGAAGAGAGGACCCGTGGAGGTGTTTGTAAAATGGAACGAAACTTACCCGGAAGGTCCCAACTGCGCAGGCACGGGGAGACGGCATCATTAAAGATGGATGGATGGATGGATGGATGGATGGATGGATGGATGGATGGATGGATGGACGGACGGACGGACGGACGGACGGACGGACGGACGGGTGGATGGATGGATGGATGGATGGATAGATAGATTACATACTATATAAAAGCATGCTGAACCTTTAGAATACTCTGGTCTGACCATACCTCGCATCTTCATCCGGAAAAAAATATGAAGGCGTTGGCAAGAGGCCAAAAAAGAATCATGAGAATAATTGCTGGGATGATGCAATACTGGTACAAAGATACAAAATCTGTAGGATGGAACTGCAGATGCTAGTTTACACTGAAGATATACACAAACCTATACCTCTACCCAGCTATCCCTCAGCCACCTTCACACCAGGGAAAACAACCTGAGCCTATCCAACCTCTCTTCCTTTAATAAAAGGCCTCCAAGCCAGGCAACATCTCTTCTGTCCTCTCTCCAGTGCAGCTATGTCTTTCCTATAAGGTGGCAACCACAACTGCACAAATTACTCCAAATGCAGTCCAGCCATTCGGAAAAAGGGTCCTGACAAGAAACGTCACCAATCCATGTTCTCCAGAGGTGCTGCCTGACCTGCCGAGTTACTCCCGCACTTTGTTTCCTTTTGTGTAAACTAGTATTTGCAAATCCTTGTTTCTACTTTCTCCAGACAGTGTTTTGTAAAGTTGCAACATTACATGAGAAACGCTGCAAGAATTAAAGATCAGAGGTACCAAATATTAGAGAAGAGAATTAGGAATGAACATTTCAAGCAAAAATGTATCACTTAATATGCAGTTGGAATCTGTAATTCACTGCCTGCAGATATTGTAGTTATTTTGTGGCTTTCAAAGGGATATTGGCTAAAAATATGGCAAGGAAACATTTACATGGCTATGGAGAAGGTGTATGCGGGTAGAATTCTTTGGTTGTCCATTAAAGAACGTGTGAATATGTGCAAAACGACCTCCTTCTGTGCTATAAATATTCTGTAATTCCACAATATTCTTCAACCACAGCTGTGCTTCTGGTGAAGCAATTCCTACAGTGCTGTTGCATAGGGAGCTCCAGGTTTTCACCATGCAGTGTTGAAGAATAACAAGGCATTTACAAATCAGGACAGTACACCACTTGGAGGGGAAATTGCAGGTGGGGAAATGGCAAATGAAATTCCTCGTATGTTGCAAAACAAAGTTCGCTAATAAAGTATGATTATGATTATGATTATGTTTCCCAAGTGTTTGACACCTCAGACCTTATTAGTTTCAGATTCGGGAGATTATGTCGTACTAGACTCAGTGAACAACAGCAGTGCTTTTTGTAAAGGTTGCACATTCAGTCACTGTGTGCTGATTGTGTAGGAAGGAACTGCAAATGCTGGGACTGTAATACGTTAAAAGAATGGAGCGACTGGGCTTGTATACACTGGGATTTAAAGAGATGAGTGGGGATCTTATTGAAAAATAAAAGCTTATTAAGGGATTGGACACGCTAGAGGCAGGAAACATGTTCCCGATGTTGGGGAAGTCCACAACCAGGGGCCACAGTTTAAGAATAAGGGGTAGGCCATTTAGAATGAAGATGAGGAAAAACATTTTCACCCAGACAGTTGTGAATCTGTGGAATTCTCTGCCTCAGAAGGCAGTGGAGGCCGATTCTCTGGATGCTTTCAAGAGAGAGTTAAGGCTCTGTCTCACCTGTTTGCAGTCACCGCGCGGCAACGGCGAGAGCGCTGAGCCTATCCACTGGAGCGCCGCACGGATGCTGCGCGGGGGGCGAGTAATTCAAACACGGCGGGTCCCACGTGCTTGCGGTAAGTTAAAAAAAGGGCGGGCCGACTGCGATGACGTCGGCCCGCCGCACGTGACTCACCAGCGGCGGCTGTGGCGGCGGCCATCCTGATCGCGGCGCTGTAGCGGTGGCTGTGCCTGCGGCCGTGCCGCACACGTGCCTCACTGGCGGAGGCACGTGCCACACTGGCGGAGGCTGTGGCAGTGGAGGTTTGACGCACGGCGCTCGAGCCACACTGGCGGCGGCCCGTGCGGGCGGCCGTGCCGCACTCGCGCATCACTGGTGGAGGTTGTGCGGTAAGTATATAGTTTTCAACATTGTCGGTTTTATTTTAGCACCGTGCGGTGTTGGGAACACCGCCGCACGGCCCCGGAATTGTACGTTCTCACGAGTGCGCGGTCTATGGCAGCAGATTCTTCCCGTTTCGCCGCCAATGTCCGCAGACTCGTGAGACAGGCCTTTTAGATAGAGCTCTTAAAGATAGCGGATTCAAGGGATATGGGGAGAAGGTGGGAACGGGGTACTGATTGTGGATAATCAGCCATGATCACAGTGAATGGCGGTGCTGGCTCGAAGGGTCCAATGGCCTATTCCTGCACCTATTGTCAATTGTCTATTGTCCATTGTCCATTGTCTGAACCAAGATAAACACGAAAAGCTGGAGTAACTCAGCGGGACGGGCAGCATCTCTGGATAGAAGGAATGGGTGACGTTCAGGTTGAGACCCTTCTTCAGACTAGTCAGGGGAAAGGGAAATGAGAGAAATAGATGAGGATGTAGAAAGATAAAGAACAATAAATGAAAGATATGCAAAAAAGTAACAATGATAAAGGAAACAGGTGATTGTTAGCTGATTGTTGATTTAAAACGAGAAGCTGGTGTGACTTGGGTGGTGGAGGGATGGAGAGAGAGGGAATGCTGGGGTTACTTTAAGTTTAAGAAGTCAAGATTCATACCACTGGGCTGTAAGCTGCCCAAGTAAAATATGAGATGCTGTTCCTCCAATTTGCATTAAACCTCACTCTGACAATGGATGAGACCTAGGACAGAAAGGTCAATGTGGGAATGGAAAGGGTAATTAAAGTGTTTAGCAACTGGGAGATCAGGTAGGTCCAGGCTGTCCTGATTGCACAGGATGTTTAGGATGGTACAGGGTGTTTGGGATTGTACAGGATGTTTATTTAGGTTTATGAGTAACATTCAAGCAGACTGCTTTAGGCTGCATAGTGTTGAGCTTCATGTATTGTTAGAGTTGCATTAACTCAAGCAGGTTAAGAGTATTCCATCCCTTATAGAACACAAAGTGCTGGAGTAATCCAACTTCAGGTAGCATCTCCAGAAGACATGAATAGGTGACTTTTGTGGTTGGCACCCTTCTTCAAACTATTCCATCCCTCTCTTGACATGAGCCTTCTAGATGATGTTGAAGATCATTGATCATAGATGAGGCTCTGTAACAACTAGTTTGGCCATTGATGTTATGACAGGAAGTAAAGTATATCTGTCAGCATAAGAAGGCGCTCACCTGGTTTTGCAGCCATAATATTTATATTACTTTTCTTGGTAAATTTCTGGTCAATGGTGATCCCCAGGATCTTGATTAAGGGAGGTCTTAACAATGGTAATGACAATGGATGTCAAAATAAGGTGTTTGAACATTCTCTGTACAGGGGATGACCATTGTTTGAAACGTCTGTGGCATGAATGTTACTTTAGACTTCACTTTAGACTTTAGAGATACAGTGCGAAAACAGGCCCTTCGGCCCACCGAGAATGCACTTATCTGCGATCACCCCATGCACTAGCATTATCATACACATTAGGGACAATTTACAATTTTACCAAAGCCAATTAACCAAAAAACCTGTCCATCTTTGGAGTGTGGGAGGGAACCAAAGAAAACCCACACGGTCACAGGGAGAATGTACAAACTCTGTACAGACAACACCCGTAGTCAGGATCGAAACCGGATCTCTGGCACTGTAAGTTAGCAGCTCTACCGATGCGCCCCTGTGCCGCCCTATTTACTATTCATCAACCCATGCCTGATTTTTGTCAAACTCTTCCTGCAATTATCCCCTACAATTCAATTTAATGTAAATTCAATGACTCGTTGCTCCCAGTGGGGATAATTATTTTCAGAGGGAGTTGCAAGGAAGATGTTACAACACTGCGGCACGCATATTCTTTGAGCAGAACACACAGCAAGTATGACTTCCCTCTGGAGTGAGAGGCTATAGAGTTAACCTTTGAATGAAAATGAAGAAAGGAAATAAGTTAACGTGTTATGAGACTGATATTCTGAGTTATCTGGCTTCCACCCATAACGTGGAAAATAATAGCTACAACTTGAGGTTCAAAATTGAGGGAAAGTGGAAGTGGAGTAGGTCATTTGGCCCCTCAGGCCTCTTCTACAATTTAATGAAACCACAGCTGATCTATGACCTTCAATATTGTCGCCGGAAACTTGCGTCCTTTTCCGGACGAATGATGACAGCGAGGCCAACATTTATAACAAGATGGACACGAAAAGAAGAAGAATATTGTGCCTTCTTTCTTTACTTCATTCATTGACTGTGAGTGTCACTGGAAAGTCCAGCAGTCATTGCCCATTTCTGATCCATTTACTTCTTTAATACCTTTGGCTATGATGACTCTATCAATGTAAGATTTAAAATTAATAATGACCTCCAAGCTTCTACCAACCTTTGAACATAAGCTGTTGCGTAGTTTCACTTCTAAAAGATCAGGAGCCAGAATATAGACTATTCCTGCAATCCTTGACCAGTGGAACACATTTATCTACCCTATTGATTTCCCATGAATTTCTCTCTCGAAATTGTCCATAAAATTGTCACTTTTAATGTACTACATTGCAGGAACTGCAGCGCCTCTACAAAAATCCATGAAAATAATCATGCATTTGGTACTTCATTTTGGAATGGATTAAAAAAACATTGACCAAACATTGGAAAAGAGCTGCCAAATACGACAGGCATCAATTCAGGCTCCAGCAGCTGGGCAGGCCTTTCCCCCTGACTTGGGGAACAAGGCAAAACAATTCACCACAGGAAGATCCAGCCTCTGTCAGTTTTGTGAGTCAGAATCCAGTTGAGTCACTGAAGTCTGGTGTATGTGTACAATCAATTTTGCTCTCTTTGTCTTGAGATGTAATGCTGAGGCTCTATAAGGCGCTGGTCTAGCCGAATTTGGAGTACTGTGAGCAAATTAGGGCCCCATATCTGATGAAAGATGTCCTGGCTCTGGAGAGGGTCCAAAGGAGGCTTACAAGAATAATTCCAGGAATTAGTGGGTTAATATATGATGAGCGTTTGACAGCACAGGGCATTTACTCACTGGAGTTTAGAAGGTTGAGGGGGGACCTCGTAGAAACTTACAGAATAATGAAAGGCATAAATAGAGTGGATGTGCAAAGGATGTTTCCACAGGTGGGAGAAACTAGCCTCAGAATTAAAGCGTGCTCTTTTAGAAAGGTGGTGAGGAGGAACTTCTTTAATCAGAGGGTAGTTAATCTGTGGAACTCATTGCCACAGAGGGCTGTGGAGGCCACGTCAGTGGATATTTTTAAGGCAGAGATAGACAAATTCTTGATTAGAACAGATGTCAAACGTTATGGGGAGAAGGCAGGAAAATGGGCTTAGGAGGCCGAGATCAGCCATGATTGAATGGCAGAGTAGACTCGATCGGCTGAATGGCCTAATTCTACTCCTATATCTTTGCTCTGTTTGTCAAAGTAGACAAAGGAAAGGCCCAAGGAAAACATTATAGTTTAAACATGTAAATGAAATATAATCTTCTTGGGCTCCCTTTGGCCATGGCTGACTATGGGTTTCTCCAGGGTGCATTTCCCAGTATGTAGGACACCTGTGCGTGACTTTGTTTAACGTGGGGAGACTGGTGCACAGACAGACACCCCATGGTCCTTGACAGATCTGGGTCAAGACCCAGTGGCATGGAGTCAATGACGACCGGAGACCCTTTTCTGCTGCAGCCTTCATCCGCCTTCCCAGCCGTTGTGATGCTTCACTAACGTCAGCCATCGTCCTCTGCCTGTTCCACCGTTGAGCTTTTGGTTGGATTGCTCTTTGTCAGACCTTACCGCTATGGGTGGCCCTACCAGGAGCATAGCACCAGACAGCATCTTTCTCAGGATCTCAGGTCCACACAAGCTTCTCCACCATGACAAGGTGACAATCCACGGAGAAGCGAAATAAAATACCAGAGCATAAAAATAAAAAACCTACATTTAAGTGGAAACTTTCACATCGTTATATATATCCCTATATATATCTATATCTATTTATCTATCTATCTATCTATCTATCTATCTATCTATCTATCTATCTAATCTATCTATCTATCTATCTATCTATCTATCTATCTATCTATCTATCTATCTATCTATCTATCTATCTATCTATCTATCTGTATAGCAAAAGGCCTTATGACCTCATAAAGTATGAAATACAGCCATTGTTTTAATGTGTAAAATGCAATAACAAGATTCCACATTCAACACTGTGGTAATGCCTAATTGATTATTTTTTCAATGTTTGCGGAGTACTAATACCCTGGAAAATTGGTAAACCCTCCTCGACGTTTGGCACAATGGATCTGTGGAATCTTTTTAATCCAGCGTAGGGGCTAACCTGGGCTGTGTTGGGTATCCTCATCCTTAGGATGGACAATGATGACAAGTGATCTTTCTTGGTAATTGAGACATTGCATCAACGCATGTTAACCTGGGTGTAGTTTAGTTTAGAGATGCTGGTGTGTTGCTGCTCTTGACAAATCCATGCAATTGTCTCCAGTGAGAGAGAAAATGTTCTAAAGAGTCACCCTAGATATTCTGGGTGATGTACATGCCTTAAAAGAACAAATAGCAATGTGCATAAGTTGGGAGACATGAGTAAGAAGTTGCAGTAACTTTGTATTGATGCAGTTCTATCAATATTTAATTTGCAATACGGCATGAAAAGAGACCCTTCTGCCCACTGAGTCTACGGCAACCATCGATCACCAATTCACTTTAGTTCTTTGCCATCCCGTTTTCTCAACCAGTTCCTACGCATTGGAGGTAATTTCACAGAGGCCATAATTAACATAAAAACTGCATGTCATTGGATTGTGGGAGGAAACTGGAGCACCCAGAGGAAACCCACACGGTCACAGTTTGAATGTACACACTCCACACAAACTGCAACTGAGGTCGGGAACAAAACCTCGACTTCTGACACTGTGAGGCCACAGCTCTGCCAGTTGCATCACAATGGCAGGTAAAGATGACTGCTAAAGATTGATGACAGGTGAATAAGGGGGTTGTAGTTCATTGAATGGTGTTTGTGCCTGTTAATGGGAAAGTAGCATTTGAAGATATATTGTGTAGGAAGGAATTGCTGATGTTGGTTTAAACCGAAGATAGGCATAAAAAGTTGGAGTAACTCAACGGGCAGGCAGCATCTCTGGAGTGGAATGGGAGACCCTCCTTCAGAAGATATATTGTCTGGACTTCACAATGCACGCTGTGTCACTGACCTTTTGCAGCGCTGCATTCATGTCCTTAAACAGCATTCCACATATTGATTCAGCAATCAGATATTCCCCAGCATTGATCAATCTGGTCTTTTACCACATTGTCGAGCAGACTTGGATAGTGGGTAGAATGACAGTTATTGTCCTATTCTCTATTGATCAAGGTGCTGCTGATCAGTAATTCCAGGTGCATTGGTTTCAAGGTCTTGGATTCTTGTTGTTTACTCTAATTGTTTAACATTTATCTGAAGCTAATAGATGTAAACAATGTATTCATTTTTCTCTAAACATTTTTAATTTCTTATTTACTTACAATCTGACATTGCTAATAAAATATTGAAAATAAATTCTCCCAATGCACAATTTCAGTGCCCAATACGCAATGCTCACTTCTGGTTTCATTTATAATACTAGACTAAGTGGGACCCGTTGGGTCCCAGCATCACATGGGAGGGCTGGTCCCCCAACGTAATATTCCACCTCTCCACCAATTCCAATATTGGGTGGGGGGCTGTCTGGAGCGCTAGTATGGGTGTTGTGCGCTGAAGGGACTGGTTTCCAGAGGGCTAGTATGGACATTGTGGGCTAAAGCACTTTCAAAACCAAAGGCAACGCAGCTTGCTTTAGCACTTTCAAAACCTAGGCAACGCAGCTTGCTTTAGCACTTTCAAAACCAAAGGCAACACAGCTTGCTTTAGCACTTTCAAAACCAAAGGCAACACAGCTTACTTTAGCACTTTCAAAACCAAAGGCAACACAGCTTTAGCACTTTCAAAGCAAAACACACTTTTGCATTTTCAAACTACATTTTCAAACCACATTAATGGCACTGACAGGTCAGTAAAACCACTCACAATTTAGTAGACATGTGTTCAGTGTTATTTATAGCTCAGACTGAGAATTGCGACCTCTCGCTCCCCCATCCTGCAGACAACAGAGGCACTTCCACACTTCCGGGTTTTATGGTCCCTCCGGAAGGGGCGTGTCCTTCAGGAGAGAGAATCTCAACTTTTTAAAACACTATTAACTCTTTTATTTTTCATCGATGGGAAAAATCCTCTTGTCCTGCGCAGCGGAGGGGACTCGGTGTAAGATGGCCAAAAATCACAGCCGTAAGTCGCAGCGTTTTTCTAAAATCAATATACAGAACAACAGGAAGTGGTCAAGATCAGACTTTTAGTAATATAAATAACATTGATCAGATGAGGGAAATTAGTAACAATAAGTGCTGTTTATTGCTATATACATTGTCAAAGATCATTACTTAATGATAAGAAAGCTGATCAATGCACTAATGTGACATACAACTTAAGAACATGGGAACATGTTGGTGTACTATTTATTCTTTCATGCCCACCAATCAATGCAATTTTAACATATTTATTACTTAATTCCTTGCATGTATGCAAGGTCTGCATCGATATATACATATATATATATATATATATTTTTAATATATATAACTATAATAGTTTAAGAAGGAACTGCAGATGCTGGAAAATCGAAGGTAGACAAAAGTGCTGGAGAAACTCAGCGGGTGCAGCAACATCTATGAAGCGAAGGAAATAGGCAATGTTTCAGGACGAAACCCTTCTTCAGTCTGAAGAAGGGTTTCAGCCCGAAACGTTGCCTATTTCCTTTGCTCCATAGATGCTGCTGCACCCGCTGAGTTTCTCCAGCACCTTTGTCTAACTATAATTGTTATCAGATTTTTTAAATTACCTAGCATCAACTGCCATTTGCAATAAGCTGCACATTTCTACCAGTCTCTGCTTGTATTTTCACTCTTATTTCCCTGCCATATATTCTTATTTCCTCTCAACTTATTATTTCTCACATGCCTATTATCTCCTCGCTTTTTTGCCTCCAAATGTAACTTACAGTGGCCAATTAACCCGCCAGCACACCTTTGGAATACGGGAGGAAAACAAGACATCCATATTGTTGTGGGAGAACATGTAAAGTCCACAAAGACGGTACCTGAGTTTAGGATGAATCAGTGTCTCTGGAGTTGTGAGACCCATTGAAGATTATTCTCCTCTTCAGCGTGTAATAATAATAACAATGAAGAACAGCACCTAACAAATTACATTAATGATTTTTTGTTATTGGAAACTCATAATTGGAGCCTTTTACTAATGCAGGAGAATGCAATAAAGAGAGGCAAACAGGGTCTTTTGGATCTTGTTAATGGTAACCTTTGCCACTGATAAAACAGATTAGGCATGATCATTTAAGAAGGAAGAAAAGAAGGATTAGAAAGATTGGAATATGTCACTGTATTAAAGATTCATTTTTATTAGCTTATCCGAAAAATAAGTTCAATACTCAAAGTTGGTGCTGATATTTGATTCCACAGCATGCAAGGAGCTGCAAACCATTGTGACCATATATCCTGTTGGGATTGATTTTTTTGTCGAGAAACAACAGTTCAGTGCTGAAGGGCAGCTAGATTTATCTGTGAACATATAAACATAACATTTAGCCAAGGAAAGCTTCAAATAATCATAGAACCTCACAAAATAGATTGGTGTTTTTACCCTGTGTCATCCCTCTGGAAAAAATCAACACTGTCCCATTCTACTGCATTTTTCAACATTCATTTATTTTTTTGTTTCACATGTTTATCAATTTTTTCTCTCAACAACCATTATGAACCCTATTTTTACCATTGCGTCTGGTGGGGCATTCCAACTACTGACTGCTCCTTCATCATGACAATTCCCTAACCTCTTGTGAAGAGGTACTCCAATTAGCCAGAGTACCTTTGGTAAAAGATCAGCAGAAACCCAGAGAGACACACCAGTGGGGCTCTGTAAATGTTACTGCGGAAGATTCTTCGTCACTGCTGTCCCCATGCCATATAAAAACCCTATATCATTTTTGCTATTACAAAGAAACGTATTTGATTGATTTTATGGATACACTTCATTTTTCAACATAGTTTATAACTGGTTTTAAATTGCTCGTTAAAAATATTATCAAACTTAAATAAGCAGAGTGCAGGGGACCTTATTTACTTTCATTCCATATTGCAGGTTTAAGAGTGCAGTGGGGAACATGAGACAAAAACCTATGCATTTCTTTCTTTAATCACTTATATCCCTCTCCTAAAGCTGGTGTGCAATTTACATATAAATCACATTGACCTTAATTAATCTTGACAGCAACTTTTTTGTGCATCTTAATTTTGTTTTTGATCAAAGCAATGGAAATAGTTAAATAACGTCCTTGTTATTCGACCAGTAATTGCAAGTTATAAAATATTAACACCAAGTGATGCACCGAAGGTTGCAAAGTATGCTCTTTACAACCGGTAAGTTCAATAAACAAAAAAGCTGAGAGGTAGCAATCTATGTTATTTGTGCTGCTGAAGGCATTGATTCACGGTTTGTAAATCATTCATCACCATCTCACCAGAGTAAGAAAATTTCAGCAAATATCGAGACATGTGCATTTATACTTTATTCCATGCACCCTAATGTTGATGCAAATTATAGCCATTAAGTGGATAATAATGCATTGTTGGGCATTCCTGGTTAATAGATCATTACTGAGTGCTTCCATGATAAATAAATGTTCAGTCATTCCCTATCAGAAAATCCTTAATTCTTAAAACACCAAAAACTCTGTGAAGATGAAACAATGTAGCAATTATCATGTACTTTCTTTACCCTACTGAGGCCATTAAACCATGATGACCGGTTTATTGCAGACTCTTTCATCAGTGTTTCCCTTTTCAACATAGATTGGGATGTCATTTTACAAGTGAATGCTATAATTTCAAACAATAGTTTGCAAAATTCAAATACATAGCATCATTTTTTGATAACCGGATAGCAACATTTTTCCATTGTAGTTCCCATTCATTTTTTTAGTTTAGAGATATAGCACGGAAACAGGCCCTTCGGCCCACCGAGTCTGCACCAACCAGCGATCCCCACACATTAACACTACCCTACACACTAGGGACAATTTTACATTTACATCAAGCCAATTAACCTACAAACCTGTACATCTTTAGAGTGTGGGAGGAAACTGAAGATCTCGGAGAAAACCCACGCAGGTCACAGGGAGAACATTTAAACTCTGTATAGACAAGCACTAGTAGTAAGAATCAAAACCAGGTCTCTGTTGCTGTAAGGCAGCAACTCTACCGCGGTGCACACCATGCCACCATGGGCATTAATTAATTAACACATTTCTAGCATAATCTATGTCATTCACCATATTGAAAAGCGTTCACCACCTGTGTCAAACGTGCAGATTAAGCATATCATAATCTCTATTGTTTTGATATCAATCTTGCCAAAATGTAGCATTTTGCTTCAGTCTTGCCTTAACATTACACTGTTATACATGCACTCAGCAGCATAATAAAATACCCTACTGTAATTATGCTCCTAGAGCTAATCCCCCTTAGTCTAGTTCAGTAAAACACTGAGCCAAGCACTGGACCACTAAATTTTATTTTATGAAACAATAATGAACTCCCTATACAATACCTAACCGCCGTGGGTCCGATCCTTGTCTCTGCTTGTCCAAGCCCTTCAGCCTCGTGCAAGCAGATACCTCCAAAATGTTACGCAGTCCCAAACGCCCTTCCAGAAGATCGACAACAATCCTATTGGGGGTCACCTTTTATAGGTCATCGGACCCTGTGGGGCAGAACTACATGGGGGTGGCAGCCCCTACAAGTCAATCACACATATTGGTTACATTAAAGTGTTATTGATAGTTCCCCAACCCAACCACAAAGCGCCCCATTACAATGTTTCTACAGAAGCTTCTGGAAAGAAGTCAGTTAATCAAGTAATGCAACATTCTCACAGAGAGTATAAACAATTCAAACAAGGCCTCACACTTCAGCCAATCATCAAACAGTAACCCAAACACTTTGCAACATTATTAACAGTATTTACAACCCTTCTACAGCGGGCCAATCCTGATAATGCATTTGCAACACCTTTGAGCTCTTCTGTAAAGACCTCATACATTTTAACAATGGAGAGGACATCTGGATCTTTCCCCATCCTGCATATCAATCTATGGTTCTGACTAGCTGGCGCCAACTCACAGCCTGTAGCTTTTCACAGACAGAGGTCAAGTAGGCCCTGCAAATGCAATGATCCTCAATTTTATAATAACTCTAATTTAGTCAATATTAACATTCCTCCATTTTATCATAAATGATAACCCATCATTTTACTTCGGAGTCACGTGAGTGACTACGTGAAGAACCTGCCAGCCCGCAGGCGCATCATATCGTCTAAGGCATGGCGCAGCAACCGGCTGGTAGGCGCGTTGCTCCTACAGCGGTAAGTTTTAAAAGGCCCTCCAGGTAAGTTTCACTTGTTCTGAGGTCGTTTTGTTCTGCAATTTCGTTTACAGAACATTGGATTTCCAGTTTCTATGGACAAATTAAGGGCTAAGTCCAAATGGGCCACGGCAAAACAGGCTGCGGAGGACTGCGGGAGTGCGGGCAGCCAGCGGCGGTCGAATTCTCCACCTGAGTCACTGACAATGCAGTCAGTGACCTCCGACTTGGTACCCTTAGAATCAGCGGTGGTTCCCCAGAAAGGGGGTAAATCCTAACGCAAATTGGATAGGCCTGTGGACTCGGATAGGTCAGGCTGGGAAGACTCACTTCCCTCGGCAGATAGCGCCCTAGGGTGCCTATCTCGAATGGAGCGTTTAATGGAAAATATGCTCCAGCATGACATGCTCCAGCAGTTGGAGCAGGGTCAGCATGGTTCTCCTCGGAAGCCCACGGCAGCGCCTGGTGCAGGGCTGCACAGTGTCTCCCTCTCCACAGAGGGAAGTGTACGGAGTCACGACTGGGCTGACTCCGAATTCGGGGGAATGGCTGAAGAAGCTTCAAATGTGTTTGGGGTGCACGAAGCTCTGAATCTACCTATCATGGTTTCCAGATTCGCAGTCCCTTCACAAACAGGGGAGCCGTTGCAGGAACAGCTAGCTGCGAGTATTAATTATCTTACCTCCCACCAGCTGCAGGAGCAGGTGATGACTGATACACCTGCCAAATACATGGCACCTGCAAACTGAGCTTCGCTGAATGTCCCAGCAGTTAATAATTCAATTTGGGGATACATTGGAGGGGGCATCAGGGCCCAAGAAATCAAAATCCCCCAAATTCTCAAATTACTGGCTTCGGGCATAACGGCGTTTGCCAGATCTGTCGATGGAGGACCGTTGTCGGATGAGCAGCAAGATGCACTAGCACTCATGTGCAATGCTCATTTTGAGATTATTTGTTTCAGGAAAAGTGCCATCTGACCTGCCCTAAACCTCAAGTTTGCAGGGTTGTGTAAAGCAAGCAACATCCAGCCGCCCAATTTGTTATTCGGGGAAAACCTACCGAAACAGTTCAAGGACCTTGATGAGGAGGCGAAAGCTGTCTGGCTGATGAAGCCGCCGTCAACCAGCAAGACCCCTCAATTTCGGCGGCAGCACCCCTATGCATCCACCAGCTGAAAACAGTATCCTGAGGCTGGTGATAGCTCGAAGGCCGCGTATCCTGGACAAAGGTCTTTTTTAGGCCAAGGCCCAGAACGGCCTTCTTGGAAGATGCGCCATTCCCACATTCCAGCACCTCTACCCCCCAGGACCCGGTGGCGGAAGATATAAACACAAACCCACTAGTAACCATGGAGGTAGGTGGGTCTGGTTCCTTCCGGAAGATGGGGTGTGTATATTATTTACATGTTGGTGGAAGGTTACACTTGTTTTGGAATGCGTGGAGTTCTATAACCTCTGACCAGTTTATACTGCACAGTGTACAGGGGTATAAAATTGAGTTCCTTCATAATTCGTTACCACCCACTCAGCATGCACTGAACCGAACGTTTAGGCTTTCACAGCAGGAAGGTTTGGTTGTGCATGCAGAAATATTGAAGTTGCATTCAAAAGGGGTAGTTGAGAGGTCATGCATGACTCTCACGAATTTGTTTCTAATATCTTTACAAGGAGAAAGAAAGATGGTGGATGCCGCATCATCCTGGATTTGTCTGAGCTTAATGCTTTTGTACAGTATAAACATTTTAAAATGGAAACGTTTGTTACTGCCAAACATTTGATTTCCAAAGGATGCTTTATGGCATGCATCGATCTCAAAGATGCATACTATTCGGTACCCATTCATAGGGATCATCGGAGGTATTTGAAGTTTAACTGGATGGGGCAACTGTGGCAGTTCAAAGCATTGCCTAATGGGTTAACATCAGCCCCCAGATTGTTTACCAAAATATTAAAACCGGCACTTGCGCTTCTTAGAGCTCAAAAATATATTGTCATGGCATACCTAGATGATATTTTAATCATTGGGAAAACTCTGGAATTAGCTAAATTAGCTGTTTCAGCCACTAAACTCTTGTTTGAGAAATTGGGGTTTCTCAGCCATCCAGATAAATCTAAGTTGACACCATCCACGGTGATTGATTATTTAGGGTTTACTATTAACTCTCTTCCCATGTCTGTGACTCTGTCCTGGGGCAAGAGATTTGAAATAGTAGAAGCATGTTACAACCTTGTGGTTGTAGAGCAGCCATTTATTCGACAAGTAGCCAGGGTAATTGGAAAGATAGTGGCGGCACTTCCAGCCGCACAGTTTGGACCCTTGCATTATCAAAATTTACAACGTTCAAGGGTACAAGCACTCAAAAATCATGCTGGTCATTTTGACCGACCTATGCGGTTACCAGCCAGTGCTATTTCTGAATTGCAATGGTGGATACTCAACATTCGGCATTGTTCCAATACCATTGTAGTCAGCAGTCCTTCGGTTATTTTACAAACTGATGCTAGCGCCCAAGGTTGGGGTGCTACTAATACCATCTCTAGTTGTGGTGGCAGATGGGATGTGCATGAATCATCATTATTCAAGTCACATGGTATTAATTATTTAGAAATGTTGGTTGCATTTTACAGGCTAAAGGCTTACTGTTCAGAAATGCATCATTTACACATTCAGTTTCAGGTTGACAACATCACTGTGGTGGCATTTATTAATCACATGGGTGGAATTAAGTCAGTATCCTGTGATAAATTGACTAACCTTATTTGGCACTGGTGTATTAAATGAAACATTTGGGTGTCAGCTACTTACCTTCCAGGTAAGCTTAATATAGTGGCGGACACCAGGTCACAAAAATTTAATGACAACATCGAATGGATGTTGGACCGCAAATTTGTCACCGACATTATTGCTCGGTATGGTACGCCAGATATCAATCTATTCGCATCTAGGCTTAATCACCAATTGCCAAAGTATGTTTCATGGGAGCCAGACCCTGGGGCAGTGGCGATGGATGCGTTCTCGCTACACTGGGGAAGATGTTTTTTTTATGCATTTCCTCCCTTCTGCCTCATCAGTCGGGTCTTGCAAATGATCCAACAAGACTCTGCGTCAGATATTTGGTAGTACCCGACTGGCCTACTCAGCCATGGTTCCCTTTGGTTCTGGGAATGACATCAGAACCTTGTATGACCGTTTCCAAGTGCTATGATTTGCTGGTTCATCCTGTAACAGGGGGAAGTCATCCTTGCAATGACCGGATAAATTTATTAATTTACAGAGTCTGAAGAGACCTTTCCTTGGGCTTGGATTGACGGATCGAACCTTGGACATGATCACGGCAGTTTGGAGGGATACCACCAAAAGACAGTACATCTCTTATATTAGGAAATGGGAGAAGTTCTGCTCACGGTCTAACATCATGTATAACACAGCACGTGTGACAGATGTGTTAGAGTGTTTGACCAGTCTTTATTTTGATGAAGGGCTGAGTTACAGTGCCATTAATTGTGCCAGAAGTGCACTATCATCATATTTATGGCTAGGGTTGGGACACCACGCTGTTGGGTCTCACCCACTGGTGTCAAGACTAATGAAGGGTATTTTTAACACCAATCCTCCCAGGTCTAGGTACTCCGAAATTTGGGTTGTAAGCACTGTACTGACGCTGCTTCGGGGGTGGGCTCCAGCAACATCCCTGTCACTGGTCAAGCTAACTTTTAAAGTAGTTATGCTTATGGCGCTAGTTTCTGCGCAACAGGTCCAGTCACTACATAAATTGCGACTGGACACAATGATAACTTCTGCCAATAAAATAACTTTCTACGTGTATGAATTAATTAAGCAGAGCAGACCAGGGGCGTCAGGTCTCAGATTGGAATTCGTAGCATATCCTGTGGACCTTCGTTTATGTGTAGTCACTCATTTGCTACAATATATCAAGGTCACAAAAAATCTCAGAGGCACTGAATTGGCATTACTTATCAGTCATAAGAAACCTCACAGAAGGGTGTCAGTGCAAACCATCTCAAGGTGGCTAAGACAGGTGTTGGCACTGATGTTTTTAAATATCACTCCACTAGGGCTGCATCGACATCAGCAGCGAAAGTTTGGAAGTTCCTATGGACCACATCCTTGCGGCGGCAAGATGGTCTAGTGAAAGAACTTTTCAGATATTCTATGACAAACCCATTGCCAAGCCAGGGGTGTTTGAGGATTCTATTAAAAATGTCAAATCTAGGGATAATTTCTCTTTAACTCCTTGATAAGAGTAGCCGCTTTATTATCAAGGGTTGGACAAGTTTTGATCCACCGGCCGAATATATTGACTTTGACAAACACGTACCTATAACCCTGGCACCTCCTCTAATTTGATGTAATTCTTCTGTAATATTTTTAACAGACTCATAGACAATAATGGTTCTTTCTTATCATTAGTCTCCTTCTGTAACTGAGTTATTTAACTTTTAGTCTACCTCATCATTTTTATTCCACCACCTTACGTTCCCAGGGTATTTTTACTGTCAGATTTGCACCGCAATTCCTGACATCTGTTAGGGTCTGTCCTCTCCTTGATGATCACTAAATAGTCCTGTCCCATTTCTGACTGCTTTCCTGGGGGTGAGACAAGAAAATATACTAGGTCAATTTATGTACAGTGCCTAAATCAAAATGTACAACTATTTCTGAATTAGATCCCATGCTTTTCTGGTAGGCCATTGTTAAGTGCTAGGTTTTAAAGTCATTCCAATAATACTGCCATGGACATGAACCATGTCCTACAATTTCCTGATAGAGGGTCAAATTTGCAATCGGTTATAAATTGTTATACACAGTAGTTAGAAATTGGGTGCAGAGTGTGTGTCCCCTGGCTGCAGAGCAACGTCTATTCCCATATTGTTAGACTTGAGATGGTCCATTAAGTCAAAATAGTGCAGTAGAGCTAGAAGGGACTGTTGTACAATGATCTTTCCAAAGTTGGATTCTGCCTTAATGATCTCTTTTAATCTCTGGAGGCTTCATGTACCTTCTTAATTCACTGACACTCGATTCATCTTCTTCGCTGGTATGAAATGTTAGGTTCTTACTTTTTCTGAGTTAAGATGTTAGCAGGGTTTGGCACTAGTGTATGTATGGGGCAGCTTTACAACTGAGTTAATTGTTGTTACATTTTGTACCAGTTTATATTGATCTTCTTCTTTCAGTTTCAGAACTGCAAGAGTAGGGATGTTACTGTGAGCAGCAACTCTTATAGTTCTTGTAGATTGACCAGTAGTTTTATTTTAGTTTTATTCTGGCATTTCCCAAATCAATCTGTCAATGCTGTTGGTGGCCTATGAACTTCTTGGATATTAAAGGAAAAGTGTTACCACTTTCTGGGGAGCTACTTGGATGGGATTGATGCTCACACATCCTACCTGAGCTGTGTTTTCTGCCAATTCTTGAGGGTTCACATACTCGTATACCTCACTCCCTAGATGGTGACGTAGGTAGGTAACACTGTCCTGGAGGCCTAATAAAACTCAACCACATTTTAGTTAGATACATTTGCTTTAATTGTTCAGGTCTGCCACAATGATTGCTCCTCTCCACTATTGCTCCTGCATCTCTTGCATCTGCTGGATCTTACTGGTACCTCAGTGTATCCTATAGCTCCCTCCTCTTCTTTCAACTAGTGGCAAATCTGATTCCCATCGAGTTCCTTCACATCACCAACAGTTACTTTGTCCCCCTTCTTAGTTTCTTTATTTATTCTTGATTCCTCTTACACTCTGCTCTATTTTGTCTTCTTGCTGGACATTCCTTGCTCCAATGATCTAATTGGTTACAAATATAACAAACTCCCGAGATTACAATGTTCTTTGCTTTAAAATGTCTCTCTGGGTAATTGTGAGACTGTTTACAGTTCCTCCTTGTATTATCTTCAGTTTTCACTATAATGGTACACCCAATTCTCTAATTTTGGTAAATTACTTGGGTGGGTCCAGGGGTAGGGGTCAGGTTACCTTGTCTATAAATTCTGGACTGGCTGGTGGATCAGCACTGTGAAAATGGGTTGGTCTGTGAAAAAGGTGTTTGTCTCCTTGGTCCCTGATACTCTGCCCAGCTTCATCTTTGCTCTCTTGAATCCCTGAAGTCTCCTGGATTTAAAAACCTCCTATAATTTCTAGGATCTTGGATGTTTCTGTATCCTCTAGGATCCTAAGTGCCCCTTTGATCCTGAAAGTTCTCTCTCTGACCCCTTCCTTCCATTTGTTCCCTAGTTGTACATGCTCGACTCCAATGTCCTATCCCACGACAAGTATAGCACTGATTGGGTCTTATTATTTGATGTCTTCTACCACTTGGTCCCAGTAAGATTGGTGCATTACTGTAATAATGATCTGGATATCCTGGAACTATAATTTCTCCCATTCCATTCTTCCTTAACATTTGAGGACTCACAGTCCTAAGTCAGAGCTTGGTGTCTCCTTTTTAACCACATATTCGGTTTCTGATTTTACCACAGGATGACCTTCCTGCTTTCTACTACCTTTCCAGTTTTATCTCACAGCTCTGGCCATCTGACTGGCATGGTTTTCTGACCAGTCCATATTATTAATTCTGATTGATTCAACCACATTGGTAGGAAGACAGTTTAACAATATTGCACAGTATTGCGGAGATTATGCCCCGCTCCGATAATTTAGGTCAACTGATTGATCCAGGTACAATTCTGAAAATCATTCCAAGAATTCATCTGCTCCCTCTCCCTTTTTTGGTTTTATATTTAAGATTCTGGCTGTCAATTGGTTTCTGAAGATTATTCGTAATGGCAGTTAAAACTTCCTCTTCTCTTACACCATCATAGAAACATAGAAACATAGAAAATAGGTGCAGGAGTAGGCCATTCGGCCCTTCGAGCCTGCACCGCCATTCAATATGATCATGGCTGATCATCCAACTCAGTATCCCGTACCTGCCTTCTCTCCATACCCCCTGATCCCTTTAGCCACAAGGGCCACATCTAACTCCCGCTTAAATATAGCCAATGAACTTGCCTCAACCACCCTCTGTGGCAGAGAGTTCCAGAGATTCACCACTCTCTGTGTGAAAAATGTTTTTCTCATCTCGGTCCTAAAGGATTTCCCCTTAATCCTTAAACAGTGCCCCCTTGTCCTGGACTTCCCCAACATCGGGAACAATCTTCCTGCATCTAGCCTGTCCAATCCCTTAAGAATTTTGTAAGTTTCTATAAGATCCCCCTCAATCTTCTAAATTCTAGCGAGTACAAGCCGAGTCTATCCAGTCTTTCTTCATATGAAAGTCCTGACATCCCAGGAATCAATCTGGTGAACCTTCTCTGTACTCCCTCTATGGCAAGAATGTCTTTCCTCAGATTTGGATATCATGCTCTGCTGTTACAGTCGCTAATGCTTCATGTGTTGGATGTCACAAAGCTGTTAGAAATCTGATGTGTTCTGTTGAGTAATTATCTGCTGTATCGTAGCCCATAGGTCTCGGGAGTCTGCATTATACACACGCATTGTAGTTCTTAAGTATTCTACAAAGGAAGCAGGTGATTTCTTTCTATCAGGGTCCTGCTTAACACTGCCATCATCTCATGGGACTTCCATGGGGTATGGGACATCTATTGTGCGGGGATTATTTGCACTCATTGCACTGGCCAGATCAAAAGAAGGATTAGGCGTTTCCCTGACGGGGAACTGCCTACGAGTTACTTGTTTTGCTTTTGTACTTTCTGCCATATTGGGATCTATCTCGGTATCTTCATCTATTGTCTCACTCACTCCCAGATATATCTTCCTCTTCACTAGGGGGTTCACGGTGTTAATCCTGGCTAAATTGGAGAGGATGGGACTTCAAAATGGAGTAAAAGCTTCAGGGCTGCTGGGAGATTTGGTCAATTTGGAATTGCTCTCTGCAGAGCTGGCACAAGCTGCGGAATAGTGCCAGTGTGTCTAGAGCCTAGATACAATTTGCAAGCAAAGAATAAGAACATCTGCAGACCCTGTCAATTAGTGGCGGAAGTGGCGGCACCTAAAGGCAGCGGCTCGACTGCAGTCCGTCTGTTTTTAAAAAATTTTGTCCAGTTAAATGTAGTTGTTTGTGTTTTTTAATATTGTTTTTAACTGTGTATATGTGGGGGGCGGGGGGAACTTAAAAAAATCTCTTCCCTGTATGGAGGACCCGACCTTTCTCTGTCGGGTCTCCATTGTCGTTGGGGCCTAGCACCGTGGAGAGGCCTCCAACCGGAACGACCTGGGGCTCCAGTCGCGGAGCCTGCGGACTACTCACCATCGTAGAGCTGGCCAAGTTCGGAGCGTGGGGAGCTGTGGTGGCGCGCGGCTGTGACCCGACCACGGGCCTTCGGAGGCTCCAGCCGCCAGCCCGGTGGACGGTCCCTGGTGGGAGACCGCTTTTCGGGGCCTCCGCAACGGCAACTTCTCCCGCCCGAGTTGCGGGGTTGAAGATGACCTGGAGCTGGGTCTAACATCGCCCGGCGCGGCTTTAATGGCCGCGGGACTTGCTAGCGCTACCGGGGGCTCCAACATCAAGACCCGGAGCGTGGCCTTGCATTGCCCGGCGCGGCTTTAATGGCCGCGGGACTTATTTTCCATCGCCCGCCGGGGGCTCTGACTCTGACATGGGGAGGAGAATGGGGAGTGCAGGGGAGAGATAAGACTTTGCCTTCCATCACAGCGAGGAGGAGATTCGCTGTGATGGATGTTTGTGTAAATTGTGTTGTGTCATGGTTATTTTTACTTGTTTGTAAGACTGCAGAAACCAAATTTCGTTTGAACCTCATTTGAGGTTCAAATGACAATAAATGGTATTGTATTGTATTGTATTGTAATTAGGTGCAAAATACATAGAATGGATTGGATGGCTGCAAATCAGACATATACCTTGTAAATAATTGTAAATAATGTTGCAGAGTTCTGCTTCGCCGAGTGTTGATTGGATGAGGTATTAAGCCTTGTCTGGGTTTCTGGCAGATCAGGGTAAATGTTTCTAAGTTGGCTTCCTGGTGAAGTTCGGTTTGAATACAATGTATTGAGCTGCTGTATTATTGGGTTAGGGAAATGTCTGTTATGTATGGGGTTAATTGATATCTGTAATTGGGTTATTAAGAGACCACCCTCATGTGGTTCGGTCCCTCAAGGTCCCGGGACATATAAATGTACGCTGCCACAAGGTCCAGCATCGATCTTCTGGGAGAGCGCTTGGGACTGCGTGAACTTCTGGAGTGTCTCTGTCTGAGCGAGACCTAGAGGGCTTGAACAGGCAGATACGAGGATCGAACCCGCGGTGGGATATGTACAGTAGGTGAACTGTAATGCATTTTTAATTTTAAAAAATAGTTCTTTCAAGTGCTTTATTCAGTGTTTTAACTGAAACTAGACTGTTGGGAAGCTTAGAAACGAGTAATTTACATTGGGAGCTCGTCCAGGATCTCAAAAGACCCCCAAACACAAGTTTGCGATCAAGGGTGTTGAGCTGTTTCGATCGCGAGTGTAGAAATCTGGCCCACGATGTCGTTTTCGCATTTGATTTTCGGCACTTCGTTAGTCGTAGCGGATTGATCATTAGCGGGCTTGGAAAAGGGTCTAATCGAGATCATTAGAACAGAGTCTAGCAAGCACGGAGGAGTGGTTAGCACGCCTTTGGGTTGGAGCGCTTGTGACTGCGTGAACTTCTGGAATGTCTCTGTCTGAGCGAGGCCTAGAGGGCTTGAACAGGCAGATACGAGGATCGATCCCGCGGTGGGATAGGAAGAAACATAGAAACATAGAAACATAGAAAATAGGTGCAGGAGTAGGCCATTCGGCCCTTCGAGCCTGCACCGCCATTCAATATGATCATGGCTGATCATTCAACTCAGTATCCTGTACCTGCCTTCTCTCCATACCCCCTGATCCCCTTAGCCACAAGGGCCACATCTAACTCCCTCTTAAATATAGCCAATGAACTGGCCTCAACTACCTTATGTGGCAGAGAATTCCTGAGATTCACCACTCTCTGTGTGAAAAATGTTTTTCAAATCTCGGTCCTGAAAGATTTCCCCTTTATCCTTAAACTGTGACCCCTTGTCCTGGACTTCCCCAACATCGGGAACAATCTTCCTGCATCTAGCCTGTCCAACCCCTTAAGAATTTTGTAAGTTTCTATAAGATCCCCCCTCAATCTTCTAAATTCTAGCGAGTACAAGCCGAGTCTATCCAGTCTTTCTTCATATGAAAGTCCTGACATCCCAGGAATCAGTCTGGTGAACCTTCTCTGTACTCCCTCTATGGCAAGAATGTCTTTCCTCAGATTTGGAGACCAAAACTGTACACAATACTCCAGGTGTGGTCTCACCAAGACCATGTACAACTGCAGTAGAACCTCCCTGCTCCTATACTCAAATCCTTTTGCTATGAATGCTAACATACCATTTGCTTTCTTCACTGTCTGCTGCACCTGCATGTCTACTTTCAATGACTGGTATACCATGACACCCGGGTCTCGTTGCATCTCCCCTTTTCCTAATCGGCCACCATTCAGATAATAGTCTACTTTCCTGTTTTTGCCACCAAAGTGGATAACCTTACATTTATGCACATTATACTGCATCTGCCATGCATTTGCCCACTCACCCAGCCTATCCAAGTCACCTTGCAGCCTCCTAGCATCCTCCTCACAGCTTACACTGCCCCCCAGCTTCGTGTAATCTGCAAACTTGGAGATGATGCATTCAATTCCCTCATCCAAATCATTAATATATTTTGTAAATAGCTGGGGTCCCAGCACTGAGCCTTGCAGTATCCCACTAGTTACTGCCTGCCATTCTGAAAAGGGCCCATTTACTCCTACTCTTTGCTACCTGTTTGCCAGCCAGTTCTCTATCCACATCAATACTGAACACCCAATACCGTGTGCTTTAAGTTTGTATACTAATCTCTTATGTGGGACCTTGTCGAAAGCCTTCTGAAAGTCCAGATATAACACATCCACTGGTTCTCCCTTATCCACTCTACTAGTTACATCCTCAAAAAATTCTGTAAGATTCGTCAGACATGATTTACCTTTTGTAAATCCATGCTGACTTTGTCCAATGATTTCACTAATTTCCAAATGTGCTACTATCCCATCATTAATTACTGACTCTAGCAGTTTCCCCACTACCGATGGTACACTAACTGGTCTGTAATTCCCCATTTTCTCTCTCCCTCCCTTTTGAAAAAGTGGGGTTGCATTAGCTACCCTCCATTCCTAAGGAACTACTCCAGAATCTAAGGAGTTTTGAAAAATTATCACTAATGCATCCACTATTTCTGGGGCTACTTTCTTAAGTACTCTGTGATGCAGCCTATCTGGCCCAGGGGATTTATCGGCCTTTAATCCATTCAATTTACCTAACACCACTTCCCATCTAACCTGGATTTCACTCAGTTCCTCCATCTCATTTGACCCGCGGTCCCCTGCTATTTCCGGCAGATTATTTATGTCTTCCTCAGTGAAGACAGAACCAAAGTAGTTATTCAATTGGTCTGCCATGTCCTTGTTCCCCATGATCAATTCACCTGTTTCTGACTGCAAGGGACCTACATTTGTTTTAACTAATCTTTTTCTCTTCACATATCAATAAAAACTTTTGCAGTCAGTTTTTATGCTCCCTGCCAGTTTTCTTTCATAATCTATTTTCCCTTTCCTAATTAAGCCCTTTGTCCTCCTTTGCTTGCCTCTGAATTTCTCCCAGTCCTCTGGTAGGCTGCTTTTTCTGGCTAATTTGTATGCTTCATCTTTTGTTTTGATATTATCCCTGATTTCCCTTGTTATCCACGGATGCACTACCTTCCCTGATTTCTTCTTTTGCCAAACTGGGATGAACAATTGTTGTAGTTTATCCATGCAGTCTTTAAATGCCTTCCATTGCATATCCACCGTCAACCCTTTCAGAATCAATTGCCAGTCAATCTTGGCCAATTCACTTCTCATACCCTCAAAGTTACCTTTCTTTAAGTTCAGAACCCTTGTTTCTGAATTAACAATGTCACTCTCCATCCTAATGATGAACTCAACCATATTATGGTCACTCTTGCCCAAGGGGCCACGCACAACAAGACTGCTAACTAACCCTTCCTCATTACTCAATACCAAGTCTAGAATAGCCTGTTCTCTCATTGGTTCCTCTACATATTGGTTTTGAAAACTATCCTGCATACATTCCAAGAAATCCTCTTCCTCAGCACCCCTGCCAATTTGATTCACCCAATCTATATGTAGAGTGAAGTCACCCATTATAACTGTTTTACCTTTGTTGCACGCATTTCTAATTTCCTGTTTGATGCCATCCCGAACTTCACTACTACTGTTAGGTGGCATGTACACAACACCCACTAGTGTTTTCTGCCCCTTAGTGTTTCGCAGCTCTACCCATATCGATTCCACATCCTCCAAGCTAATGTAAGGTAGAATAGTTGAACGGTTATACGCTTTTGTTAAAATAAAATTTAGTTGTTTCAAGTGCTTGATTCAGTGTTTTTACTGAAACTAAACTGGGGGGAAGCTTAGAAACAAGCAATGTACAATGGTACCTTCTGTATGATGCCCTCCTATTTCTCGCTACTCATCTAATTTGTCTAGGTTTAGGCTCGCAAAAATATTCTGGTGGCTGCACTATGTCTCCAATAACCTCTTTCTCTTTGAATGCTGGGGCTAACTTCTTCGTTCTACTCCTGGTACCGTGAGCCACTGGACTATCTGTCAATAGTGGAGTGGATGAAGTCAAAGAATCTTGTGCTCTGATTGCTGCTGTTTGTGAAGCAGGCTCTAATGTGGAATCTTCAGGTAGTGTTAAAGGTACTGCAGGCTCTGGATGTCTATGTGTGCACAAGTTATACAAGGTGTGGGTGGAGCCTGGGGAATGCAAGAAGAACATGGTGGAAGCTGCAAACTTCTTTTTAATTTTAACACTTTCCCAATCCTCCAAATATTCGTCATCTCCCCTTTCAAAGTCAATGCCAACCATCCGGTCCTTAAAGTCTAAATTTATCAGTGCCAGTTTCCCTTCAAGAGATCTGTCTCCTTCTTGTTCCTTATGTTTTCTTATATCTCCACACCCTTCTCCCCTGGTGCCTGGAGGTTGATTTACTTCATCATTTTTCAGTTTTATTCCAAGTTTTGAAATCGCTTTTTCCCAATCCACCATTCTCATAACTTCTCTATTCGCCTTCCGTTCCTCATAATATTTTTCTATAGTCCTATTAACTCCTTCGCTACCTCACTATTACTATATTGTCAAATAATTAGTTCTATATACTTTATTCCCTTCAATGTTCTAACGCCTCCCTTCGGCCATAATTTGTCCCCTAATTTCTTATTCAAAAGTCTCTCAATCATTCAGCTCTTTGTGGAAATTCACTGTATATTAATTGCAATGGACTTTTGGAGTCTTCAGTCATATCTCGCTCCACTTGATTTCCCATGTTTGTAGACAATCAAAACATGCTCCTAAGCCACTCACACCTCCTTAACAATTCACACTCCCCTCACAATATCCGAGTCTATTAGACTTGCTCCCGAATAATGGCCAAAAGTTCCGTAGCGCGTGAACAGTCTTGCACTTCTCACAACACAATCGCACAATCAATCCTTTCAATCGGGAACCCAAATTCCTCTACATGCTCCCACAAATCCACACAATTTCAACTTCAACAATTTGAACAATCCTCAATCATCAAAAAGTTAAGGTGCTTCAGTGAACAATCAAACACAATCAAACACGCTTCCGCAGCCAGTTTCCTACACCAAGAGCAACCTTAATTTAAGCACATGCAAATGAGCTCCAATTGTACACAGACAAGAGAATATACCACCTATTACTATCATAAAAAACCACACTCCCATATAAAATACAAGAATTCGTCTAATGTCACATTCGTTAACTGCACAGTTCCAAAAGCAAATCACAGTATACTTTAATCCCTCCTCATGGTGTTTTCAACCAACAGAACAATCCCCTCGATACAGCAATCGGAAGGACACGAACCCCTGGTTGAATAGTCACAAGTCGGACTTCAATTACAATAGCAGTCTTAATCAAACTATGTTCTTATACAGTCAATTCAAACCACTATTATAACAGTGGATCTAACTCGAGATAAAAGAACCACTTGGAGGTAGTGATCATAATATGATTAGTTTTAATCTGCAATTTGGGAAGGAGAGGGTTAAATCGGAAGTGGCAGTGATGTAGTTGAACAAAGGGGATTATGAAGGCATGAGAGAGGAGCTGGCCAAGGTAGACTGGAAAGGGATACTAGCAGGAATGACGGTGGCACAGCAATGGCAGGAATTTGTTGGCATAATCCGGAAGATGCAGGATCATTTTATTCCAAAAAGGAAGAAATATTCTAAGGGGTGTAGGAGGCAACCATGGCTAACAAGAGAAGTTAGGGATAGAATAAAACTAAAAGAAAAGGTGCATAACACAGCAAAGAGTAGCCGGAAGCCAGAGGATTGGGAAACTTTCATAGGACAACAGACGGAAACAAAACGGGCAATACGGGCTGAAAAGATGGAGTACGAGAGGAAGCTGGCCAGGAATGTAAAGAAGGACAGTAAAAGCTTCTTTAGATATGTTAAGGGAAAAAGAATAGCAAAGACAAATGTGGGTCCCTTGAAGGCAGACACGGTGGAATTATTATGGGGAACAAGGAAATGGCAGAAGAGTTGAACAGGTACTTCGGATCTGTCTTCACTGAGGAAGACACAAATAATCTCCCAGATGTACTGGAGGACAGAGGATCTAAGGGGGTAGAGGTACTGAAATAAATTTTCATTAGGCGAGAAATAGTATTGGGTAGGCTAAAGGGACTGAAGGATAATAAATCCCCTGGGCCTGATGGACTGCATCCCAGGGTCCTCAGGGAGGTGGCTCTAGAAATAGTGGACGCATTGGTGATCATTTTCCAATGTTCAATAGATTCAGGATCAGTTCCTGTGGATTGGAGGATAGCTAATGTTATCTCACTTTTCAAGAAAGGAGCGAGAGAGAAAACAGGGAATTACAGACCAGTTAGTCTGACTTTGGTGGTGGGAAAGACGCTGGAGTCAATTATTAAAGAGGTAATAATGGGGCATTTGGATAGCAGTAAAAGGATTAGTCCAAGTCAGCATGGATTTATGAAAGGAAAATCATGTTTGACTAATCTTCTGGAATTTTTTTAGGATGTGACAAGTAAAATGGATGAAGGGGAGCCAGTGGATGTAGTGTATCTAGACTTTCAGAAAGCCTTTGATAAGGTCCCGCACGGGAGACTGGTGACTAAAATGAGAGCACATGGTATTGGGGTAGGGTGTTGACGTGGATAGAAAATTGGTTGACAGACAGGAAGCAAAGTGTAGGAGTGAACGAGTCCTTTTCAGAATGGCAGGCAGTGGCGAGTGGAGTGCCGCAAGGCTCGGTGTTGGGGCCGCAACTGTTTACCATATGTATTAATGATTTGGAAGAGGGAATTAGGAGCAACACTAGCAAGTTTGTGGATGACCCAAAGCTGGGTTGCAGTGTGAACTGTGAAGAGGATGTTAGGAGGTTGCAGGGTGACCTGGACATGTTGAGTAAGTGGGCAGATGTGTGGCCGATGCAATATATTATATAGATAAATGTGAGGTTATCCACTTTGGTGCAATAACAAGGGGGCAGATTATTATCTCAATGGGGTTAGGTTAGGTAAGGGGGAGGTACAGTGAGAGCTGGGTGTCCTTGTACACCGGTCACTGAAAGTTGGCGTGCAGGTACAGCAGGCAGTGAAGAAAGCTAACAAGAGGACCAGTATAGGAGTAAAGAGGTTATTCTGCAGTTGTATAGGGCTCTGGTAAGACCACATCTGGAGTATTGTGTACAGTTTTAGTCTCCTAATTTGAGGAAGGACATCCTTGTGATTGAGGCAGTGCAGCGTAGGTTCACAAGATTGATCCCTGGGATGGCGGGACTGTCATATGAGGAAGGATTGAAAATACTAGGCTTGTATTCACTGGAGTTTAGAAGGATGAGGGGGGATCTTATAGAAACATATAAAATTATTTATAGGACTGGACAAGCTAGATGCAAGAAAAATGTTCCCAATGTTGGGAGAGTCCAGAACCAGGGGCCACAGTCTTAGAATAAAGGGGAGGCCATTTAAGACTGAGGTGAGAAAAACATTTTCACCCAGAGAGTTGTGAATTTGTGGAATTCCCTGCCACAGGGGACAGTGGCGGCCAGTTCACTGGATGGATTTAAGAGAGAGTTAGATAGAGCTCTAGGGGCTAGTGGAATCAAGGGGTATGGGGTATTGGGTAAGATGTAATGGGTGCAATCATATATGAGGGATTTTGCTGAGATGATAAAGACAATTCATTTGTGCTGAAATTATCCTAATAGGAAGAAATTTAATTGTTGCCTGTATCTCATCTTACTCGCTCAGTTTAATCATGCATTCCAATCTCCAAAGTCATTTTTAAAGACCATTTAATTTTGTCCACTGAGAATATCTGGAATTATGATCTGAAGGTTGATAAAAAAAAATACATCTATTGATGCTCCCGAACACATCATCAGTGATGTAACATGGGGTCATTGGGTTTTTCGGGTGTTTCAACATCAGACACCCTCACCCAGGCGACCCAGCCGTGGTTGATCAGACCACAACGTGTTCAGGTGGCATTCGCTCCTCCCCATGGACCACCTCTCCTGTTCCAGAGCCAACTCGAGGCCTTCTCCGCTGCCTCTATGGTGTTCTTGATGGCTCTTCTCCTCTCCATTCCGTTGATGCCCTCAAGGCTTTGTAGAGCGATCGCCCTGCAAAACCTCTGCAGCCAATCTCGATGGGCATACACCTTGCCTTCTAGCCCTGCTTACGGCAGTGTATGACCAGCTCTTCGTACTTGGTCATCTTCCTCTCGTGGCCCTCCTCCAGACGGCACTGTCAGTTCCAACAAGGCGATGTTTTTGGTCGCCTCTGAGACCAGGAGGATATCTGGCCTCAGGGTGGTCGTGGCAATGTGCTGTGGGAACTTCAGCTGTTTCACCAGGTCTACAGAAAGCTGCCAGTCCTGTGCAGTCACCAGGATTCCTGACAGATTCCTGGCTGCTGTGGTTCTTGGCAGCTGCACTCCGGCCTTCACGAAGATGATCATCTGGGTGGTGGGCCATGCTCGTCTGCAGCTGCTGATTCCCATGCTAATGGCTTCTGCAATGGGTTTAAGAACCTGGTAGTGACGCCAGGTGTACCGGCCCTGCCCAAGAACCTTTGGGCAGCAGCTCAGGATGTGTTTCAACGTCCCCTTGCCTGAGCATTGCGGGCAATCCGGAGATTCCGCTTTGCCCCAGATGAAGAGGTTCGATGGGCTGGGCAGGACATCATACACTACCTGGACCAGGAACTTGATGCGCTGTGGTTCAGCCTGCCAGAGCTCAGTCTGTGTGACTTTTCGGTCCATGGCCTGCTCCCACCTTGTCCAGGCCTCCTGCTGCCTCAAGCCAACTGCTCTGGTAGACATCTCCTCCTCCACCACTGCCCTCATTTCATCCTGGACCAGCCTGTGCCTCTCCTTCCCCTTGACCTTGTCAAACTGGGGAGTTGGGAAGGTTCCCAGACCAGCTCTTCCCAGAGTCACTGCTCCCACCAGGACTCTGTGGCGTATCCGAGACTCCGCTTGCAGCACGGCTTCGCCTGCTCTCCACTTCCTCCCAGTATTCACCTCCACCTCTGCCTGAGCCACCTTGGAGTCACTGGAGTCCCTGCACAGCATCACCTCTCTGGCCTGAGTCACCTTAAACTCCTCCTCCAGGGACTTCGGGGGGCAGCTGGAGCTTGATGTTATTTCCATACAGGGCGATGCTGCTAAGGCTCCTGGGCAGTCCCAGCCACCTCCTGAGGAAGCTGCTGACTTTCCTCTCCAATCTCTCTATGATGGATATTGGGACTTCGTAGACAAGCAGTGGCCAGAGTATCCTTGGCAGGATATCATGCTGGTAGATCCATGTCTTGAACTTGCCAGGAAGCCCCGACTGGTCCACTGCTCTCAACCAACTCTCCAGCTCCTGACAGGTTGCCTGGACTGATGCTGTATCCTTCAGGCTGCTGTTAAACACCTTGCCAAGACTCTTCGCTGGCCTTTCGGATACAGTTGGGATTGGTGTCCCCTCGATGCTGAAGTGGAACCTGTCCATGACTTTGCACCAGTCACCTTGATTTTCACTTTCTTCAGCACCAGTGACCTTGATTTTCCTGGCTTAAACCTCATCCTTGCCCATCCAATTAGTTTCTCCAACCCCTGCAAAATCCACCTGCCTCCTGGCACTGACTCAGTGGTGACAGTCAGGTCGTCCATGAAGGCTCTGATTGGTGGTTGGCGCATTCCTGACTTGGTCCGTGGGCCCCGGCACTCTGGCTCAGCAGACTTGATGAATATGTTCATCGCCAAGGCAAAAAGGATCACAGAGATGGTACAGACTGTGATTCTCCCAACCTCCAGTCTGTGCCACTCTGATGTTACTGACCCTGATGAGACTCTCATGCTGAACTGGTTGTAATAGTCCTGGATGAGATCTGCCACTTGGCCCGGCACATGATGCTTGGCCATGACTGTCTGGATCAGCTTGTGCGGAATGGAGCCGTAGGTGTTAGCCAGGTCAAGCCAGAGCACTGTCAGGTTTCCCTTGTTCTCCCTGGCTTCTCTGATGAGCTGGGTCACCACTCCCGTGTGCTCCAGACACCCCGGCACTCCAGACAAGGCTCCCTTTTGCACTGAGCTTCGATGTAGCTATTGCTGGAGAGGAAGTTGGTCAGCCGTCTTGCCACTATGCTGAAGAAACTCTTGTCTTCAACGTTTAACAAGGAGATGATCCTGAACTGATCGATATTCTTGGAATCTTCTTCCTTTGGGATCCAGACTCCTTCAGCGAATCGCCACCGCTGCGCCACTTTCCCTCTCCTCCAGATGATTTTCAGGATCTTCCACAGCCGTTTCAGTAACAAGGGGCAGTTCTTGTAGACCCTGTAGGGGACTCTGCTGTCCATTGTCTTTACAGTCGTCACCACCCTATTCTTGGTTGTCAACCAATCTATTCCTGGTCACCACCAGTTTTGCCAGCACAGTGATTGATACAAATACATCTCTAGATGCTCCTGAACACATCATCAGTGATGTAACATGGGGTCATTGGGTGTTTGGGGTTTTTCAACATCAGACACCCTCTCCCAGGCGACCCAGCCGTGGTTGATCAGACCACGATTTATGTTCAGGTGGCATTCGCTCCTCCCCATGGACCTCCTCTCCTGATCCAGAGCCATCTCGAGACCTTCTCCGCTGCCTCTGTGGTGTTCATGATGGCTCTTCTCCTCTCCATTCCGTTGATGCCCAGTGCACTCAAGGCTTAGTAGAGTGTTTGCCCTGCAAAACCTCTGCAGCCAACCTCAATGGGCATACACCTTGAATTCCAGCCCTGCTTACGGCAGTCTATGACCAGCTCTCCGTACTTGGTCATCTTCCTCTCGTGGGTCTCCTCTAGACGGTCCTCCCACGGCACTGTCTGTTCCAACAAGTCAATGTTTTTGGTCGCCTCTGAGACCAGGAGGATGTCTGGCCTCAGGGTGGTCGTGGCAATGTGCTGTGGGAACTTCAGCTGTTTCACCAGGTCTACAGAAAGCTGCCAGTCCTGCGCAGTCACCAGGATTCCTGACAGATTCCTGGCTGCTGTGGTTCTTGGCAGCTGCACTCCGGCCTTCACGAAGGTGATCATCTGGGTGGTGGGCCGTGCTCGTCTGCAGCTGCTGATTCCCATGCTGAAGGGAAACACTAAACCAGAAAATAATGGTACTGATCCACTTTCAACTTCCAAACATTAAAGACATCCGCAACATATTACATTTTATTTATTATCTTTTTCCACATTTCAAACATTCTGATCAAGCACAGGACTTCATTCAAAAGCGTACAATTATAACATTAACAGAAGTATGCATGCTTAGTGACTTCTTAACCTCAGACAAGGTTTATTGCTATGTGCGATCTCTTATAGGCATACATAAGAAGCTCCAACAAAGCAAATTGAGTTTCTTTCAAAAGCTCTTCAAAGCCAATATTACATTGTAATACATTATTTGTCTGACAACTCGCCCGCCGAAGAACTGCGACGCAGACCGGAACTCGCCTTGTAGGCCCGACTTGCCCCCACAGACCTCCCAGGAGACTGCAGCGGCAGACGCCTCCCGGGAGGCCATGGAGGAGCTGGGCATTGAAGCCTGCCTGGGCCAATGGAGCCTCAACACAGCACTGGAGCCTCGGCAGCAACGATGGACCCCGACGGCAGTGAGCCTTGGCAGCAGAGTTGGGCCTCGCCATGGCGTTGGAGCCTCAGCGGAGTTGGAGGCTCGGCAATGGCGGTGGGGCCTCGTTGCCGACGGAGTCTCACAGGTGTCCTTTACATCTCCAGCCTTTGTCGATGAAGGCGTGGGGGGGGACCGCCATGAGGGGGGAGGGGTGGAGAATAATGGAGGACCCGGAGCGGGGGAGAACAAAGGAGTATCCGGTGGGTGTACTTTGTAACTTTGTTCGCACCGTACAGTATGTGCCGACTATTAAGTGTGCAAACAAAGAATTTCACTGTGCCTTATCACATGAGGCATTAAAGTATTCCATTCTATTTCATTCCATTCCATTATTTCTCCCTTAAAATAACATGAATTCAGTTGACATTTTAAAAAATGTAGCAAATTTTATCAAATCCTAGATCTTTGCACTCTCTGAGGTCTGCAGTTGGGCTGATAATACCGGTTTTAAACTTGCTGATTTATGAAATGTTACTAATGCTCCATTGTCCTCGGGCTTTTGGCTCATCTTGCCACACGTCAGCAATAATATATGTTGGTTCTTGAACAATCATAGGATTACATTCAGGAATATCTCCAATATCATTGTCCTTTTCAGTGTTCAGGGAATCATGTGAGAAGAGCAACTGGTCTGGAGGGAATTTTGCAACAATTGTCAAAAGATAATTTTTAGAATTAAATATTTTTCAAAGTGCCCTTGAATCATCTTCAACCTTCAAAAGGGTATTTGCATACAAACTTTAGAATATCATATATCATCTGAACCCCTCCATAAGGTATCAAGGGAACAAAGATGTCTCAAAGTAGTTGCAAAAAAATCTCAAGGGGGGTAGGGTGAGCAACCAGGGGTCATTGTACATGCTGGTAAAAATGTTGGTAAAAATGACATAAGTAGGCCACTAGGGGTGCCGCATGAAGGCTGCCTCTGCCTACAGTCTGTCTGTTTTTCCATCTTTTTTTATATTTTATTTTGTTTAAAAGTATGTTGAGGTTACTTTAGTTTTTCTATCTGGGGGAGAGGGGTAGGGCAAGGTGGAAACCGTCTCCCAGTCGCCTCCTGGCGAGGTCGCGACTATTCTCTGAGTCGTGTCCTCGCCCCCCTCCTCGGAGCCTACCACCTGGATTGCCGTGGCCTTACGTGCTGGGGACCGGACCAGAGCTCCAGCAGTGGCGACGCAGCGTTGGATACATCGCGGAGCGGGCGATATCTCACCTGGGATCGCCGTTTGAAGCTCTGGGCCTGCTGCAACAACATCGCGGGGCTGTGGTTTGAAGAGCTTCCAGCGAGGGCGGCACTCACTTCAAGATCGCGGTGCCCTGGGGCCCTTTGCTGAGGTCCGCCAGCGTGGGGTCTCCACTCGGCGTGGCCTGTGGACTTCGGGAGCCATGGACTCCGGTAGAAAGTGGCCGATTCGGAGGTCCAAGCTGCTGAGGTTGTTCTCCCGTTCCGACGTCGGAGTTCCATCATCCCGGTGAGAAGGCCTGAGCATTGGGCCGCCCGTAACGGCGACAGCGGGAGGGCTCGGGAGGCCCCGACCACGGGTGTACATCAAAGAACATCAAAGAGGAGGATTACTGAACTTTGGGCCTTTCCTCACAGCAGGAAACTTTGATTCTGCTGTGCAGGGGATGTTTATGTTAAAATACTATCGTGTTTTGTTCTTTTTTTTATTCGTATGGCTGTAAGGTGACCCTAAATTTCACTGTACCAATTGGTACATGTGACAATAAATGTCTCTTGAATCTCTTGAATCTCTTGAATCTTGAATAAGTCGATAAAGTGATGAATAAATATAAAAGTTAGGTAGGAGATTAAAATGCAGGACCTCAAAGATAGTAATGAAGGAAATAGTTGAGAGGTACTATAACAACATGTAAAAGACATTTAGACAGGTACATGGATAGGAAAAATTTAGACGGATATGTTCCAAATGCATCAGGTGGGACTAGTGTAGATGGGGCTTATTGGTCAGCATGGACAAGTTGGGCCAAGGGGCCTGTTTCAGTGCTATATGACTAATCTCTGGATTACTTCCAGTCCCACATGCTAATCAAACTTTAGGACATTATAGCAGACGAATGCATGGCTGGTTAGCTTGTCGCATGTTTTTGAATCATTGGGATCTCTTCTGGAGCAGTGGTGATCTGTACAAGAGGAACAGTTTACATCTGAACTGGAAGGAGAGTAATATCCTTGCAGGGGGATTTGGTAGAGCAGCCCAGGAATGTTTAAACTACAGTGGGAGGTGAAACCCAAAGAAATTGTGAGGCTGAGGAGAAGGCAAATTAAAAAATTAAAGAGAGCAAGTTCAGTGGACAGAATGGGTAGGAAAACAACAGGGAGTGGGGGGAGACCAATGGATCAAACTGCATTTATTTCAATGCAAAAGCCTGAGGCAGTTGGACTCAGGCCATGGATAGACACATGGGGAAGGAATATTATAGAAATGCGGCTGGGGAAGGGAATGGAATAGCCACAAACATTACACGAGGGATAGAGGTGGAGGTAAGAGAGGAGGGGAAGTTACATTTTGGATCAGACAAAAAAATCTAGTTTTTTTCATAGAGAGCATGTTCCCTGGGGAATCTCCCAGTGAAGTTATATTGGTGCAATGGATACATTAGAAGGAAGTGACCGCTTTGATAGAATTGTACTATCGGCCCTCCAATTATCAACAGGAATTAGAGGAGAAAATATGTAGGGGGATCACAGATAGCTGCAAGAATAATAGTGTTGAAATATTGGGGGATGTTAACTTTCCAAACACTGACTAGGACTGGCCCAGTGCAAAGGGTTTGGAGTAGAATTTATTAAGTGGGTTCAGGAAAATGTTCTCAAACAATAAGAAGGTGGCTCTACTGTAGAAGGGGCAAAGCTCAACCTCACCTTGGGGAATAATGGAAGGCAGGTGACAGAGGAGTTAATGGGGTGGACCATTGGAACCAGTGTCCATAATTCTATTAGTGTTAAATTAATTATGGAAAAGGATAGGGCTGGTCCAAAGGTTGAAGTCTTAAATTGCGATAATTTTAATAGCATTACACCAGGAACTTTCATAAGTTTATTGGTGGACGCTGTTTGCTGGTTAAATGGGAAAAAGATTAAATGTGAGGTAGCGAGAATTCAGGGCCAGTATGTTCCCGTTAGAATCAATGGTGCGGCCGGCAGGAGTAAGGGACCATGGACAATGAGAGATATTGAGGCTGTCGAGAAAAAAGAGGTAAATGTCAAATATAGGTAGCTGAGGTCAATTTAATACTTTGGGGAGTATTGGGGATATAGGAGTATGTTTGAAAGGGAAATTAGGAGAATAAGAAAAGATAATTCACAGATGAGGTAAAGGAGAATGTAATGAAATGAGATCTATGCATAAATCTATGCATATATATGAGGAGCAAAAAGTAATGAGGGAGAGCATGTGGCATTTTAAAGATCAATGAGGTTGATGATGTGTGGAGCAACAAGAAAATGAGGTGTTAAATTAATATTTCTAATCTGGATTTAACGTGGAGACAGACCTGGATGCCAGAGAGCTCAGGAAAATTTAATATGATGTCCTGAAGAGTGTCCTTCCAGACTGGTGGTCTTAAAACAAATAAACGTGGATAAGTTTCCAGAACCTGATCAGACATACCCTAGGACATTATGAGAAGCTAGGGAAGAATTTACAGGGCACCTGATAGAGATATTTGTGTCATCGATAGCCATGTGTGAAGTGCTGGAAGACTGTAGGGTGACTATTGTTGTGACTGTTTATGAAAGACTACAAGGGAAAGCATGGGATCTACAGACCAGTGAACAGTGGGTACATTATTAGAGGGGATTCAAGGAGACATGATTTACATGTATTTGGAAAAGCAAGAACTGATTAAGGTTAGTCACCATGGCTTTGTGCATGGGATATTGTGTTCTATGAAATTTACTGAAGAAGGGACCAAGGAGATTCGTAATGGGCCTGTCCCACAGGCTATTTTTAGGTGACTGCCGGTGACTGTCATAGTCGTAGCAGGTCGCCGAAAAACCGGCAAATGAACCCCCCTTCGACATAAAATTTGAAATAGAATCATTACTTTAACAACAAAAAAAACCAAAGTCAGCACCGGCGACAACCTACGTCACCTGGCGACAACCTATGTTAACCTGGCGACAACTATGACAGCACCTACATCAGGAGAAGTCAAGCTACGCTCATTGGCATCAAACCCACAGTCGCCGACTGTCTCTGAAAATGTTTCAACATGTTGAAAATCCAGCGGCGACCAGAAAGACGCTATGACTCTTTCGGCGACTGAGGAAACTACTCACGACCATACAGGCGACACCCCGGCGACCATGTGGCGACAACCTAGTCGCCTGTAGTCACCTAAAAAATCACTTAAGTGGAACAGGCCCATAAGGCAAGCATGGTAGATGTTGTCTACATGGAATTTAGCAAAACCTTTGACAAGGTATTGCATGGCAGGCTAGTCTGGAAGGTTAGATTATATTGGATTCAGGGCAAGCAAGCCAAACATATGTTAAAATTGTCTTATAGGTTGGTGACAGAAGATGGTGATAAAGGGTTGTTTTTCAGACTGGAGGACTATTACCACTGGTGTGCCACAGGGATTGACGCTGGTCCACTGTTATCCAATATGTATATTAACAATTTAGATTTGAATGTAGGTGGCATGGTTAGTATATTTGGTGGATGACACTAGAATTGGCAGTGTAGTGGACAGTGAGGAAGGTTATCTAAGATTGTAACGGGATTTTGATCAACAGGGCCAATGGGCCAAGAACAGGCAGATGGAGTTTAATTCAGTTAAATGTGAGGTGTTGCATATTGGTAAGACAAACCAGGGCAGGAATTAAACAGTTACTGGTAGGGCCCTGAGGAATGTTGCAGGACAGGAAGACGGAGGGGTGAAGATAGATAGTTCCATGAAAGTGCAGACATAGGTATTCAGGATGATGAAGAAAGCATTTCATCTGTCAATATATTGAGTGCAGGAGTTGGGACATTTATAAGATCAAATTCGGACTATTGTTCTGGTTGCTCTGCTATAGAAAGATGTCATTAAATAGGAAAGGGTGCAAAAAAGATTTAAAAGGCTGGAAGGTTTGACTTATAGGGAGAGGCTGGATAGGCAGGGAGTTTTAACTCTGGACTGGAAGAGGCTTATCTATAAACCTGATAGAGGTTTATAGATAAGGTGAATAGCAATTATCTTTTCTACAAGGTCGGGCAGTCTAAAACTAAAGGGCAGAAGTTTAAGGTGAAGGGGGAAGCTTTAAAATTCAATTCAATTCAATTCAATATTTATTCCATGTCATTTGAACCTCAGTGAGGCTCAAACAAAACTCAGTTTCTACAGCTATACAAACAAAACAATTCCTACAAGACACACAAACAATTAAATTCACACAAACATCCATCACAGTGAATCTCCTCCTCACTGTGATGGAAGGCAAAGCCTTTTCTCTCCCCTGTACACCATTTTTCTCCCGATGTTGAAGCCCCAGGCGGGCAATGGTAAGTCCCACGGCCATTTAAGGGACCTAAGGGGCCACTTTTTCCACACACAGAGTGGTGCGTATGTGGAACAATGCCAGATGCGGTACAATTATGGTATTAAATCAACACTTGGGGAGGAAAAGGGGAAAAAAATGGTAGGAAAAGTGTGGAGGAATATACAAGGAGGACTACCGTGGTTGGGCAATTTAGTCAGCATGGATGAGTTGGGCCAAAAGGGCTGTTTCCAAGCTCTTTTGCTCTACAACTCTATGATGCTCAAAGCTTGTGCCAAGAATTTTTCTCTGCTTAATCTGCCTTTTCTCAACCACTTGTTCCAAATTGTATCCTTGTATCCATGTCATTAGCACATCTTCCCTGGCCAACAATTCTCCAACTTTCAGTATGACGGGTTCTGACCTGAAAAGTCACCTATTCCTTTTCTCCAGAGATTCGGCCTGACCCACTGAGTTACTCTAGCATTTTGTGTCTATCTTCGGTATAAACCAGCATCTGCAGTTCCTTCCGAAACAAATAAACATTTCAGCCATGAGCTTCATGTTGACTATATCAAAGCATTCTGTGTAGCGGTTCTTTTATAATTGTGTATTGATGTTCCTTTGGTATCATTACCCTGAGTACCATCTTTATCTAACTTTGGGTCATGAACAATTCATTGTATTTGTGAGGAAAGAGTTTCATGTCTTCTTTTACAGTTATGTCTGATTCAGTCCATCCACTTAATGTATATTCAAGCGCTCGTCTCCAAATAGGTTCTCTAGCTACTTCCACATTCACTGTGGTGTTTATCCACTGCAGTAGAGTATAATTGTTTCTTTTCTACATTCTTTGTAAGTTCGTCATAATATAATCACAATAAGACACCAGGCTGAACATTATGTTTGAAAGCCTTTACTCAGTGTAATAGCTATTTTGAGACAGAATAATGCCCTGACTGCATCCTTAATGCCACCATCAAGTTAAGCTTAAGTTTATTGTTGTGTGCACAAGCCCAGTGAGGTGCAGGAACAATGAATATATTGCTTGCAGCAGCTTTACAGGCACAAAGTCTCATACAACAACAAATATAAATTATGCATAAATTTCACAAGAACATTAAAAAGAAAAAGACTGAAAAAAAGACATTAGTGCAAAACACAATTGGAAAGCAAATTTGTGGGTACAGTATAAGCTATGTTGGATTGTTTTCTTGCAGGAGGCTGAGCCTTATAAAAGTATATACAATTATGAGAAGCATACATAGGTTAGACCATCACGAACGTTTCCTCAAGGAGGAATTGTCAATGAGGAGAAGGCATAGCTTTAAGGTGAGAGAGGTAACATTTAAAGGAGATATGCAGAATGTGATAGGCACTCTGCAGGGAAGGTAGTGGGAGGCAGAGAGAACTGTGGCATTTAAGAGGCTTTGTGTTACGTACTGGGATATGCAGGGAAAGGAGGGATATGAATCACTTACAGAAAGAGGAGTTTAGTTTAACATGAGATCATGTTTGGCAAAGACACAGGGCCTGGCCCTGTGCTGTGATGTTCTATGTTAAACATTTATGTTAAATGCACGGTAGCACAAGAGGTGGTCTTTATAGTCAACTTTGTCACGGAATTGGAAAGCAAACCTTGTGATCAGTAAATAAATAAATAGCCTTCTCAGCAAGAACTGATGAAACTTTTTGATTCCCGGTATAATCACCAACAATTTTTTCACTATCTGAACATATATCTTTTTTTTCCCTTTTGGTTAGTTGCCTGACATTGAAGTAAAAAGTCTCTCATGATTATCCTCCCCCTACAATCAGTCTGATGAAGGGTCTCGACCTGAAATGTCACCTATCCATTTTATCCAGAGATGCTGCCTGACCGTTCAGTTACTAAAGCACTTTATGTCTATCTTTGGTAAAAATCAACATATGCAGTTGAATTTCATTACATTATAATATAATGGTCTGTGTCACCATGCAGTTTGTGATTGCAATGTATGAATAGCGATGTCATTGCTAATCAGCTCTCCTGATCGCAAATTATGGGTTACAAACTTGTAACCTAAAACCTTTTTCCTAGGCTGGAAATGTCACAGACTAGAGACTAGTTTAAGGTTAAAGGGGTATAGCTTGTTGGGGGAGGTTTTTCACACATAGGGTGGTGAGTACCTGGACAGTGCTGCCAGGGATGGTGATGGAGGCAGATGCGAAAGTGGCATTTAGGAGTCTTTTAGACAGGCACGTGGACATGCAGAGAATGGAAAGATAGGGATCACGTGCAGGCAGATGAGATTGATTTATTATGTTCGGCACTGATATTGTGGGCTGAAGGGCTGTTCCAGTGGTGTACTGTCCTATGTTCTATGACAGACAGCAACAATGGACTAGATTGAGTGTGAGTTAGAGTTTAGTTTATTGTCACGTGTACTGAGGTACTGTGAAAAGCTTTTGTAGTTGTGCAGCAGCCGCACTAACTGCTGCACCACTCCGCTATCCTATGGGTAGGATTCTCCACCTGTTTCATTGCCATCAATGGTATAAATAATATCAGCTCAATGGATTCTTAACCTCCATCTCAGGATGTACAGATCTGCACACAGGAGACCTACGGAGCTTTAACAAAGTGTGTGTAGTTTGTTCAAGGGCTCATCATCGATCAACTGTCCCTGGAAATGTCTTTAAACATTGCTGCAGTCCTAATTAGTATTTAGTTACAAGGCACTATATAAAATGATGATAGCTTTAAAATAGCAATTATTGTTCACAGCTAAAACTATGTATGCTACAATTTTCAACAGATCCCAAGGGTTAAACTAAAACAAAATTTGTTTCCAAATGTTTACAACTGAACCTTTCTAAGCTTCAACTAATTTAAAAAACAGTTATAGCACAGTGGTGCAACTGGTAGTGCTGCTGTCTCACAGCGCCAGAGACCTGAGTTTGCTTCTGACCGTGAATGCTGTTTGTGTGGAGTTTGCACATTTTCCCTGTGACCACAGTGGGTGTCCTCCAGGTGTTCTAGTTTCCTCCACCGTCACAACCGCTGGAGACATCGGACGTGAAAAGCAAGGACCACTAAGAGGGTGAACCAGGGTAATGCCCCTGGCACCTTCAAGATCAGCTGCAGGAGGTGCCCCGGGACACAAAGATGGTCAGACAAGAAAAGGGACATCAGGCGATCTGGTCGTAGGCGATGGAGGAAGGCCCTACAGTGCTTACCTGGATTGGGAACCACTGCAGTAGAGGGAGTGTGCGGACTGCACTTTGTACTTGTGGAAATGGCATAAAAACATGGAGGTGCCTGCATGTGTAAATATGCAGAAGCAAAAGGAATTTCACTGTGAAGTTCCACATATGACAAATAAAGCACCATTGAACCATTGAAGATGTGCAGGTTTGTGAGTTAATTGGCCACTGTAAATGGCCCTTAGGGCTGCACACGTTGTTGTAAAAGTGGGATAACATCAACTAATGTGAATGGTTAATCGATGGTTTGGGTGGACTCGGTGGGCTGAACGTCCTGTTTCCATGCTGTATCCCTAAACTAAAATAACCAACATACTCTTGGTGTAAGTTGTTCATCACTGGCAATCTGACAGCTGGTAACAGTCCCAAGGATGTCTTTGGTGTATCAGTCTTCAACTATGAAGTTGTTCATGAGCAAATGTACTAACTGGCACATTTCCAGACTCTTGCTTATTTAATCTGTGTGCCGCTGATTTAGCTTGGGTCTGGTTGTTTTTGCCTGGGATATTTGCTGTCCTTTGTCCAGCTGTGCTATGGTCTGTCTACCTGCTTATCTGAATGTACATTGAAGCAGCATCTAACCATGTATTTGCTGTCTTCTCATCTCCAGTCTTCATTATTGACTTCCAGGTCATTATGAAAATTAAGACTTTCCATCAACATCATCTATATTGCTGATGCCAATGATCACAACTTTGGAGTGAAACAGTAATGATAGTGCAGGATAATTTTACCCCAGACCAAATCTAAACAATTGACATTTCCAAGGCATGGATCATATGTGCAATTGCTTCATTTTCAATGTTTATTCACTACTGTTAACTGTGTTGCTTTATTAAGCTGGCTTGAATGCCAGGCTAGATTTAACGCCGAATATCATTTTTTTCCCTTGAGAATCAGGGTGAGCTTACAGTAGAAATTGTTAATAAAAACATGTTTTTGCTTTTATCTGGTTTAGTTTAGTTTAGAGATACAGTGCGGAAACAAGCCATTCAGCCAACCGGGTCCACGGCGACCAGCGATCCCCGCATATGAACACTATCCTATGACCACTAAGGGCAATTTTTACATTTACCAAGCCAATTAGCCTACATACCTGTATGTCTTTGGAGTGGTTGTCCTCAGAACTAAGAGCTAATTTTATGTTAGGTGTATTTGTGGTAGAGAAATAAAACTTTGAAATTAATTATCCAAAGAAAGTCAGCACCTGGATAAGCAGTCCAGATAATTCATTCTGCAGCATAGAAACATTGAACATAGAAACATAGAATAATAGGTGCAGGAGGAGGCCATTCGTCCCTTGATCCAGGGACATGTTGGTATCCCATCATGACAGATATTGGACATGTCCTTCAAGGACAATTGTTTCTTAAATTCCATTTCAGGATGTACCGACCTGCATACATGAGATCCAAAGTTCTCAACAACAAAAAAAGTAATGTATTGAATTTGAGAGTTTTACAGCTGGTGACTCGCGGAGCAAGAATTAGAGAGTCATAGAGCTGTATCATCAGCCCACCTTATCCATGCTGACCAATTAGGCATACAGGGCCAGTCCCATTTGCCTGCATTTAGCCCATATCCCTCTAATCCTTCCTATCCATGTATTTCTCCAAATGCCTTTTAAAAGCCGTAATTGTATCCGCTTCATTATCTTCCTTTGGCTGCTCATTCCAGATATGGACTACCCTCTGAGTGAAAAAGTCCACCTGAAGTGTCCCTTAATCAGTGAGGGGAGCCCTAAAGTGAGAGAGACTATCGCATCATAGTCTTCACACATTTCTCCTGAGAAGGACATAGCTCAAGACTTCATCAACACAGTCATTAAAATAACTAACAGTATAATACAGTTGTTTGAGGTAATAGTAAGTCTGCAAATTAATTTTACAGCATTGAGTATCAGAATGAAGAGACCATTTGTGGAAAGCTCCATAGGTCTCCCAAACAAACCCGCACCTCCAGAATCTACGCTTTGGCACATTTGGTAAAGGCTGACACATGTGCCAGTCTGAGCCAAAGGTCCAGCATTGATAAGCAGTTGATGCCACAGGATAGACTGGTAGATTGAACAGAAGGAGACTTGGGAATTTGTTCACCTTCCATTGTTTGCTTCTCCTTCGAGGAATAGAAGAGGTTAAATGCCTGTCCCACTGGAATGATGTAAAGTATTGGGATCAGTATCTGTTTCTACTGCAACTGAACATATTATCTCCATCTCTAACCTGCTCTAACCTAGAGTTCCAAGATCTGAGCAGCATAGTTTAAACTTAGGAGCAGCATTCCATACCCAAACCCTCACAAGTTCGAGCATGCAGTAAAAACAAGACTAAGTGTAAAGACATTAGGCGGGGTGCCTTAGACAATCGGCACATTATAGCACAACCTGCTACTAGCTCGCTATCAACAGAGCTGCATCTATTAATGAACATTGCTGATGTTAATGACATCATTTGCGCAGGAGAAGCCAGCCATTGCTAGAAGGCCACAGGCTCTTCACATTAACTGCTTATGTTAATAAATAGGCTGAAGTTTATACTGACCCTTATTCAGTTTGTCAGCTTAAAAGATGTGTCTACCACAGACCTTCATGGAATGGAGCCATTGATGAATTAAAGGCTGTGGTAGTGGTGCCATTATGCTGGGATGTTGTGACCCCCTTGTCCAGCAAAAAGCCTTGCATGTTACAAGAAATAGATCCACTACAGTATGCCTGCCTCACCATTCACTGCTCCTCAGCTTAGAAGAAGGTGAGTCCTCGCCTCTCGATCCAGAGCATTGAATATGCTAGTCAGTCAATTTACCTGATATATGCAGAGATTCTGGTGCTGGTGGCTTCTGTTGCTTTTCCCTCCTTTTGCTCATGCTCATTCCAGAAAACATACAAGAATGGCTCCTTCATCAAGAACTAGGATGCAAGGCAATTAACAAGTCACAGGCTTAAAGCAGGCAACCTACCTGGGGAAGCATACAATAAAAGATCCTGCCATCACATGAGCTGCAGCTGAGCACCACCATTATATGGTTTCACCAGGCCTCAGATACCAACCCCAGTCTTTTATTCTGATTGGTATCGGAATGGATGGAACATTTGTAATCTTGAGTTAAAATCTTGTTTGGTGTGCGCATGGAAACTTTGGATTATGACCTTTTCAATCAAGACCCTGTTTGTTCAGGACAGGCACCTGACCCAAGGCCGGAATCTCACAGAGAGCAGGAATAATGCAGGATGGGAACACCCAGATATAATATTAAACACTTTCCCCATCTTTCCCTGCTAAATGACCGGAGATGAAATTAGTATGTGTAAAACATATTGACTTAAAGAAAATCTATTCAGGTATATTTTTAGGAAGGTCTCTAAACAACCAGAAAGCACCATTACCCATGTAATTATTCAGGTATCCTCTGTGCATGGACATTCCTAAACGTGCATTGCAAGTACTGGGATAGCATTTAAAAAGGGCCATTTGTTGCCTGTTGGTATTAAATCATCATCATCGGCGGTCACTCGAAACGAGTATGACTGTCCTCTCATGGAGGATGCCTGTGCTTGACTTTGTTTAACATGGGGAGACTGGTGCACAGATAGCCACCACACAGTCCTTGACAGATCTGGGTCAGAATCCAGTGGCATGGAGTCCAAGACGACCGGGGACCCTTTTCTGCTGCAGCCTTCATCCACCTTCCCAGCCGTTGTGATGCTCCACTTACGCCAGCCATCATCCTCTGCCTGTCCACCGTTGAGGTCTTGGTTGGATTGGATTGCTCTTTGGCAGAGACCTCCCCCTCGACCTTACCGCCATGGGTGACCCTACCAGGAGCATAGCTCCAGACGCATCGCTCCCAGGATCTCAGGTCTCCTCAAGCTTCTCCACCATGACAAGGTGACAATGCACAGAGTATTTAATACACTTTTCAGTCTGTGTTTGTTATTAGAATTTCAAGTTACCGTTGAAAGAAAATGAGTTTAATGTTTTTTGTTTTTTTTCCAGAAATAAATGATAAAATCAATCCCAGTCCCATTGGAGTGCATTTGGTGCTGCCTTTTCTGCAACAGTCAGTGTGATAGAGAAGATGGTCCTCGGTGAACTGAATGGTGTATTCCTCACTGTGCAGGCAGAAATGTAATTGGAGTCTCTGCAGCAGAGATTTGAATGTACACTGGCCTAATTAGTAGCGAAAAATTTATGTAAATCCATTCCAAAAATTCCCCTGTAGAATTTCCTGTGTCATTTGGCAATGTGTTTTTTGATTCACTGGGAAGCCTGCAAGCTGCTCTTTGAAGATCTTTTCTATTTAAAGTAAGTGCCAAATTTTTAACATCTTCCTGGATGTGCTTGCTTTCACTTCAATTATGAGTTTTGGGATTTCTTCTTCTTTTGGTTGCTTACTTCAGTTTAGCTTGATTTTAAAAGTCCTTTGCAAGTGTCTCCTATATTAGCTTTATATATATGCATGCATGTTGCATCATTTGTGACTGATTTGATCACAAGTGATGAAGAAGGCATACAGTATGTAGTGCTTGTCTTCATTGGTCGGGACATTGAGTACAAGAGTCAGGAAGTCATGATGCAGTTCTATACGATTTTGGTCAGGCTGCATTTGGGGTATTGCATGCAGTTTTGGTCGCTCCATTACAAAAAATTAGTGGATGCTTTAGAAAGTTTGCAGAGGATGTTTACTTGAAAGATGCCAGCATTAAAGTTTATTAGCTACAGGGAAAGATTGGACAGATCGGATTGTTTTCTCTGGAACTTGATAGAAGCATATAATATTCCGAGATAATCAGACGTTAGGTGTATATAATATTATGAAAGGTTTAAATAGGGTAGATAATCGGAGAGCTGTTTCCACACTTCTATCAGGTCTGATTATCTCTCCATATTATATGCTTCTATCAAGTCACTTCTCAGTCTCTGATACTCCAGAGAAAACACTCTAATCCAGGCAGCATCTGGGTGAAACTCTTTTGCATCCATTTCAAAGTCTCCACAACAGTCCTGTAATGTGGTGACCAGAACTCCACACAATACTCCAAATGTGTCCCAAAAACTTTTATATAAGCTGCAATATGACTTCCAAATGTTTATACTCATGTCCTGACTGATAAAGTTATGTATTGCTTATAGAAACATAGAAACATAGGTGCAGGAGTAGGCCAATCGGCCCTTTGTGCCAACATCATATGATCATGGCTGATCATCCAAAATCAGTACCACGTTCCGCCTTTTTCCCCATATCCGTTGATTCCCTTAGCCCCAAGAGCTAAATCTAACTCTCTCTTGAAAACAACCAGTGAATTTGCCTCCACTGCCTTCTGTGGCAGAAAAGTCCACAGATTCACAACTCTCTGAGGGAAAAAGTTTTTCCTCATCTCATTCCTAAATGGCCAACCTCTTATTCCTAAACTGTGACCCCTGGTTCTGGACTCCCACAACATCGGCAACATTGTTACTGCATCTACCCTGTCCAATCCTCGAAGAATTGTATATGTTTCTATAAGATCACCTCTCATCCTTCGAAATTCCAGTGAATACAAGCCCAGTCGACCCATTCTTTCATCATTCTTCAGACCCACAATCCCGGGAATTATCCTGGTTAACCAACGCTGCACGCCCTCAATAACGATAATGTCCTTTCTGAAAATTAGGAGACCATAATTACACAATACTCCAGGTGTGGTCTCACCAGGGCCCTGCACAACTGCAGTAGGACCTCCTTGTTCCTAAACTCAAATCTTCTCACAATGAAGGCCAACATATCATTGGCTTTCTTCACTGCCTGCTGTACCTGTTCAGTAAAACACTTGAGTCCAGCACTGGACCACTAAACAATAACGAACTCCCTATACAATACCTAACCGCCGCGGGTCTGATCCTTGTCTCGTGCCCTTCAGCCTCGTGCAAGCAGATACCTCCAAATGTTTACGCAGTCCCAAGTGCCCCTCCAGAAGATTAACAACTATCCCAGTGAGGATCACTTTTTTGTAGGTCATCGGACGCTAAGAGGCAGAACTACAATGAGGTGGCAGCCCCCACAAACCAATCACAGATATCGATTACATTAAAGTGTTATTGACAGTTCCCCAACCCAATTAAAAAGTGCCCCATTACAATGTTTCTACAGAAGCTTCTGGAAGGAAATCAGTTGATCCAAGTAATGCAACATTTTTCCAGGTACTATAAACAATTTAAACAAGGCTTCACACTTCAGCCATTCATTAAACAGCAACACAAATACCTTGCAACATTATTTACAATACCGTTTCACACACCCTTTTATAACCAATCTCCACAATGCATTTGCAGACCTTCATATCTCCCTCTGCAAACCTTCATACATATTAACAAAGTTAGGACATCTGGACCTCTCCTTACATCAACTTCCATCTGGGATCCAGACTCCTTGGAGCCGTGACTCCATCTTGCAACTTTCACAGAAAGAGACCAAGCAGGCCCTGCAAATGCAAAGATCCTCCATTTTATAATAGCTCTATTTTGGCCGATCTTAACATTACCATCGGGCCCTGCGGAATTAACCACGTAAACGTTTTTCATAGAAACATAGAAACATAGAAAATAGGTGCAGGAAGAGGCCATTCGGCCCTCCGAGCCAGCACCGCCATTCATTGTGATCATAGCTGATCGTCCCCTATCAATAACCCATGCCTGCCTTCTCCCCATATCCCTTGACTCCACTAGCCCCTAGAGCTCTATCTAACTCAATTTTCTTTTTGTTTTTTTCTTCAAATTGAATTTGTATTCATTTCCTTTACAACACTGGATAAATCACAGCCATGGTTCAAAAGGTATCAGAACCAGCAGCCATTTAGCAATGCTCTGCCCCTTCAGTAGTACAGTTCACAATAAGAATTGGAATTCATTTCTCGAAATAAAGCCGAGCGACTCCCTCCGCCATGGATACAGTACAATTTCAGCAACTGGCTGCTCTCTGCTTTCTTCTCCTGATCAATAGTTTATTTTGTGGGGAGAGCTAACACTCTCTACCTAACCTCCTTATCAACATGCCTTAGAATATTATCATGCTCTTCTTGATCACATTATTCTCCTTGGTGAATACCAATGCAAAGAGAATCTATGTGTCTCCCACATATTCTACGTGAAATATTACACATGTGATAAGATCGTGGCATTTAAGGGGCTTTTGCATAGGTACATGTGAGTGCAGGGAATAGAGGGATATGGATCATGTACTGGCAGATGGTATCAGTTTAGTTTAGTTTAGTTTAGTTTAGAGATACAGCGTGGAAACAGGCCCTTCTGCCCACCGGGTCCGCGCTGACCAGCGGTCCCTGCACATTAACACTATCCTATACCCGCTACGGACAAATTTTATATTTACCAAGCCAATTAACCTACATACCTGCATGTCTTTGGAGTGTGGGAGGAAACCGAAGATCTCAGAGAAAACCCCCGCAGGTCATGGGGAGAACGTACAAACTCCGTACAGACAGCACCCCTTGTTTTGTTTAACTAACATTATATTCGGCACAAACATTGTGGGCCAAAAGACCCGATCTTGTACTGTACTGTTCTATGTTCTATTTACTATATTACATGCACACACGCTGCAATTTACTACCTAAAGAAATCACAAGAGTATGTAACTTGCACTAGTGATCAGCGAAAACAATGATTCCAATGTCACAGCAATGTCAAAAGTATAGAGTGAATCATGGTTATGTGGTTTAAAGGTGCGGCGACTCAAAATAATTAACAATTCCACAAAGAATTAACAGTTAATATATGGGATTGTTAAGTCTAAAGATTATAAAAAGAAAAAGCGTGCATTGAGGATGCATGTCAGCTACTCTTGCGACCTTGAAGCCAAGACAAGGTGAGACAGCTTTTTGGTTTAAGTACAGAATGGATGGAGATGACTTTGAAGACAAAACAACTATTGTTAAAATTGAGGGTGAGGGAGAAGTCAATGTACACCTAATAAGATGGCATATAAGTATGTGAAAGTAACCTTTCCAGACAAAATATGTGCAGATATTTAGCAGACTTGTTGGCTCCATTCAAAACAAAACATATTCCTTTTATTGAAGAAATAGCAGGAGGAGGCCATTTGACCCTTCGTGCCAGCACCGCCATTCATTGTGATCATGGCTGATCATCCACAATCAGTAACCCATGCCTGCCTTCTCCCCATATCCCTTGATTCCACTAGCCCCTGGAGCTCTCCCAAACTCTCTTTTAAATTCATTCAGTGAATTGGCCTCTACTGCCTTCTGTGGCAGAGAATTCCACAAATTCACAACTCTCTGGGTGAAAAAGCTTTTATCATCTCAGTTTTAAATGACCTCCCCTTTATTCTTAGACTGTGGCCCCTGGTTCTGGACTTCCCCATTTTTATGAGATGATCAAGAGATTATAGAAGTATTTTAATCCAGCGCCATAAAAAGCAAGGCAAAAGGTCAATTAAGATTAAAAACAGAGCACAGCTGAATATCTGAAATGAAAACATAAATTGCAGGAGACATTCATTAGGTTTGGCAACATCACGTAAAATGCCTTTGACTTGAAACATAACTCTGTTTCCCTTTCTACAGATGCTAAATTCCCCAGGAAATATTCTATTTTGAAAAACTATCGATATTTACATAGTGGCACTGATAAGCCTGGTGAATCCCTAAACTAAGCATTGAGAGGCAACTGTGCATATGGCCTACCAAATGAACAAATTCAATCATAGTTATTGTACTCCCAAGACGTAATATTCGATTTCATATGTAAGATTGCAACATCGTTGGAGTTGGCTTCCAAAAACACTAATGAATTTCAAACCTGTGCATAAAATTAGCATTAGTGCAGTCAATGGGCAGATGGCAGTAGTAAAAGTCACAAATATGTCAGTTCAGCAAGGAAAAAGAAGTGAATTAAGAAAGGGCGAGGCTTGATCCAGAATGGAAAAACAAAACAATGTTAGACAAGTGAGTTCACAGAGTATAGGGATGCTGACAGAAGAAACTCACAAAGAAGAGGTTTTAATAATGTTGAGTTTGGGGAACAGTAGGGAACCAAGTTAAATTGTAAATATGCCTCTAGTGGCAAGGGGGAAAGCAGCAATTTCAAATTTGCTATAAATTTCAGGATTAGTACATAGATGTGAAAAGGCTGTTAAAGGCTCAGTAAAGAACGCAGACTACTATATGTTCTTACAATAGAAGGGTTGATCCAACTGCAGATTGGCACTGAGTGATAAAAAATTGGCCACAAAAAAGTAAAATTTCAAATAAACCTTTACATTATGTAAATTTAAAATTAAGGGCATTTCTCCCATCCCTTTCTTTGATGGCATCACTTTGATTATTTGCAAGGCTATACTGTTTAAATTAGCAGGGATAGTACAGTTGGGTTGTCTTGTCATTTATGCAGACATGATTGATGCCTATGTGCAACGTTCATCTTTTATGGATAACCTAAAGTCTTGAGTATTAGAATCAGACCAGGCACCTCAACAATTTTGGAGACCCAAAAGACTACAGATATAGGAAAGCAGAGCAAAAAACAAACTGATGGATGAACTCAACATGTTAAGCAACATCTGTGGAGGCAAATGAAATGTAGATGTTTCAGGTGGAGACTGGGTTCAGTCCTGATGCAGGGTATCGATCTGAATCGTCAACAGTTCTTTTCCCCAACAGGTGCTTCTCGACTCTTTGAGTTCCTCTGGCAGTCTTATTTTTTACCTCAATGGGCTTCGTTCATTTTACCTGATGGGAAGAGCTGAGAGAAAGGATATAAATAATACATAACTGGTCAGTAAACACACAAGCAATGTGACACCATTATGTCTTGATGTCTTGAAGGCATAGGATGTTCAGCATGTCCCCCAAAACTCTCACTAACTTCTACAGATGTGCCGTAGAAAGCAGTCTATCGGGATGCATCACAGCGTGGTTTGGGAACAGCATCATTCAAGACCGCAATAAATTGCAGCGGATTGTGGACGCAGCCCAGACCATCACCCAAACCAACCTTTCTTCCATTGGCTCCATTTACACTTCACGCTGCCTCAACAAAGCCAGCAGTATAAACAAGGATCAGAAACAGAATCAGAATCTGAATCTGAATCAGAATCAGATTTTATTCGCCAAGTATGTTTTGCAACATACGAGGAATTTCACTGGCCAGGTCAGTCATACAATTAAAAGCAACAGACTCAAAACCACATTTTAACATGAACATCCACCACAGTGACTCCTACACATTCCTCACTGTGATGGATGGTGAAATAAAGTTTAAGTCCTGTCTTATTGTTCTTCCTCATTCGGGGGCCTCGAGCCCTCCGTTGATGGGACGGTCTTGACTCCCGTAGCCGGCAGCGTTCAGGCCCTCCGCGTCGAGGCATTCAGCTCCTGCATCAGGGGGTTGTCAGCTCCCCCGTGCCGGGTAATCGAACCTCGCGTCGGGGCTGGTCGAACCATCTGCGGCGTTGGAGCTTCCGACTCGGCCTCTACCGAGACTGCGAGCTCTTGATGGTAAGTTCGCAGGTCGCGGTGGGAGCGATCCCAGGCAAGGGATCCGCTCCGATTTTAAGTCCGTGCCCCGCGGTGGGGCTCACGACAGTCCGAGGAGGCCTCCAGCTCCAGCAATGATAGGCCGCAGAGCCCGGAGAATGTGATACGGAAAATTGATCATATCTCCGGGAAAGTAGGAACTTGAAAAAAAAAAAAAACCGATCCCCTCCCCCATCCCCCCACATAAAACACACCGAAGTACATTAAAACAAACTTTTAACAAACGCTAAAAATAACAAAAAGATGAAAAAACAAACAGACTGCTGGCAGGGCTGCCATCTCCCCGACGCCTCTGGTGGTCATACGAGTCAAACCCCAGCCACTCTCTCCTCGCCCCTCTCCCATCAGGCAAGAGGTAACTAAGTATGAAAACGCACACTTTCAGATTCAGGGACAGTTTCTTCCGAACTGTTATCAGGCAATTGAACCATCCTACCATCAACTAGAGAGCTGGCCTGAGCTGCCTTCTACCTAATTGTAGACCCTCAGACTATCTTTGATTGGACTTTACTGGACTTTATCTTGCACTAAACGTTATTCACGTTTTGTCATGCATCTGTACACTGTGGATGGTTCGATTGTAATCACGTATTGCCTTTCCACTGACTGGTTAGCACGCAACAAAAGCTTTTCAATGTACCTCAGTACATGTGACAATAAACTTAACTTCAACTCAACTCAACTCAACTCTTCTATGCCATCCATGAGTGTTCCTTGCTTCTGGTCCTTTCAATTGGTCATTGGTTATAAACTATTAATCATTTTCTCAAATGAGTGGGATTCAAGTATGCCATTCATGCCATTGGCCAATATTCGCTTTGTTAGATTACACTGTCTCTATCTGGAATATCTCACTCTGCCCCTGGAATTGCTACTTTCTTCAGGGATACTACTGCCATAAAGATAAAACACTTGTTTTTGCTTAAGAAGACAGTTCTGGAAACTCCTTTAACTCATCCCCAACTAAAGATGTTGCTTCTCTAAACTTTAACAATGGTTCCAGGCTCCTTGTGCATGGGGAAAACATGCAAGAAGCACATTAAAATTATGCAAATTTCCCAACTCCTTTGATTCTGGTGGAATTGGGCTGACAAACTTGATCTGAGCACATTGGAGGATTGGGAACACTTTTTTGCCAGAGTGTAGAATGAACCTTTATTATATCCTCCCTACGTAGAGAGCAACAAACTTGAAAATGTATCACCTGAGACCTGATGGTAGGAAAGTATTAAATGGGGTATGCCTTGAAATATTAATGACAATGATTTTCCACCGTGTAAAAGCATTAAAACGAAATGCAGGATCAGCTTGCTTAATCACTACATATTACAATTTTTTTTTAAACACATTGTTAGGTACTTTAAAAGCACCAAACTTATGGACTTCCAAACCTTCAGGTTGGGGAAGGTATTAGTATTGTTTTTTTTAATTGTCACGTGTACTGAGATACAGTGAAAAGCTTTTGTTTGCGTGCTGTCTAATTAAATCAGATAATACTGTACATGAATGCGATCGAGCCATACGCTAATACAACAGGTAGAGCAAAGAGTAAAATAGCAGAGTGCAAGGTAATTTTCAGCATTGTGGTGTTGCAGTTACAGAGAAAATGTCCAAAGTGTACAATGAGGTAAGTAGGATGATCGGAACACTCTAGGTTTTTGGGATAAACATTCAGAAGTCTGATAACAGAGGAGAAGCAGTCTTAGTTTAGTTTACTTTAGTTTAAAGATACAGCTTGGAGACAGTCCCTTTAGCCCACCATATCCGAGCCAACCAATGATCACCCATACATTAGTTCTACCCTAAATACTAGGGACAATTTAGAGGACCCAATTAACCTACAAACCTTCACATCTTTGGAATGTGGGAGGAAGTCGGAGCACACGGAGAAAACCCACATGATCACAGGGAGAACATAAAACTCCGGACAGACAGCACCCGTAGTCAGGGTAGAACCTGGATCTCTGCCATTCTCTGACGCTACAAGGCAGCAACTCTACCGCTGCGCCACAGTTTGTCCGAGATGAACAGATTGTTCCTGAGTCTGGTGGTACGTGCTTCCAAGCATATTCTATTTCCACTCAGGGTGAGGAGGAGAGTAGAGATTTGAGGGAGATACACCCCTTACAGAGTCTTGCTTCTTACCTGTTGCTGATTAGTGCAGTGGGAGGGATATGTAGCAGAGCCCCCACCCATTCAGTTCCAACATAATGGCTGTGAACTTCAATAACACCCCGACCTTATCAAGTGAAATTAAGTCTCACTGAGATTTGGGTTATGGTCTCCACATTAAGCAAGAGAAGAGTTGAGAGCCAAAGGTTTTCCCCAGCTTTTAGAACACAGGACGTAGAACAGTACAACACAAGGAACTATGTCTGAGCTGAAAATGATGCCAAGTTAAACTCATCTCATCATTCTGAAAGTGATTCCCTACATAACCACAAAATGCTGGAGTAACTCAGCGGGACAGGCATCATCTCTGGAGAGAAGGGTGACTTCAGTTGATCTGAAGAAGGTTTCGACCCAAAACGTCACCCATTCCTTCTCTCCAGAGATGCTGCCTGTCCAGTGAGTTACTCCAGCATTTTGTGTCTATCATCGGTTTAAACCAGCAGCTGCATTTCCTTCCTACACCTTACATATTCATGTACATCTCTAAAAGCCACGAATGTATCTGCTTCCACCTCTACCCTGGCAGCCCGTTTAAGTTTCTTTGCCAGCTGTTAGTATTTGCTTCATGTCAAATATTATATTTAATTTAGTAATTTCTTTGGATAGTTCTAGATTAAGGATCAACAAGGGTTAGTTAAAGGCCTGTCTCACGAGTCTGCGGTAATTGGCGGCGAAACAGGAAGAATCTACTGCTCCTGGGCCACCATAGACCGCACACTCGGTCAAACGCACAATTCCGGGGCCGTGCGGCGTTGTTCCCAACACCGCATGGTGCTAAAATAAAACCAACACTGTTCAAAAAACGTTTCCTACCGCAAAGCCTCCGCCAGTGAGGCACGAGTGCGGCACGGCCGCCGCCACAGCGCCGCCAGTGTGGCACGAGCGCCGTGCGTCGAACTTGCACCGCCACAGCCTCCGCCAGTGAGGCACGACCGCCGCCACAGCCTCCGCCAGTGAGGCACGTGTGCGGCACGGCCGCCGCCACAGCCCCGCAGATCCGAAATGATGTCATCGCAGTCGGCCCGCCCTTTTTTTTTACTTACCGCAAGCTCCTGGGACCAGCCGTATTTAAATCACTCGGCCCCCGCGCAGCACCCGTGCGGCGCTCCCGTGGCATAGGCTCGGCGCTCTCACCGTTGCCGTGCGGTCCCCTCTACCGGCGACGCCGCGCTTCACCGCCGATGACCGCAACACCGTGAGACAGAGCCTTAAGAATCAGAGGGAATGAATCATAATGAGTAAACTATCCAGTAAGCACAATAACCATCTGGGATAAACATGACTATCGGCTACGTCTGACAGACAGCAAGGTTTTTTTGGGGGAGTATTGTGTTCAGTTTGGGCCTCCCTCTACAGGAAGGTTGTTGTTAAACTGGAAAGACTGCAGTGGAGATTTATGAGGATGTCTCAGGACTTGAGGGGCTGAGCTATAGGGAGAGATGAGGAAGGCTAGGACTTTATTCCTTAGAGTGCAGGAGGCTGTCACTAAAGGTAACTTGTTAAAAATGTTATTTACATCATAATAAACTGTTGTCCCAATATTTTATTTCGAAGTCACATGAGTGACTACGTGAAGAAGCACGCCAGCCCGCATGCGCTTCAATACGTCTAACGCATGGCGTGACGTGCGGGAGCAGTTCGCACTGCTCTAGCAGGTAGGTCAATTTTATTTCCAGCGGCCCGCTCCGATAGCGGGTCCGAAGTAGCTATGGAGGCAGCCGGGGTTTGGGCCGCCGTGAAAGCTCCATAAGGAGCTAGAGTATAATTTGCAGGGCCGTTCGAGCTCCGCACGCGAGCAGGTGGTCGATTTTGGAGACCGGCGTGAGGCTCCATAAGGAGCTGGGTTTGTGGCGACTGCCGCTCAAGCTCCGACTGCTGCTTGAGCTCCGACTGCCGCTCGAGCTCCGCACGGGAGCAAGCGGCCGAATTTTGCAGGCCGCTGTGGGGCTCCATAGATGCTGGGTTTGCGGTGGCTGCCGCTCGAGCTCTGAACGGGAGCAGGCAGCCAAAATTGGAGGCGGTGTGTGGCTCCATAGGAGCGTGGGCTCCGTAAAGTGCTAGGATTCATAATTGCGGCAGGAGGTGAGTTAAAAATAGCTGCAGGTAAGCTCAGCTGCTGCAGCGCCAACAGCTTTGCTGCAGCAAGATATAGTGTAATTTGCGCCGCAGTTTGAGCTCTCCAACAGGAGCAGGCGGCTGAAATTGTAGGGCTTCATTGCGGCTGTTGCCGTTATAGTCTGCACGGCAGCAGACGACCCAAATGTGAGACCGCCGCCCAGGTTAAGTGATTACAGCTGCTGGCATCAGAGCTCCATATGGGAGCTGGCAGCCAGGTCTATTTCACTGCAGGAGATTTCCAGCAGCAGGTGAGTTTTAAAAATAGCCGCTTAGGTAGCTCAGCCTGCCGTAGCACCAAACAATTTTAACATAGTTACTGCTACAGCTATAGTGCAGCAGCATATAGTGTATACTTTATTTTGGATGGCTATAATAGAGTTGGCATTTATAACAGTTGCAACGGGGTCACGTTTGTGACTATCATAGCCGATAGCATTCTAAAGTCAGGTTTAATACTTTGGCAATATCACAAATATGTCTTATCATGCCAATTAAGTTTATGTTTTAAAAGAGATAATTAGAAAGGATGTTTATTATCACTTACACCAATGGTGTAGTGGAATTGGACCTGCCATTGCAGTCCAGAGCTCCTGGCTTGGGAAGCCTTGTTGGAGCTGTACCTATCACTCACCTGTGAGAGCTACACCTGGTGGCGTCATGATATTTCCGCTCATTAGAGGGGACTGTGGAAGATTCCTTAACAAAAGACTCCAACTATATGCATATCAATAAAGTCATCGAATCTCTGATTTAAGGATAGGTTTCTTTTAATCATATAAACGTCATTGCCTATGACAGCATCTGGCAGGGTTGCAGCATTTCTCCCACTCTGTCTGGCGTATGGGGGCCAGAGGCACTCCAGTCCTTCCCTGTAATACTCCGTTGGCTCCGGAAGGGAGCAAGGACTCGGAGTCACTAGCAGGTGCAGTCTGTTTGATAAATGATGATAACAAAAGAGCACTGATCTGCAGCTAGTCTCGGTTTGGCTGCTAAAGGGAGCTGCTTGACAACCCCAAGTCGGGGCAAAGTCATAGCCAAGTCTTGGGACATCTATGGCAGATGTGATTGGGTGTTTGTCCCAATTAGAACATCTGATGAATCAAATTATAACAAGGTATTACATAGGCATGTCAGGCAGCAACTTCTGGTTCCGGGTTGCAATTTTCCTCCCACTCAGATGAAAGATGTGGTGGAGATGGTGCCAAAGTATATGCACATACGCCTGAAGCAACTAAATAAATCGACCTGGGGTTAGAGACGCTGGTGAATAAGGTCTCGTTATTAACCTCCGTAAACTCCGAAATGGAACAGTCTGTCAGCCCAGGTTGGGTTTACTGCCAGCATGGGATGTCTAGTTATTTTTTCGCTGTCTCTGGGATAAGTTCAGGTTGATGTAGAGACATTGGCAAGGTGCCTTACACAGTAAAGGAGAATTTAGGGCGTTAGGAGGGGAGTTAAAGAGAAGGACAGTAAAGGTAACAATCTCGGGATTACTGCTTGTGCCACGCGACAGTGAGAGTAGGAATGGAGCGAGGTGGAGGATAAATGCGTGGCTGAAGGACTGGTGCAGAAGGCAGGGATTCAAATTTCTGGATCATTGGGACCTCTTTTGTGGAAGGATCGACCTGTACAAAAAGGATGGGTTGCACTTGAACCTGAGGGGGACCGATATCCTGGCGGGGAGATCTGCAAAGGCTACTGGGGAGACTTTAAACTAGAATGGTTGGGGGGAGGGACTCAAATAGAGAATGCTATTAGACAGTGTGTGAGGCAGGAGGCAGAGAAGGAAAGCACTCAGACCCAACATGTAGGGGGGAAAGAAGAAAACAATAATAAACAGAGAATAAGAGGTGGTGGGGTTCTTAAATGGGTGAGCAGAGAAACAGAGGGGTGTAAAATGCGGGCGGAAGCAATAGGTAGCAAGGTGAAAAGTAAAAGTGGCAGGCAGACAAATCCAGGGCAAAAATCAAAAAGAGCCACTTTTCAACATAATTGTATAAGGGGTAAGAGCGTTGTAAAAACAAGCCTGAAGGCTTTGTGTCTCAATGCAAGGAGCATTTGTAATAAGGTGGATGAGTTGAACGTGCAGATAGCAATTAATGATTATGATATAGTTGGGATCACGGAGACATGGCTCCAGGGTGACCAAGGCTGGGAGCTGAACATCCAGGGATATTCAATATTCAGGAGGGATAGAGAGAAAGGAAAAGGAGGTGGGGTAGCGTTGCTGGTTAGAGAGGAGATTAACGCAGTGGAAAGGAAGGACATTAGCTTGGAGGATGTGGAATCGGTATGGGTAGAGCTGCGAAACACTAAGGGGCAGAAAACACTGGTGGGTGTTGTGTACAGGCCACCTAGCAGTAGTAGTGAAGTTGTGGATGGCATCAAACAGGAAATTAGAAATGCGTGCAACAAAGGCAAAACAGTTATAATGGGTGACTTCAATCTACATATAGATTGGGTGAATCAAATTGGCAGGGGTGCTGAGGAAGAGGATTTCTTGGAATGTATGCGGGATAGTTATCTAAACCAACATGTAGAGGAACCAACGAGAGAGCAGGCTATTCTAGACTGGGTATTGAGTAATGAGGAAGGGTTAGTTAGCAGTCTTGTTGTGCGTGCCCCCTTGGGCAAGAGTGACCATAATATGGTTGAGTTCTTCATTAGGACGGAGAGTGACATTGTTAATTCAGAAACAACGGTTCTGAACTTAAAGAAAGGTAACTTTGAGGGTATGAGACGTGAATTGGCCAAGATTGACTGGCAATTAGTTCTAAAAGGGCTGACGGTGGATATGCAATGGAGGGCATTTAAAGACTGCATGGATGAACTACAAAAATTGTTCATCCCAGTTTGGCAAAAGAATAAATCAGGGAAGGTAGTGCATCCGTGGATAACAAGGGAAATCAGGGATAGTATCAAAGCAAAAGATGATGCGTACAAATTAGCCAGAAAAACCAGCATACCAGAGGACTGGGAGAAATTCAGAGACCAACAGAGGAGGACAAAGGGCTTAATTAGGAAAGGGAAAATAGATTATGAAAGGAAACTGGCAGGGAACATAAAAACTGACTGCAAAAGTATTTATAGATATGTGAAGAGAAAGAGATTAGTTAAAACAAATGTAGGTCCCTTGCAGTCAGAAACAGGTGAATTGATCATGGGGAACAAGGATATGGTGGACCAATTGAATAACTACTTTGGTTCCGTCTTCACTAAGGAAGACATAAATAATCTGCTGGAAATAGCAGGGGGCAGCGGGTCAAAGGAGATGGAGGAACTGAGTGAAATCCAGGTTAGTCGGGAAGTGGTGTTGGGTAAATTGAATGGATTAAAGGCCGATAATCACCAGGGCCAGATAGGCTGCATCCCAGAGTATTAAGGAAGTAGCTCCAGAAATAGTGGATGCATTAGTTATAATTTTTCAAAACTCCTTAGATTCTGGAGTAGTTCCTGAGGATTGGAGGGTAGCAAACGTAACCCCACTTGTTAAGAAGGGAGGGAGAGAGAAAACGGGGAATTACAGACCAGTTAGTCTAACATCGGTAGTGGGGAAACTGCTAGAGTCAGTTATTAAAGATGGGATATCAGCACATTTGGAAAGTGGTGAAATCATTGGACAAAGTCAGCATGGATTTACGAAAGGTAAATCGTGTCTGACGAATCTTATAGAATTTTTCGAGGATGTAACTAGTAGAGTGGATAGGGGAGAACCAGTGGATGTGTTGTATCTGGACTTTCAGTAGGCTTTCGACAAGGTACCACATAAGAGATTTGGATACAAACTTAAATCACACGGTATTGGGGGTTCGGTATTGATGTGGATAGAGAACTGGCTGGCAAACAGGAAGCAAAGAGTAGGAGTAAACGGGTCCTTTTCACAATGGCAGGCAGTGACTAGTGGGGTACCGCAAGGCTCAGTGCTGGGACCCCAGCTATTTACAATTTACATTAATGATCTGGACGAGGGAATTGAAAGCAACATCTCCAAGTTTGCGGATGACACTAAGCTGGGGGGCAGTGTTAGCTGTGAGGAGGATGCTATGAGACTGCAAGGTGACTTGGATAGGCTGGGTGAGTGGGCAAATGTTTGGCAGATGCAGTATATTGTGGATAAATGTGAGGTTATCCACTTTGGTGTCAAAAACGGGAAGGCAGACTATTATCTAAATGGTGGCCGATTAGGAAATGGGGAGATGCAGCGAGACCTGGGTGTCATGGTACACCAGTCATTGAAAGTAGGCATGCAGGTGCAGCAGGCAGTGAAGAAAGCGAATGGTATGTTGGCCTTCATAGCAAGAGGATTTGAGTATAGGAGCAGGGAGGTTCTACTGCAGTTGTACAGGGTCTTGGTGAGACCACACCTGGAGTATTGCGTACAGTTTTGGTCTCCAAATCTGAGGAAGGACATTATAGCCATAGAGGGAGTGCAGAGAAGGTTCACCAGACTGATTCCTGGGATGTCAGGACTTTCATATGAAGAAAGACTGGATAGACTTGGCTTATACTCGCTAGAATTTAGGAGATTGAGAGGGGATCTCATAGAAACGTACAAAATTCTTATGGGGTTGGACAGGCTAGATGCAGGAAGATTGTTCCCGATGTTGGGTAGTCCAGGACAAGGGGTCACAGCTTAAGGATAAGGGGGAAATCCTTTAGGACCGAGATGAGGAAAAACGTTTTCACACAGAGAGTGGTGAATCTCTGGAACTCTCTGCCACAGAGGGTGGTTGAGGCAAGTTCAGTGGCTATATTTAAGAGGGAGTTAGATGTGGCCCTTGTGGCTAAGGGGATCAGGGGGTATGGAGAGAAGGCAGGTACGGGATACTGAGTTGGATGATCAGCCATGATCATATTGAATGGCGGTGTAGGCTCGAAGGGCCGAATGGCCTACTCCTGCACCTATTTTCTATGTATCTATGTAACCTCTGTAAGTTCCAAGTAGGAACAGTTTGGTTACCCTGGATCAGGGTAGACCATCATGGACTGGCCATACGAGTCATAGTGACCAGGGAAGCATTGCTTCATCATCTATGAGAGGTTATCAGACTGCTCAATAGAATAAAGTAGTTGGAGTGTTCTCAACATATGGTTTATTTCTCCTCAAGTTAGTAGAGTTACTGGTTCATTGGAATCATCATTGCCATCCTCTCTGGGACAGGTAGTTACCAGCAGGAAACTTGTCTGGCATATAATATAACTTTATCTGACCTGCAGGTTCATGTTGTGAATGAACAATGTATTCATAATAATCCATAGGCTCTCAATACCATTATTCCTGATTGAGTGGCGGGTCGAAGAGATTGTGTTATGCACACTGGCAACTTAGACATGTGGTTTCAGTCAAAAGACTGCGAGGTAATTCCTGATTTAGCCTTGCATTATACTCTGAAGGAAAATGCTACGTATTCATGGTGACTCTTAAGTCAAGAGTTGACAGGGAACTAGTATTCCCATATCTAAGGGAGATTGTGGTTTCAGCTCTGGTCATTAGCTGCTGATTATAACTTATCAGTGATATGTATGAATAACTAGATAATGCATCTTCCGCGGGCAGGAAAGCCAAAAAATGTCCGTCCGTAGGATCAACAGAGGAACAGCGGTTCCAAGTGCAATCAGTGACAACTCATCCGAGGATGTGTGGTCTGACCAAGGACTAGAGGGGTATATTTCTCAAAATTACAGAAATATGGTGCAGGCCGAATCGGGTTAGCATTAGGCTAATCAAATTGTGGGTTTACTTACCCAGTTTAAGATGGATGATTGGGTGTCTGCAATTTAACTGACTCAGAGAATCAATCTTGTAGTTGCATACTCTGTCATATCTATACACATAAGGCACAGTTTCTGTTGCTTAATAACAAAGCTGAAGCAACTCTTATTTACTCAGTCACGAGTGACGCCTGGGACAGCCTGTCCTCAGGCAGCTAGCTCTGCACGGTTGTATGAGAAGCTTGTGAACAATATATGTGAGTCAATTTTATACGGAAGTAATAGAGGTTTGTGTGGTTTCCAGTTTGAGCCTAGAGAAACTTTATGGGACAGCACAATTGACATTGCTTGTGCTGCTTTATCATTTCTGTAATACCAGAAGTGGGACATAAATGATTGGTTCTTCACCCACTATTCTCTAACGTTATGCAGGGTGTCTTTTATTTGACCACTCTAATAGCCTACACTCATTGTAGTGTGCGATGTATATCAGTAATTTGTTATGCAAATATTCCTCAAAATGTTCCTTATGGGACCAGTATCTTAAGATGATTATGCTTTCAGCAGCTGATCTCAGCATAAAGAACACAGCCTTTACTCAATCTCTGGCTTAGTATCCACGTCATCCTGCCATAAGTGTAGCTTGTTATAGAAATGATCTCATAAGCAAATGAGCAGGATTGCGTACATTTGAGGTTGACAGCATACCCACCAGAGCAGAGGTCAGGGATGTCATTGAAATGGAAGATAGTTCTTTTGTTTCAATAGTCTCAAAATATTGCTGATGGCTCATTAGCAGCCAATCCAATGGATTTCCCTTTCATCATACAGCATGAGGTTTACATAGTGCGGGTTAATAAATAATAAATTTGGTGGAATATGTCTGGATATTTGCAGATAGAATTATGCACATTGTTGCATAAGTTATTGTCTAACTCAACAGTCTATTGGGACTACAGGCCAGTTTAGAGCAATGGCCATGTATGCAAGTTAGCATCCTGATATTAATAACTCACGTTTTTTCCTACCATTAATGGTTTAACTGTTTAAGTGTTTCACACAAATTGTCTCACTGCATGAAACCACAGAGCTTTGAAATCTTCACGTAGTCACTCACATGACTTCGAAATAAAATAGAAAGGTTAAACGAGAACTTACTGTTTGAAGTTTGATCTTTATTTTATGAGAAGTTGAAGTGAGGGATTACGTGCCCTCCACTCCCAACCCTACTTCTCACAAAGATCATTCGGTAGTTCTAATCTCGTTAATCTTCCTATAGCTTAGGTCACTAACTATTCTGTGGTTTCATACAGCTACTTTGAAGATTGACGAGCATGCGGGCTGGCGGGCTTCTTCACATAATCCCTCACTTCAACTTCTCATAAAATAAAGATCAAACTTCAAACAGTAAGTTCTCGTTTAATCTTTCTATTAAACTAGACTTGTAAATTTGAATGACAGTTGTCAGTAGTTATTAAATAACCAAAATAGGCTTAGATAGGCTTACAGTCATTTACTTCTTGTCACATTTTTGCACATGGATCTGCAGGAAATAGAGGGATATGGATAATGTGCAGGCATATGAGATTAATTTATCTTAGCATCTTGTTTGGCACAAACATTGTGGGAAGAATGCCCTGTTTCTGTGCTGTACTTTTCTATGTTATATGTTCTATGTTTAACAAACGTTGAACTAAAATGCCACAACCAAGGTTATACATTTCATGCAAATGTCGATTTCTTGTTTCCCGGTGACAGCTTAAAAATAATTGAGCATCGATGTTCTTATTCTGCTGATGTTGCATTGAGTTACCAAAGCTGCAATGTCACACCAGGATTTGTCTTTTATAGTTCCTACAATATGCACTAAGAATATGGATTCATAACAGCTAAGCAACATTGATGGAGTATTACTTCAAATTTCACTACTTCCTTTAAAGTTAACTCTGCATCATTTCTTTAAAGTGTGATGAAAATTGACACAAATTTTATGAGCAATTTTTTCAGCGCTGACTCCTGGACTCTGCTTGTCTCATGATTGATCACATAAATAGAACTGCAGGTGCCAACAAACTCGTAGTCCTTCAGTTCTTTTAAAAACCTATTACAGCAAAAAATGAAGCCAACCTTGAAAACAAAAGCCACTTTATCCACTAATATTGATATTTTCAGGCGATCAAACATATTTCCTGCTATTCCCTTTCTTGCAAATATATTTTTTAAATTAGTTTGTGTAAGCAAAGTTGATCTAATGTTCACAACCCCATTTTGCATCAGGTATAATGCAGGGTGCGCCAAAACAGTCCATGTCACTGCTCATCTTAGAGCAATTTCCTTCAGACTGCAACCAGCTTGCATTAGCATTCACAGTTCATGGTTTAACAGTTAAAATAAGCACAGAACAGCGTGTCCACAGCCATGATAAAATGCTTATCAAACATGCATGCAAAAAAATCAATTAATAATGATAGCTACACGAAGGAAAGGAAATTGCTATTTTTTTGGGTGCAGCAAAATTCATTAATTCCATGTTAGAATGCATTTTAGATGGAAAAGAGCAGTTATGCATATCGGATGGCTTTTTTGTTTCATTCGTGATGATTTGTAACATCTTGTAAAAAAAAATGCCTGTGTAAAACTTATATGAGCTCTGTTTTAACTGTAAAAGAAGTAAGATATCTAGCCCAGAAATATTATTAATTCTCAGTTGAAGTGATAATCCAAATAACCCACATCCATTCATACCAGTGCAGTGGGGTGCATGTTCTGTTATAATCTTCGTAGAAGTAGCTTTGGGTGCACTCATTCCATTGGTGCTTAATTCCATTCCTCCATTGATGCACGTTTCACGATAATTAAGGGTTATATGTCTGCTGATTTATTCATGAAAAAATCGGTTTTAGGATTCCAACCCCTAGAGGGCACCTAGAAAAACACCTTGCTTTCCCCTTCTTCTTAAGCATCCCCTGAGGATATCTTCATTCCACTCCAGTATTGTGTGTCCAAGGTGGCTAATGAGGCCAGGGTGGAAACTGCAGGTTCTTCCGCAGCTGAGGCAGGTGATGGCTGACAGTGAAGATGAGTTGGTAGTTTGCGGGGTGGTGCACTCCTTCCACTGCATGCCCAGGGTGATCCCAATGCATGAATGTTCAATTATCAATATCGCCCTGAATAAACCAGGATCTGCAGTTCCTTCCTACACATGACCATGAGTTGTATGTCAGGTCTTGCTCTCCAAATAACTTTTGCTCAATCAACCAAAGGGTGTTCTGGCACATTGGAGTTGGTGGCGAATTTCATAATTGAAGTCTACCTTTTCCAAGGTCTGGCACCTAAGAAATGAGTTCATATTTTACACGATTTTCTCATCGATTTTTATTGTCAGTGTAATGCCGTATGATGGGAGTGGATCACTTTGTCATGTGTATGCTGGCTACTGTGCCATCCTCTCATTTGCTTTGTTGAAAGCATTGACAATGTCTTGGAACTCAGTTTCCAAGTTTGCACAAATGCAGGCAGCAACTACCACAGCACTTCTGAAAATGGACATTGAAATGGCTTCAGGGAGAGAAGTGACTGTCATTTCCGAGTAAATAAATGAGTGAATAGGAGTCATTGACTGTATGCCAGGGTCAGGGAGTCAGTGGTCCTCAGATGAAAAGAAAGTTCAATGGTTCAATAGTGCTTTATTGTCACATGCAAATGCACATTGAAATTCATTGCTGACATACAGTCCAGTAGAGTATTGTCATACCTAAGCACATCCCTGATTAGCAAAGTGTACAGAAATAGTCCACTGAATCCGCATGCTTGAGGCATCATCTTTTCATTCTATTTTCAAAGTCCAGTCAATGCTCTAGTTGTTATGAGCAGTGCCCGATCTAGGCGAGCCCCTGGCTGTTGCGGGACTCCAGCCATCGCCTTCTTTGGATGTGTGGATCAACCTGTGAACTGACATCCTACTCCTCGCCCTTCCACCTTAGTGCCCCGGAGGAGCCTCCCGCAGCCACCTTGAGGGACAAATTTCGGTTCCTCTCCCACTGTCCTTGATCCTTGATCCTCGCCGTGTCTGTCATCATCGCCCGGATCCATCCTCCCAGGCTCTGGTTTTCGGGGAAGAGCAGAGCCTGCTCATCGGTTTCCCCCCTACCAACCGCAGTCCACCGGGTCTTAGATTAGATTCTTAGGTTAGATTAGATTCCTTTATTTGTCATTCAGACCTTTTGGTCTGAACGAAATATCATTGCATGCAGTCATACATATAATAATAAATAACAAAACACACAATAAACACAAATTAACATCCACCACAGTGAGTTCACCAGGCACCTCCTCACTGTGATGGAGGCAAAAGTCTTAAAGTCTCTGTCTCTTCCCTCTTTGTTCTCCCTCTGCGCTGAGGCGATCCGGTCTTCTGATGTTATGACCCCGCCGGGTGATGGTAAGTCAGTCCCGCAGTTGAATCCGTGCTCCGCGACGGGCCGGTTCAAACTCCGCGGCCCGGGATGGCTGAAGCTGCCGAACCTGCCGCCCTCCAGTCCAACGGACACAGCTGTAGTTGCGGCAGCTCCGGAGAACCGGTCACCCACCTGTGACCTGCGAGCTCCCGACGATGTCGTCCACTGGGCCAGCCGCGGCCGAGTCCCGGATTCAGGTCGCCACCAGTGTCTTTGGTCGCCACCGCCGGAACGCCACCGCAGCCCTGAAGTCGGCCAGCCTCGCGTTGGTAAGTCCTGGCTCTGCCTCCGGAGCCTCGAGGTCGGTCGCAGTTAGAGGCCACCAGCTCCGCCATTAGGCCTCAGCGCAGACGGAGCCAGAGAAGGGGGATACGACAAGAAAAAGTCGCAATCCACCGAAGGAAGAGACAAAAATCATGTTTCACCCCCCCACCCCACACATACACAACCTAATAAACTAAAATTTAACTAAAACAGGACAAAAGAAAACAACAACAAAAAGTAAAAACAGATGGACTGCAGGCGAGCCGCAGCTGTTCAACAGCGTCGCCACTTCCGGAGGAAGTGTACATCCGGCCATGGGGGACAATTCAATTCAATTTATTTGTCTTTTTTTTCAATTTATTTGTCTTTTGGACAAATTTGTCATTTGGACCCCTTGAGGTCCAAACGAAATGTCGTTTCTGCAGCCATACAATACAAAACGAAGAAGACTCGAGACACAACACAATTTACACATCCATCCATCACAGCGCTGTGATGGAAGGCAAAAAAACGTATCTCTCCACTGCACTCCCCCCCCCCGATGTCAGAGTCAAAGTCAAAGCCCCCGGCGGGCAATGGTGATTGTCCCGCAGCCATTAAAGCCACGCCGGTTAATGCAAGGGTCGCGCACCGGGTCTTGGTGTTAGAGCCACGGCGCGCACCCGCAAAGTTCGGTGGCCATTCCAAGCCGTGCGGGGGGATAAAGCCCCGCTCCAGGTGCGCTTCAACCCCGCAACTCGGGCGGGAGAAGTCGCCGCTGCGGAAGCCCCGAAAAGCGGTCTCCCACCAGGGGCCCGCGGGCTTACGGTGTTGCCGTCCGCCAGACCCGCGGTTGTAGCCTCCGAATCTCCGGCGGTCGGGTCGCAGCAGCGATTGTCTCCACCACAGCTCCACCCGCTCCGGACTCGGCCAGCCCCGCGACGGTGAGTAGTCCGCAGCTCCGCAACTGGAGCCCCAGGTCGTTCCTGCTGGAGGCCGATCCACGTTGCCCAGCCCCAACGACAACGGAGACCCGACAAAGAAAAGGTCGGGTCTCCCGTGCAGTGGAAAGATTTTAAAGTCCCCCCCCCACCCCCACCCCCACCCCCACCCCCCCACACACATACCCCGACAAAAAAATAAATAAAAAACTACATAAAAACGAGACAAAAATAATAAAAAGACAGACGGACTGCAGAGGCCGCTGCAGACGAAAGTCGCGCCGCCCACAAGCAGGCCTGATGTACTATGCAGCTTCCTGATAACAGGTCGTAGCTCACTGGGACCTTCTGCCGCATATGGACTGCTGTTTGGAGTGATAGCAAAAGTAGTGTGTAGGAAGGATCTGCAGATGCTGGTTTACACCAAAGGTAGACACAAAATGATGGAGTAACCCAGTGAGTCAGGCAGCATCACTTAAAAAAAGGAATAGGCGACGTTTCGGGTTGAGACCCATCTTTAGACTGAAGAAAGGTATCGACGCAAAGCTTCACATACTCCTTTTCTCTAGAGATGCTGACTGACCCGCTGAGTTACTACAGCATTTTGTATCTGTCTTCGATAGCCAAAGTTATCCCTGCACCTCACAAGAAGGCAATGAAGCATTCCATATCCAGTCACAGTTAGGCTATGATCTGTAGAACCGCAGCACAAAATTGCAACTTCGAAATAGTCAAAGTTGCAGACTTGCATAGCTTATGACTGAAGTCAGATATGTACATGCCCATACAATGACACTTCCAGAGCAAGCAACTTTCCAGATGCCACATGCATGTCACATCATACACACATCACATCACACACACATCACACACACACATGACCTACACAGACATACACATCCCTCTCACCATCTTGTCTCCAACTGGCAAATGCAAAGGACATTCCTGTGTGGGATTTAACTAAGTGCTCCAACAAACATGTACAATGTGATCAGGGCCCGGGAACATTACTCACCGTTACTCACTTCTCCCTGTTGTATAATGTTTTATCAATGTCCTTTATTTTTTCAGGCACAACCACCTTTGTACTCATCATGAGGAACATATGCTGTAAGCATTTCTCCTCCACCTGAACCATCAGTGAAACCATTTTTTAAAAGCAGATTTGGGCAGTAATTGATTGAAGTTCCAGGGATGCTAATCAATTAGAACAATTACAAATAAATTGCAACTGTAGGTCGAAATGTCTGATCACATACTACAGAATACATATGCTAGGTTAAAACTTTAACCTATTGTTGTAGTTATAATCAACAAATGATACTTTTCTGGGAGTTGTAATGTTAGAATGGAATAGTAAGATTAAACGAGAACTTACCAGTTTGAAGTTTGATCTTTATTTTATGAGGAGTTACGTTGGTGATTACGTGAAGAACCCCGTCAGGGCGCATGCGCGTCAATCTTCAAAGCAGCGGTATGAAATCACAGACAACACCATAATTGAAGTAACATATTAAGATGATCAACATGAGAACTACCATTATGACCTTTTTTTATGAGAGAGGGTTGGGCGTGGCGGGCACGTAATCACCAACGTAACTCCTCATAAAATAAAGATCAAACTTCAAACTGGTAAGTTCTCGTTTAATCTTACTATTTTACTTCGGAGTCACGTGAGTGACTACATGAAGATTTTAAAGCTCTGTGATTTTTATGCCGCAGATCAAAATCCCGGCTTCTCACTGCATCGATTGACTCTGAGTATCATCAATAATGCTGTAAACATGACATTGCATATCATGCCAAAACAAAACAGTTTTATTTTTGGTCATAAAACAACCAATAAACCCTCTTAATGTAGGGGCAACAAATGAAAGAATGAAACAGTATTGAAAACAGACTTTAAACAATAGCAACAGCACTCAATATTGAGTTGGCAATCAGCCCTCTATCGGCAATCGGCCAATGGTAGTATTGCTGAAACACAAGTTCATTTTTCCAACCTGTGGCTTTTAATATATGGTCGATGGGAACGTCCATCGCCCTGACCGCGGATGTTGCTACTGCACTAGTGGAATGAGATGTAAACACATAAATGTTAATTCCTGCCTGAACCAACTCTTGCTTTAACCACCTTGAGATAGTCTGAACTGCCACTCTTTTATGTTGGCTTCTTGTAACTGACAAATAATCCTGTTTCTTCTTGTCTTAAAGCCCTTGTGGCTTCAATGTAATGTAACAAATGTGTCCTTACACATAAACATGGAGCTGTAGGATATGCTGAGAACACAACCTAAATCCTGTCACACCTGGCCTGCTTTGTTTGAGCAGGTCAGAAATATAAAACAGAACATTCTCTGTAGTCACTTCCATTCTCTCGAACTGAAGTTTTTGCAAAGTCTGCACTCTCTGTACTGACACCAATGCCATTAGCATAGCCAATTCAGCAAAGTTATAGATGTGACAGGGACCCAATGATGAAGCATGTTAAGAACAACGCTTACATCGTAGATTACCATATACCTAGGCTTAGGCGTTTTGGAATTAAAGATTCCTTTCATCAACCTAGATATGAGAGGGTGAGATCCTACACTTTGTGTCCGTGTACCTATTACAAGATATGCCGACAAAGCACTTCTAGCTGTATTAATAGCACTATAGCTATGACCCTCATCATAATAAAGTGTAGATAAAACTCTAACACATTTTCAATAATTACAATATCATATTGCATATTCTTTTGAACACAATATTGTTCCCATTTTTTTTTTTTTTAACATGTCATATACTGCTTTTGAGTACTCTTTCTCCAGGCTGCAGTGAGTATATCCACCGTTGGCCTAGAAAGTCCTCGACCAATGTAAGGCATTCTTACAAACCTGCAAATTACCAGATCAATACGATCACATAACAGATGAACTTAACGCGTTCCTGGATGCTCCAGCAAATTCCTACTGTTTGGAATCATCAAAAGGAGGTTGGATCGCTATCTGTAACCTGAAAAGGAACCATGGTTGAATCGGGCAATTTGGTATCACCAAAACCCCTGAAGCGGCATCCTGCTTGATTTTCTCAAACACCATGAGGCAGAATGGTGGGAAAATGTACACAAACATATCATCCCAATTTAGTGAAAAAGCATCAATTGCCACAGCCCCTGAATCTGGTTCCCATGAAACATATTTTGGCCTTCGATATAGAAGTACTATGTTCTTGAACACATCCTGGTTGAACATCCACTCTGTATTATCACGTAATTTTCGTGACCTGCCATCTGGTACTACATTAAGTTTACCTGGCAGATAGATACCTCCAATCCAAATCCCTCTATCCCTACTCCAGGTCCAATTGTATTTGCCAACCTGTCACATGATGACGATTTTATTCCACCCATGTGATTCATATCAGCAACTGCTGTAGTGTTGTCTATTTTGCACTGCACATGCAAATTAGTTTAGTTTGTGCCATAAGCCTTGAGTCCATAAAATACTCTCGGTTATCCCCATGTTTGCAGAAGCAATGTTCATCCGTCTCCACAGCTGGATCTTGTATCAGTAGCACCCTACCCAAGTGCTCTGACATCTGTCTGCAAATCATGGAAGCTTGGTCCAATAACACTTTGGAACTACTAGTGGACACATGCTGAATCCACCATTGTACATCAGCAACAGCCTCTATTGATAGAAGCATAGGTCTATTATAATGACCCCAATGTATCCTCAATGCTTGTTCCTTTGACCTTTGTAATTGTAGATAATAAAGTGGCCATATTGAACTGCTGGAAATGCTGCCAGCAATTACCACAGCAGACTTGTCACCTGGCTAATTGAAGGCTGTGTGTCAGCAATTAACTTGATACAGCTCTTAATTAGCTCTATCCTTTTTTGCCTGGGCAAGATCACAATCATGTTGATTAAGTCTATTGTGAACCCAACTAGTCAATTTGTGTCACAGGTATAATTTTAGATTTCTCTGGATAGCTTATGAAACCCAATTTAATTTTCCCCCCCCAACTGCCACTGATGCTTCAGCTGTTTCCTTTGATTGTTCTACAATCAAGATATTATCTAGTTAAGCCATGAGCACATGCCCTCGACTTCTCATCATGCCTAGAATAGGTTTTAACCACTTTGTAATCCCTCTAGGAGCTGAAGACAAACTATTAGGCAATGCATGGTACCTTGAGAAACATTTCCTTCTTAAAATGTCTATACCCTACAAAAGTGTTAAGACTATTCAGGTCCAGTATAATTCTGCATCCCCCATCCTTGCTTGGTCTGGGAAAAATATTGGACACAAACTGATGGCTTTGGTAAACTGCCTTAGCAATTACACCTTTATTACATAACTTTGCAAGTTCCAACTGAACTTCCAATTGTTCAGTGATACTGAAGTCAAACTGCTTTTTGGAGCATGTTGCATGGGTAAATCAGAATTTGCATTAAGCTTTGTTCGATATCCTTCTATAACCTTCAATATAAACATATCTGAGGTATCACATTAGATCTGTCTACATGAGAACCAGTCCCACTTACCTCCTTGTTAAAGAAGGAACTGCAGATGCTGGAAAATCGAAGGTACACAAAAATGCTGGAGAAACTCAGCGGGTGCAGCAGCATCTATGGAGCGAAGGAAATAGGTAACGTTTTGGGCCGAAACCCTTCTTCAGACTCTGAAGAAGGGTTTCGGCCCGAAACGTTACCTATTTCCTTCGCTCCATAGATGCTGCTGCACCCGCTGTGTTTTTCCAGCATTTTTGTGTACCCACTTACCTCCTTACCCCCTGGCATTCTTCCCCGGCCTCGAGCAGGATATCTCACCTTCCCTGGCGCTGCTACAGCCGAACGCCAACTGTGCTGCATCGTAGCTGGACTCGTCCCTTGCCCGGACCAGTCTCCTCGCTTATAGGGATACTCTTTGGTGGATATGTTGGCTGCTGGCTGCTTAATCAAGCCCACCGTCTTGGCCTCCTCCTCCAGCTCCTTCACCTGCTTTGCGAAATCCTCGCCAAACAGTTGTGCCGGTTGCACTGTGCCAGGCTGGCAGAGTGAAGCATATTTTATGCTGGTGGCAAGTTCCTCACCCAGAGGCTCACCAGCGCCCGACAACATGGCAAACCGTGCTGCACACGGTGTCAGCTCTGGCAGCTGCCTGCCCTCCCTTTGGAAGTCGTCGGACTCAGGGTCAGAGCGTATCTGCCCTTCTGCACTCACCTCTTGCAAAGAGGGTGCTTTCAAGCAGGCCTCTACCAGGCCCCTAAGGCTTCCGGCCTGCACAACCTCCTGGAGTTGTGGCTTTGTGAAGCAGACCTCTCCTAGGCACTGCCAGCGGAGCCTTCCCTATGGCTTCCCGCCTGCACTACTCCTCCTGGAGCGTCTCTGTGGAGCAGCCCCTGTATGAGCTGCTCCTTTTGGATAACCACTGGGGAACGGTATCCTGTCCCCGACGGGACTCTCGTGGCCCGACTCTGCGGAGTCTATAGCCCTTACAGACTTGGGTTATGCCGACCGCCCGACTGGCGTTGGCTGTGTACCCGGCTGGGAACTTTGCCAAGTCTGTCGCCGCACCGCTACCGGCTTGCGACTCCCCCGAGGTGACAGGCTGCCTTTCAGAGACTGCGTCCCGCAGCTCTCTCTCTCCTTGTCGGCAGCAGGCCTGCACCTTTTCCTTGTTCCTGTATGTGGGGGGAAAAACACACAGAAACACTTTCTCTACTTTTCTCTAACTCCTCCAAAGTCTCCCCGAGTTTGGTGGAGCTGTAACTACTCACCTGCAGCAGGAGCTCCGTCCTCCCGCTGCCGGGCGCCAATGCGTCAGACGTAATGACACGCATGCGCCCTGACGGGGTTCTTCACGTAGTCACTCATGTGACTCCGAAGTAAAATGCCAAATACTTACTTGTGCATCCTTTGGTTGTTTAATGCGGAATAATCAGCTCCCAGGAAAATCCCACAATAATCCCGCACTTCGATAAAGCGTCTGACATGGCAGTGGCAAGCAGTCTTTGTTTATCACCATTCCATGTTCTGGAAATGTTTAAAATTCACGGTACTTGAGTCAGTGTTCGAAGCACCAATAATGGGTTTCCAAGTTTAAGGATTCATAGGGTCATAGAGTGATAGTCATACAGCGTAGAAACAGGCCCTTTGCCCAACTTGTGTAAAAAAGTTACCCCTAAGTTTTCTATTAAATCTTTTCCCCTTCACCTTAAACCTATATCACCTGGTTGTTGATTACCCTATTCTGGGTAAGAAACTCTGTGCATTTACCCGATCTATTCTCCTCATGATTTTGTACACCTTTATATGATCATCCCTCATCCTTCTGTGTTCCAAGGAGTCCTGCTCAACCTTTCTGAACAGCTCATGCCCTCGGGTCCTGACAGTATCTTCATAAATCTTCTCTGCGCCCTTTCCAGATTCATACAAACCTATGTGCATTTTTTTTGTTTTTTTCTGATAATATTTCTGTGGATTTCTTTGAACCGCATCCAGTAGAATGCCTGCCTTGCTGAGATGTCATGACTGAGTTGAGAGTCAGGCTTATGGATCTTCTGCTTGGCCAGTGTTGAGATGGACAGCAGCTTGTTTATAGCATCAAGTAGCAGGTGCTGAAACTGTGGGCCTTTAATGAAGTCCATTGATTGTATTCATTGACTTCTCTGGAGAATATATCTGCTGATATCTGAGAATATAAAGCTCCCTCTGGGTGGCCTTTCAAACAGCCAGAACCTTCGGGGCTGTTTTGTTACCTGTGTCTTTTCCCCGGCAAATGATAACTTTTCTGTTAATTTGTCATGGTCTCAAGGATGCAAACAGGATAGTCGAAGCTCTTGTAACACCTGCTCACCCGGCACGGTTAGCTTTGAGCAAGCTGGTTGCAGCTTTGACAATACACATCAGTTGTGGCTTGCAAAAACCTGTGGACAGTTCACTTTGCTTGAAATGAAAACAGAAAATCCTGGGATAACACAATAGATCAGGCAGCATCTGCACAGAGTAAAACGGAATTAACAATCCAGGTTCATAACCTTTCATTCAAAAATGGCAAAAGTGCATTATCCTGAAAAATTGATTATGTTTCTCTCTACACAGACTGCATGACCTGCACATGACAATAAACTTGATTTGACGACCTGATTTGACTAACAAATTCCCTTTTATAATTTCACTCCATCTGCCTCCTGCTTTCTGCTCATGTGAATGGGGATAAATACCATGTCCCGTAAATAGAGAGAAGCAACACTCTCATTGGGATGAATGGCAGAGACAAGTCACTGTTAAGCTGGAATGATCAAGAGATAATGATTGTGAGGGTGACAGTAGACTTGATACCCTCAGAGAGATCATTCTAGACAGAGGTTTATGCTTGTATCAAGTTCCTCAGAGATCACAGATCTGCAATTACTATTTTTTTTAAACAATGGTCTACAAGAACATAGCATGTGGAGTATGCAGAGAACATCTGACCATTCCAAACTACCACTATTCATAGATCTTTGACTGACCTCCTCCTTCAGTGCTATTTTCCTGCATTAAATCTCCAGGATTGTATTGAATGAACTCAATGACTGAGTCTCCACAGACCTCTGTGGCAGGGAATTCCAAAGATTTATTGTCTTCTGAGTGGAGTGGGAGATTGCAACCTCCACGTGGTCCACCCTGTTTCGGCTAATGCAATCAATCCGACATGCACAAACAAATAGATGTCATGCTTTGGTGTCTACAACTTTAGGCTGTGCACGCCATACGCAAGGAGAAGACTGTCTTTTGAGTGAAGATCATTCTCATCCTTTCTGCCATAACTGGCCTGGTCCTTGTTCTAAGTCTGTAATCCTTGATTCTATATTCCTCAATGAGGGAAACATCCTCCCTGCATGTAGGCTGCTGAACCCTGCGATACATTTGAAACGTTTCATTGATATCACCTCTAATTTTGTTTTAACTAAACAGAATTTAGACCCAGTTAACCAGGTCCACAGTTCACAACGATGTATCCTTCTTGGAATTACACCATCTCTTGCCAACTATTGGCCTATCAGGGAACCCTCTCGCATGAGATCATCTATTTTTTTTTCTTGATTCCAGACCCCCCCCCCCCCCACCCTCACTCCACTACAATTAGTCTGAAGCTATCCCAACCTGAAAAATCACCTTATCCATTTTCCTCAGAAATGCTTCCTGACCCGTTGAGTTACTCCAGCGTTTTGTGCCTACCCTTAGAATTCAAACCCAGTTTACCCAGTCTCGCTCCATCTAACAAAAAACATCCAAGGAACCAGTCTGGTATATCTTTGTTTCACTCCCTTTATGGCAACTATAGCTTTATTTTAACATGGGATGATCAAATGGTCTATATTCCTAGTAGGCTCTCATCATTGCAGTGCAACTTCTTTATCCCTGTATTCAAATCCTCATGCTAAAAGCCAACATTTGATTTGCTTTCCTAGTTACTTGCTGCTCCTCTGTGTTAGCTTTGTAAAGGATACCCTTTGAACAGCAACATAACCCGGTGTATAAAATCATGAGATGAATAGATCAAGTAGACGCACAGAGTTGCTTGCCCAGAGTAAGGGAATTGAGAACCAGAGGACATAGGTTTAAGGTGAAGGGGGAAAGATTTAATAGGAATCTAAGTGGTATCTTTTTCACACAAAGCGTAACTTTTTCACACAAAGGGTAGTGAATGTATAGAACAACCTGCCGGAGGAAGTAATTGAGGCAGAGACTTTTGTAATGTTTAAGAAACAATTAGTCATCATGAACCAAATATAAATGGAGATAATCTTTTCTGGGTGGCTGAATTATGGAGCCAAATGCTTTAGTGAAGTTGAAAACGAACATCTATGGTGGCGGGTGCAGCCTCTTGCATTAATCTTGGAGCTGTTACACATGTCCACTATGACTTCAGATGGATGGTCTCCTGGTCTAATGGTCCTAGTCAATGTTCCCTCCTGCGGATGGTCTCCGATTCAGGACCTGGTCTTTGGGCGCTAGAAGCATGCGATTGAGCAGGACATTCCTGAATGCTTTTCCTCATGACAGAAAGCAGAGAGATCCTACTGGGCGGTATTGCTGTCAGACTTGTGTCCTTTCTTGAGGTTGGTTGCATTCATCAGGTCCTCTGATGAATTCTCCTGTTCCCAGATGTAGATGATGGGATTGTAAACACATGACAGAAGCTCTTCCCCACAAAGTTGCAGCAATGTAACATGGACACCGTGCACACTTGATACCTTGTTATTTTTCAGATAGTAGAGAACTTTTGTCTTGTCTTTTGTCCTCCCTTGAATTTCTGACCTACCGTTCCATTCGCTGCAAAACACTCAGGATAGCCTCCACAGAAACACACGCATCAAGGCAGCAATAACTAGGTATGTTACAAAACTTACCTTCAGTCGCGCTGTAATTCTGCCACTGGCCGTGTGCGCGATTTTGGCGCCTTTAAGGGGGGGGCGGGGTTAAAACGCAGTTTCTCCTCCCTTGTCCTGAATTATATTTTGTTGGAGTACACGCGTTTGCTCGGGGCGTTTTGTGAATTTTTTATTTTTATTAAATCGTCAATGTCAGCGCTGGAGTAATTTTAGAAGCAGGTCCTGAAGCGTCAACGCCGATAACGGGGACGAATTTCACACACGGGACAGGTAAACGAAAGTGGTTTCTTTAAATGTATAAAGGTGCTTCTTAAGAAGCCTTTAATTCACATTTTTTCATGCGAAACGGTGATTTTATTCCCCGAACTAACAGCAGTATTTTTCATGTCGATACGGGGTTAAATTCACCGCAAATCAACGTTCCAAAAGATCGCGTTCCAGAAATCCTCACTCACAAGATGATTTAAATGCCCATTAATTTACAGGTATTAAACATTCAATTCCTTCCATTTGGCCTGTAAATTCATGAAAATATGATTTAAAAATTATGTTATATTGTGAATTCTTGTGTGAATGTTATTTGGACACAGGCTATTTAAAAATGTTAATCTATTCTTAAGAAATTGATAGATGTTTAGATGTAGTAATTGAATTTTGTAATTAGCTACAATTAGGTAACTAACTAATTATATGCTTTACTTTCATGTCTTCTAAGTAAGATTGTTTCATATTTGTTTCAGAAAGCTTCAATCTATAATAACTGAAAAATTATTTCAGTTATCTTAATTTTTAAGAAAGTTATGGGCTTTTAACTGTCCTCGATCACAGCTTTTGTGTTAAGTCAATGGAAAAGCAATAGGGAACAAGATGCTAATTTCCGAGTATGAAAATGGCGATAAATTCTTTAATACTGAAGATATGAAAGTGAATTAGGTGTCAAATTAAACTTCTTTTTATGCTTTATCTGATGGGATAAATTGCAGACTTTATTTTTAAAATCTCAACATTTTGTAACATTGCTACAATAACCAGAGAATGGTTATTAAGGCCATGCACTAAACCTGATGTTGAAGGCTCAATTGATGGCAGACACAAAACGCTGGAGTAACTCAACAGGACAGGCAGCATCACTGGAGAGAAGGAATTGGTGATGTTTCGGGTCGAGACCCTTCGTCTCTGCCTGAGTGAACATTGAAGGCTCAATGTTCATTCAGGCAGATGACATTAGTGTTATGTAGGTGAGCAGCCTTTTAAACAAGAAGGTTGCAGTGAATAGAAGTCTGTGAATGTACATTTCACAGTGAATTTCCAGCTGTTTCTGAAGCAGAAATACGTAATTCATGCCTAAAAAAGAATCAAATGATCCACAATGACATACTGTATTTAGCCATGTTAAGAAAATTAAAATGGAAAATAAATAAAAACTGCAGATCTTGGCAATTTGAAATATAAAAGTAATATAAATAGACAGCATGTTAATCTTGTCTTGTTTTGGCTAAGTTTTAGTTTGTTGGGTTGTGTTAGGGGGGGAGAAACATGTTCTCTGTCTCTTCCTTCGGGGGAATGCGACTTTTTCATGTCGGATCCCCCCCTCCCTGCCTCCGTCTGCAGTGAGGCCTAATGGCGGGGCTGGCGGCCACCAACCTGCGACCGACCCCGAGACTACGGAGGCAGAGCCAGCCAGGACTTACCAACGGGAGGCTGGCCGTCTTCGGGGCTGAGGCAGCGGTGGCCCGACTTGCTGGTGCGGCGTTCTGGCTTTCGGCGGCGGCCTGGAGCTGGTGCAGCGGGGTCCGGAGCGGAGACTGCGGGACCCGGAGCTGGGGCAGCGGCCTGGAGCTGGGGCGGCGGCCCGGAGCGGAGACTGCGTGACCCGGAGCTGGGTCGGCAGCCTGGAGCTGGGGCGGTGGCCCGAAGCGGGGACTGTGGGACCCGGAGCTGGGGCGGCGGCCCGGAGCGGAGACTGCGGGACTCGGAGCTGGGGCGGCGGCCTGGAGCGGAGACTGCAGGATGCGGAGCTGATGCTGTGGCGGGCCGTCTCGGAGCAGAGACGGCGTTCCGGCTTTCGGCGGCGGCGACATCACCACGGAGGTCCGCTGGCTGGAGGGCGGCATCTACAGCCTGGTTCGATCGCCTCAGCGCAGAGAGAGAACAAGGAGGGAAGAGACGGAGACTAAGACTTTGCCTCCATTACAGTGAGGATGTGCTTGGTGAACTCACTGTGGTGGATGTTTAATTTGTGTTTATTGTCTGTTTTGTTATTATTGGTTCTGTGTATGACTGCAGGCATCACAATTTCGTTCAGACCGAAAGGTCTGAATGACAATAAAGGAAATCTTGAATCTTGAATCTTGATCTGAATTTCTAAAGGGACAAACAGATTCATGTTGGTTTTGAGTTTTTTAATGCTTTAATTTGCATTAGGTATGATTAAGTTAATAGCATTTTTGAGTCCGAAGGTTTGAAGTTCCAGGCTAAGACTTCTGTCAAATATTAGCACATGGCAGAGCTAATAGAGCTAGTGCATCACACCAGCAGAGACATTGGTTCAATCCTTACCATGGGTGCTTTATGTGTGGCGTTTGCATGTTCTCCTTGTGAATGCATAGGTTTTTGAATGTCCAGTTTCCTCCCATGTCCCAAAGACAAGCAAGATGTGGTTAGTTGGCCATTGTAAATTGCTCCTAGTGTTAAGATGTGGTAGAAGGTGAGGTGGCACAGTGGCGCAGTTGGTAGAGCTGCTGCCTCACAGTGTCAGAGTCCCAGGTTCTATCCCAACATTGGGTGCTGTCTGTGTGGAATTTGCACGTTCTCCTAGTGACCGCATAAGTATCCCCCTGGTACTCCAGTTTTTCCCCACATCCCAAAGATGTGAGGGTTTGTAGGCTCATTGACCTCTGTGATATTGCCCCTAGTGGATGAGAACGTGGGATAGCATAGAACTAGTGTGAACGGGTGATCTATGGTCAGCGTGGACTGGGACGTTGGGCAGAAGGGGCTGTTTTCCTGCTGTATCTTTCCAATGACTCCAAAATTATGAGGAAAATTAATAACAAAAAGGCATTCATGTGGGATGAATGTAAATGAGTGATCAGCATGAGATCAGTGATCTGTGTGAGTCTATGAGAAATTGCCACCTAAGAAGTTAAAACCAGGACTTGTCTTTTCCTGCAGATGGATTATAAAAATCATGTGACACAATTTAGAAGAAAGATTTCCTGCCCAATATTTAATCAGCATTTCTAAAGACAGATTAAGTGATAATCATCATATTGGTTTATGGGAATTCTTACTGTGAACAGACTAGACGCCACATTTCCTTCTTCACACAATGTATACAAGTTAAACTTACTTCTTTGTTTGTAAATAATTTTTGCTTCAGACATTATCTCGAATACTGCAGAACAAGGCTGGACCTTCAGCCTACAATGTATGTGCCAAAACATGCCTCTTATAATTGTATATACTTCTATCAGGTCTCCCCTGGCTCCTCGATGCTCCAGACAAAGCAATCCATGTCTGTCCTCCATTGTTAGAGTGAGGCTAAACATAAATTGGAGGAACAGCATCTCATATTTCGCTTGGGCACATTACAGCCCAGTGGTATGAATATTGATTTCTCTAACTTATAGTGACCTGGCATTCCCTCTCTCTCTATCCCTCCCCCACCCAAGTCACACCAGCTTCTTGTTTTCACCCAACAAGCAACTAACAATAGCCTGTTTCCTTTATCATCGTAACTTTTTTGCATATCTTTCATTCATTGTTCTTTATCTCTCTACATAATCATAATAATAATCATAATCATAAACGTAAGTTATTAGCCAAGTATGTTTTGCAACATATGAGGAATTTGATTTTCCGTACAGTCATACCAAAAAAGCAACAAGACACACAATTACATAAAATTTGACATAAACTTCCACCACAGCGGCTCCTCCACATTCTTCACTGTGATGGAAGGCAATAAAGTCTTATCTTCTTTTGTCCATTTGCTCCCATGGTCGGGAGAGTCGAACCATCTACAGTCGGGGCGATCGAAGCTCCCGCAGCCAATGATCGAAGCTCCCGCGTCGGGACGATCGATGCTCGCGCGTCGGGGCGGTCGAAACTCCTGCAGTTGGAGCTCCCGAAGTCGGTCCCTGGCAAAAGTATCGCAAGCTCCACGATGGTAAGTCTGCAGGCTCCCGTGGTTGGAGATCCCAAAGTCGGTCCCCAGCAAGAAGCCGCCAGCTCCACGATGTTAGGCCGCCGTGTGGAAGGAGATATGACACGGAAAAAAGTTGCATCGCTGTCGAGGAAAAAGATTTAAAAGTTCCCCCCCCCCCCCCACCACCCCCTACATAATATAAAACTAAAAGTGCACTAAAACATACATTTTACAACAAACTATAAACATCAAAGAAGGAAAAAGACGAGACAGACCATTGGTGAGGCAGCCATCATCGGCGCCACCTGGTGGACATCATCGTCTATATCTCTCGTTTCCCTTTCCCGTGACTTTCAGTCTGAAGAAGGGTCTTGACCCGAAAAGTCACCCATTACTTCTCTCCAGAAAAGCAGCCTGTCCCGCTGAGTTACTCCAGCTTTTTGTGTCTATCTTCGGTCTAAATTAGCATCTGCAGTTCCTTCTTTCCCATATCTGTCCAATCTCTCCTTATAGCTAATCCAGGCACCATTCTGGTAAACCTCTTCTGCACTCTCTCCCAAGTCCCATCATCCTTTTTGTAATTAGGGCGACCTGAAATGTACACAACACTCCAATGCGCCCTAACCAAAGTTTTATAAAGTTGCAACAAGACTTCTTGCCTCAGACTCAATGTCCTGACGAAGGCAAGCATCAATATATCTAGGTAGACTGTAGGCAATGTTCATAGGTGATAAACATTCTTTACAACTCTATCTGCTTGTGTTGCCTCAAATACTTTTCTTAGTTTTGTACTCATAAGCTTCAACCATGAGCACTCCTTTCTTGTCTGAAGCAGACGTATTTGTGATATCACCTTTTCCTTGATGTGTATCAGGATTCAACAGAAATATATGGGTCTGATCTTCCATGGGCTTTCAGCCCCTTCCTGATCTATGCGACTGGAAGAAACTACAGGCCCGCTGCACAGCCAGTTTGATACTGAGGACTGCAAGTCCTCTATCGAAGTGCTATTATTGCTGGATTTTTGCAACTTACTGTGATCATTGTCAGTTATTGGAGAGAGCAATAAAAACCTATTATTTGATAGTCTGTGGCCATGCCTGTTGACATATCTCAACCATAGATTAATAAATAAATCAAAACGAGTAGTAGAAACAAACTTAATTACCCATCACCAAATAATCGCTTGCCTGCCTTCTTAAAGGGGCTGCCCCACTTGGGCGAAATAATTGGCGACTTTAGAAGAGTTTTTAAAAATGACATGTTGAAGACCTCCTTCGACTGTGTAGAAGACCTCTTTCGACCTCCTTCGACTAAGTTGAAGACTAGCTTCGACTAGCTACGAATAACTTCGGGAAAATTGGACACCGGACAGTGGAGAGTGAAGACGACCTCCCTCAATATCCTTCGACCTCCGTTCGACTATGATGAAGACTATCTACGACTACCTTTGACTACCTTCGACTACCCTCGATTACCTACAACTAACATGCCGACCTACTACGACCTACTACGACTAAACCTACGAGTAAACAAAGTATTGTTTTTTTCCATGGCGACCTTATTTTACTAGCGGGCATTTTTTAACATATTGAAAAAAAAACGCCGCGGCCTAGCTGAGGCCTTGAGTATGCGGAGACCACTCTCGAGCATGAAGGAGAGTTACGAAGACTTCCTATGACCTCGTGTCGACCATGCTGCGAGTATGAGTCGAGGGCAAACTCGCCAGAACTCACGGATTAGGTCACCCATAACCTGCAGTGTAGACAGTGCTGCATATAACCTCTAAAGATTAAACACTATAGGTATTCCAAGATTTATGAACATTCTATTTACAAATGTTTGCTATAATGTCATTGTATTCAGTTTCTGAATCTATTTTTGACCATAATAAATAGCACACTGGTCTCCACTCATAAGAGAACACTGTACCAAAATAACAATCATACATCTTGCTCAGCTTTTTTCTATTTATGTAATTTTGCTTGATGAGATGTTTCCAAGAACACATACTATTTGTAAATTTGTGCGTAAGAGTTTGTGGATGACTCAACTTGAACTTGACAAGTTGAGAAATACTTCTTCAAAAACTTACTCTGTCCAATCCAATTTGAAAGTGCATTTCTTTGAGAGGTACCAATCAAATGTAAATCCAATGAAAACAAAGGGTCCTAACCCAAAACGACATCATTTTTCACTGCTGGATTACTCTAGCATTTTGTATCTATCTTTGGTAAAAACTAGCATTTGCAGTTTCTTGTTTCTACATTCTACCTTTTTTTGTTGAATAGCTTCAAACTCTTTGAGAACTTTAGAGGAACTGTAGTATATAAAGCATCTAATTCCCAATCTGCTTTAATGCCATTAGTGTATTTTTGCACAAAATGTTTTGTCATGTGGTTATTGGGGTCATTTTATGAGTCCCGTTCCCAATGAAGAAATAAACTGAAAGTTCACATTGAAGAGACACAAAAAGCTAAAGTAACGCAGCGGGACAGAGCATCTCTGGAGAGAAGGAATGGATGACGTTTCAGGTCGAGACCCATTGTTTAGAAAGCTGTGCCCATACACTGAGTACTATTATATTATCTGATATTTTATTTTCAATCGTTAACAAAGCATGGACAGCACCTGCCTAACTCTCCCCATAAAGGTGAGACTACCTGGAAGGATTATAGACCCACAATTGATGCCAGTTGGATTTAGGCAAAAAAAGATGGTACGTGTGAGTGAATCTATTTCTTAGCCTAATTATCCCATGACAGAAGTAAAAACCTTCAAAGCATCACAGAACAAAAATGCATCATATTGGTCATGAATACGGCATCAAAATTGAATTTTGAAATATAACTGAGTTCATCTGAAACTGATTCAAAGGTATAAAACAAAGGTAGACACAAAATGCTGGAGTAACTCAGCGGGACATTCTGTCCCGCTGAGTTACTCCAGCATTTTGTGTCTACCTTTGATTTAAACCAGCTTCTGCAGTTCTTTGCTACTCAAGGGTATAAAACATTGCCCAAGCCAGCTGTGTAATTTATAAAGGGAAGTAATGTATTACAACATACCTGTGGAAGTCAATGCCAAATTTACTGCAGCCCATGAAAATAGTTGAAAAATCAAGAAATGAAAATTAAAAAACATCAATATAGCCTGACTTTTTAGAAACATAGAAACATAGAAAATAGGTTCAGGAGTAGGCCATTCGGCCCTTCGAGCCTGCACTGCCATTCAATATGATCATGGCTGATCATCCAACTCAGTATCCTGTACCTGCCTTCTCTCCATACCCCCTGATCCCTTTAGCCACAAGGGCCACATCTAACTCCTTCTTAAATATAGCCAATGAACTGGCCTCAACTACTTTCTGTGGCAGAGAATTCCACAGATTCACCACTCTCTGTGTGAATTTGTTTTCTCATCTCGGTCCTAAAAGACTTCCCCAACATCGGGAACAATCTTACTGCATCTAGTCTGTCCAACCCCTTAAAAATTTTGTGAGTTACTATAGATCCCCCCTCAATCTTCTAAATTCTAACGTGTCCAAGCCAGTCTTTCTTCATATGAAAGTCCTGCCATCCCAGGAATCAGTCTGGTGAACCTTCTCTGTACCCCCTCTATGGCAAGAATGTCTTTCATCAGATTAGGAGACCAAAACTGTACGCAATAATCCAGGTGTGGTCTCACCAAGGCCCTGTACAACTGCAGTAGAACCTCCCTGCTCCTATACTCAAATCCCTTTGCTATGAATGCTAACATATCATTCACTTTCTTCACTGCCTGCTGCACCTGCACCTGCATGCCTACTTTCAATGACTGGTGTACCATGACACCCAGGTCTCATTGCATCTCCCCTTTTCCTAATCGGCCACCATTCAGATAATAGATTACTTTCCTGTTCTTGCCACCAAAGTCAACACTGCCCCCCAGCTTCGTGTCATCCGTAAATTTGGAGATGTTGCATTCAATTCCCTAGTCCAAATCATTGATATATATTGTAAATAACTGGGGTCCCAGCACTGAGCCTTGCGGTACCCCATTAGTCACTGCCTGCCATTCTGAAAAGGACCCGTTTACTCCTACTCTTTGCTTCCTGTCTGCCAGCCAGTTCTCTATCCACATCAATACTGAACCCCCAATACCGTGTGGTTTAAGTTTGCATACTAATCTCTTATGTGGAACCTTGTCGAAAGCCTTCTGAAAGTCCAGATATAACACATCCACTGGTTCTCCCTTATCCACTCTACTAGTTACATCCTCGAAAAATTCTATAAGATTCGTCAGACATGATTTACCTTTCATAAATTCATGCTGACTTTGTCCAATGATTTCACCACTTTCCAAATGTGTGCTATCAAATCTTTAATAACTGACTCTAGCATTTTCCCCACTACCGATGTTAGTCTAACTGGTCTGTAATTCCCCGTTTTCACTCTCCCTCCCTTTTTAAAAAGTGGGGTTACATTAGCTACCCTCCAATCCTCAGGAACTACTCCAGAATCTAAAGCGTTTTGAAAAATTATCACTAATGCATCCACTATTTCTGGGGCTACTTCCTTAAGCACTCTGGGATGCAGCCTATCTGGCCCAGGGGATTTATCGGCCTTTAATCCACTCAATTTACCTAACACCACTTCCCGACTAAAGTGGATTTCACTCAGTTCCTCCATCTCATTTGACCCCCGGTCCCCTGCTATTTCCAGCAGATTATTTATGTCTTCCTTAGTGAAGACAGAACCAAAGTAGTTATTCAATTGGTCTGCCATGTCCTTGTTCCCCATGATCAATTCACCTGTTTCTGACTGCAAGGGACCTACATTTGTTTTAACTAATCTTTAACTAATCTTTTTCTCTTCACATATCTATAAAAGCTTTTGCAGTCAGTTTTTATGTTCCCTGCCAGTTTTCTTTCATAATCTATTTTCCCTTTCCTAATGAAGCCTTTTGTCCTCCTCTGCTGGACTCTGAATTTCTCCCAGTCCTCTGGTAGGCTGCTTTTTCTGGCTAATTTTTATGCTTCATCTTTTGTTTTGATACTATCCCTGATTTCCCTTGTTATCCATGAATGCACTACCTTCCCTGATTTATTCTTTTGCCAAACTTGGATGAACAATTTTTGTAGTTCATCCATGCAGTCTTTAAATGCCTTCCATTGCATATCCACCGTCAACCCTTTAAGAACCCTTTAAGTTTTTCCTCAGAAACTAATCATGGACAGATTAGCAAAATGTTTCACATAAATCCCTCAATATAGCATTATGATTCACCAGCAGGATTAATAAATGCCAAAGACAGAAAATTCTGTGGTGACTATTTTGCCATTTGACTTTCCAAACTGTTTCCATCAAGTGAGGGCACAAATCAATAATGTAACAGAGAAGTCTTTACCCACCGGGTTGACTGCAGTTCCAATGTAACTTAGGAAAAACAATATTACCCATGATAAGGCAGAAGTATTAATTGATAACCCATTCACCAGTGTAATGGGCCTGTCCCACTTAGGCGACTTTTTAGGCGAGTGCAGGAGACTCTGCGCTCACCACATGGTCGCCACATGTTCGCTGGTGGTCTCTGGTGAGTCTCCTTCATGGTGGCGAGGAGTTCCCGCATTCTGGAAACTAGTCGCGGCCTCAGTATGGCCGCCACAAATTTTTCAACTTGTTGGTCGCCATGGAGGTAATCTATAATCCTGTAGTCGTAGGTGCAGTTGTAGTGCGGCCGCCATGTAGTTGTAGGTAGTCGAGGTAGTCGTAGGTAGTTTTAGTTAATCGCCTTTGCTGACCGGTCATTTTCATTGGCTCATTGGGGAAAAAAATGTAAGCAGGAGTTTTTAGAACCAAGGATAACCGACCGGTAATGTTAAATGTCCGCCGAACTTCACAGCTGTGTATCTCTGGCTTATTAAAAGTTGTCTGTCTTCTTAAAAGTTGTCTCCACTCCTTCTCCCCCCTTCTCCCCCTTTCTCCCCCCTTCCCTCCCCTCCTTCCCCCCTCTTTTAAAGGACTCACAGTGCTAGCCATCTTAATTACAGCGCCAACCTTCCTGTTCATCGCTTTGCGTGTTTGTATCACCTTGGCTTTGCACCGTGTGAATTTCAGACAGCGTTCCCGCTTGCCCAGGCCACCACCTTTGCGATGTGTTTGTGTGTGTGTGTGTTCCACTCTGACAGTCGCTGTTCCAGTTCCCGGTTTTTCAGGCGACTGCCGGCAACTTGACAGTCGCCGGCAGTCCACTGAAAAAATGCCTAATTAGGACAGGCCAATAAATACACAGTCACACCACAGCAGTGCATCAGTATTGTAGTGCACCATCTCTGATACATTTGGCAGCAACTTCTTCGCGTTTCTTTGACACCATTTTCCAAAATTGCAATCTCTACTTTATAGAAGGCCAAAAACAACAGGCACAAGGGGAAACCCATCAGATGCTTCTACTTTTTGTCACACTGCATATTAAATCATACCATGTTTGGTTTTAAGTTTAGTTGAAACCTTAGTTCCATTATAATCAACATTCCAGGACACCTTATCTAACTGCGTTGCGAGAATAACTTCAGCGCAAGATCCGAATAAGGCAGTCACCACTCTCTTTGCAAAGGCAACTGGGCATGTAATGTGAAGGAATAATATTTTAGATTAGTTGTGAAAATGAAAGGGACATGTTCGATTAATCCGCTGAATGCATGAGTAGGCCTGTAGGAACTCTGCAAATATGCTCAAATGGCTGAAGTAACACTATTCACTTACATACTGCACGCTATTACCCTATAAAGAACAATGCCATTGGATGCATTGAATGAGTATAGAGCAAGGTTAAATGAAAAGTAAGAGGTATGTGGAATTTGAGTCCTCATTAAATGCACATGATACATATTAAAATACAGCACCAAGCACAGGAATAATTACAAAATAGGTTAGAAATGATTACAAGTCACATAATATATATGGAGGGAAACATAGCTCAGATTAAATGATAGTTTATTTTTAGAAAAATATATAGGCTCATGGTTAAATATGAATTGATCCCAATTCAGGGGTGAATTAATTTTAGTGTCATGCAATTGAAAATGCAAAAATGAATGAACATGCATTTATATAGCAACTTTTCCAACCTAAGGACATCCTAAAGCACCACTGATCAAAGTAGTGCTCCTGTATTACATAACCTGCTGCACCAATTTGTTTATGTTATTATCACAAGACTGTCAATTACCACTGGATCATGACCACACCAATGCACAACATGTCACTCATTCCCACACTATCACAGATCTCACCACATCAGGAGATCACCCTTCCACTGCCTCCAACTTGACAGTACCCGAACCCAATCATGAAGAAGGGTTCTGACCCAAAATGTCCTTGATCCATTTCTCTCCACAGATGCTGCCTAGCCTATTGGCTCTAAGGAGAGGTTGGACAGATTTGGAATGCTATTTTTTCTGGAGCGTTGGAAGCTAAGGAGGAAACTGTTGAATGTTTATAAAATTATGAGAGTAATGGATAGGGTAAATTGTCAGAATCACTTTTTCCACAGGGGGAGACATCAAATACTGAAGGGCATGGATTAAAGATGAGTTAGGGATACATTTAAGGGAGAAGTGCAGGGCAAGTGTTTTACAAGGAGCCAATCTGGATAATGTTGCTGTGAAATAAGAGGCTGCATGAGAATTGAATTCACCAACTGCTCCCACTGTGTATTTATGACTGGTTAACCCAAACTAGTGGCACTGCATATCCTACTTTGTTGGGTAATGCAGTATGCTTATTATGGGTATGCTTATTGGGTATGCTTATTATGCCCTGTTGAATATGGAAGCAAATCAGTGATCAAGAAATGTGCAACAAAGCCCAATTTTGAATTTAGACATCCATTGGTACTTATACCTTAATTACTTTATAAAGATGCCATGAATATAATCAGCAATATTTCTCCTGAAAACAAATATGAATGGGTTCTGAAAAAAGCCTGTACCAATTTCATTGGAATTAACTTTCAGAGGATTTTGTTCCTGCTATTATCATGGCCAACATGCTACAATTACTGAAAAGAGGATATTTGAATTGTTGTTTATCTATGCATTTGATACTTTCATTAGACTGGAAATGGAAACGGAAATGCCCCTATTCTCCAATGCTGATGTTTTCCATGCAAATATAAAAAGTTGTTTTTTACAAAATTGGAAGCAAGAAGCTCATTACAGCAGACTCCAGCTCACCAATTTATTCGTTTATATTTAGAAGCATGGCAGTTTTATTAGTTGAAGGAAGCATCCTTGAAGGTGAATTGTTTAGCACTGAAGGTTTCAAAATTCATTCAAGTAAAACTAAATATGAGTACATTTAATAGCTTGCATATCACTCATCATTATGTGAAAGGGATTGAAAATGGGATCACAATGCCATAAAATGCAGGTGTCAGTTAGAGGTCAAATATGACCATACATACATGTTAAAGTCCCAGTAATGGATTGGAAAGCATGCTTCAGTCACAGCAAAAACTATCATTTTGTTATTTTAAAGGGAAAAAAATAAACCATGATTTGAATGAACTAGCTCTTAATGATTTTTTATTGTTTAACAATATTTGAATAATATAACAGTGGGAAATACTTAATTTGCTGTGTGAACTATGTGTATCCAGTAAAATGTTTAACTGATAGCGTGCACGGGATCAATGAAAACCAAAGCTTATGCACTTACATAATTTCCTCATTTTGAAAATCCCTCAGAAATCATTTTCATACTTGATCGTGTCAAACCATTTTTTAAAGATTCAAACGTTAACCTCTCACCTGCGCAAATGAAATTCTTTATCAAAGTAAAATAATTATTCATATAAAGAGCACACTAGGGATTATCCAAAATATTAAAGATAAATGTAAAGCACATTTCATGAATTATGTATAATAGGTTTAAATATGAAGATCAAACTATCAGATCAAATAATAGGAAGCATCATTTCTAGACATGCCAAAGGAAATAATAGGTAATTAAAAGTAACAAATTCTTGTTTAACACAGAATTATTGTTTTTGAAAGACACTATCGCAATTACTTCTTCCAGCCTGTCAGAAGGTCCTCAATCTAGTATTTTGTTTTTCTGAATGACAGATGAGGATATATTGATTCCAATTATGCAAAAGCCTGACCAAATTGAGAATTACGTAAATCAATCTACTGTACATTAGCTTTACTTCAGTACAATAATTATTATCCCGTGAAATGTCTAGATCGAATCATGTGTGGCATCAGTGCTGTCAAAAAACGACAAGCTCACCCTGTCCATCCAATTATGCATGAAATTGTCCAACAGACTAGTTGTAAACAGATGTCAATCTACTCAGCCATTATGCATTGTGGCAGGTGTAGGTTTACTAACTAAAGACTGCACTTTTATTTAGAAGATGTATTGGGGGCATGGAGTGGAGGAATGACAGATCATATCACCTGTGGAAACTTGGAACTATCTTAGAAAATCTCAAATTTAATTACAACCGTCATCTTGTTTGTTTTTATTTTTCAGTTTCCCTTCTAATAAATGGCTCTAGGTACAGTGCATTCAGAAAGTATTCAGACCGCTTCACTTTTTCCACATTTTGCTACGTTACAGCCTTATTGTAAAATGGATTAAATTCTTTTTTTTTAATCATCATCTACACACAATGCCCCAGAATGAAGAAGCGGAAACAGGTGTTTTATAATATTTTGCAAAGTAATTAAAAAAAAATAACTGAAATATCACATTTATATAAGTATTCAGACCCTTTGCTATGACACTCAAAATTATCCTTGAGATGTTTCTACAAACTATCAGATCAAATAATAGGAAGCATCCAATTATTGTTTTTGAAATTACTTCTTGCAACCTGTCAGAATGTCCTCTATCTAGTATTTTATTTTTCTGAATGACGGATGATAATAGATTTATTCCAATTATCCGATCAACGGGTGGGGCAGGATCATCGGGTGGGGCAGGATCATCGGGTGGCACCACTAGCGGCAGCCTCGCCAGCAGCCCCTCTGTCCATTCGACATTTTTTGTTATTTTCAGTGCGTCTAAATGTATGATTTAATGTTTCTCGGTATGTTTTATGTGGAGGGCAGGGTCGGGGGGGGGGGGAGGGGAAACAAGGGGAAACCGTTTTCAGTCACTTACCTCATCGGAGATGTGACTTTTCTCCTTGTCGCATCGTCACGCTCCTCGCGGCCTAACAACTGGTTTGGTGCGAACTCTCCAGACCGGAGCTTGGCCCAGAGCTTCAGCAGCAGGTGCGGTGCGGACTTACCATCCGGAGCCTGGGATCCTTTGCTGAGGATCGCCAGTGTTGGAGCTCCGACCGCGGGGGCGTGCTGACTGCAGAGGTCTTCGGAGCTTCTAGCCACCGGCGTGGCGCGGACCTACCATCGCGGAGCCTGGGATCCCTAGCCGGCATCGCCAGAAGAAGTGCTCTGACCGCAGGTCCGTGGTCTTTAACATTGTCATGCCGCAGACGATTCGGGAATTCCGAGTTCTGATCCATCCCGACGTCGGAGTTTCGATCATCCCGACGAGAGGGCATGTACATCGGGCCGTCCGTAGCGGCAACTGCAGAGGGTTCAAGGCCCTGACCACGGGTGAACAAAGGAGGAAGATTGACTGAACTTTATTGCCTTCCATCACAGTGAGGAATGCTGAAGAACACAGTGGCCTCCGTCATTCTTAAATAGAAAAACTTTGGAACCACCAGGACTCTTCATAGAGCTGGCCACCCTGCCAAAGTGAGCAATCGGGGAAGAAGGGCCTTGGTGAGGGAGGTGACCAAGAACCATATGGTCACTCCGACAGAGCTCCAGAGTTCCTCTGTGAAGATGGGAGAACCTTCCAGAAGGACAACTATATCTGCAGCACTCCACCAATCAGGCCTTTATGGAAGAGTGGTCAGACGGAAGCCACTCCTCAGTAAAAGGCACATGACAGCCCGCTTGGAGTTTGCCAAAAGGCACCTAAAGAACTCTCAGACCATGATGAAACCAAGAGTGAACTCTTTGGCCTGAATGCCAAGCATCACGTCTGGAGGAAACCAGGCATCGCTCATCACAGTGAAGCATGGTGGTGGCAGCATCATGCTGTGGTGATCTTTTTCAGTGGCAGGAACTGGAAGACTAATCAGGATCAAGGGAAAGATGAACGGAGCAAAGTACAGAGAGATTCTTGATGAAAACCTGCTCCAAAGAGTTCTGGACCTCAGACTAGGGTGGAGGTTCACATTCCAACAGGACAACGACCCTAAGCACACAGCCAAGACAATGCATGAGTGGCTTTGTGACAAGTCTGTGAATGTCCTTGAGTGGCCCAGCCAGAGCCCGGACTTGAACCCGATCGAACATGTTTGGAGGGGCCTGTAATTAGCAGTGCATCGACGCTCCCTATCCAACATGACAGAGCTTGAGAGGATCTGCAGAGAAGAATGGGAGAAATTACCCAAATACAGGTGTGCCAAGTTTGTAGCATCATACCCAAGAAGATTTGAGGCTGTATTCGCTGCCAAAGGTGCTTCAATAAAGGACTGAGTAAAGGGTCTGAATACTTATGTAAATGTGATATTTCAGTTATTTCTTTTTAATTACTTTGCAAAAGTTTCTAAACACCTGTTTTCACTTTTTTATTATGGAGTATTGTGTGTAGATTGATGATAAAAAAAAAATTTAATCCATTTTAGAATAAGGCTGTAATGTGGAAAAGTGAAGCGGTCTGAATACTTTCTGAATGCACAATATGGTGAGGATCCATGCAATGCATCTTTACCTCCAATATTTACAGGCACAGTGCAACAATTAACATTAAATGCTGGAGTTCTAAAGAAACAAAATTCAATTATCAAGTGTGTGAAATGTACCAATCTGGCACTCGTTTCAATGTTCGTAAGTGATAGGAGCAGGATTAGGCCTTTTGGCCCATCAAGTCTGCCATTCAATCATGGATGATCTATCTTCCCCTCTTTACCCCATTCTCCTGCCTTCTCTCCATAACCCCTGGCACCCATACTGATCAAGAATCTATCTATCTTTGCCTTAAAAATATCCACTGACTTGGCCTCCACAGCCTCCTGTGGCAATGAGTCCCACAGATTAACTACCCTCTGACTAAAGATGTTCATCCTCACCTTTCTAAAAGAGCGTCCTTTAATTCTGAGACTGTGACCTCTGGTCCTAGACTCTTCCACTAGTAGAAACATCCTCTCCACATCCACTCTATCCTGGCCTTTCACTATTCATAAGTTTCAAGGAGGTTCCCCCTCATCCTTTTAAACTCCAGCAAGTAGAGGCACAGCACCGCCACATGCTCATCGTATGTTATTCCCATTCCACATGTTATCACTCATTCCCAGGATCATTCTTGTAAACCTCCTCTGGACCCTCTCCAGCATTAGCACATCCTTCCTCAGATATGGGACCCAACATTGCTCACAATACTCCAAATGCGGTCTGACCATCGCCTTATAGAGCCTGAGCATTACATCCCTGGTTTTGCATTCTAGTCCTCTCAAAATAAATGCTAGCATTGTGTTTGCCTTCCATACTACCGATTTGACTTGCAAATTAACTTTTTGGGTGTCCTGCACCAGCACTCCCAAGTCCCTTTGCACCTCTGATTTCTGGATTCTCTCTCCATTTACAAAATAGTGTATGCCTTTATGACTTCTATCAAAATGCATGACTCCACACTTTGCCACATTATATTCCGTCTACCACTTCTCTGCCAACTCTCCCAACCTGTCCAAGTCCTTCTGCAGAGTCCTTGGTTCCTCTACACTACTTGCCTCTCCACCTATCATCGTATCATCTGCAAGCTTGGCATCAAAGCCTTTAATCCCCTCATCCAAATCATTAATATACAACGTAAAGAGTAGCGGCCCCAGCACCAGCCCCTATGGAACTCCGCTAGTCACTGGCCACAAACCAGAAAAATACCCCTTTATTGCCACTCTTTGCCAGGGAATGTTAATTCTCTGCACATGCTGTTGGTGTTGGGAGAGGGCAGAGGAAAATACCATTCTCCAGCAACAGGAGGTAGAAATTTGCCTCAGAGATCAACTAGCCAAAACAGATAATCATGAGGTATTTTTACATTTTACTAGGTCAGGAAAATCAAGATGAATGGAAGATATTCCCACGTCCTGTTGTGGAGAATATCTTTATTTGCTTTTCAGATGGATCAAGTCTTTTTCATCTCTCCAATCTCATCTCTAAACTTTTTTGCTCACCTATCCCAGCAATGCTGATATAATTTCATGTTCCAGCACGTTTTTAAAATAATTTTTAAGATATACATGCACCGTTACAGCAAACATTCTTACTTTCCTTGCAAATCATGCGACAACAAGGAAGGACAAAGAAAGAGAGGTTATCCAGTTATCTTGCAACATGGAAATACAGAGGAGGTTGGCCTGGACATTAGTGAGCCATCATCAAAGCCCAAAATCGGAGATGAGAAAATAGTTACTTGATAACTTTCTGGTTTATGAATTAAATGTTTGAGTGCCACTTACTATAGAGAACTCAGTCATATTGACTTGTTGGCAACAGTGGGTTCTAATGAGAACTTACAACATTGTTAACTTGCCAGGGCTCTTCTGAATATTTTAAAATCTCTCCAGAGTCTTCACATGTACAGCGTAAGATGATGAAAATCTAAGGTAGCACTTGATTTTCTTTGGAAATCCCAACACCTCCCTCCTTAACTGACAGGAAGCTTTGGACTTCTGCATAGAAATGCATGAACTGGAACTTTTGACCTTCCTCAGATATGCTCACTGCTCTCATTTTGTGTGGATTCCAGTGTTGGACAATGTAGAATCCACCTGTAAAACTCCAGTTTCTTGCAATTTCCTGGCAGCTGTGCTCAGGAATCAGCCCACTGAACCTGCTTGATATGCTCCTTTGGTGCTCTCCATCCTAGCATGAAACTACAATGCTACAGGTTCTGTGACTGTTCAAGTTGGTTCTCACCTGACGGCCAAAGACACCATAAGTGACAGTCAGACGTCAAATATCAAGTGTGTAGAGTAATCCCTCAGGTCCGTTAAAAAGCAGCAAAAATGCTTCTCCATTCCAGAATGGTACCATTCGGCACCGCCGTTTAGGCACCGCCATTTAGGCTCCGCCGTTTAGGCACCGCCGTTTAGGCACTGCCATTTTGCCTTTTTGGGGTGTTAGGTTTAGGGTTTCAGGGGGGTTAGGGTTAGAGTTTCATAGAAACATAGAAACATAGAAAGTAGGTGCGAGAGTAGACCACCAGGCCCATCGAGCCCGCACCGCCATTCGCTCATGGCTGAACACTAAACAGACACCCTTACCCACAAACAGTAGACACAAGACACAGAACACAAGACACTACCCTCCCCTTTATATCGCTATCACCCCTCTCCACCCCAAGAACCGCGTGATCTCCTGGGGGAGGCAAAAAACCGGATAAAAACCCAGGTCCAATTCTGGAAAAAAATCCAGGAAATTCCTCTCCGACCCCAATCCAGGCGATCGACACTTGTCCAGGAGATCATTCAGGTCTTACTATACTAACCATACCTAGGTCCATATCCCTGCCCTCTCCCCGTAGCCCCTTATCCCCTTGGCAGCTAAAAAACCATCTATTTTAGACTTAAATATATTTAATGTTTCTGCTTCCACTGCTCCCTGGGGCAGTGAATTCCATAAATTAACCACCCTCTGGGTGAAGAAGTTCTTCCTCATCTCAGTTTTAAAAGAGCCCCCCCTTATTCTACAACTATGTCCCCTAGTTCTAGTTTCCCCGATCATTGGGAACATCCTCGGTGCATCCACCCGATCAAGGCCCCTCACGATCTTATATGTTTCAATGAGATCGCCTCTCATTCTTCTAAACTCCAAAGAGTAGAGTTCCAGCCTTTCGGGGTGTTAAGGTTAGGTTTTCGGGGTGTCAGGGTTAGGGTTACGGTTAGGGTTAGGGTTAGGGTTAGTGTTAAGGTTAGGGTTAGGGTTAGGGTTAGGGTTAGGGTTCCAATGAGTACAGATATTATAAACAGAGGCACCGAAACAGCGGCGCCGAAAAGTACCCAACCCCTCCATTCAACCATCCGGAGCATCATTGTCTCCCCTCAGTTGCTACAATGAGCTCACGTTACATTCAATGTAGTGAATGAAACCAATGAGTCTCGAGTTAAAGTAAAAAATTGGTGTGAATACAACATTAACTTATCATTTGTAAAAAGGGGAGACATTTATCCAATTATATGTGGAGGTTTGTGTCATGGAGCTGGTTTCCTTAATTGTTATCACTTTCAATACCTTAAAACTCCACGCCCAAATACACCAGCTCCCCCATGTTAAAAAGAACTCTAATGTATTTAATAATTTAAATTAATGAATTGGGATCTCTTGCAGTGCAGATGTGAAATTATTTCATTTCACCCAAGGGATGCGTTGCATATTTTAGAAAATGTGTGAGGCCAAAATTGACAAAATTAATAGAAATGAAATGGAGCTCAAACATAAGCCAAAAGAGCATTAAACAAACACATATGAAGGGTGAAGCAATGTTTATTGCAGAGCATTGAGAAAGACAAACAAAGTGATTTATGAGGCATGAACGATTATTTAGGCCATTAGGGAAATCCTAAAACATTGACATGGCATCATATTCAGAAAAGATAACAGAAGAAACATGGGGAACTAAAGACCAATTAGTTTCATTTCAGTTCTGCATAAAATAATAAAATCAATTATCCACACAACATTTGAGAGTTATCCATGAAATAAGAATTAGTAAACAGGCTCACAGCTTTACATGACAAAAGTCTTGCAAAATCAGACTGCTTTATTTCTGGGAAAGCAATAATTATCTAAAGATTCATATTTCCCATGTATATTGACATATCAGCTCTACCTCCCCTCCATCTCTCCATCCTCTGCTGCCTCAATGTTGGCAGATAGCTTTCCTGGTCTCCATTCTTGAAACTAGAATGCTGAGATTTAAATCATGGGAATACAGCAGCACAAACTCCATATGCTCACCACACATTTCTTTGCATAACTGTGTGAACTCGAGTGCAATGTTGGAGTGATCTACACCTAGAGTTGAACTTTCATACCAATTTTCTTTCCAGCATAAAGATCACTTCCCTCCTTATTACATAGTCCATACGATTTTGACTTTATGAATGGAATTCATCATGCGATAGGATGTTGGCAATAGAATTTTGAATGGGGATGGTGGGGGATGGCAGACTGGCCAAGAGAACATTTGCAATCTGAAGAATGTTCTCGACCCAAAAATTCACCTATTAATTTTTTCCCCAGTTGTTGCCTGAGCTGTTGAGTTACTCCAGCATTTTGTGCCTATCTTTGCATTCTGATGCTTGGAGTGCCAAAGATGGGAATGAGACTTTTACCAACAGAATAACGTCTGGAGAGTCAAGAGTGTTTAATTGTTACATATACTGAAAATGGAACATTGAAATTCTACTTTGTGTCAAATGAATAATATAATAGCGATACTTCTGGAGTGAGAATCACAAACCAGGGAATATGACTTCAATGAAGAGCTCTACTAGTCAATAAGTTAGAAGACATTTATTCATGAAACAAACAGTGGACTATATTTCAATACTAAATTCAAATCTGAGATTGACATTTTTGTTTCTCACTTTAATGTGAAATTGTGTCAAAAGGCTGGATGGGATTAAGAATCTAGACCAGTTATTGATAAATGGAACAAGCTCACGGAGAGGATCACAGAGCATCCAGCAATAACCTCAAAGACTTTGGGGTCACGGCAATGTGCAGCTCCTTCACATGTTGCTTTGACAAGGTACATAAATCTCAACTTCAAAAGAATAAATCTGATCGTCAAAATCATGTTCTAGTAAGGAGGAAGGATAAGGACGTCAAGGTAAGGGAACCTTCAATCAACAAAACGGTTGTAAATTTGGCAAGTTGGATTAAAAGAAAAACCTGAGGCCTTTTATATCTACATTAAAACAAGAGGGTAAGCAGGAAGAAGGTAGGACCGTGAAAGGATAAAGGAGGGAAGTTATGCATGGTCAGAGGTAGGAAAAGTACTAAATGAGTACTTTATAAATGAGTACTTAAAGTAAATGAATGCTCTGTATTCACCATGAAGAAGGGCAATATGGACACGAAGGACAATGAGATCAGAGTGGAGAATTTTAATTTCAATAGGCGGATTTAACAGACTTTTAGATAGGCACATGGATATGCAGGGAATGGAGGTATAGTATGTGAATCATGTGAATCATGCAAGCAGAAGAGATTAGTTTAACTTGACAGCATGTTTGAAATACAATATTTTCTCCTATGCATGAAAACATGAGCTAAATGCCAAAGTAGGATTCTTCCAACTACAACACTGTGGATCCTCTCACTTTTCTAAGTGTTATAGCACTAAATTTGACAGGAATCTACACCCTCAGGCTGGAAATTCGTAACAAGAACTTTCTGTATGCTGTTATTTTCAAAGCAAACTATCAATTAATGTTTCTGACCATTTCAGGTAACCCGCATCTCCTGTGCTCCTTTCTACCTCTTTTTAATTCACCTTGCCCTTTTATAAACCTCACTCTGTCTGCCCAAAGTTATGCCATTTATTTTCCCTCCCAAAGCTCATAGCCCATATACTTAGCATCATAACATCCTAGAATCATACAGCATGGACACAGGCCCTTTAGCCTAATTCATCCATGGTGACCAAGATGCATCATCAATGCTCATCCCATTTACCCACATCTGTTCCATTTCCCTCCAACCCTTTTCTATCCATGTACTGTCTAAATATATTTTAAATGTTTTGTTGCCCTCTGAGTGAAAAAGTTGGCCCTCAGACTCTATTAAATCTTTTCCCTCATATTATACCAATGTCTTCTAGTTCTTGATTAGTTAAGTTTATTGTCACGTGTCCCGAGGTACAGTGAAAAGCTTTTGTTGCGTACTATCCGGTCAAAAGGCCGTGTGCATTCACCCTATTTAATTCACTCATGATTTTATACACCTCTATAATATCTCCTCACAGCCTCCTGCACTCCAAAAAATAAAGTCCAAGCCTACCCCTATCCCTACCCTTTAACTCAGGGCCTCGAGTCAATATATTTGTAAATCTTCTCTGCACCATCTCCAGCTTAGTAGCACTTTGCTATTGCAGGGTGACCAAAACTGAACACAATATTCCAAGTGTGCCCACACCAAGGTTTTGTCCCAACTACAATATTCAATTCCCAGCCTGATAAAGGCCAACATGCCAAAATCCTCCATCACCACACGACCTACCTATGATACCACTTTCAGGAAACTATGCACTTGTATTCCTAGATCCTTCTGCTCGACAACACTCCCCAGGAGCCTACAATTCACTGTGAACGTGTTGCCCTGGTTTGGCTTCCCAAAATACACCTCACACTTATCTAAATTAAACTTATATTGCGCTTTGATTCTTTTAACCATCTTCACTGTCTACATTACCACCTATTTTAGTGTCATCTGCAAACTTACGAATTATACCATACATTCACATCCAAAATGTTGATATAAACTACATACTACAATGGACACAGCACAGATCCCTGAAGCAAACCACTTGTCAATGGCCTTCAGTCTGAAAAACTACCTTCCACCACCATGCTCTGCTTCCTACTATGGTCAATTCTGTATCCAGTTAGCTTGCTCTCCCTGGATTCCATGTGATCTAACTACCCTGAGGGACCTACCTTGCAGAACCTTATCAAAGGCCTTGCAGAAGTCCATATTGATTTTGTATATTACCCTGCCCTCATCAACTTTCTTGGTTACTTCTCCAAAATCAAATTCATGAGACCATCTCCCATTTACAAAACCATTCTGACTTGCTATAATCAACCATTGTCTATTTGAATGTATGCATATGTTATCCTTCAGAATCATCTCCAGATGTTTTCATTAGGCAGATTTTGGGCTTAGGTTTCCCAAATTTCTTATACTTAACCCATGAGGTCTCCCTATCGATCTCTATTGGTTCCATCTGCCCATCATCCCTCCCTTATCTTGTTCCATCTATCACCTTCTTTACATCAGAATCCAGAATTTCCAGGCCTTTCTTGTCTCCACCTATCTTCCAGCATTTGATACTACCTCCACCCCAAACTATCCCAATGTCATCACTCCAACCAGCTCCATCAGCTCATCATTCCCCTCCCGAGCTGATTCCATCTATCACCCTCCAGCCCCAACATTCCCACTCTCCTCTCTATACAGGTTAATGACCCTCGACATTCTCAATCTTCAAGCAGAGCCTCCACTTGAACATTAGTTATCCAAAAATGTTGCCTGAACCATTGAATTGATCCAGGAGTTTGTAATTTGCTATCAAAAAGGTGAGACAATTCTTACCTGGATTGTGAATTCGTTTTCGAATTCAAAGGGCCTTGTTTGTCTGGATTAGAGCGTATTAGCTATCAGGAGCGGTTGGACAGAATTTGATTGTTTTTTCAGAAATGCTGGTTGAGGGGAGACCTGATCGAAGTATATAAAATTATGAGAGTTGTAGGTAACAGCTCTCTTTAAAGGGCCAAAGGAGATATGCAGGGTAGGTTTTTTACAGAGTGGTGGATGCTGGAACACGCTGCCAAGGAGGTGGTGAACGCAGCTCCTGATGTTCCTGTGTTGTACTGTTCTATGTTATATATTCTATGTTTATATTACATGTCAATATTCAATTTTAAAGTTAGCTGTCATTTTCTAATCATAAAATATCTCATTATTCACTATTGCTTTACAAACAAGAGCATACGTGGCTTTTAGTGTACTCCAAATGAACAGCTTCAGTAAATATCTAGCAAGTGATGACAATGTTTTGCTTGGCATTCACCACCTTTAAATATTTCCTGATGTTCTCAACTAATTATACTATGATCTGGCTTCCATTTTATAACTGCCAGATTTATGCATTTTAAGAAGCTCTACCACTTTGCATCTTTTCTGTTAGATATTTAGATCAGCAATTAAGACTCCCTCCCATTCTGGGACCAACTTCACCAGAAGAATTATAGCAGTTTGTTCAAAGTCACTTTCTCAAGGGCTAATGGGGATAGGTAGTAAATGCTGGTCTTTCATGTAACACCAAAAACCACAATACATTTTAAAATAAACTAATTCCTTGGAAAAAAATTGTATTTGATTTTCGACCTGTGAGCACAGCCATTTGTATAACACTGTTTTTTACCAGTCTCCTGGGTTTTAATTTTTGCTTCTTGAGAACATCAACCAATCTTGAGGCTTCACTAATATTAAAGGCTTGCTCCAAATGCCCAACTTTTTCATGTTATTTTATCAAAGTTAAGGAGACACTGTGACAATTATTTTCTTCAATCAAGACTGTACTTTTCCTTGAAGATACACACAAAATGCTGGATTAACTCAGCAGGTCTGGCAACATCTCTGGATAAAAGGAATACATGACATTTCAGATCAAGACCCTTCTTCAGACGTTTCCTTAACAGATGTTAAATCAGCATCGCACCTGCATCCATACTTTTATAGAGATTGGTTTGTTTGGAGTCTTTTGTAATGATTTTTGTTTTGAAACATTTAGTGTTCTGATATTCTCTATTGAATTCTTCCATAACCTGCTCTGAGCAATCAGAAGCTCCACACTGTGATAAGACTCTTTCCACCCTTAGCCCTACTACAAGACAGGATGTGTAGAGGAAACTGCTCTAGGGACCTATTCAAACAATAAGAAATGCAGGGATTCCACAGTACAAGCCATGAAATACTCAAAATGGCACATTTCCAATCGTGAAAAAGACATTATAATTTTAATTTTAATTAACCTTTAAATTCTGTTTGTAGATTTAATCAAATGTAAAGCAGCAGTCTATTTAAAGATAAAAATAGGCTTAGCTCATCTGAATGGTTTGTTGTATCCATTAACCTCAATGTACAACTCCCCATGATAATTCTGCTGAAAGCAATGTTGTTATCATGGTCCACCATATGGCCTGTTAGCATCAAACAGTTGTTAAAGGTTTTTTACCTCTGCTTAGAAACTTCTTCTATATAGATATGAGGCAAAGTTACTTAGAAAATAGAACACAGAACCTTGCAGCACAGGAAACGTGGTATGTTAATGAATATTCTCTTGAAACTCTACAGGTGTATGTTAGAGAGCATGCTGACTAGTTGTGTAGGAAGGAACTGCGGTTGATGGTGTCTACACTGAAGATAGACACAAAATGCTGGAATACCTCAGGCAGTATCTCTGGAGAAAAGGAATAGGTGATGTTTCAGGTCTTTCTTCAGACTGGTTGCCACTGGTTCTCACTTGCATCTCAGCCTGGATTAATCACCTCGAGCGAAGGAGATTACAAAATGTGGTAGACATTTGTCCCAAACTGCCATCTCCAATCAAAGCTTTTGAGCATGTTAAATCTAAAATTTTAACTTACCTATAAAATTTCTGAGTCAATGGAAATAGTATCTAAGGATACCAGAATGCCAGAATGCCAAAATGTTGGAGACAGTATCTTTCACGGCAGGCATGTGCCGTGAGTAATTACTCAGGGTAGGCAGTCAGTCGGCTTTTTAAAAAATAACTTAAACCACGCACGCGCAGATTGTTCTCTCCATAAAAATAAAAAATAAAAATAAAGACAGTAACAATTCAATTTGCCCAAGGCTTCCAAGTCTCCTTCATTCTGAATTACTGAATGGGTGGGGGCTGAAGGGTGACGGCAGGTGGAGAGATGGTGGGAAAACCGGGAGCACGCGGGACAAGTTGAATTAGTTGTCATCTTATTGAATAACAACACTTGTTCAAGGGACCAATTGGGGGGAGAGTTCCTTTCACAGCGTGTGGAAAGTCTGACCAGGGGTAAAGTTGTGGGGAGGGCAGGAGTGTTGAGAAGGAGGGGGTCAGGGATAATGCCAGTAACTCACTCACTCACCACTGCCGCGGCGCTCCGGACGCGGAGCCACCGTATTGTGGCCGGGGAGGGAAGCAGCTTGGGTAGCTGCGAGCGGCCGCCGGGACCCGACAGCAGAACTGGCCGCCACTTCTGCGCCTTCTGCCGGCCCGCTCATCACTGACAGTGCTCGCCGACTTCGCTCATGCCAGCCGCTTCCCGCAAATCCTTAAATTCCCACAGCCGAGTAACCTCAATCGCGCTGATGGAATTTAAGGATTTGCGGGAAGCGGCTGACATGAATGAGGCTGAGGTGAGCGGGGGCTGGCAGAAAGCGCTGAGGTGGCGGCTGGTTCCACTGTCCGGCCCGGCGGCCGCTCGCAACCACCCGAGCTCCCCGGCCTCAATGCTGTGGCTCCGTGCAAGGAGCGTCGCAAGTGGGTGACTGCCATGATACCGATCTCCTCCTTCACAATGCCCCTGCCCTCCCCGCAACTTCACCCCGGGCCAGACTCCCCAAACGCTATGAAAGGAACTCTCCCTTTCCGGGCCCCACCCCGGGAAATACGGTATTTAAAAACATATAGCAACAAGAAATGTACTTGCCACATTATCGGCACACGAACTCCATTCTTCTCTCCTTGTTTCTTAAAATACGCTTAAGATAATGGCAATCCATATTTGAAAAACCCGCCAAGAAACTAGCGCTGCGCATGCGCTGTAGGCTGCTGCGCATGCGCAGTACTGCAAAGGCAGAATTTCAGCTGCCTTCAGCCCCGCTTGTTTGCACTTTCTGCGCCGGATGAGAAGAGCTCACCTCCCCCATCCCGTCCTCACCACTTTCTACAGGGGCACCATAGAGAGCATTTTGACCAGCTGCATCTCTGTCTGGTTTGGGGACTGTAAAGCCTCCGACTGGAAGTCCGTGCAGAGAGTGGTGAGGAAGGCTGAAAAAATCATCGGGACTTCTCTTCCTTCAATCCGGGACATTGCGTGCACACATTGCTGTCCAAGGTCAACAGCATTATAAAAGACCCCACACATCTCCATCATGGACTGTTCACTCTGCTGCCCTCGGGCAAAAGGTATCGCAGTATAAGGAGCAGAACAGCCAGGTTTTACAACAGCTTCTTCCCCCGAGCCACAGACTCTTGAATTCCATATCATGTGCCACCACTGTTATCTATTTTATCTTTTTATCTATTTTATCTTTTTATCTATGTTATCCTTTTTGTTATTTTATGTTGCACTGTGAGCCAGATGCAATGAAATTTCGTTCAGACTTGCTTCTGTTGGTGTATTTTTGAATGACAATAAAGTCTTTGATTGATTGATTGATTGATTAACGACTTCAAGCAGCGCTGACGGCACGTGGGCTGCACAGACCTTCGCGTGTTGCAAATGCTGCGGATGAAAGGCACGGAGAATTATGCCTACCTAAGAGATCGATCTCTTAGATAGGCATAATTCTCCCATGTCTTTACTATTTATATTTAGTAATTACCATGTTATAATTTTAGTCAGGGTAGGCAGTGCCTACCTTGCCTACCCTGACGGCACGTGTCTGCATCACGGATACTGACCTCCACACCATCGAAGAGATTCAAAAGAGGCGCTGCCTTAAAAAGGTCAGAATCATCAAGGACCCACACCACCCTGGCTACACTTTAATTTCACTCCTGCCATTGGGAAGATGGTATAGGAGTCTGAAAACTGTTATCTCCAGGTTCAGGGACAGCTTATTTCCAACAACCATCATGCTATTGAACAACTAAACTTCAAACTATGAATTGTTTTGGTTGCATTCGGGACTTTGGGCTTTTTTTTTGCTTTAATATTGTTTTTCTAATTCATTGAACTGTTTTATTTTATTTTATTTGGTATCTATTGAGTACTACGTTTACAGACCCATTAGCTGCAGAAAGTAAGAATGTCATTGTTTTGTTTCAGTATAGTTGACAGTATAAACACTCTTGACTCTTGACTCATGATGCTTGAATTCTTGAACAGACCTTTCAGCCCACAATGTCCATGCCAAAAAGGATGCCAAGGTAAGCTAATTTATTCTGCACCAACGAAAGTCTCTTAAGCATGAAATACACAGTTTCCCGTAGCTGTGTGTGCATTCATGTGAGCACACATGCTTATGTGCCTCTATGTTAATGTTGTGATTCAGCTTGGACAGCAGCATCATGTGGTACATATGCTTCTCAGACAAAGTATTGTGTGGCGCCGTGCGTGGCAGCCTTGCCAGCAGTCTGTTTGTTATTTCACCCTTTTTGTTATTTTTAGTCTGTTTAAAAGTATGTTTTTGGAGGTTTCTTTTTTATGTGGGGGAGGTGAGGGGGGAATGGTGAAACCATTTCTCAGTCACTTCCTTGTCAAGGATGCGTCTATTCTTCAAGTCGCATCTTCGACCCACCCTCGCGGCCTACCATCTTGGCATGACCTTTCCTGCCGGAGACGGACCAGAGCTTCAGCTGCGGCGCAGCACTGAGTTACCATCGCGGAGCGGGCGATGCCTTACCGGGGATCGCCTTGTTGAAGCTCCAGCGTGTTTGGCCTGCTGTTTAACACCGTGGAGCTGTGGTTTGCAGAGCTTCTAGCCACGGGCGGCACTGACTTTAACATCGCGGAGTCCTGGGATCCTTTGCCGAGGGTCGCCGGTGTTGGAGCTCCGCCCAGCTCGGCCTGTGGACTTCGGGAGCCGCGGTCTCTGGTCAGAAGTGGACGATTCGGAAACTCCGAGCCGCCGACAGTGTTCTTCCGTTCCGACGTCGGAGTTCCGATCATCCTGGCGAGAGGGCCTGAACATCAGGCTGTCATAACGGCGACTGCGGAGGGCTCAAAGGCCCCGACCACGGGTGAACAAAGAGGAAGATGACTGAACTTTATTGCCTTCCCTCACTGTGGGAAACCTTGATTCCTGTGTGGGGATGTTCATGTTAAATTCTGTTATTTTTATTCGTATGGTTGTATGGTAACTCAAATCTCACTGTACCAATTGGTGCATGTGATGATAAATGTAACTTGAACTTGAACTTGAACTTGAACTTGAAGTAAGTTTTAGAATCACAACTCAGCAGATCATGCAGGATCTCTGTAGAACATGGATAGATGACTTGTAGGGTCCCAACATGAAACGTTGCCTATCCATGTCCTCCAGACATGTTGCGTGACTCGCTGAGTTATTCCAGCACTTAGTGTTTTTAGATTGTAAGCCTACAGGCTTACAAATGGAAAAAAAGGTTAATTGCTTTAAACTTTCATTCTTTTAGTTGTATGTTTGCTTGTGACTCAATGTATTGTTAATGGCATTACTAATCTGTGTGTTCAAATTAGATTCTCTTCAAATCTGTTGAAAATATTGATGGCTCATATGGCGATTTGTACATGAAACACAAAGAACTGAAGATGCTGGTTTACAAATAAAACAACAAAGTGCTGGAGCATCTCAGCAGGTCAGGCAGCATCTCTGGAGGACATAGATAGGTGACATTTAGGGTTTTGTCCCAAAATTGCCATCTCCAATCAAAGCTTTTGAGCATGTTAAATCTGAAATGTGAACTTACCTATACTTATTCTGTGTCAATGGAAATAGTATCTAAGAATGCCAGAATATTTTACCTAGCTGCAGACTTCACTCAAAAAGTTGCAGCCCCCAAGACTGTGAAAGGGAGTCTTAAATGCACTGGTGAAATCGTATCATTCAGATGTTAGTGTTGCAAACTAATGTTTAAATGCTGAGGGGTTAAATATGCTTAGAATGGCAGAACAACTGATAGCGCTACTGACTCACAGTGCTGGAGACCCGGAATTAATCCTGTCTTTGGATGTTGGCTGTATCAAATTCTCCCGGTGACTACGGGAGTTTCCTTTGGATACTCTGGTTTGCTCCCACATCTCAAAGACTTGAAGGTTTCTACGCAAATTCTCCTCTGTAAAAAATTGGCCCTTGGGTGTAGGGAGTGGATGCAAAAGTGGGATAACATGGGATCATTTTATTATTTATGTACTTGGCATTAGTGGTGTGATCTGCACAATTTGAAATATCCTAATTGTATGATGATTCATTTAGGCATTACGAAAATCGAACTTGTCAATTAGACAAAGACATAGGCATAGAAAATAGGTGCAGGAGAAAGCCATTCGGCCCTTCGAGGGAGCACCGCGAATCATTGTGATATTGGCTGATCATCCACAATCAGTAACCCGAGCCTGCATTCTCCCCATACCCCTTGATTCCGCTAGCCCCAAGAGCTCTATCTAATGGGCCTGTCCCACTTACACGACTTTTTCGGCGACTGCCGGCACCCGTCATAGGTCGTTGCAGGTCGCCGTAAATTTACAACAATGTAAAAATTCAGCAGCGACCAGAAAGACGCTACGACTCTTTGGGCGAGTGAGGAGACTACTCACGACCATACAGGCGACACCCTGGCAACATGTCGCGGGGTGAAGCTTATATGGTCATGAGTAGTCGCCCAAAGAGTCGTACCTTGTTCTGGTCGCCACTGGATTTTCAACATGTTGAAATTTTTCGGCGACCTTCTGTGACTATGACGGGTGCCGGCAAGTCGTCGAAAAAATCGCGTAAGTGGAAGAGGCCCATAACCCTCTTTTAAATCCATCGAGTGAATTGACCTCCACTGCCTTCTGTGGCAGAGAATTCCACAAATTCACAACTCTCTGGGTGAAAAAGTTTTTTCTCATCTCAGTTTTAAATGGCCTCCCTTTTATTCTTAGACTGTTGCCCTTGGTTCTGGACTCCCCCAACATTGGGAACATTTTTCCTGCATCTAGCTTGTCCATCCTTTTATAATTTTATACGTTTCTACAAGATTCCGTCTCATCCTTCTAAGCCCAGTCTTTCCAATCTTTGTTCATATGGCAGTCCTGCCATCCCGGGGTTAACCTCGTGAACCTACGCTGCACTGCCTCAATAGCAAGTATATCCTTCCTCAAATTTAGGAGCCTCGCAGACCTGTCCCCTGCTCATAATGGCAGTGTCTCCTGTCCCAACAGCTTCCAAGAGGGTGAACCTTTTATCCAGAGGTACATACCGCAGGGTCTCCTGTACTCCAAACTTCCTTCCATTCCTCATCGTCACCCACCTTCTCTCTTCCATTAACTTCAGACTTATGATTTCGATGTAGGTCCTGTCCAGGAAATTCTTATTTTCCCGGATGATCTTGAGGCCATCCAGTTGCCTCTCCAGTTCCCTAACATGGTCCTTAAGGAGCTGAACCTGGACACACTTTATTTCCACAGTTGTAGCAGCCAGAGGCACCAGCAGTGTCCCTGACCTCCCACATCCTGCAAGCATCACACTGAATCAGCTTGCCTGTCATTTCTTCACTGCGTCTCACCCTCTCCAACATTTGGCGTAGTCTCCTTGCCGAAGACTCTCGAGCCAAAGACTCACATTTTTCTTACAAGGCACTTCCCTCGACAAGGCCGCTCTCCAACAATTATCTGAAGATATCTTATAAAACTTGTTTAACTTTAAAAAATATTTTTAAATTTTGTTTTCATCCTTCTGGAATATGCTGTTTTCTTCATGTAAGAGGAGATTTTGGATGAAGTTTAACTAATGTTTAAATACTGAGGGGTTAAATAAGCTTAGAATGGCAATGTCTCAGGGAGATGTCCTTCACATATGATTTCTACATTTCAATATCGTGCTCCAAGCTGCATGTGAGGAAACCCCAAAGGAGAGTCAGTTTGCCAATTTCAACATGTTAACTGGGCAATTAAATCGTCTGCAGATTTAATATTTAACACAATATCTCTGGATTTCCCCCGCGTTGCCAGAACTCCCCAGTGACTGTAAGGCAAGAAAAGAGCAGCAATGAAGGACGCTGAAGAGCAGAAAGGAAAATCTGTCAATAAGTAATACAACCTTGCAGATGCTTTCTTATATGACTGTATGTAATGTGTTATTCACGGAATCTGTGGTGAGATGTCACTTCCAAAATATCAGTGCTGACTTTACAAGTAAAATCCCATTATTTATAAAGTTAGCACAAGAGTGACTAGGCGTGATCTGACCTTTACAATTCTAAACTGTCACAGGAGACAGGATAGTTTGGTGAACTTTCGTAATTTTGTTGGCACCAAATGCGGCAACACTTGTGTATTGCCTTGGTGAGATCTGCTATATGATTTTACCGGGTTGTATGCATAATGAAGCATTTCACTCTGCCTAGGTACATGTGACAATAACGTATAATTCAATCGTTGAACAGTTTGCTGCTTTTGCTAACTTAGTTTGGAGAACCTCAGTAGCCAACACAAGAACCACCAATGAGGTGCTGGTCATCCTAAACCGTATGAAGGTACACTAATCCCCCAGTCCAGATCAGATGTATTCAAGGATGCATTGGGAAGCTAAAGAAGAATTTGCAGGGGTCCTGACTGAGATATATGAATCATCCCCATCTCCCCCATCCCGTCCTCACCACTTTCTACAGGGGCACCATAGAGAGCATTTTGACCAGCTGCATCTCTGTCTGGTTTGGGGACTGCAAAGCCTCCGACTGGAAGCCCGTGCAGAGAGTGGTGAGGACGGCTGAAAAAATCATCGGGACTTCTTTTCCTTCAATCTGGGACATTGCATGCAAACGTTGCTTGTCCAAGGCCAACAGCATTATAAAAGACCCCACATATCTCCATCATGGACTGTTCACTCTGCTGCCCTCAGGCAAAAGGTATCGCAGTATAAGGAGCAGAACAGCCAGGTTCTGCAACAGCTTCTTCCCCCGAGCCATCAGACTCTTGAATTCCATGTAATGTGCCGCCACTATTATCTATTTTATCCTTTTGTTTATTTTATGTTGCACGGTGAGCCAGATGCATCGACATTTCGTCCAGGCTTGCATTTATTGGTGTATTTTTGAATGACAATAAATTATTTTGATTGGTTGATTGATCATTAGACCCAATTCTTGATTAGTACAGGTGTCAGAGATTATGGGGAGAAGGCAGGAGAATGGGGGTTTGGAGGGAGAGATAGATCAATCATGATTGACTGGCGGAGTAGACTTGATGGCCGATAGCCTAATTCTACTCCTATCACTTATGACCTTATGACCCGGATGAGGTGCCTGATGACTGGAGGGAGGCTATTATTGTGCCTCTATTTAAGAAGGACTGCAAGGAAAAGTCTAGGAACTCTCGACCAAGTGAGTCTAAGATCTGTGATAGATGTTACCAGAGAGGATTCTGAGGAAAAAGATATGTATGCATTGGGATAGACAGACGCTGACCAGGGATAGTCAGCATGGTTTTGAATGTGAAGATTGTGTCTCACAAAATTTGATTGAGTCTCTTGAAGGTAACCGAGAAGATTGATGAGAGCAAGGCCATAAAGGCTGTCTGTATGGAATTCAGCAAGGTCTTTGATAGGAATCCACATTGTAGCCTGCACTGGAAGGTTAGATCACATGGGATCCAGAGAGAGCTAGCTGCCTGGATACAGAATTGGCTTCATGGAAAGAAGCAAATGGTGGTGGTGGAATGTTGTTTATCAGACTAGAGGCCCGTGACTAGAGTATGCCATGGGGATCAGTGCTGGATCCATTGTTATTTGTGGTTTATATCAATGATTTAGATGAGAATGTGTAGGGCATGATTATGAATTTTCCAGATGGCAGTGAAGTAGATGGTATTGTAGATAGTGAAGACGGTTATCAAAAATCACTACAGGATCTTAAGCAGCTAGGTAAGTGGGCTGAAGAATGGCTGATGGAGTTTAATGCAGCAAAGAGTGAGGTGTTGCATTTTGGGAAGTCAAACCAAGGCAGAAACTTTATAGTGAACTAGACTAAGTGGGACCCGTTGGGTCCCATTCTCACACGGGAGGGCTGGAAACCCAACGCAATATTCCACCACACCACACATAGCCCCCAACTGCGCAGGCATGGCTGATGGATTCCCGTTGTGACGCCCCTCATCCCCCCTCCTCCCCTCACCCACCCCCCCCCCACTGTGCCCCTTGCCCTCCCCCCCACCCATACACTCACTCCACCATCCCCTCAACCACCCCCCCTCCATCCACTCTAAGCGGCTCTCCGGCGGTGCAGCCATTCCCTCCCATTGGGTCCCCATTGTGACGTGGAACACGCAGGTATTACTGTGCAGGTGCAGCTGACGGGCATGGCAAGTGGAAAAGGGATTTATTAAAGCTTAAATTGTGAATAACTCTTAAAATATAACAACAATTTAAATGTTAAAGAGGAGATTTATTCAGTCCATTCTTTCTTGTTGCGTCTCTTGTTGCATTCTGCAGCTGGGGGACGGGGTCGTTCAGGCGGGGGCAGTCGGGGGCTGGTTGGGGGAGCGTTCTGCAGCCTGGGGAGGGGCATGGCTTCAGGCGGGGCTGTTGGGTGCCAGTGGGGGACGGGGATGTCCTGCAGCCGGGGAGGGGGATGGCTTCAGGTGGTGGCCTGTGAGGGGGGACTTTCTGGAGGGCTAGTAAGGGTGTTGTGAGCCGAAGGGATTGGTTTCCAGAGGGCTAGTATAGACATTGTGGGCCGAATGGATTCTTGGGCTAGTCCTCAAGCTGGGCACGGGGAGGCTTCAATTCGGGTCAGCAGGAGTATTCTGTAGCCAGGGGAGGGGGACAGCTTCAGGCTGGGGCCAGTGGGGGGGGAGCGCTGCCGTGGCCTACGCTGCCGTGGCCTGCCGCTGCCATGGACTGCCGCTGGGGGTGGTGTTGTGCGAGGGGAGGGGCATGGGGGTGTGTGGGTGTGAGTGGTGAGCATTCTGGACTCACAGTTCAGTCAGCCATAGCTTGTGGACTCACAGTTCAGTCAGACACGCCTTGTGGACGCACAGTTTTGTCAGCCACGGCTTGTGGACTCACAGTTCACTCAGCCACGGCTTGTGGACTCACAGTTCACTCAGCCATGGCTTGTGGACTCACAGTT
>CM075977.1:330240773-330308246 GCA_038087875.1 Malacoraja senta
CTTGGACCTGCCGATGTACAGAAGGTCGCCTTGGGAACTCCACTTGCATCCCTCAGTTGATAACCATTTAAACTCTCCTTCCCATTCCCATACAGATCTTTCTGTCCCTGGCCTCCTCAAATGCCAGAGGCCACAGGCAAACTGGAGGAACAAAACCTCATATTCCGTCGGCCGCTCTGCCGACCAGGGCTCCGACCCACCAGGCTCCTCTGAATAATGCACCCCCACTCCCTTATTCCCCCATATAATCCCACCTTCTTTCCCCCAACCCTTCCCTCCTCCCCTTCCCCTCCACCCCCCCGCATGTGCCCCACCTGGACTCGCACCTATTTCTCCCCTTCCACCGACATTCCTTCCTCGAACTTCACAATTCGCAACTATTAAATCTTTGTCTCATGATGGAGGACGTACACCGCAGTCCATGGAAGCGGACTTTTGCAAGAAGCTGTAGATTGATTGTAGGTACCTTATATCCTCCTTGGGCACCAATGTGAGGCCTGGAACTGGAGCTGGAAGCCAGGTGGTACAAGATGATAGCAGGTCTGGGTCAGGACATAGTCGTAGAGCAGAAGAGCAGCAGACATCATGGAGGGGGAGCAGTGGGAGCGGGTCTCACAGAACTCCCATCAGAGAGAGGAGGAGAATATTCTTGAGCAACATAATCAAGGACGTGTCATGCCCTGGCCACTCCCTCTTCTCCCCTCCCCCATCGAGCAAAAGGTATATGTGTGAAAACACACACCTCCAGATTAAGGGACAGATACTTCACTGCAGTTATCAGGCAACTGAACCGTCTAGCCGCAACCAGAAAGCAATGCTGAACGACCATCTACCTCTTGGCGACCCTCAGACTCTCTTTGATCGGACTTTACTGGCTTTATCTTACACTAAACATTATTCCCTTATCATGTATCTGTACACTGTGAATGGCTCGATGTAATCAAGGTTTCAAAGTCAGTTTATTGTCACATGTACCAATTAACGTACAGTGAAATTTGAGTTACCATACTGTCATACTTAGTGAAAAGCAACAAGACCGACAACCACAAAAAAGTTAACATAAACATCCATCACAGTGGATTCCACATTCTTCACTGTGATGGAAGGCAATAAAGTTCAATCTTTTTCCTCTTGTTCTCCCGCGGTCGGAGCAGTTAAACCATCCGCAATCGGGGCCATCAAAGCCCCCGCAGCCAACGATCGAAGCTCCTGTCGGGGTGATCGAAACTCCTGCGTCGGGGTGCTTGAAACCCTCTCCACAGCATGGAGCTCCCGAGTCGGCCTCTTATTACCAGAGACCCCAGGCTTCACGATGGCCCCGCGGTTGGAGTTCCGATCCCCGGTAAAGGGGTCGTAAGCTCTGCGAGGTTAAATTCCCGCAGCCTCCAGTGGCTTGAAGCACCCGTCGGTCTCCAGGAAAGGCCGCCAACTCCACGATGTTAGGCAGCAGTGGGGTTGCAGATATGATACGGGAAAAAATCGCTTCTCTGTCATGGTAAGAGATTGAAATAAAGTTTCCCCCAACACCCCCACATAAAACAAACCAAGGAACACTAAAACATACTTTTTAACACACTAAAAATAACAAAAAGAAGAAAGGACAGACAGACTGTTGGCAGGGCAGCCACTACTGGTGGCGCCACCCCATGTATTGTCTTTATGATGACTGGTTAACATGAAAGCATGTCACTGTACCTCGGTGACAATGAAATAAACTGAACTTGTGATATAAATTTTTATTAGAAGCAAACATATTACAATGTAGAGTAACATATTATAATAGAAGAAAAAACTTTTCATATACATCAATCACTCATACATTATTAAATTTATCAATTGTCAGTTAATTCTGCTTCTAGTGTTTTTTTTTTATATAGATAGAAAAATAAAAATAGAGAGAAAGAAGAAAGAAGAGAGAGAAAGAAGAATTACAATATCAAAAAAGAAAAAGAGGTGGAATGAATAACTTATAATACGTCATAGGAGATAAGTTCGTAGGTTATGAAATATAATTACATCTAATCCTGAGTTCAAGCTTCAGTCGGGCTTTCGCGCTGGGCCACTCTATCCCTTCAAATAGCCAATGAATGAAGCCCATATTTTAACAAAAAGTTCTTGCTTGTCCATTAAGACAAGTCTAATTCTTTCTAGATGTAGGGTCTCCGACATTTCCACAATCCACATTTTAATTGTTGGGGTTGTAGGGCCTTTCAGAATTTTAATATTAATTTTTTTCCCTGTTATTATACTGTAGTCAAGGAAGTTTCTTTGGCTTGTTGTGAGTGTTAAACTTTGTTCTGATATCCCATGTATTATTAATTTTGAGTCTGGAACCAATTTGGTATTAACGACTTCAGAGATTATTTGAAAAATATCAGTCCAGTAATTTTTTATTTTTATACAATTTGCAAGGTATGTGTTAAATTGGCCTCTAGGTGCAGGCATTTATCACATATAGGAGAAATATGTGGGAAAATTCTATTTAGTTTTATTTTGGAATAATGTAATCTGTGTAAGACTTTAAATTGTATTAAAGCATGTCTGGCATTTAACGAACATTGATGTATATGTTGTAAACTTTCGTCCCAAATATCTTTCGTAATAGGATAACCTAACTCATTTTCCCATTTATGTCTATATAGTTCCATCGGTGGTTCCTCATTATTTAGGAGAATGTTATAAATATAAGCTATTAATTTTTCAGTGTTAGGATGCTTATTCAAACATTCATCAAGAATTTCTGGTTCCCTAGTCCTATAAACTTGTGTATTGGATTTAACATAATCTCTAATTTGTAAATATCTGAAAAAGTTATTTGAGTGCAGTCCATGATTCTGTTGTAACTCTTGAAATGACAGAAAGATGCCTTCCCTATAAAGATGTCCAATCCTTTTAATTCCATGATTTTTCCATTATATAAAACCTCTATCCAATATAGATGGCTTGAATAGAGGATTATTTACAATGGGAAGACATAGTGGTATATTATTCAGTTTTAAAGCCTTTTTTAATTGTTTCCAAATTCGTATTCCACTATGTATTATAGGGTTTTCCTTATAGGTTTTATTATGTAATTTTGTGGTAGCAAATATAATCGAACCTATTTCAAAAGGTAAACAGTCTTCCTTTTCCATTCTTAACCATTCTGGTTGTTGGTCCATTTCTTCCAGCCAGAAATTCATGTTTTTAATATGGACTGCCCAAAAATAAAATAAGAAATTTGGCAAGGCCAAACCTCCGTTGCTCTTTGCCTTACATAAATGTTTTTTACTTATTCTATGATTCTTATAATCCCAAATAAAGCTTGTAACAATGGAGTCGACTTTTTTGAAAACGTTTTTTGGAATATATATCGGAATTAATTGAAATAAATATAGTAGTTGCGGTAAGAAAATCATTTTTATAGCATTAATTCTACCAAGCATTGAAATAGGAAGTGTTTTCCAGTACTGAATATGTTTGTGTAATTTATTAAGTAAGGATGGAAAATTGTGTTTAAATAAAGAGGTATATGTCTTAGTTACATAGATTCCTAAATATTTAAGTTTATCTTTAACTATTTTAAAAGGGGATTGTTGTATTGTATTTAAGTTGAATTTTGTTATTGGCATAATTTCACTTTTATTCCAATTAATCCTATATCCTGAGAACTGACCAAATTGTATTATTAGATTTAATAGATTTGGAATACTAGTTTCTAACTTTGTAATATATATTAATACATCATCTGCATATAAGGAAATTTTATTCCTTGTATCTCTAGTGTTGTATCCATGTATTCCTGGATGGTTTCTAACGCTTTCTGCTAATGGTTCAATTGCAAGAGCAAATAATAGTGGGGATAGTGAACATCCTTGTCTACAACTTCTAGAAAGATTAAATTTGGCTGATAACATTTGATTTGTTAATATTCTAGCTGTTGGATTAGAGTATAACAATTTAACCCATGTACAGTACTTCTCTCCCAATTGAAATTTTTTCATTACCGAGAATAAATATGTCCATTCCACCTGGTCAAATGCCTTTTCAGCATCTAACGAAATAATTGCTAGATCTGCATTTGGAATTCTATTTGTATATATAATATTGAATAGTCTTCTCAAATTATAAAATGAGTAACGTTTTGGAATAAAACCTGTTTGGTCCGGGTGTATTAATTTGTTAATCAGTAAGCTCAATCTATGAGATAGGATTTTGGTTAATATTTTCTGATCAGTATTTAAGAGAGCTATTGCTCTATATGAACCTGGGTCTTCAGGGTCCTTATCCGGTTTCGGTATAAGTATGATTGTAGATTAATTTAGAGTTTCTGGAAGTTTCTGTTGAGTATAAGCTTGTTTGTAAAGTCTCTGTAGACGTGGAGAAATCAGATCGTAATTTTTTAAATAAAATTCAGAGCTTAGACCATCAGGACCTGCGGCCTTTCCATTTTTTAAAGATCTAATTGACTCCTCGATGTCTTTTACCGTAATTTCTATATCTAGTGATTCTCTCTCTTTCTGATCTAGACCTGTAAGATTACATTTCTGTAGAAATGTTTCCATTCCTACTGGTTGTTCTGTTGTTTTAGATGAATACAATTTTTGATAATATTGTAAAAATCTATCATTAATATCTTTAGGTAGTGTTAATGTTTCTCCCTTATCTGATCTAATTTTATAAATTGTTTCTTCCCCGTCCTGTTTACGAAGTTGATGCGCTAATAGTTTTTGTGGTTTATCTCCAAATTCAAAATGTAATTGTTTTGTACGTTGATATAGTTTTATTACTTGGTCTGAGTATATCTTGTTTAACTTATATTTCAGTACTGCAATTTTATTGTGTTTTACCATAGATGGTGCTATTGCATTTTCTATGTCTAATTGCCTTATTTCCGTTTCCAAAGACTGTTGTTTGGCCCTATTCTCTTTGTTAGTAAATGATTGGGAGGAGATTAATGCTCCTCGCACAAATGCTTTAAATGTTTCCCAAAGAAGGGAGGCGGAGATTCCAGGGCTGTCATTAGCCTCGAAAAACGTATTAATCTGTTTTACGAGGTATTCATTACATAGCTTTTCTTTCAAGATTTGGGGGTTAAGTCTCCATTGTGTCTTTGTCTCGGTCATTCCATTTAGTTTAATCATAAATGTTAGTGGAGCATGGTCCGATATTATAATATTATGATATTGCGAATTATAGGTAAATGGGATAAGTTTAGAGTCTACTAAGAAATAGTCTATCCTTGAGTAAGTTTTATGCACGGGTGAGTAGAATGAGTATTCTCGACCAGATGGGTTTTCAATTCTCCAAACATCCTTAATGTTGGTAGTATTAATATATGAATTTAGGAATTCACTTGACTGAGATTTTAATTTTCTTTGACTTGATGATCTATCCAAGTAAGCATCCAGTGTACAATTTAAGTCTCCACCGATAATTAAATTATGTTGTGTACATTCCGGGATAATGTTAAGTATTCTCTTAAAGAACAGGGGGCTATCAAAATTTGGTCCATATACATTAAGGAGAGTCACTTTTTTTGAGTATAACTCCCCTACTAATACAATATATCTGCCTTCAATATCTTCTGTCGTTGATATATGTTTAAAGGGTATACCTTTACGAATTAATATTGCAACCCCTCTAGATTTATGTGAAAATGAAGAATGATACGTTTTAGCAATCCATTTGGCTTTCAATCTATGTTGTGCTTCCTTTTTAAGATGTGTTTCCTGGAGAAATATTACATCTGCTTTAAGTTATTTAAAATAGGCTAATACTTTACCTCTCTTGATTGGTTCATTAATTCCCTTAACATTCCAGCTACAAAATTTAATTCCTTCACCCCCAATTTTCATATTAACGTCTTGCATCTTGTGATTAAAGTGGTCTATGTTGGAGCAGCTGGATCAGCGCACTAAACCCTACCTTATACTTGAACCTCAGGTAGATGAATTCTAAGTCTCGTCGGTTTTTCATCCGGACATATCTCCCTAAATAAAACATATAATTCCATTCCAAATACAAAATATAATATAACATAAGATAGAAAAGGTAATAAAATGTTGTATTAGTAACGTGTAAAAAATAGAAAAAGAAGAAAACTACAACTACGATTAGTGCAGTTAGTGATAGCCACCCTAGTGTGGCTAAACATCTAAAGACTTCCGTAGCTTTTGTTAAAAAAAAAAATATTACTAGCTCCGTACTTTCCTTAAAAGAAAAGTTTCAATTACAATGAAAACAATTTATGGGGGGGGAGGGAAACAATAGTTTTATTCCATAATTGAAGTATTTGTTAGTCTCCAATTAAAATGTTAGTATCATATAGCAAGCTAAAAATATTTTTCCTCTTTTTTTTTCTTAATTTTAAAAAAAAGGGGAAGACACTGTTAAAGAGTAATCAAAAAACATTATTAAAGAGTAATCAAAAAACATTGTTAAAGAGTAATCAAAGTCCAAAATATCCAAATATTCAAAATAGCAAGGAAAAAACTTCCTATATTTTATTAATTAATTATTTGGATCACACTTTACTTATATTTCATACTTTTAATCAATTCTAAGTTGGTCCAGTTAACAATAATTAGTATTGATTAGTATTCGTGATTAGAATTAATTGTTAGAAATTAGTACTAAAATATAAATTTTATGTATCAGTAGCGAGATAATTGCCCAATTCTTCCCGCAGATCTTGGACAAAATCTGCAAGAAGAATGGGGACAGTTCTTAAAAATTATAGTTTAAAGTTCCATCTCTTCTCTGCAGGATAACAGTTTCCACTGTCTTCAGGTGAATGTTGGGTGTAGAATATTATTCAATCTTCGGTCTTATTCACGATGCTCTGGGCAAATTCAAGTGCCTCTGTATGCTTGATGAAGAAATGTTCCTTCTTCTCATAGGTCACTCTTAATGTTGCGGGATATAACAGTCCATATCTCAAATTGTTTATATTCTTAAGTATTCTTCTTGTTTCTGTAAACAGCGCTCTCTTCTTGGCGACTTCCACAGGATAATCTCTAAATATGCTTATCTTGTCTCCTTCAAATGCGAGGTTTCTGCTTTGAACAATTATCTTCATCATATCATCCAAAACATGGTCATATTGCACCTTCACTATCAGTTGTCTTGGGGGGGTGCCCACCCCTGGGCGACGTCTTGATACTCTGTGCGCTCGGGCAATTAACGGTGCTTGATCCAGATTCAAGACTTTTTTCAGCAGATCTGCAGCAAATTCGTGAGGGTCACGATTCCCCTCTCTGCCTTCCTGGACGCCTACGATTCTTAAATTCTGACGTTTCTGTCGTCCCTCCAAGTCAATACATTTTTCAGTTATTTGATATAATAACTTCGATAGGCGTTTGTTCTCGGCAATAAGTTTATTTGTTGTTTCGGTGCTTGTCTCAGCAATTTCCTCCAATTCCTTTACAGACTCGTGGTGTTGATTTAAAGTCTGGAGGATCGGCTCCAACTTAGCATCAAATCTGGATTCCATCGAATTCAGTTTATCATATACTTCTTCAGTATTTTGATGCATATTTTCTTCCATGGTTAATTTCCAGTCTTCCAGAACTTCATGCACAGAAGCTGTAACTTCATCTTTAATTTGTTCTTTAATTTCATCATTTAACGATTTCAGCTCCTGTTTAAGATTTTTAAATTCTGTCATTATTTTAGAGATTTCCTGTGTCAGGAAGGTTCTTAATTCTTCCACATCTGTTTTTTTCTTCCTTGAGGTATCTTCTTGGGATGCTGTTAAAACTGAGCCCGAGGCTTCAGGTGGGCCTGCCTCTTTTCCCTTACTGTTTTTTCTCGTCTTGGGGGGGGGTATGTTGAATCGACATGCTGCCGGTGTCGCGCGCCTGATGACGTCACGGACCTGTTGCAAACACTCGGTGCCGTTTTCTAGAGGTAGGTCCCGTCTTTTTCCCCCGTTTTCAGCGTTTTTTTCCCGGAGCTAGTCGGCGCGAGTCTCTCCTACTCCATAGCGCCACCGGAAGTCGAAATAAACTGAACTGAACTGAACTTCTTCATAGGTTCCTTCTCCGCAGTCTTGCAAATGTTTCCTCACTATATACGAGATCTGGCACAGACATGATGCTTCTCTGCTGTGACAATTGTATGATATTTCACATTATCTCTGCAACCTTGTGAAAAGGTGCGTGCAGATCAGTCCACTTTCCATGGATATGATGGATTCAGTACCACTGCAATACATATAGCATCTGTGATCCATAAGACATTCTTTACCTTCTGCAACTAATGAACAATTCTGCAACTTTCAATAGCATTGACTCATTTATCTGATCTCCATGGCTGAAAGTTCTGAATCATGAGTCCTTCTGGGAGCTCTGTGGCTTTCTCAATTATTACTAAAAGCTCTGCTATATGCCTGAAGATAGACACAAAATGCATAACATAACGGGTCAGGCAGCATCTCTGGTGAATAAGAATAGGTGACGTTTCGGGTCGGAACCTTTCTTCAGACAGAAAGTAGAGCTGGGGGGAGGGGGAAATAAACTGGAGGTGAGAAAAGACCAGAACAAACCCAGCCCACGATGGGCCATTATGGGATCCACCTTTCCTGAGGTCATCTGTTGCTAGCCTTGATTTGTTCTTTTCTCACCTAATTTATTCCCCCCCCACCCCCCCCCCCAACACCTTTAGGGTTCCGACACAAAATATCACCTGTTCTTTTGTTCCAGACATGCTGCCTGAGCTGCTGAGTTAAGGGCCTGTCCCACTTGGGTGTCATTTTTGCGTCATTTATGCGACATCATTTACGCGTCATGATGCACAAAGCGCAAGTCGTGACGCGCACGCGATGCGCGCATGGGGCGCATTGCGTGCGCATAGTGCGTGGTGACGTAGGCAGTGACGAGCGGTCGCGCACGGCGCCCCAGGATTTTGGGATGTACAAAATCTTTGCGCGCCATCTGCATGACACTCAAATGACGCCCAAGTGGTACAGGCCCTTTACTCCAGCAATTTGGGTCAATCTAGCAGTTCCGTCCTACGCACTGTTGTCCAAAGATCATAGATCTTTGCTGCTATCTACCTGCCTGCTGCCACTTGAATTAAGACCCAGACAGTAAGTTAATGATGGTACACAAAAATGCCGGAGAAACTCAGCGGGTGCAGCAGCATCTATGGAGCGAAGGAAATAGGTAACGTTTCGGGCCGAAACCCTTCTTCCTGAAAGTTCTGAATCTGAGTAAGTTAATGATTATTTAAAATGTTTTTAATGAAATATCAGGGAACATTTCTTTAAAAAAAGATGATACTGTCATCTGAAGTAAGAGCTGAAAGAATGTAAATTTTAATATGGTAATGAAAGATATATGTCAATAGGTTAAGTTTTGTGAACTAAATCTTGTGAAAGGTAGTTAATTGCTTTCCCATACAGAGTGTTAACTGTGGCTAATTACTTAATTCATAGGTAGTGTGAAGACAAAAGGAAAACGCTCATAGTAAGTCAATGAGAACTAATTAGTTTTGGCACTGGGTTATTTTAGGCACTCTCGGATATGGTCTCCATTATTACAGTGATGATGAGCCAACAGAATTATTTCCTCTGCATGAGAGACAACTCAGAAGGTAGAAACCCACTGCTTTCAGGGTCAAGTCAAGTCTGAAAATTCAGATGCGTTTAATAGTGTAGTAATATTGCTTCTTTTTTCAAGAGAATTCGGCTAGAAATTCATTAGTACTAAAGTGGCAAGAATTTATTACCAATTTTATTATTTTATTACTAATAAATTACCATGTGAATTCACTGAGCACAGTTCAGAGACATTGGCGAATGTTAACCAAGTGGTTTCATGAAACCCATGCAAAACTGAAGATAGCCGATCTTAATGGACATCGTGCCTAAATCTCCTGAAGGAAAAGTGAGCTCTGAATGCAACGTACTGAAAGTCTGGAAATAGTCATGGAGTCATACAGCATGGAAACAGGCCCTTTGCCACAATTCGCCTACGACGACCAAAACGTCCAACCTACACCAGTCCCACCTGCCTGCAGCAGGTCCATATCGCTCTAAAACCGTCATTTCCATGTACCTGTCTAAGTTTCTTAAACGTCGCGATAGTGTTTGATGTAATGTTTGAGGCTTGGAGGGAATTGACAGCTGCCATTGCTAATGAGGCCTGAGATTGGGCATTTCAATTTCATTGATACGCACTTAGGAAATGGAACAGAGGAAATTGACAACTGGAGTGAAGTCCTGCAGACTAGGTTGAGGTTTAGGTTGAGGTTCGAGAATCGGGACAAAACACGAGCTTATGGAAGGACAGTTCAGATAACAGAGGGGAAGAAGCTGTTCCTCAGTCTGGTGGCACATCTTTTCAAGCTTCTGCCCCTTCTGCCCAATGGGAGCAGGGAGAAGAAGGAATGTCCAGGGTAGGGAAAGTCTTTGATTATGTCAGCTACTTTCACGAGACAGCGTGAAGTGCTGATGTAGTCATGGTGGGAAATCTGGACTGTGTGATGGACTGGGCGACATATACAAACTCTCTGCAGTTTCTTGTGGTGTTGAGCAAAGTAATTCCCAAACCAAGCTGTGATCCAACCCAACAGTATGCTTTCTACTGTGCATCTGTTAAGAGTCATTGGAGACATACTGACCATCTTACCATCTTACATACTTACCATCGCGGAGCCAGGGATCCTTTGCCGAGGATAAAGGGGAGGCCATTTAAGACTGAGGTGAGAAAAAACGTTTTCACCCAGAGAGTTGTGAATTTGTGGAATTCCCTGCCACAGAGGGCAGTGGAGGCTAAGTCACTGGATGGATTTAAGAGGGAGTTAGATAGAGCTCTAGGGGCTAGTGGAATCACGGGATATGGGGAGAAGGCAGGAACGGGTTATTGATTGGGGACGATCAGCCATGAACACAATGAATGGCGGTGCTGGCTTGAAGGGCCGAATGGCCTCCTCCTGTACCTATTTTCTATGTTTCTATGTTTCTATGATTGCCAGAAGAAGAGCTCCAACCGCGGGGCCTGTGGACTTTAACACTGTGAAGCCCGCGGTTTCCGATAAGAAGAAGCCAACTCAGGAGCTCCAATCCATCCCGACATCGGAGTTTCGATCATCCCGACGAGACGGCTTGGTAATCAGACTGTGGGCAACGGCAAGTGCGGAGGGTTCAAGGCCACGACCACGGGTGAACAAAGAGGAAGATGACTGAACTTTATTGCCTTCCATCACAGTGAGGAATGTTGACTCCACTGTGGTGGATGTTTATGTTAAATTTATTTTATGTGGGTATTGTGTTCTTTTTTCTTAGTGTGGCTGTATGGTAACTCAAATTTCACTGTACCTTAGTTGTTTAAGTGACAATAAACGTGAACTTGAACTTGAACTTGATCTTCCCTAGTATCCTGACTTCAATGCATTCAAGAAAGTATTGTGTACCTTCTTGGTTGTTGTTTCAATATGGGATGCCAGGGTGGAACTGAAGTACCCAAGACAGTGGGTGATGAAGAGATCAAATATCTCAAAAGTGGTTTGAAAATTGCAGGAATTTTACTATCCTTCCTTTCAGAAGAATAGCTCAAGCTAATCTACCATGTTAGCTAGAACCACTTTCAGTGAAGCCATCCATTTTTTTTTATGATACACACTGCAGACACTGGGTCAATGTTTACCTTGGGTGAAATGTCAGTGAGGTTCCTGATTTTGGCAACAGCACCAAGCTGCCCTGTGCTGAACGATGTAAAGCCAGTTTTGCTGCTTTCAAGGCCACTTTCACAACTGGCAAGTATGGAAAGATCTTTAGTGTTTTCAGGGCTGAACTTCTTAGATAGTGGAATGATTTTACAAAGTGGCATATACCTGTACTAGGATGCGAAAAACCTCTGACATGCTCATGAAGACATTATAACTAGGGCGGCACGGTGGCGAAGCAGTAGAGTTACTGCCTTACAGCGCTAGAAACCCGGGATCGACCCTGACTACGGGGGGGTGTCTGTATGGAGTTTGTACGTTCTCCCCGTGACCTGCATGGGTTTTCTCCGGTTTCTTTCCACACTCCAAAGACGTCCAGGTTTGTAGGCTAATTGGCTTGGTATATTTGTAAATTATCCCCAGTGTGTATAGGATAGTGTAAGTGTGCAACGATCGCGGGTCGGCCTGGACTTGGTGGGCTGAAGGGCCTGTTTCCACACTGTATCTCTCAGCTAAACTAAACTAAACTACATGTAAGCACAGGCTTAAATGAATTGAATGTCAATAGAAAACCGTGAGAATCCAAGTACACAAGGATTATGTGAAGGTTAAGGAGGATGCCAGAGGCTTGCGACTCTCTTTGAAGATGTCTGAGGGCAACCTGGAGCAATCAAAACATCACAATTCTACATAGGATCCCAGTGGTATACTCTATGAACTCTGTGACTAACTGTGATTGCAATTACAAACAACAGCAGCAACAATGACCTGGACATAATTTCAGATCATTTTTCTCCAATAAATCTTTCACATGGCCATATGGTTCCCAGCGTTGTCTCATGACCCATTTGGCAGCCGACTGAGACCAAGTAATAGTTTATGCAGAAAGCATGCCAGTATTGTGGACGCAATTATGCGTTACATCTTAAAGCAGGTCAACAATAGGATTGAATTAATCACAAAACCTTTTGAAATATTAGGAGACACAAGTAACTGCAGATGCTGGAATCTTGAGTAACAAACATAAAGTGCTGGAGGAACTCAACAGATCAAGTAACATCTCAGAAGGATATGGATAGGTGACGTTTTAGGTCAGGATACGAAATATCATCTATCCATGTACTCCAGAGATGTTGCCTGGCGTACTGAGTTCCTTCAACTCTGTGCTTTTTTGCTTAAAATATTAGCATGTGAACTGCCTTTAATCCCATAATATTAATCACTGTGTAGTTTAAATAAAACAAACACTTAAACAGCACAAAATATATATCTTTAATATTCAGATATGGCACTTCCATTTTTTATCAAATTAATTCTACGTTCTGCCTACAGAGAAACTTAGTTTGCTTTTCCTTGATGGGTTTATCAGGTTTCGGTACCATTGGCAAACACCATGTTTAACGATTAATCTGATCCTGTTTCCTTGCTTCAGTTGCGTAAGTGGAATGGGTCAATTATCAAACAAATTAACAAAGGGCAATTACTCCATCGTCCCGACCTCCAGACCCGATTTTAACGCGAAAAATCGCGATTTTTTCAGCGGAGCTAAAAAGTTTGCGACTGCTAGCAGAGCATGTCGCAACCGGAAGCTCCACCATTCAACCATGGCTGATCTATCTCTCCTAATCCCAATCTCTTGCCTTCTCCCCATAATGCCGGATACCCGTACTAATCAAGAATCTATCTATCTCTGCTTTAGAAATATCCATTGACGGCCTCCACAGCCTTCTGTGGCAAGGAATTCACCGCCCTCTGACTAAAGACATTCCTTTTCATCTCCTGCCTAAAGGAAAGCCCTTCAATTCTGAGGCTATGACCACTAGTCCGAGACTCTCCCACTATATAACCATATAACCATATAACAATTACAGCACGGAAACAGGCCATCTTGGCTCTTCTAGTCCATGCCGAACACTTACTCTCACCTAGTCCCATCTACCTGCACTCAGACCATAACCCTCCATTCCTTTCCGGTCCATATACCTATCCAATTTATTTTTAAATGATAAAATCAAACCTGCCTCCACCACTTCCACTTGAAGCTCATTCCACACAGCTACCACTCTCTGAGTAAAGATGTTCCCCCTCATGTTACCCCTAAACTTCTGTCCCTTAATTCTCAAATCATGTCCTCTTGTTTGAATCTTCCCTACTCTCAATGGAAAAAGCGTATCCACGTCAACTCTGTCTATCCCTCTCATCATTATAAAGACCTCTCTCAAGTCCCCCTTAACCTTCTGCGCTCTAGTGGAAACAGCATCTCCACATCAACTCTATCGAAGCCTTTTCACAATTTGACCGGGAAAAACTGGAAAATAATTAGAAAATCACTAGAAACCAAAGGAAGGCGATGACTTGGAGGCCCTCAGCAGCCTGATTTGCACACCGATCATCTCAACTGGAGCTTGGACTTGACTTGGAGAATGGTGCCAAACATGGCGCCTCTTGCATGCCGGCTCAGTAGACTCTTTTTGTGCAATTGCTAATCGTGGGTGGTATGGTTACACTCTCCTGGACTGTTTGTAAGGAAAGAGTCTCACTGTGTATTTATTTGCACAATAAAGCACCAGTGAACTATTGAACCATTGAAATGTATCCCAGCCCATCCTTTGCCATCAGATTTTTCCTTTAGAAAATAATCATAATCATCGTCCTGTGCAATTTGGGTAAGCAATCAGTTATTCTTTCAGTATTTTTTGGTTAATAGAATCTGCTTTGTTTCTACAGAAAAATGGTGAAACATAGATACATAGAATACATAGAAATTAGGTGCAGGAGTAGGCCATTCGGCCCTTCGAGCCTGCACCGCCATTCAATACGATCATGGCTGATCATCCAACTCAGTATCCCGTACCTGCCTTCTCTCCATACCCCCTGATCCCTTTAGCCACAAGGGCCACATCTAATTCCCTCTTAAATATAGCCAATGAACTGGCCTCAACTACCCTCTGTGGCAGAGAGTTCCAGAGATTCACCACTCTCTGTGTGAAAAAGTTTTTCCTCATCTCGGTCTTAAAGGATTTCCCCCTTATCCTTAAGCTGTGACCCCTTGTCCTGGACTTCCCCAACATCGGGAACAATCTTCCTGCATCTAGCCTGTCCATCCCCATAAGAATCTTGTACGTTTCTATAAGATCCCCTCTCAATCTCCTAAATTCTAGCGAGTATAAGCCAAGTCTATCCAGTCTTTCTTCATATGAAAGTCCTAACATCCCAGGAATCAGTCTGGTGAACCTTCTCTGCACTCCCTCTATGGCTATAATGTCCTTCCTCAGATTTGGAGACCAAAACTGTACGCAATACTCCAGGTGTGGTCTCACCAAGACCCTGTACAACTGCAGTAGAACCTCGCTGCTCCTATACTCAAATCCTCTTGCTATGAAGGCCAACATACCATTCGCTTTCTTCACTGCCTGCTGCACCTGCATGCCTACTTTCAATGACTGGTGTACCATGACACCCAGGTCTCGCTGCATCTCCCCATTTCCTAATCGGCCACCATTTAGATAATAGTCTGCCTTCCCGTTTTTGCTACCAAAGTGGATAACCTCACATTTATCCACATTATACTGCATCTGCCAAACATTTGCCCACTCACCCAGCCTATCCAAGTCACCTTGCAGTCTCCTAGCATCCTCCTCACAGCTAACACTGCCCCCCAGCTTAGTGTCATCCGCAAACTTGGAGATGTTGCTTTCAATTCCCTCGTCCAGATCATTAATATAAATTGTAAATAGCTGGGGTCCCAGCACTGAGCCTTGTGGTACCCCACTAGTCACTGCCTGCCATTGTGAAAAGGACCCGTTTACTCCTACTCTTTGCTTCCTGTTTGCCAGCCAGTTCTCTATCCACATCAATACTGAACCCCCAATACCGTGTGATTTAAGTTTGTATCCTAATCTCTTATGTGGTACCTTGTCGAAAGCCTTCTGAAAGTCCAGATACAACACATCCACTGGTTCTCCCCTATCCACTCTACTAGTTACATCCTCGAAAAATTCTATAAGATTCGTCAGACACGATTTACCTTTCGTAAATCCATGCTGACTTTGTCCAATGATTTCACCACTTTCCAAATGTGCTGCTATCCCATCTTTAATAACTGACTCTAGCAGTTTCCCCACTACCGATGTTAGACTAACTGGTCTGTAATTCCCCGTTTTCTCTCTCCCTCCCTTCTTAAAAAGTGGGGTTACGTTTGCTACCCTCCAATCCTCAGGAACTACTCCAGAATCTAAAGAGTTTTGAAAAATTATCACTAATGCATCCACTATTTCTGGAGCTACTTCCTTAAGTACTCTGGGATGCAGCCTATCTGGCCCTGGTGATTTATCGGCCTTTAATCCATTCAATTTACCCAACACCACTTCCCGACTAACCTGGATTTCACTCAGTTCCTCCATCTCCTTTGACCCGCGGCCCCCTGCTATTTCCGGCAGATTATTTATGTCTTCCTTAGTGAAGACGGAACCAAAGTAGTTATTCAATTGGTCTGCCATATCCTTGTTCCCCATGATCAATTCACCTGTTTCTGACTGCAAGGGACCTACATTTGATTTAACTAATCTCTTTCTCTTCACATATCTATAAAAACTTTTGCAGTCAGTTTTTATGTTCCCTGCCAGTTTCCTTTCATAATCTATTTTCCCTTTCCTAATTAAGCCCTTTGTCCTCCTCTGCTGGTCTCTGAATTTCTCCCAGTCCTCTGGTATGCTGCTTTTTCTGGCTAATTTGTACGCATCATCTTTTGCTTTGATACTATCCCTGATTTCCCTTGTTATCCACGGATGCACTACCTTCCTTGATTTATTCTTTTGCCAAACTGGGATGAACAATTTTTGTAGTTCATCCGTGCAGTCTTTAAATGCCTTCCATTGCATATCCACCGTCAACCCTTTTAGAACTAATTGCCAGTCAATCTTGGCCAATTCACGTCTCATACCCTCAAAGTTACCTTTCTTTAAGTTCAGAACCGTTGTTTCTGAATTAACAATGTCACTCTCCATCCTAATGAAGAACTCAACCATATTATGATCACTCTTGCCCAAGGGGGCACGCCCGTCCTGTCATTTGACAGTCATTTCATTTACAGAGAGGGTTAGAGGGCATTGTGTCAGTTTGCTCAAAGTGATATTGTCTTCCACCCCATAAAGACAGTTTCAAATTATTCAGCCAATTTAACGTATCTGCCAAATATGCAACACGAGCAAGCCATGTGTTGTTGAAATGCTTTGGCAGATGAGATACTTTCTTCAAGAAAAAAACTTGCCAGTTCACTTTTAAGTTTGTATAAACAAACCTACTCTTTGCCAGGGGAGATGCAATGAACCTTAGGATGGGAAAGCAGATGTATATACTCAGCACTCACTCCTGACAAAATAACTTGAAAGCATCGTAAGTTCTTGGCACTTTTGTTTAATTCAATGCAGAGTTTTGACACATGGAGATGTGTGAAGCTTAGACACAATGTCTTCAGCTGATAATACTCTCCTGGCAGGAAACAATGATTCTACATTGCAACAAATGTTTTCAAAAGAATTCTTTGAACAATTCCTGAATGCTTCACCGTCTTCGAAGTGACCCGGTCAGATGTGACACCAAAATATTCAGACCAGTTCAATCCTACAAATTGCTCATAATGATCCAGTGACAGAACTTGACATAACTAAGGGCCAGAAGTCAGGAAATCACACTAAAACAGGTCTATTCTTGGGGTCACATCCCCTAACGTTGCAAAAAACTCACACAACTATTTAAATGTAAATCTTCAACCTTCGAAAAGTGAATCTATATTGTGTTGGACTAACAAACATTGCTTGCAGGCTAAAGAGGCGTCTAAACACCATGTCCCATCTCAATTACTAAATCACGAGAAAGTTGGTACTGTCCAATACAACTGCTGCAGTACAGTTGCTCACTGAAACACCACCATTTTTGTGGTCTGATGTTGTTTGTGTAAAAATGTCTCATTGGAGAGAGGGGTTATTTACACAATTCAATAAACATGTCAGAGGCAGAAGGTAAAATTAATTCCTTTGCCAAAATCTGAGCTATTTAATTCTTATGAAGGATACTTTATTATCACATGTGAAATATCACAGTGAAATTCTTTAATTTGGATTCCACACACAAAGTATGCAAAGAGCCGCCACTTATGGTGCTGACAAAGTTACAAAGTGTTTAATCTAGTCCCAATCTTTGTTCTCTCAGTGGCCTCCCATGCCAGGACCCTCTTTATTCTCTGTGGCCCCCCTATACCGGGTCCCTCTTCATTCTATCGTCGGCACGTCTTTAACTGACCTCTGGCACTCACATTGACTGTCCGACCTCCGGCACTGACCGAGGCCCCGTCCGTCCTCCGCCACCTACCGGGGACCCGTCCGACCTCAGGCAACCACTGTGAGCCCGTCCGATCTCACTACAACATAGTATACAATGAAGGCACCACATGGGAGTGAGACAGAGGAGGGGGTAGAGAGAGAGGAGGGGGAGAGAGAGAGGAGGGGAGAGGGGGAGAGAGAGAGAGGAGGGGAGGGATAGAGAGAAAAGGGGGAGAGAGAGAGGAGGGGGGGAGAGAGAGAGATGGGGTGAGGGAGGGAGGGAGGAGAGGGGGAGAGAGAGGAGGTGGGGAATTAAACCTCGTGAACCTAAGCTGCACACCCTCAGTTTTCTGCATCATTGTGCCCAGGTAGTCCATTGCATTCAGATGCAAGTGCAGGAAATTACATCCAGTGGTCATCTCCAAAACACTTCAGGTTTAATTACCAGCAAATCATTCAATCAACTTCTTTCCAAAATGAGCTGGTTGAATAACAGTTTTATGGCTTTGTTGGGGCCTGTTTTGCATAGATATTACCATGGAGAAAAAATAATTTCTTCAAACCCATTGCCTCTATCACTTGGGAGTTAATAATGTACTTATTATTAGTTCCTGCATCTGGATTTTAAGTTAATATACTTCCTCCGTTCACACTGTCTCTGCAGTGCAGCATTTTAAAGGTTAGCAGGTGTGCAAAGTTTGTCCCATCGGCTCATCGTAACGAGCAAAAAAAGGTGAAGACTTGAAAATTACTTTGTGTAGCCCATTTTATCAACACAAGATTTCTCAAACCAAGGTTGCCAGAATATATATAATTGCACTGATGAAACATAAAAAATGGATGCAGTCTATGCATGTTATTGGAAAAAGTGTTGATGCATGTACTTCATGCATTGCCAGAATGAGCATATTAATAAATTAAATAGAATATGTGTGTGTCACTAATTAACCAATTAAATGCATTATTAAATACATTTGGACTTCTGGGAAATGACTGCAAATTATTCTTGAAATTAGACTCTTCTTGGTAAATGGGGACAAATTTGTAAAGTCTTGCTAACATGATATCAGCAATTTGTCCTCTCTCACTCCCCCCCTCTCTCTCTCTCCCCCCCCTCTCCTCTTCCTCTCTCCCCCTCCTCTTTCTCTTCCTCCCCTCTCTCCCCCCTCCCTCTCTCCCCCCTCCTCTCTCTCTCACCCCTCCTCTCTCCCTCCACTCTCCCCCGCTCCTTTCTCACCCCCTCCTCTCTCCCCCTCTCCCTCCCCCTCTCCCTCTCTCTCCACTCATTCTTTCTCCCCCCTTCCCCCTCTCTCCCCCCCTCTCTCTCTCTTCCCTCCTCTCTTTCTCCCCCTCTCTCTCTCTACTCCACTCACTCTCACTCCTCCACTCTCTCTCTCTCTCCTCCCCCCTCTATCCCCCTCTCCCCCCTCCTCTCCCCCACTCCCCCTCCCCACCACACAACCCCTCCCTCCCCTCCAACCCCTACCCCATTCTCCTCCCCTTCCCCACCTCCCCTACACCCCTCCCCCTCCGTCTCTCCCACTCCCCCCTTTCCCCTCTCCCCTCCCCCTCTCTTCTCTCTCCCTCATGTCTCCCCCTTTCTTTCTCCTCCCCCTCTCTCCTCCCCTCTCTTTCTCTTCCCGTCTCTCCACCTCTCCCCCTCACCCAACCTCCCTCCCACCTCCTACCCCCCCTCCCCCACCTCCATCCCATCCCCCATCCTCCCCTTCAGGCCTCCACCCCCTCCCCCCTACCCTCCACTCCACCCCTCCCTCCCTCACCTTCCCTTCCCTCCAACCACTCAACCCCCCTCTCCCCCTCCCTCCCCTTTCCCCTCTCCCCCTCCCCCTCCCTTCCTCCCACCTCTCCCCCTCACCTCTCCCACTCACTTTCCCCCCTCTCCCCCTCACCTCCTCCCCACCCTCAAGACACACCTGCGAGTTGGATGCTATGCGTCAGTGGATAGGGCGGGTGTGGGGTAAAAGGAGCAAATGAATAATATTAATATAATATCAAGGGGAGTGGTTAGTGTGTGTGCGGAAGGGTAGTTAGTGTGTGTGTGTGGGGTCGTTAGTGTGTGTATGTGTGCCATCGCAGGCCGCCACCCCCCCACCCCCCCCGCAACGGGACGGGACCCAATATGTCCCACTTGGTCTAGTTGTCCATGTATCTATGTATCTATGTATCTATGTATCTAGGATGCAGAAGTTTACACACCATATGCAGGGAGTCTGCATGAATTTCTGTGAGACAAAAGTCCAGGAATAAGAACTGACAATCAGCCTACACAATGTTTATTAAAACTACAATTCCCACTGATTTTTGTTCCCTCCAGAATACTGGATCGTTTAACCCAATTAGAAATTCTTGATGACAAATGACATGAAATTAATAAAATTGCAGCTGAGTAAACACCTGATTTTCATTCATTGAACACAAAGACTTTGAGTCTGAAGAAGGATCTCAACTGGAAACAGTACCTCTCCATATTCTCCAGAGATGCTGTCTGACCTGCTGAGTTATTCCAGCACTTTGTTTGCCATAGATCACCACTACAACCTGATCATTGTACTATGTATCTATGTTTGCCATAGATCACCACTACAACCTGATCATTGTACTTCCTGACCCATAAAAAGTTGCCGAGAAAATGTGTAGAAATGAACTGCAGATGCTGGTATATACCATAGGATAGACACAAACTTCTGGAGTAACTCAGTGCGTCAGGCAGCATCTCTGGAGAAAAAGGATGTGTGACGTTTTTGGGTTTAGTCTGATAAAGGGTCCTGACCCGAAGCGTCACCCATCCTTTTTCTCCAAAGATGGTGCCTAACCCACTGAATTACTCCAGCACTTTATGTTGAAAAGTTGTTGCAATTGCATTAAATCAGGTGACGCCACCGGTAGAGGCTGCCTCGCCAACAGCCTGTTTGTCCTTTCTTCTTTTTGTTATTTTTAGTACGTGTTTAAAGTATGTTGTGGTGTTCCTTGGTTTGTTTTATGTGGGGGTGGGGGGAGTTGGGGGAAAACTTGTTTCAATCTCTTACCTTGAAGGAGATGCGATATTCTTTCCGTATCGTATCTCCGTCCCCACTGCGGCCTAACCTCTTGGAGTTGGCGGCCTTTCCTGGAGACCGACCCGGCGCTCCAAGCCGCAGGAGACTGCGGGACTTTAACATCGCGGAGCTTGCGATCCATTTGCCAGGGATCGAAGTTCCAACCGTGGGGCCTGTGGACTTTAACATCGTGAAGCCTGCGGTCTCTGGTAAGAAGAGGCCGACTCGGGAGCTCCATGCTGCGGAGAGAATTTTAACCACCCCAACGCGGGAGTTACGATCACCCCGACGAGGGCTTCGATCGTCGGCTGCGGGGGCTTTGATCGCCCCGACTGCAGATGGTTTAGACCTTTGAATGGGTTAAGATTAATTTTAGTACTGTTTGAAATGTAACAATGAGGAAATTCTTCTTTATGGAGGGAAAATATTTTCTGGTATGTAAACCATGTTTGCATTTGAGAAATAATTGGATGCAATAGATGGAGGAACATAACATATTGCTGGATACATTAATATGGGCTGGATAGTCTTCTTCACCTTCTTCTTAATTCAGAGTACAAGAGGGAGATTGATCATATGGTTTATTGTTGTCAGAATAACAAGCTTGCACTCAATGTCTAATAAGATCAAGGAGCTGAGCGTTGACCTGAGGAAAGGAAAGCTGAGGATCCATGAACCTGCCTTCGTCAATGGGACGGCAATTGAGAGAGTCCACACCTTCAAGTTCCTGGGCATGCACATCTCTCTTTAACAGTTCTGGACCCAGCAAAAAGAAAGCTCATGAACACTTTAACTTTCTCAGAAGATGGAGGAAATATGGCATGTCGCCAATGACACCATTGAATGTTTTTAGATGGAGAATAAACTGACTGGTTGCTTCAAGATGTGATTTTGTAATTTGAAGAATCAAGGTGGCTGCAGAAAGTGGTAACATTTCCCAGTTCATCTTAGGTATCAACCTTCCCTCCCTGTTATCACCCCCCCCCCCCCTCACCCCAACCATCAAAGGGATCTACATGAAACATTGCCTCAAGAAGGCAGCTAATATCATCAAAGGTGCACACCATTTTGTCCACGTCTCATCTCAGTGTGACCATAGGCAGAAGGTACAGGAGCCAGAGAACCGCTACCTCCAGCATCAAGAGCATTATCTTCCCATCAAATACCAGGCCCTTTAACCACACTCTACAATTGTAACCGCAACCCTAACTTAGCACTGAACTACGATGGACTTTGGGTAAGGTTGCACTATATATTCAGCTTGTACTGTTATGGTCTAATTCCTAGTATAACTGATGGTTTATTGTTTATAGTTATTTGTCTGTGGTACATTTGTTATTGCATCAATGTGTTAGTAAATGGCAGCATGCATGAATTTCATTGTTCAGTTCCTGCTGCATATGGCATTTCAACACTTGTGAATCTTTACTTCAGTTTAAGAATAAGGGGTAGGACTGAGACGATGAAAAGCTTCTTCACCCAGAGAGTTGTGAATCTGTGCAATTCTCTGCCACAGAAGGCAGTGGAGGCCAATTCACTGGATGTATTCAAGAGAGAGTTGGATTTAGCTCTTGGGGCTAATGGAATCAAGGGATATGGGGAGAAAGAAGGAACAGGGTACTGATTCTGGATGATCAGCTATGATCCTATAGAATGGAAGTGCTGGCTCGAAGGGCCGAATGGCCTACTGCACCAATGTTTCTATGTTTCTATCTTTTATTACATCAAGAACGTGGTGTGTGAAAATATAATCATAAAGTATGTATTTTAAGGAGAAAAGAATGATTCTTGTAAAGTTATCAATTGAAATGTCAAATGTTTTCTTCTGAGAATTTCCCTTGTTTTCTGTTTTAACTTTGGATATTTTGTGCCCTCGGCTGATTTTTACTTTGTGCAGTCGTGTACAACAACAAATCCCATAGATAATTTTACATTGATCCTGATATTGCTTCTTACAATGATGTAAAGTAAATTGCCAACTCACTGGTGCATAAGGCCCAAATTATCTTCATTAACAGGCACTGGGTAATTCTGAAGTTGTTAAATGCACAGTTAAAAGGTACTTTGGAAGAAGAACAATTTAAAAAGTATCTATGCTAATCAGGTACAAAAGAACAAGATGAGGTACTGCTCTGATTTCAGATGAGTAAATTCAACAGGTAAAAGTAGTCTGAAGAAGGGTCTTGACCCAAAACATCACCTTTCCATGTTCTCCAGAGATGCTGCCTGACACGCTGAGTTACTCCAGCACTTTGTGTCTTTTGTTGTAAACTCCTATTGTTTGTACAACTGGGAAAGGAATGCAGCGAGTTAATTAAGACAATAAGGATCTCCCAAAATAAGCGTGAAAATATACACCGTTATCAAATATCCCTAATATAATGTCCATTTTACAGCAGAAATTTGCCCTTTTTCCCCATAACAATGAAATAATTTGCTTTCTCATTGTTTCTGTAAATTGTTTCTGCCGTTTCCTTGGTTGCCTTGCTACAATACAAACATTACAGAAAGATAGAGAAACAAAATGATGCCTCATTTTACCTGTAGAATTATACTGAATCTAAGCAATTCACTTTGACAGTGGCTAGGTAGAGATTTGAAATCTAACCTTTGTTGATTGATAAATACCTTTGCTACAGCACATCATAAAACCATGCTATTTACAATGGCTCCTTATAACAAATTTTTGCTCACTGACATTTTCATAGCAATTCATATATGTGTTGTTTATATTGGCAATCAAATGGCAGAAGTCAAATAATTATCTGGAAGGAGATGACTATACTTACATATTAAACAGATCCAAATGAATAACACGCTGAGGGAGTAGAGAAATAAACAGTGTGTATTTATTCTGCCATAAATACAGAAGTATTATGCACTGACATTTAAGGTTACAGAAGATTCAAGAAACATTATCAGGCAACAAAATAAATACATACATTACCTTTCTCTATTTTACTCCATTGTAATAAAATTTGCATTTAAATAGCACCTGAAACAAAGAAACATCCTAAGGCACTTCACAAGAACTTCATCGAAAAAATCAACATTAAGACACATTAAGGGATATTGTGACAGATGTACTCGAGATTAGTCAAATAAATATTCTTTAAGGAACAGCATCAAAGAGGAATGGAGAGGCAGAGACGATGGAATTTCTAAAGCCCAGGGTCCTGGCAAAAACTCATGACCAGTAATCGAGCACTCGGCATGCTGGAGTTGAAAGGATACAGCCTTCTTGTGGAGTTGTGAAGCCGGTGGTGATTTCAGAGAGGTTTGTGAAAGTTTAGTTTAGTTTATTGTCACGTGTACCAAGGTATAGTGAAAAACTTTTGTTGCATGCTATCCAGTCAGAAAGGACAATACATGATTACAATCGAGCTATTTACAATGTGTAAATTCATGATAAGGGAATAACGTTTAGTGCAAGGTAACGCCAGCAAAGTCCGATCAAGGACAGTGCTAGGGTCACCAGAGGCAGATAGTAATTCTGCTCTGCTCTCTGGTTGTAGTAGGAAGATTCAATTGCCTGATAACTGCTGGGAAGAAACGGTCCCTGAATCTGGAGGTGTGCATTTTCACACTTCTATATGTACCTTTTGCCTGATGGGAGAGGGGAGAAGAGGGAGTTTTGATATTGAGCCTCAGCATAACTCAAGTCTACATTATCCCAGCAGCTCAGCCGTGCTTTCAAAGGAAGAGGCGTGGCAATCTCAGGTTTCTCTCTGTAGTTGACCCTTACCTCGAGAGGAGGCACTGGAAGTCTCAGGCTTATCCTGGTGGCTCAGCTTAGGGGCTTGAAGAGACAATGCTAGCGATCTCTGGATTATCTTGGTGGCTTAGTCTTTGCCTCTGTGTGTGGGCACAGTTCCCCATTGTCTGCGGGCAGGAAGAAGCACTGGTGTCTCAGGCGTGTCCTAGCCACTTACTCTTAGCCTCAGTAGAGGTGCTTGCTGTATCAGGCTTCTTCCTGGTGCTCATTATCTCGGGTTTGTCCCAGCTGCTCAGTCTCCCTCAAATCTGCAACAGGTGCTAACAGGGAGGCTCCCCACTGTCTTCCTTCCTCTCTCTTCTTTCTTTTTTCATACTTCCTCCCAATTTCAAGTCAATTTCAAGTGAGTTTATTGTCATGTGTCCCTGATAGGACAATGAAATTCTTGCTTTGCTTTAGCACAACAGAACATAGAAGGCATTGACTACAAAACAGATCAGTGTGTCCATATATCATTATATAAATATATACACACATGAATAAATAAACTGTTAAAGTGCAAATAACAGATAATGGGTTATTAATGTTCATAGTTTTGTCCGAGCCAAGTTTAATAGCCTGATGGCTGTGGGGAAGTAGCTATTCCTGAACCTGGTCGTTGCAGTCTTCAGGCTACTGTACCTTCTACCTGAAGGTAGCAGGGAGATGAGTGTGTGGCCAGGATGGTGTGGGTCCTTGATGTTACTGCCAGCCTTTTCGAGGCAGCGACTGCGATAGATCCCCTCGATGGAACGGAGGTCAGAGCCGATGATGGACTGGGCAGTGTTTACTACTCTTTGTAGTCTTTTCCTCTCCAGGGCGCTCAAGTTGCCGAACCAAGCCATGATGCAACTCTCCATAATCTTCTCAGGAAGTAGAGGCGCTGATGTGCTTTCTTAATAGTAGCATCAGTGTTCTCGGACCACGAAAGATCTTCAGAGATGTGCACACCCAGGAATTTAAAGCTCTTGACCCTTTCAACCATCGACCCATTGATATAAACGGGACTGCGGGTCCCCATCCTACTCCTTCCAAAGTGCACAATCAGTTCCTTAGTTTTGCTGGTGTTGAGGGCCAGGTTATTGTGCTGGCACCATATGGACAGTTGCTCGATCTCTCTTCTGTACTCTGACTCATCCCCATCAGTGATACGTCCCACAACAGTGGTGTCGTCAGCGAACTTGATGATCGAGTTCGCACTATGACCGGCTACGCAGTCATGAGTATAGAGTGAGTACAGCAGGGGGCTGAGCACGCAGCCTTGATGTGCTCCCGTGCTGATTGTTATCGAGTCTGACACATTTCCACCAATACGAACAGACTGTGGTCTGTGAATGAGGAAGTCGAGGATCCAATTGCAGAGGGATGCGCAGATACCCAGTTCTGCGAGTTTGGTAACCAGCTTGGAGGGGATGATTGTATTAAATGCCGAGCTGTAATCGATGAATAACAGCCTGACATATGAGTTTTTGTTGTCCAAGTGGCCCAGAGCGGAGTGGAGGGCCAGAGAGATCGCATCCACTGTTGATCTGTTGTGGCGGTAAGCGAACTGCAGTGGGTCCAGGTTTTTGTCGAGGTAGGAGTTGATTTGCACCATGATCAACCTCTCAAAGCACTTCATCACCACAGGCGTTAGTGCCACTGATCGATAGTCATTGAGGCACGTCACCTTGCTCTTCTTGGGCACTGGTATGATTGATACCCTTTTGAAGCAGGTGGGAACCTCAGACCTCAGAAGTGAGAGGTTGAAAATGTCCGTAAAAACTCCAGCCAGTTGGTCCGCACAGGTTTTTAGAACATGACCGGATATACCATCAGGTCCAGGTGCTTTTCGAGGGTTCACCCCTCTGAAGGATTTCCTGACGTCGGCCTCTGTGACTGAGACTGAAATACCATCACAGCGAATGGGGGCTCGGGAAGGCACATCGGTGTTCTCCCTATCAAAGCGTGCGTAAAACGCATTGAGCTCATCAGGGAGTGATGTTTCGCTGACATTCAAGCTGCCTCCTGATTTCGCCTTGTACGATGTGATTGCATTCAGGCCCCGCCACAGCTGCCGAACATCTGTCTCATCCTCCAGTTTGGAGCAGAAGTCCCTTTTGGCCTTTTTGATGGCCTTTTTGATGGCCTTACCCAGGTCGTATCTGGACTTCTTGTAGACCACTGTATCATCAGACATGAATGCCCGGTGTCTAGTCCTCAGAAGGGAGAGGATCTCAAAGTTCATCCAAGGTTTCTGATTGGGAAACGCTCGGAAGGTTTTGGTGGGGATGCAGTCCTCCACACACTTCTTAATGAAGTCTGTAACGACTGTGGCGTATTCGTTCAAGTCCGTTGCCGAGTCCTTGAACATTGCCCAGCCTACAGACTCCAAACAGTCCTGTCGTTTTTCCTCTGCCCCCCCCCCCGACCAGCTCTGTACTATCCCCACCTTTCGGGGTGCGCTCTTTAATTGCAGCCTGTAGGCAAGAAGAAGCAGCACCGCGGTATGGTCGGATTTACCGAAGTGAGGGCGAGGGATAGAGCGATAGGCATTCTTGATGGTGGTGTAGCAGTGATCGAGGGTGTTTGGTCCTCTGGTGCAGCAGGAGACATGTCGGTGGAAGTTAGGGAGTGATTTCTTTAGGTATGCCTTATTGAAGTCCCCAGCAATGGTGGTAAATGCCTTGGGGTAAGCCGTCTGGTGTTTGTTGACCACGGCGTGCAGCTCCTCCAGTGCCAGACGGATGTCTGCCTTGGGTGGGATGTGGACCGCGGTCAGGATGATGGAGGTGAATTCCCTCAGAAGGTAGAAGGGATGACACTTCACCGCCAGATGTTCGAGGTGTGGAGAGCAGGAGTTGGACAGGACTGCCACGTCTGAGCACCACGCAGAGTTGACCATGAGGCTGAAGCCCCCTCCTCTCCCTTTCCCAGACGCCAGTGTATGGTCCATACGGTGGACGGAGAATCCTTCAGGCTGGACCGCTGAGTCTGGGGGTGAGCCATGTCTCTGTAAAACAGAACACAGAGCATTCCCTCAGCTCCCTTTGATAAAGCAGCCTTGCCCTTATGTCCTCTACTTTATATTCAAGGGACTGTACATTGGCCAGTAGGATAGTAGGGAGAGGGGGCCAAAGTCCCCTGCGCTTCAGTCTGACCTGAAGTCCTGCCCGTCGGCCACGTTTCCGGACACAATGGAGGCCTCCCCTTTGTTTCCAGATGCTGAGTTTCCTGTACCTGCTGTTTCTGCGAACCTGCGCTGGAACGGGGATTCCTTCACAGACGGCAGCTCCAGCTCCGTAACGAATGGGGGTACCTTCAAAGTCGGCAGCTCCAGCTCCGTTGTTCCTGGAGGATCCAGCTCGTCGACTCTGGAGGTCATCCCGGGGTTTCCAAGTACCGTACCTGGGATCCTCAGTCGGGTCGGGAGTTCTACAGCCAGCGTGGGAAAGTTTAAAGTCCGGGGCTCCCGCAGCTGCGGGAGATAGCGAAATTGCGAGAGCCTTGAGGTGCTCAAGCAGCTTGTCTGAAACGGCACGGTTTTCTGCCTTTTTCCTGATCCAGGTGAGTTGATTGAAGTTGTATCTAAGCCTTTTAGGTTCTGGTGCTCCACAAAAGCCGCCGCAGGCAGGCGCCATCTTGGAATTTTATCCCTCTCTATCTCTTCTGCTTCTTCGATCACCCTCTCTCTTTTCTCTGGCAAGAATGCCTGGAATTTTAGAGAGTATGCTAACAAGGTTCAGGTGGCCAACCCAATGTCAGCTATTTAGACCCAACTGTTACCAGTGATTCTGAGGATTGGCTTCTCCTGTCCTGTCAGCCAGTGATAGGGATCAGTGCAGCATTCAAGGGAGAGGGCGCTGTCACCATATACATATTTAAACAAAGAATAGTACAAAGAACAATGCCTCCAAGTCAATGCAGTTCAGAGTTTATTTGGTGGTTGTTGTGTTTAACAGCCTGATGGTTGTAGAGAAGAAATTACTCCTGAACCTGGACATTACAGATTTCAAGAACCTATACTTTCCTCCCGATGGCAGAAATGAAATGAAAGCATGGCCAGGGTGGTGTGGGTCTCTGATGATGCTGGCAGCCTTTTTGATGCAGTGACTCCTGTAGATCGATTCGATGGTAGGGAGGTCAGTATCCAGGTAAATTGTTGGGACTGAAGGCAGATAAAGGCCTGATGGTCTGCATCCCAGAAATCGTGGATGCATTGGTCATCATTTTCCAATGTTCTGGCTCAGTTCCTGTGGACTGGAGGGTAACTAATATAACTCTACTTTTTAAGAAAGGAGGGAGAGAGAAAACAGGGAAATTATAGACTAGTTAGCCTGACATCAGTAGTGGGGAAGATGACTGAGTCGATTATTAAAGATGTTATAGCAGCACATTTGGAAAGCAGTGACAGGATCAGTCAAAGTTAGCTTGGATATATGAAGGGGAAATCATGCTTGGGGATGTAACAAGTTTTTTGAGGATGTAACAAGTAGAATTGATAAGGGTGAGCCATTGGATGTGGTGTATCTGGACTTTCAAAAAGACTTGAACAAGGTTCCACACAAGAGATTAGTGTGCAAAGTTAGAGCACATGGTATTGTGGGTAGGGTAGTGACATGGATAGAGAACTGGTTGGCAGACAGGAAGCAAAGAGTAGGAATTAACGGGCCCTTTTCAGAAATGTAGGCAGTGACTGTGGGGTGCCGCAACTGGGACCCCAGTTATTTACAATATATATTAACGATTTAGACGATGGAATTAAATGTAATATCTCCACGTTTGTGGATCACACAAAGCTGGGTGGCAGTGTGAGCTATGAGGAGGATGCTATGAGGCTGTAGGGTGACGGATAGGTTGGGTAAGTGGGCAGATGCATGGTGGATGCAGTATAATGTGGATAAACGAGGTTATCCACTTTGGTGGCAAGAACGGGAGAGCAGATTATTAGCTGAATGATGTCAGATTTGGAAACGGGGAGTTGCAACGAGACATGGGTGTGCTTGTACATCTGTCATTGAATGTAAACATGCAGGCACAGCAGGCAGTGAGGAAAGCTAATGGCATGTTGGCCTTCATTGTGAGAGGATTTGAGTTTAGGAGCAAGGAGGTCCTACTGCAGTTCTACAGGGCCCTGCTGAGACCGCACCTAGAGTATGTGTGAGATTTTGTCTTCTAATTTGAGGAAGGACATTATTGCTATTGAGGGTGTGCAGCGTAGGTTCATCAGGTTAATTCCCGGGATGGCGGGACTAACATATGATGAAAGAATCGGTCGACTGGGCTTGTATTCACTGGAATTTAGAAGGATGAGAGGATATCTTATAGAAACATATAACATTTTAATGGATTGGACAGGCTAGATGCAGGAAAAATATTAGGGGAGTCCAGAATCAGGGGTCACAGTTTAAGAATAAAGGGTAGGCCATTTAGGACTGAGAGGAGAAAAAACTTCTTCACCCAGAGAGTTGTGAATCTGTGGAATTCTCTGCCACAGAAGGCAGTGAAGACCAATTCAATGGATGTTTTCAAGAGAGAGTAGATTTAGCTCTTAGGGCTAAAGGAATCAAGGGATATGAGGAAAAAGCAGGAACGGGGTACTGATTTTAGCTGATCAGTCATGATCATATTGAATGGTGGTTCTGGCTCGAGGGCCGAATGGTCTACTCCTGCAGCTATTTTTCTATGTTTCTGTGTTTCCATGATGGACCTGGCATTGTTCACCACTTTTTGCAAATGTCTGTTCCTGGGCATTTCTGCCAGTATTCCTGATATGCATCTAGTTAACCGTTCCTGAGGAATTGTGTAGACAGAGTAGTGGACAATATAATTTAGGCTTCTCGCAGTTCAGTGGTTGACCACCAATTCCAATGACCCGTAATCAACAATGGATATGATTTTCAAAGTTCTTCATCATTATGAAATAATAATACAAAAGACTGGGAATTCTGAGCAGGTCAGGATGTATATGTGGAGAGATAAATTGAGTTAACCTTGCAAGTTGATGAAAGGTCTAAATTCCAATATTTGCATTTCTAGTTGCTTTTCTCATCTAGATGGAGAATTGCACATTGACATCTACTTTCAGAAGAAAGTAAACGTAAGACCTAGGTGTGCTGTCTGTTTCAATTTATTTTCCAAACACCATTTACTATGAGGTGAGATTATCCATGCTACTTTTTTTCTGAATAAAACAGTTCATTTATTTTATATCAAAGTGCATGGTGATAATGCAGATTTTGTCTGGTGAATACCATGTGGACTACCCATGGGAAGTGAGCATTTCACATTGTGGTGAAAAACCCTGTGGACACAGAGCACTGCACAAAGAAATGGACATTTACGGGACCCATTTGGAATAGTCAGCCTGTCGGCAACCAGTGACTGTTTTCAGTGCTGACTCCAGTTTGGAGTCCCAGTTTTTTTCCACCCACCCAAAGATGAGGCTGCAAACAAGTTAAAGCCAGTAAGTTATTTTGTTTGTCTACTCACCAGTCAGGAGAGCACAAACATTCAGCTAATGCTGGAATGAATGAGAGAGGAAAGCTGGGCCAGCACCTGGAGTGAACGTTTTCCCAGGGTGGAACTGTCAAAGACTAGAGGGCATAGCTTTAATGTGAGAAGGGCGAGGTTTAAAGGAGATGTGCAGGGCAGGTTTAATCTACACTGAGAGTGGGAGGTGCCTGGATAGTGCTAACAGGGGTGGTGGTGGAGGCAGATACAATAATGGCATTTAAGAGGCTATTAGATAGGCATGTGGAAATGCAGGGATATGGATCGCGTGCAGGCAGAGAAAATTAGTTTAATTTAGCATCATATTTGGCATGGACATTGTGGGCTGAGGGCCTATTTCTACACTGTACTGTTCTATATTCTAAGTTAACCATAGTAATATACAAATTATAGTGCTTGTTTGCAGAATGACCAAATTTGCTAGCCTCCTGCTGGAAATTGTTCTGATTAATTTTATTGATTGAATGAATGAATGAATGAATAAGTTTATTGGCTATGTATGTACACAGACAAGGAATTTGCCTTGGTGCTCCGCTCGCAAGTAATAACATGACAGAGTAACAATTAAGAATGACACATAAAACATTAAACATTAATAATAAAATTATAGTTTAAACATGTGAATGAAATAAAATACCAGAGCAAAAGGAGGCTACAGACTTTTGGTTATTGAGTAGAGCTACTACTCATGGAAAAAAAAGCTGTTTTTATGTCTGGCTGTGGTGGCTGTGAGAGCCCGGAGTCACCTTTCTAGAGGGAAGTGCTTCAAAGAGTTTGTGGCCTGGGTGGGAGGGGTCAGAGATGATCTTACGCGCTCACTCTCTTCCTGGCCTTTGCAGTGTACAGTTCGTCAAGGGGGGGAAGGTTGCAACCAACAACCTTCTCAGCTGATCGGATGATTCGCTGCAGACTCCAGATGTCGTGCTTGGTGGCTGAGCCAAACCAGACCATAATGGAGAAGGTGAGGACAGACTCTATGATGGCTGTATAGAATTGAACCATCATTGCCTGTGGCAGATTGTGTTTCCTCAGCTGCTGCAGGAAGTACATACTCTGTTGGGTCTTTTTTACTGTGGAGTCGATGGTGGCCCCCCAGTTAAGGTCCTTGGAGATGATGGTTCCAAGGAACTTAAAATACTCCACCAATGTGATGGTGAGTGAGGGGAGGGGGAGCTCTCCTAAAGTCTACAACCAATTCCACTGTCTTAAGAACATTGAGCTCCAGGTTGTTACGAAGGCACCAGGACACCAGCTGTGTCACTTCCTGTCTGTAGGCAGATTCCTCCCCATCCTGGATCAGTCCAATCAGGGATTTGGTGATCCACTGACAGAGGGGTTCAGGCACAGTCAACTTGGAGAGTTTGGAGTGTAGTAGCTCTGACACAATGGTGTTGAATGCAGGGCTAAAATCAACAAACAAAATCCTTGCATAGGTCACCTGGTGGTCTAGGTGCTGGTGGATGAAGTGCAGGCCTAGGTTGACTGCATCATCCAATGATCTATTGGCCCGGTATGCAAACTGCAGAGGGACCAGCAGGGGGTTTGTGATATTTTTCAGCTTGGCCAGCACAAGCCTTTCAAGGGTCTTCATGACTACAGAGGTCAGTGCAACAGGCCTGTAGTCATTAAGACCAGTAATCCTTGTCTTTGTATAAGCTCTGAGCTCTGAACTGCCAAAGACTATATTATTATTTGTTATTTGCACTATATTTGTTATTTATTGAACTTTTTCTTTTTTTCTCTTCCCCCGTTATGTACTATATTTACATATTCACATATTCTGTTGTGCTGCAGCAAGTAAGAATTTCATTGTCCCATCCGGGACATATGACAATAAAACACTCTTGATGACTTGACTACAGGGACAATTGTGGAGACTTTGAAGCAGGCAGCGACAGTACAGGTTTGCAGGGACTGGTTGAAAATGTCTGTGTAGTTGCCAGTTGTTCGGCACAGAGCTTGAGAGTAGAGGGGGAAACATTGTCCGGTTCTGGAGATTTCCAGCTTTTCTGTCTTCTGAAGAGCCTCTCCACCTCCTCAATTTCTATTGTTGGTGATGGAGAAGTGGCCAGATTGATGTTGGGCAGCAAGGAGGGGGTGGGCAGTGTTCGAAAACTGTAATTTTTTCTGTAAACTGTAAAGGCTAACATTTCTAATTCCTGGTCTATATACTTCCATTTTACTGACATCCAATTAACTAAAAACTTGAAGGAAACAAGTTAATAAACTTTATTAGATTTGCAGTGGGATTTTCACATGGATTAATGATCCACTGCAGGATCCCACACACCCTCTTACCTAGATTAAAAGAAGTGTGATATTGGCTTCTGTCAAAATACTTGATTAACTGCAACTAATGTTAAGCAGCTTTGCAGCAGTATAAGAATAGTAATCCCCTAACTCACTTCCCCTTTATAATAATATGTGCACACATATTGAAATGGACCACATCAATGGGCTTGTAACAGTGACGTAACATGTTCATACTTGTAACCTCAGTAATCCATATATTTGTAACTGAAATTAAGCAGTGGTTTCTGGCAGTATTTATTCCAGTCTTTCTCAATTAGAAGCGATTTTGCTTATCAGGTCCTTTATGGCTGTTCGGGTCAAATGACCATAATTTAAGCTTGTATGTGGAAACACATTATTAAATTGAACTTACTAAGCACTCCCTCACAGAAAATGTTAATTCAACATTTCTTGCTACCAGATAGCACATTTCTATTCTTTTTCTTTAAAATATAGGATTATTCCAGAGCAATTCCTCCCTAGACAATTATCCGTGGCTTTTATAAAGTGCAGCTGAGGCTGTGCTCAGAGGCTGTATAATTCATTAAAACTCAAAAAAGAAAACCTGAGAGAAATGGTTGACCTTGTAGAGGCGATAGCACACTTTGAACAATTTCACAAAAGAGAGAAATCCGTTACATATTCAAATTCAGTTAATGGCTAGCCGGCAGTTCAATTGTCATCTCGTAGAGAGAGTTGAGCTGTGTCGGTTCGAGTTAAAGATCCTTTAAACACACAGACAGAAATGGGAAACCTCCTGACGCAAGCCTTCTGGGGGGTAGATGCTGTGGTTTTGTACCCAGCGCCCTGTATTTCTGACAGCTTACTGTTAGCTCACCTAAAAGATGTTAAGAAGGTGTTTGTGAATTTTTAAATGAGCATTTCTCTGTTTGTTTCTCCTTCAGCGAGAGGCTTGAACCTTCAGTAAAATTTGAACTTGCATTATTTAGTTTAGTTTACTTCAGTTTAGAGATACAGCGTGCATAAGGCCCTTCGGCCGACCAGGTCTGCGCAGACCAGCAATCCCCCCACACTAGCACTATCCTACACATACTAGGGACAAATTTACAGTTTTACCAAGCCAATTAACCTGCAAACCTGTATGTCATTGAATACTTGGAGGAAACTGGAGCTCCCGGAGAAAACCCACGCAAGTCACGGGGAGGTGTTACAAAATCCATACTGGCAGCATCCATAGTCTGGATCGAACCTGGGTCTCTGATGCTGTATCGGTGGGCGGCGCGACTCTCGTTTGCAGCGGCCTCTGCAGTCCGTCTGTCTTTTTTAAATTATTTTTGTCTCGTTTTTATGTAGTTTTTTTTTTTTTTTTTTTGTCGGGGTATGGGTAGGGGTGGGAGGGGGAAATTTTAAAATCTTTCCCCTGCACGGGAGACCCGACCTTTTCTTGTCGGGTCTCCGTTGTCGTTGGGGCTGGGCAACGTGGAGCGGCCTCCAGCAGGAGCGACCTGGGGCTCCAGTTGCGGAGCTGCGGACTACTCACCGTCGCGGGGCTGGCCGAGTCCGGAGCGGGTGGAGCTGTGGTGGAGACAATCGCTGCTGCGACCCGACCTCTGGAGATTCGGAGGCTACAACCGCGGGTCTGGCGGACGGCAACACCGGACGCCCGCGGGTCCCCTGGTGGGAGACCGCCTTTCGGGGCTTCCGCAGCGGTGACTTCTCCTGCCCGAGTTGCGGGGTTGAAGAGCACCTGGAGCGGGGCTTTATCCCCCCGCGCGGCTTGGAATGTCCACCGGACTTTGCGGGCGCGCGCCGGGGCTCTAACACCAAGACCCGGTGTGCGACCCTGCATTGACCGGCGTGGCTTTAATGGCCGTGGGATGATCACCATCGCCCACCGGGGGCTTTGACTTTGACTCTGACATCGGGGGGGGGGGGGAGTGCAGTGGAGAGATACGTTTTTTTTGCCTTCCATCACAGTGCTGTGATGGATGTATGTGTAAATTGTGTTGTGTCTCGGGTCTTCTTCGTTTTGTGATGTATGGCTGCAGAAACGATATTTCGTTTGGACCTCAACGGGGTCCAAATGACAAATTTGTCCAAAAGACAAATAAACAAATTGTTGTAAGGCAGCAACTCTACCGGTGTGCCACCCTGCCACCCTATTTCTCAAGAGTGGGAACAAAGTTTAAAGTATCATTTCAAATACAATCATACTATTTCTAACACAACCTCATTCAAATACGGGAGCCTACATGTCTGAATCAATTGATGCTGACGTCAATGGCTGGTTCAACTAATCACGTCCGTGATTATTTACAATAAACCACAGCATTTGGTCTGTTTCCATTTCGCAATAGCATGTGCCTTTATTGGACAAAGAGTTAGGTCAATTCCAAGAGCGAAGACACTGTGTAACAAAGACGCACAGTCAGAGTTTGATTGGGCAAGAAATCTCATGATGGGTATGTCTCTTATTTAGAATTCTCCCCAAACTCTTCAGTACAAAACATCAAGCTGCCGTAGATGTGATTTGGTGAAAGGCATCATGAGATCTGCACAATATCTAGTATTTCAACAAACAACACAACAAGCATTACCGGGTAAGTTGAATTGTCCTAATGTTTTCATGATTGCTATGTGCAGCCAACACTACACTAATCTTTGGTGATCATCACCTCAGGAGAGAGTCCTTGCATCATAGAGTCATAGGGTTCTAGAACACAGAAACAGGTCATCAGCCCAACTTGTCCACAATGACCAAGAAGCCCCATCTAAGCTAGATCTAGTCATCCATGTTTGGTCCATAGCCCTTTAAACCTTTCCTATCCATGTACCTGTCCAGATGTCTTTTAAATGTTGTTATTGCACATGCATCAATTACCTCTGGCAGCTCGTCCATATATTCACTACTCTCTGTGTCAAAATGTTGCCTTCCAGGATCCTACTAAATCTTTTCCCTCTCACCATAAAACTATGAACTCCAGTTCTTGATTCCCCTACTGTGGGAAAAGGGCTTTGTGCATGCACCCTATCTATTCCCCCTCCCCCCTGATATTATACACCTCCATAAAATCACCCCTCCGACTCCGGCTAGAATAAAGTTCTAGCCTGCCCAGTGGCTTCCTGTAGCCCAGCCCATCGAGTACTAGCAAATCCTCGTAAATCGCCTCTGCACTCTTCACAGATTAATGGCATCGTTCCTATGGCAGAGTGACCAATACTGAACACAATATTCCAAGTGTTACCTCACCAAAACTTGTACAGCTGGAACATAACATCCCAACTTTGGTACTCAGTTCCCTGACTGATGAAAGCCAATGTACCAAAAGCCTTCTTCACCACCCCAACTATTTGCAATGCCATTAAGATAATTCTGCAGCAAACACACAGCTGGGAAACAATCTGATCTGTGAGACATTCAAGAATGGCACAACTCAGGTGAAAACAGGTTCCTTGCTCATCCAATCATCCAATGGAGGCAAATATGAGGAATGGTCTTGTTTTCACCAGCCTGACAGGAGGACCTCCAGATAAACTCTCAATGCAGTGGGAAGAGATAGTCATTGTGGCTCAACCTAAGAACCCATTTAATACCATGTAAGTTCATTCAATGTTTGTCGTTCCATAATATAACAGCACTTGTGACTAAAAGGTGAAGAGGTGAAACAATGTACAAATTAGGCACAAAGTGCTGGAGTAACTGAGCCATTCAGGCAGCATTGCTGGAGGTCATGAATAGACAACATTTCAGGTAGAAATCATTCATTAGGCCTGGTCAAATCAAATTATTTGTGGTTACTGAAGAACTGGAAATAGAGAGATTGGATATTGTGCTACAAACAGTATTTGAAGGAACTCTAAAATGCTTTTCATTGGTTACAGAATACAAATTATTTCCAATGTGAATATCTGTGCCAGGAATCCTATCAGGAATATTATGAAATAGTTTGAAAGCTACAGTATCTTGTTTGTGGCTAACAATTTATAAATAATTTCCACTTACGTGCACCAGCAACAGAAATAGCTCTCACTATTTAACATTATAGCATATTATTTTCAGAATTGTTAATTGAAATGTCATTTCTCACAGAACATTGATGCTAATTTTGATATTGGTATGTACAGTACATCGTCAATTCCCTTGGTAGACAATAAAACAAATACCAGCATGAATTCTAATCACCAAAGGTGGAAAGGAAACGTAACGTATAAAATAGAAGGAAACAAATCACCTCTGAGTGTGCAGCAAGGCAGAGAAGAAGTGGTTATCTTTATTAAAAGATAGCCATGAGTGAATAATATATATTAGGACAGATGGCTTTGATTTGAAAAAAAGAAAATGCAGCGATGTTGAAAAATATAGAGAGAACACAAACAAAGCATCTAATAGGAAATGAGGGAATGTGCTGAAAGATACTTCTGCTGCTTGATACTATTAGGAACAACTGTTATTTCCTTGTTTCTTTTGTTTCACTGGTGCAAATTATCACTTGGCCAGGCACCCACTCATCACTTCCTCTGATAGAATAAATACAAACTACGCAGTAACTGGCAATGAGTAATTCAACAGAATGCCTTTGTCGACGGTGTCTGTCGCATGCTACAGCCAAGCATTTTCTGAGCAGACGTTCAGAATAACCCATTGACACAAAGGTGTTCGCAGCACAGCAGGAAACATTCAGCCCATTATTACGAGTCCATTATATTGTCGTAAATTTTATATTAATATAAGGAATAGCTAAATATGGTGAAGACACTACGGTAGAAAAAAAGGGATTAGGATTCAGGGAATATTCCTTGATGGCAGGTGAAGGGAATTTAGTTTCTCCTGCAATGAATGGCCTGCAATTAACATCTCAGGAGCAGCAGAACAGAAGGAAAGTGTGAGTTCAGACAGATCGCTGCAAACTGGAGCTTCATGGTCTCTTCCTTTGTAGGCACCAACCTGTGGCCAGGTCATTTGATGGTCTGAGGGCAGGTTGTGGTAGTCAGCATTATCCAGCATGATCAGGTCATCAAGGTCAAGGATACTAGAGCTAGAAAAATGGGACTGGTGGTATTTGGAGGAGTGATAAAATGTAATAGTGACAGGGCCACTCCTTCTCCACCTTGCTGCACACTCAGAGGTGATTTTGCTTTCTATTTTTGTTGCAAGCACTCTGTGGGGTCACCCAGAGTACAGTCAGGAGCAGGAATGATAAAATGCGTGATGGCTTCTGGAGGAAAACGTTCAATTCTGTTCACCATCCTCTATGATAAGAAGTTCCAAAAATAAGAACAAGGATGATTAGATACAAGATTATTTGGGGCTCCAACTATGCTGGGTTGCCTACCTGCTTGGACATTTAAAGAGATGGTGTGGCATCTGATAAAGAAATGCTATGTGTCTAACTGAGACAGTTGGAGGCCAAGTAACAGGAGGACCTTTACTTTAGACTTTAGAGATACAGTGTGGAAACAGGCCCTTTGGCCCATGGAGTCCCTGCCAACCAGGGATCACACCATACATGAGCACTATCCTACACACTAGGGAAATTCACAATTTACAGAAGCCAATTAACCTACAAACATGTACATCTTTGGGAGTGTGAAAGACACTGGAGCACCTGGAGAAAACCCACGTGGTCACAGGGCGAACGTACAAACTCCATACAGAAAGCACCTGCAGTCAAGATCGAACTATGTCTCTAGCGCTATAAGGCAGCAACTCTACCGCTGTGCCACTGTGCCACCCTAATAGTCTACAGTGTACAATTAACCATATGTTAGAAAAGATGAGCAAAATCAGTGTAAAAGGAAATAGGCAGCTGCTGGCATTCTCGTACAGCTAAAAGATAAATTTATAGATGCCAAATCCCAATATAAGAAAAGAAACATGATTTCTGAGCATCAATGATTACCGAAGATGAGACTACAGCACACAGAACAGGAGGTAAACCTTCCACTCCCTGATGTGGGAACGCCACATAACATGTTTATGACACTATTTTTTCCAAACAACAACCATTTATTTAGCTTAGTTGCCATCACAGGTAAGCAACATCTCCGCCAACATTCCCATACCTCTCCTCCCCAAACTCCTTCCCGCAACTCCCTCCCCTTCCTCCGTCTCCTCTCCTGCCCCCCGACCCCCCGACCCCCCCCCACTCACATTCCCACTCCCATTGTTATTTACAATATATATTAACAATTTAAACGAAGGAATTAAATGTATAATTTCCAAGTTTGCAGATGACACAAAGCTGGGTGGCAGTGTGAGCTGCAAGGAGGATGCTATGAGGCTGCCGGGTGACTTGGATAGGTTGGGTAAGTGGGCAGATGCATGGCAGATGCAGTATAATGTAGATATATGTGAGGTTAAGAAGGCAGATTATTATCTGAATGGTGTCAGGTTAGGAAAAGGGAAGGTGCAACGAGACCTGGGTGTCCTTGTACATCAGCCATGATTGTATGATCAGCCATGATCATATTGAATGGCAGTGCAGGCTCGAAAGGCCGAATGGCCAACTCCTGCACCTATTTTCTATGTTTCTATGTTTCTATCAGTCACTGAAAGTAAGTATGCAGGTACAGCAGGCAGTGAAGAAAGCAAATGGCATGTTGGCATAGTGAGAGGATTTGAGTATAGGAGCAAGGAGGTCCTACTACAGTTGTACAGGGCCCTGGTGTGAACACACCTGGAGTATTGTTTTCAGTTTTGGTCTGAGGAAGGACATTCTTGCTATTGAGGGAGTGCTGTGTAGGTGCACCAAGTTAATTCCTGGGATGGCGGGACTGACAAATGATGAAAGAATGGATCGACGGCTTATATTCACTGGAATTTAGAAGGATGAGAGGGAATCTTATAGATACATATAAAATTATTAAGGGATTGGACAGGCTAGATGCAGGAAAAATGTTGCCAATGTTGGGGTACTCCAGAACCAGGGGTCACAGTTTAAGAATAAGGGGTAGGCCATTTAGGACTGAGATGAGGAAAAACTTTTTCACCCAGAGATTTGTGAATCTGTGGAATTCTATGCCACAGAAGGCAGTGGAGGCCAATTCACTAGATGTATTCAAGAGAGTGTTAGATATAGCTCTTAGGGCTAATGGAATCAAGGGATATGGGGAGAAAGCAGGAACAGGGTACTGATTCTGGATGATCAACCATGATCATATTGTATGGAGGTGCTGGCTCGAAGGGCCGAGTAGCCTTCTCCTGCACCTATTTTCTATGTTTCTATGTTTTTATTCCCACTCTCATTCCCATTCTCATTCCCACTCCCATTCCCACTTACGCTATCATACTCAATCACCATTCCGAATCCCCACTCCCAGTCACCATTGCCTCCAGCAATAATATATAATCTCACCTGCAGGGCAGGCTCTGCAGCACCAACGACAGCATCATTATGGAGAGTTATCCATGAGGTAGCAGGATGAAAATTGGCATCAAGTGGCACCAAGCTTCTCACGTCAGAACATTTGACCCTGTCAATATAAATTTATTCCACATGGCGGTGAATTAATTTCAACGCAAGCATTAATCAAACTCTCACAAAATTAGGCAGACTTAGGGAAAATCCTATGAGGGTTGTTGACTCCAGAATATAAATTCACAAAATCCAGCTTGTTAAATACAGCAGATTAGACTAATACAGGAGTTTGAGACAACAAAGATTTGCAATATTTGTAACATTTAAATTCTTGCAGTCTCTTTTCCAGTGGTCCCTTGAAATTAAACCAGTCACTATGAATAAAGCAAAACCGTAAGTGCCAGAACAATGAAAAGTTGGATTCATGTAAATGAGTGTCGTGGGGCTACAGACTGCATGAGCTGAATGTTCATAGAACTCTCTAATCTGAACCGCTTTCCACCCCAGTAAAAATAAAAGTACATGCATCCTGCATTTAGATTGATTTCCTAATCCCCTTTGAGATGTAGTCCATAAATCTTAATTAAAATAGCTGTGAATAACACAACATTTGTATGCAGGGCACCCCAAAAAAATTCACATGTTAACAATGGTGAGTTTGCTTAAAATGTATTGTGATGAAAATGAACACATTGAATGTATACAGTGGGCATTTTGTCAAACTTTATTGCCTATAGAGAGACACGAATGCAGGCCACACATTTACTCAAGTAAAAAAAACCCATTGCAGATGCTGGGTATGTAGATTAAAAACAGAAGCTTCTCAAAACACTCAGCAGGTCAGGCAGCGTTTATGGAAAGAGAAACCTTTGATGTTTCTGGTCATGGACCATTCGTCAGTTTATGGGCTGGCATGACTTTATTCTAGTTTATCACTGGGGGAGGGCTTGGCAGTCAGAGCTGACAACTTTTGGTCAAGGTACTAAACCAAATCGTCTCACATGGATGTGGCATGGCAGGATGTGGAATGGCATGGCATTGTGTAGGTTGATGTGATGTGGTATAGCATGGCATGGTTTGGTTTAGTTTAAAGATACAGTATGGAAACAGACTTGACCCACTGTGTAGGAAGGAACTGCAGATGCTGGTTTACATCGAAGATAGACACAAAATACTGGAGTAACTCAGCGGGTCAGGCAGCATCTCTGGAGAAAAGGAATAGGTAATGATTCAGGTCGAGCCCCTTCTTCAGTTTCCACCCCCCTTACTTTTCCTCCTTCAGCCCACCTTCCCCACCCCCCCCCCCCGCGACTTTCCTCCTTCAGCCCACCTTCCCCCCCCCGTGACTTTCCTCCTTCAGCCCACCTTCCCCCCCCCCGCGACTTTCCTCCTTCAGCCCACCTTCCCCCCCCCCGCGACTTTCCTCCTTCAGCCCACCTACCCCCCCGCGACTTTCCTCCCGCCCACCTCCCCCCCCCCCCGCGACTTTCCTCCTTCAGCCCACCTTCCCCCTCCTCTGCTACTTTCTTCCTTCCGCCCACCTCCCCCCTGCTACTTTCCTCCTTCTGGCTTCATAATCCACAACTTAATCCCGTCTCATACCTTCTGGATTCATCTCCGAGTTTGCCCCAACCATCTGCCTACCAACCTCCCCCCCCCTCCCCCCTTGCCTATATCCACCTATTGCCAGCCACGCTTTATCCTGCCCCTCCTGTCACCTATCCATGTTCTCCTGACCTGCTGAGTTACTCCAGCACGTTGTGTCCTTTTTAGTCATTAAACCAGTCTTGAACAAAGTTTATAACTACTCACTAGATCAAGCAGCATTCATGAAAATCAACAAAATAAAATATTGAGTTCAGAACTCTTTCCAAATAGAAAAATGCTGTTTTCACATGAATATTTATACCTGGTATAAATCAATGATGCATTTCATGCAAGCAGTTCTGCTTCTGAATTCAGTGACTGGCATTCATTTGCACATTATTCACAGGTCTTCTTTTAACACCTACCATGGTATTTTGTTTTATCAGAATGAACTCAGTGATTTTAATGTGACCTAATCTAGAAGATCTGCCATGAATGAAAAAATACATTAACACCTTGCAGGAATATTTCACAGAAAAAAAAAATTGGAATTTAGTAATTACACTAAAAGTAAAATTGTCAACTTTACAATTTTCACTAACTTTTTAGAGTAAATAATGGTTATTAACACATTCAGTGTGCAGCTGGCAGAATGCAAAATGTAGTTGCAATATTTACAGATTATCACCATACAGAAAATTATTGGAAGTGTGTTATTGTTACAGGTTTCAAAGATGTCATAAACTGTGATAGTAAAACCCAAATGGGTCTGTCTACATTTTATAGTCTACATGACCATTAGTTCACAAAAAGTTAAAAGTTATCGTTACACCTTCCATCACATTGTTGAGGTTGGACTTTGTGTTTTTTCGGAAGAGCATTGTGTGCAGTTTTCATCACCTTGCTATGGGAAAGTTGACATTAAGCTGGAAAGAGTATGAGGATACGAGGATGTTACCAGGACTCACGGTCCTGAGCTATAGGGAGAGTTTGACAGGCTTGGAGTTTAATCCTTGGAGTGCAGGAGACTGAGGGGTGATTTGATACAGGTGAATAAAATCATGTAGGGAACATATAGGGTGAATGCACAGAATCTTGTTGCCAGGGAAGGGATCTAGAAGTAGAGGGCATAGGTTTAAAATGAGAGGGGAAAGATTTAATAGGAACCTGAGGGTCAACATTTGGCACATAAGTTGGTGGGTACATGGAATAAGCTGCCAGAGCAAGTAGTTAAGGCGTCCAATGAGACCTTCTAAAGGACTTGGATAGGAACATTTTAGAGGGATATGGGCCAATTGCTTGCAAATGGGACTGGTGCATCTAGGCACGTTGGTCAGCATGGATGAGTTGGGCTGAAGAGACTGTTTCTGTGCTACATAATTCCAGGACGATTAATCCCAAAGACGAATAATCAAATTGCAAGCAAGAATCCCATTTCCTCACATTGCCCTGTAATTTATCCTCTCCACAATTATTCTCAACACCCCAGTCTTGCAAGGATGTGTTCTCAATCCACTACTATACTCCCTTTACACTTATGAATATACAGCCAAATTTGGCTAAAATTACATCCTCAAATTTGCAGACAACACCACTGAAGGAGACAGAGCACAGGAAGGAGATAGTAAACTTAGTGGCATCTTGTCAGGATAATAACATATCCCTCAATGCCAGCAAGATGAAGGAGCTAATTATTGACTTCTGAAAGCATGGTGGAGTACGTCCCAATCAACATCAATGGCGTGAATGTGGATGTTGAGAGCTTCAAGTTCTTTAAAATTAATATTACCAATACCATGGATATGACAGCCAAGAAGGCACATCAATGCCTCTACTTCCTGAGGAATCTCAGGAAATTCAGCATGCCTCCAGTGACTCTTACAAACTTCTACAGACGCACCATAGAAAGCAGAATATCAGGTTGTATAACAGCTTTGTTCGGGACCAGATCTGCCCTGGAATGCAAGTAATTGCAATGAGTTGTAGATGTAGCCCAGTCCATCACTCAGACCAGACTACCTAACCCTAGTCATCCAACTCGTCTCACTGTTCACATCCATACATCCCTTTGTTATCACCTCTTCCACAGCCAACAATGGACCTTTGTGGGTTCCACCATTCCTTGGTGATCGGTGCCAGCTCTGATTTGTTCTGAACCTATTCACACCTCTAGTTTCCTTCCTCCATGACTCTCAGTCTGAAGCAGGGTTTCGACCCGAAACATCACCTATTCCTTCTCTCCATAGATGCTGCCTGCCCTATTGAGTTACTACAACATTTTCAAGGTTTCAAGGTTTCAAGGCCAATTTATTGTCACATGTACCAATTAACGTACATCAAAATTTGAGTTACCATACAACCATACTATGTGAAAATCAACAAGACTGACAACCACATAAAAGTTAACATAAACATCCATCTGTGGATTCCACATTCCTCACTATGATGGAAGGCAATAAAGTTTAATCTCCTTCCACTTTGTTCTCCCGTGGTCGGGGCAGTCAAACCATCCGCAGTCGGGGCCATCAAAGCCCCTGCAGCCGACAATCGAAGCTCCCGCCCCGCGTCGGGGCAGTTGAAATACTCTCTGCGGCATGGAGCTCCTCATCTTACCAGAGACTGCAGGCTTCACAATGTTAAAGTCCACAGGCCCCGTGATTGGATCTTCGATCCCCAGCAAAGGGATCACAAGCTCCGCAATGTTAAAGTCCCGCAGCCTCCTACGGCTTGGAGTGCCCGCCATTCTCCAGGAAAGGCCGCCAACTCCACGATGTTAGGCCGCAGTGGGGACAGAGATACGATAGGGTAAAAATACCCTAATGGGACTTATCTACAGGCCCCCAAACAGTAGCCTGGATATAGGGTGCAAGTTGAATCAAGAGTTAAATTTGGCATGTCGTAAATATAATGCTACAGTTGTTATGGGTGATTTCAACATGCAGGTAGACTGGGAAAATCAGGTTGGTACTAGACCTCAAGAAAAGGAGTTTGTGGAGTGCCTCCGTGATGGATTCTTATAACAGCTTGTATTGGAGCCTACCAGGGAGAAGGCAATTCTGGATTTAGTATTGTGTAATGAACCAGATTTGATGAAGGGAACTTGAGTTTAAGGAAGCATTAGGAGGTAGTGACCATAATATGGTAGGTTTTAATCTACAATTTGAGAGGGAGAAGGGTAAATTGGAGGTGTCAGTGTTACAGTTGAACAAAGGGGACTATGGAGCCATGAGGGAGGAGCTGGCAAATGTTGACCTGAAAGATACCCCAGCAGGGATGACAGTAGAACAACAATGGCAGGTATTTCTGGGAATAATACAGAAGGTGTAGGATCAGTTCATTCCAAAGAGGAAGAAAGATTCCAAGGGGAGTAAGGGGCGACCGTGGCTGACAAGGGAAGTCAGGGACAGTATAAAAATAAAAGAGAAGAAGTACAATGTAGCAAAGATGAGCGGGAAGCAAGAGGATAGGGTAATGTTGAAAAAGCAACAGAAGATAACTAAAAAGACAATATGGGGAGAAAAGATGAGGTACGAAGGTAAGCTAGCCAAGAATATAAAGGAGGAGAGTAAAAGCGTCTTGAGGTATGTGAAGAGGAAAAAAATAATTAAGACCAGTTGGACCCTTGAAGACTGAAAAAGGTGAATTTATTATGGGGAACAAGGAAATGGCAGATGAGTTGAACAGGTACTTTGGATCCATCTTCACTAAGGAGGACACAAACAATCTTCTTCATGTACGAATGGCCAGAGGATCTGGGGTGATGGAGGATCAGAAGGAAATCCACATTTGGCAGGAAAGGGTGATAGGACTGATAGGACAATGCTGATAAATCCCTAGGGCCTGATGGTCTGCATCCCAGGGTACTTAAGGAAGTGGCTCTAGAAATCGTGGAAGCAATGGTGATCATTTTCCAATGTTCTATAGATTCAGGATCAGTTCCTGTGGATTGGAGGGTATCTAAAGTTATCCCACTTTTTAACAAAAGCGGGAGATAGAAAACAAGGAATTATGGACCAGTTAGTCTGACATCGGTGGTGGGGAAGATGCTGGAATCAATCATAAAAATGAAATAGCGACACATTTGGATAGCAGTAACAGGATCGATCCGAGTCAGCATGGATTTACGAAGGGGAAATCATGCTTGACTAACCTTCTGGAATTTTTTGAGGATGTAACTAGGAAAAGTGACAAGGGAGAGCCAGTGGATGTAGTGTACCTGGACTTTCAGAAAGCATTTGATAAGGTCCCACATAGGAGATTAGTGGGCAAAATTAGGGCACATGGTATTGGGGGTAGAGTGCTGACATGGATAAAAAATTGGTTGGCAGACAGGAAACAAAGAGTATGGATTAACGGGTCCCTTTCAGAATGGCAGGCAGTGACTAGTGGGGTACCGCAAGGCTCGGTGCTGGGACCGCAGCTATTTACAATATACATCAATGATTTAGATGAAGGGATTCAAAGTAACATTAGCAAGTTTGCAGATGTCACAAAGCTGGGTGGCAGTGTGAGCTGTGAGGAGGATGCTATGAGAATGTAGGGTGACTTGGACAGGTTGGGTGATTGGGCAGATGCATGGCAGATGCAGTTTAATGTGGATAAATGTGAGGTTATCCACTTTGGTAGCAGAAACAGGAAGGCAGATTATTATCTAAATGGTGTCTAGTTGGGAATAGGGGAAGTACAAAGGGATCTGGGTGTCCTAGTTCATCAATCAATGGAAGTAACCATGCAGGTACAGCAGGCAGTGAAGAAAGCAAATGCCATGTTGGCCTTCATAACAAGAGGAGTTGAGTATAGGAGTAAAGAGGTCCTTCTGCAGTTGTACAGGGCCCTAGTGAGACCACATCTGGAGTATTGTATGCAGTTTTGGTCCCATAATTTGAGGAAGGACATTCTTGCTATTGAGGGAGTGCAGTGTAGGTTTACAAGGTTAATTCCCGGGATGGCGGGACTGTCATATGCTGAGAGAATGGAGCATCTGGGCTTGTACACTCTGGAATTTAGAAGGATGAGAGGGAATCTTATTGAAACATATAGGATTATTAAGTGGCCACAGTTTAAAAATAATGGGACACTCCTCACGTGTCCCATTTAGAACGGAGATGAGGAAACACTTTTTCACACAGAGAGTTGAGAGTCTGTGGAATTCTCTGCCTCAGAGGGCGGTGGTGGCCGGTTCTCTGGATACTTTCAAGAGAGAGCTAGATAGGGCTCTTAAAGATAGCGGAGTCAGTGGATATGGGGAGAAGGCAGGAACGGGGTTCTGATTGGGGATGATCAGCCATGATCACATTGATTAGAGGTGCTGGCTCGAAGGACTGAATGGCCTACTCCTGCACCTATTTTCTATTGATACGGAAAAAAATTGTATCTCCGTCGGGGTAAGAGATTGAAAAATTGTTTCCCCCCCCTCCCCCACATAAAACAAACCAAGGAATATTAAAACATACTTTTTAACACATACTAAAAACAACCAAAAGAAGAAATGACAGTGTTGGCGAGGCAGCCACTGCTGGTGGCACCACCTTCCACCCATTTTGTGTCCATCTTCATCATAAATCAACATCAGCATCTGAAGTTCCTTCTAATCCAAAATTACATGGAACTCTGCTAAGGTAATGTGCCCAAACTCTCCCCACTAACTAGAAGCATACTGAGCACCACAGAAGGAAAGCAATAACCTCAGCCTCTGTATATCATTGCAGAAGCTCCTCACGTGTCCCAGGCCAAACTATTTACTTTTCCAAAATCTTACAACATAATAGAAAGTTATTTCAGCCCATTAAGGCTATGCCATTTGCAAAGCAATCCGATTAATACCATTTCCTCACATTACCCTGTAATTTATCCTCTCACACAATTCTGCATTCTGGTTCATCTATGTCCCAGCTACACAAGGGTTATTTACCATGGCCAATTTAGTCCCACATAGACAGCAATGATCAAACCCTCGTAGATCAATGGAATGGTGAGGCACTAATATTATTTTCACACCTTGCCCTCCCATGATTGTATCAGAAGTCCAATGGATCACTAATGATTGTACAGAGTCTAGATTTGCCCAAATCTCCTCAAATAATAAAGCAGCCTAATGGGCCTGTCTCACTTACACGACTTTTTCAGCGACTGCCGGCACCCATCATAGGGCGTTGCAGGTCGCCGAAAATGTTCAACATGTTGAAAATCCAGCGGCGATCAGAAAGACGCTACAACTCTTTGGGCGGCTGAGGAGACTACTCACGACTTTACAGGCGACACCCTGGCAACATGTCGCAGGGCGAAGCCTGTATGGTCGTGAGTAGTTGGCCAAAGAGTCGTACCTTGTTCTGGTCGCCGCTGGATTTTCAACATGTTGATAATTTTCGGCGATCTGCAACGACCTAAGACAGGTGCTGGCAGTCGCCGAAAAAGTCGTGTAAGTGGGACAGGCCCATTAGGCTGCATTCAGCAAACCCAGGACAGTATTTTGTTTTAGGATTGTATTATGCAGGTTCTAGCCAACAACAATCTCCAACAACAAAGTTGTTTTTCCCTTGATGTTCAAAAAGATGACCATCATTGAATCTCCCCTGCTCAACATTGTGGCAATGATGATTGCCTAAAATCCAATGAATGAATTAAAAATTAACAAGATATCTGAAAAAAAATTCTTTGCTGATGCACAATGGAAAATTAACTGATTTTATGGCCAATCCTCATTATTATCAGCTGTCAACGCCATTGGTAATGTTTTCATGCATCGCAGTAGTTACTTGAAAGGAGCCATGAAAATTTAGAAGCATGCATCAAAATATATAAATTGGCCAAGTAACTTATGGGAATTGTTTAACTGCACGGTTACACATAATATTGATTTAACACAATACTGGAATTTATAGTTTGCTTTCATCAGGAAAATGGCAGTGTAAATGCATTCCAAATGCTGGCATGATTAAATAAAAATTTTGTTTCTAGATGCTGCAAGCTTTTTAAGTCATTCTGAGAAGATTTCAGTTGATTGATACATGAGGATTGAAAACATATTGAAAACATATTGACACTTTAAGTGGTGAGTTATTTGACTAATTTATTGCAGTACAGATATAGTAAGTGATATTTCCAACAAGGATTTACAAATTGGTTTAGCTTGATCAATTCTCCTACCAGGTCCAGCAAATGCTGAGACTAAAAAATCAGCTGTCTTTTCCAAAGAACATGAGAAATGTCATCATGAATAATTTCTTAAAGGGATATTCTTGTTGTACATCTTTCATAGCTTACATTTTTACATATACTTTCATTTGTAATAAATGAGAAGCAATGTACAATACAGACATATAAAATAATAATTGGTGAATGTGCACAACCATTCTATCATTTTTGTAAAGTTGGTTTATTCAATGCTTTTTTGACTGCCTGGTCAAAAGAACATTTTCCAAGAACACATTTGCCACTTTAATAATTAATAGAACATTGACTTCATTCTTGCAAACTAATCAAATCACGGAGCTCAAAATTATTTAAACTCTCTTTTTCTCATCAGAATTTAGGATGTCTATTGTTGTAGGGATAGCTGCCACCAATACTCCACCTGCCAAGCATAACAAATTGATCTTTCTTTCTGCTAATCTGATGAGAATATAATAGAAGATAATGTATTTGTTGTGTTATTTTCTTAAATATTTCCATCAACCTGCGATAACAACACATGAAATAAATGTTTTCGAATACTTTATAAAGAACAAAACCTTTCCCTGACTGTGGCATTAAAAATCCCAGTAGAATTAATGTCAGTGGGAATTGAGGGGAAATTTTCAGTTCTCCATAGGAATCTTGAGTAGCACAAAGGACGAGGGTGGTTGTTGTTGGGACTCAATCATCTCGTTCTAGGTCCTCAATGAAGGAATTAATCTGGGGAGTGTTTCACTCTGAATATTTTAAGCAGATTTGGTGATGATGGTTAATGATCACAGGAAGAGATTTTATTAATACATTAATCTGTTAGTCAGGTTGATTCACATTCATAATTCCTTGAATGTGCTTGTTAGTGATATGCACCGTGCATGCCTTAAAATCACGACTGAATTACCATCTCCAACAAGAAAAAGACTAACTATCTCTCCTTGACGATCAAAGGTACAATGATTGATATATAGCCCATCCTCAACAGAATTGTGGAGGTAGGATCAATACTGACTGGAAAACTAAATGAACCAGCACCAGAATCCATAAACACAACTGTCCTGGAGACTCATTGTTTCTGCCTGCTCTTACCTCACTGATATCACTCCCACGTACCTTGACTCCATCTTATCCCCCCTGGTCCAATCTCTCCCGACCTGCCCAAGATACCTCACATGCCCTTCGTCTCTTTAATGACTTCTGCTTTCCGGGATCCCACTCCCTCATCTTTACTATGGACGTTCAGTCATTCCACACCTCCATCCCCCACCAGGAAGGTCTTAAACCCCTCCACTTCTTCCTCAACCACAGAATCAGCCAATCTCCCTCTACTAACACTCTCCTATGCTTGGCAGAGCTGGTCCTCACTCTTAACAACTTTTCCTTTGACCCCTCCCACTTCCACCAAATCAAAGGTGTAGCCATGGGTACCCCAGGTATGCCTGCCTCATTGTAGGGTCTACACCTTACACTTCCTTATCTATGTATCTCCCTCTCCACTGACATCAGTCTAAAGAGGGGTCTCGACCCCGAAAAGTCACCCATTCCTTCTCTTCAGACTTACTGCCTGTCCCGCTGAGTTACTCGAGCATTTTTGTCTCTATCTTTGAACAATCCCTGTTCCAGGCATACACTGGCCCTATCCCCAAATTTTATTTCCGTTATATTGACGACTGCATCGGTGCTACTCCTGCACCCATGCAGAACTCACGTCGCAGCAGCCTCTGCAGTCCGTCTGTCTTTTTTTTATTTTTTGTCTCGTTTGAGTGTAGTGTAGGTATGTTACAAAACTTACCTTCAGTCGCGCTGTAATCCTGTCACTGACCGTGTGCGCGATTTTGGCGCCTTTAAGGGGGGGGTGGGGTTAAAACGCGGGTTTCTCCTCCCTTGTCCTGGTTAATATTTTGTTGGAGTACAAGCGTTGGCTGAAGAATCGTTCCTAGTGGCGTTTTGTGTATTTTTTATTTTTATTAAATCGTCAATGTCAGCGCTGGAGTAATTTTAAAAGCAGCTCCTGAAGCGTCAACGCCGATAATGGGGACGGATTTCACACACGGGACAGGTAAACGAAAGTGGTTTCTTTAAATGTATAAAAGTGCTTCTAAAGAAGCCTTTAATTCACATTTTTTCATGCGACACGGTGATTTTATTCCCCGAACTAACGGCAGTATTTTTCATGCCAATACGGGGTTAAATTCACCGCAAATTAACGTTCCAAAAGATCGCGTTCCAGAAATCCTCACTCACAAGATGAATTAAATGCCCATTAATTTACAGGTATTAAACATTCAATTCCTTCCATTTGGCCTGTAAATTCATGAAAATGAGATTTAAAAATTATGTTATATTGTGAATTATTGTGTGAATGTTATTTGGACACTTAGGCTATTTAAAAATGTTAATCTATTCTTAAGAAATTGATAGATGTTTAGATCTAGTAATTGAATTTTGTAATTAGCTACAATTAGGTAACTAACTAATTATATGCTTTACTTTCATGTCTTCTAAGTAAGATTGTTTCACATTTGTTTCAGAATGCTTCAATCTATAATAACTGAAAATTTCTTTCAGTTATCTTAATTTTTAAGAAAGTTATGGGCTTTTAACTGTCCTCGATCACAGCTTTTGTGTTAAGTCAATGGAAAAGCAATAGGGAACAAGATGCTAATTTCCGAGTATGAAAATGGCCATAACTTCTTTAATACTGAAGATATGAAAGTGAATTAGGTGTCAAATTAAACTTCTTTTTATGCTTTATCTGATGGGATAAATTGCAGACTTCATTTCTAAAATCTCAAAATTTTGTAACATTGCTATGTAGTGTATAGTGTTTTTTTTTAAACTGGGTATGTGTGGGTGGGGGGTGGGTGGGGAAACTTTTAAAATCTTTTCCCTCTATGGAGGACCCGACCTTTCTCTGTCGGGTCTCCATTGTCGTTGGGGCCTAGCACCGTGGAGCGGCCTCCAATCGGAACGACCTGGGGCTCCAATCGCGGAGCCTGCGGACTACTCACCATCGTGGAGCTGGCCGAGTTCGGAGCGTGGAGAGCTGCGGTGACGCGTGGCTGTGACCCGACCCCGGAGATTCGGAGGCTCCAGCCGCAGGTCTGGTGGACGGTGACATTGGGAGCTCGCGGGTCCATGGTGGGAGACCGCTTTTCGGAGCTCCCGCAACGGCAGCTTCTCCCGCCCGAGTTGCGGGGTTGAAAATGACCTGGAGCGGGGTCTTACATCGCCCGGCGCAGCTTTAATGGCCACTGGACTTGCTAGCGCTACCGGGGGCTCCAACATCAAGACCCGGAGGGCGGCCTTGCATTGCCCAGCGCGGCCTGAATGGCCGCGGGACTTACTTACCATCGCCCGCCGGGGGCTTTGACTTTGACATCGGGAGGAGAATGGGGAGTGTAGGGGAGAGATAAGACTTTGCCTTCCATCACAGCGAGGAGGAGATTCGCTGTGATGGATGTTTGTGTAAATTGTGTTGTGTCTTGGTTCTTCTACTTGTTTGTATGACTGCAGAAACCAAATTTCGTTTGAACCTCAATGAGGTTCAAATGACAACAAATAAATTGTATTGTATTGTATTGTAACTCATGGACTTGATTAACTTTACCGCCAATTTTCTGCACTCAAATTCACTTGGATCATCTCCCTCACCTTCCTCCCCTTTCTTGATCTCACTCTCCATCACAGGAGATAGACTATCGACTGACGTCTATTATAAACCTACTGACCCCCACAATTATCCAGACTACACTTCTTCCCACCCTGCTTCCTGCAAATATTTGAACCTCTACTCCCAATTCCTCCGTCTATGCTGCAACTGCCCCCAAGATGAGGTGTTTTATACCCGGACATCTGAGATGTCATCATTCATTAGGGAATGGGGGTTCCCCTCTCCCATCACAGATGATGGCCTAACTCGTGTGTTCTCGGCACCCCGCAGCTCTGCCCTTGCTCCCCCTCCCCCTAGTCTCATAAGAGTCCCCCTAGTTTTTACCTTTCACCCCATCAGCCATTGCATACAACATATAATCCTCCAACATTTTTGTCATCTTCACTGGGATCCCACCATTAGTCACATCTTTCCATTTCAGAACCAAGCGTAAACTGGGTGATCGTTTCACTGAACACCTTTGTCAGTCCGCCTGGGCCTGCCTGATTTTCCAGTTGTCAAACACTTTAAATCCCCTTCCCATTCCCACACTGACCTTTCTCTCCTGGACCTCCTCCATTGTCAGAGTGGGGCCAAATGCAAACTGGAAGAGCGGCACATTGTGTTTCGCTTGGGCAGCTTATAACCCAGCGGTATAACTTTTGATTTCTCTAATTTTTAAGTAACCCTTGCAACCCTCTCTCTCTATCCCTCCCCCATCCAAGTCATTTTACTAACTTCAAAGTCGTCTTGTTGAGTCTCATTGTAACTCCTTTTCATCTCGACCACAGCTAACAATGGCATCCTTTATCATTGTTACTTTTTGCATATCTTTCATTAATTTGTTCTATATCACCGTCTTTATCTCTCATTTCTCTTTCCCCTGAGTCTGAAGAAGGGACTCGACCCAAAACATCACCTTTTCCTTTTCTCCATAGATGCTATCTGACCCGTTGAGTTACTCCACCTTTTTGTGTCTATCTTCAGCACCAAATGTTACATTGTGCAAGACGTTATCGAGGTCAAATAATAAGTGTTGTTTTCAGTTTTGGTTTCTTTGGTTCAGCCAGAGGAAGGATGGCATTAAAGTTGAAAGAGTGCTGAGAAGCTTTATGAAGATGCTGCCAAGACTGGAGGACCTGGGCTATAGGGAAAGATTGGGCAAGCTCAAACTTTATTTCTTGTAGTGCAGCAGGCTAATATCATATAGAGGTGTATAAATTCATGAAGCAAATTGATAGGGTGAATGAGCAGAGTCTTTTACCCAGGGTAGGGGAATCAAAAACAAGAGAACATAGGTTTAACCTGAGAGGGAAAAGATTTAATGGGAATGTGAGGGACAACTTCTTCATTCAGAGAGTGATGGGTAAATGGAGCAAATTGCCAGAGGAAATAATTGAGGCAGATTCAATAAGAATTTAAAAAAAAAATAGGGATTTGAAAAGTTTAGAGGGGCCAATTGGATCAGCTTAGATGAGGTATCTTGGTCGGCATGGATGAAATGGAATGAAGGGTCTGTTTCTGTGCCATATGACTATGACTATGAAATGCATGTGATCAACTACAACAAATTGGAAGCCGTGCATTCTGAAAGAGGACATTTCAGATATCCTGGGGTGGAAAGCATCCTCTTCATAACGTATGTAGTGATATGGATAAACTGAGAGAAAAACATGTCATCCTTATAGGAGGCAGGGTGGAAGGAGGTATATTTGAGGTAGCTGTGGAAACTTGGATTTATAGCCAATACCTGTGGAAAATGTGTCGCCTGACATGGGAACAGAGAGATCCAAAATAGGAGATGGTTAGAAATGGTCCAAGTGAACTTGAGAGTGGGATGTTCATATTGATGAATTCCATACAGGTGCTGAAAGGAGCACCGATGCAGTCATCAATATTGCTGGGAAGAAGTTGGGGAGGGAGTGCTAGAGAGGTCAACAAATGGACGGGTAGCTCGGGCAGTGCGAGTTTTCATGGCTACATCGTTGATTTCCTGAAAGTGGAATGAATCAAGAGTAATCATTGAGGGTAAGAAAATGTTCTGCCAGGCAATGGAGAATATTAGTGGTGGGGAATTAGTGGTGGGGAATTGACTTCCAGAAAGAAGCGAAGGATCCCAAAACCTTCTTAACGGGAATGGAGGTGTATAAAGATTGGATGTCCATTGTTAGGATGCGGGAACTGGGACCAGATTCCAACATCTGCAGCTTATTGTATCTCTTCCATCTGCCACTTCTCTGCCCACTCTCCCAGCCTGTCCAGAGTCCCTGCTTCCCTACACTACCTGCCTCTTTTTGTATCATCCGCAAACTTTGTCACAAAGCCTTCAATCCCCTCATCCAAATCATTAATATACAACGTGAAGAGTAGCGGCCCCAGCACCGACCCTTGAGGAACTCCACTAGTCACTGGAAGCTAACCAGAAAAAGCCCCCTGCTCCGCAGAAAGAACTTGCATGAGAATGAAGTCTTTTTCCAATTGTAGACCAAAGAGGAAATTGGGAGCCCAGTTATAAAAAGAAAAAAAGCTTATGTTGGGTGAATCTGTACACCAAGTATTGGACATTGCTACTTTGCAAACTGAAGCATCACAATAGCCTGCACTATTTTCGGAAGATGTTAGGAGAACACCTCCTTGTGCTGTTGAAAGTGTGAAGCAAAGAAAGCCATCCTGGGTTAAAAATTAAGTGGGAATTGAAATTATAGGCACTTCTTCTATTATTCATCAGCTTGATCACATTTGGTCCATTGATCTATGTTGTAGATTTATTACAGCTTTTCAGCTTGCACTTCAGTAAACCACAATAGCGATGTGTCATTGACTGAATGTTTTTGTTAATTCAGCTGGAAGGAAGTCACAATAATTATTAATGCAATATACTGGGTAAGTGTGGAGAGCAAGAGAATGAGAAAGTTACTTGGTTAGCAATGCAATAACTAATCTCTCACTCTTATCTTCTAAATCAATAAGGTCTTTCCATCTCTACAGCTTCCTTGGCTTTACTTTGGACTTTGACATCCAAAGATCTATTGTTGTGGGCCCTCCAAGATTTCACCTCTTTGCAAGGCTGCACAGGACACCATAATGACAGGATGATACTTTGTGGGGGGTTTAGTATTGTACTTGAGATAGCAGAATCCTTGTTTGGGAAAAAACAATGCTGTGCTTAATTATGATGAAGTTGGTCACACTCTTCATTATATCTGTACAGCAACCAAAAAGACTGGCTTGCCAAAATCTGAAACAAAAATAATAAAAGGATAAGCTAAATAAACTTAACAGGTCAGGCATAAACAAAGTTAATACTTGAGGTGAAGCCTTTCCAGCAGAACCTGGAAATGTTGGGGAGAGTAATGGGTTTTGAGCAAGTAATTACAAGAGAGCAGGGGTAAATTAATTGAGATGGAGAAGTCTTGTGGTTGGCACAAACGTTTCAACAATGATGGGTGATTGAGAAACGAGGCAGTAGGAAAATCAAACACAAACAAATCCTTTCTGGCTGGCAAACAGGAAGCAAAGAGTAGGAGTAAACGGGTCCTTTCACAATGGCAGGCAGTGACTAGTGGGGTACCGCAAGGCTCAGTGCTGGGACCCCAGCTATTTACAATATATATTAATGATTTGGACGAGGGAATTGAATGCAACATCTCCAAGTTTGTGGATGACACGAAGCTGGGGGCAGTGTTAGCTGTGAGGAGGATGCTAGGAGGCTGCAAGGTGACTTGGATAGGCTGGGTGAGTGGGCAAATGCATGGCAGATGCTGTATAATGTGGATAAATGTGAGGTTATCCACTTTGGTGGCTAAAACAGGAAAGTAGACTATTATCTGAATGGTGGCCGATTAGGAAAAGGGGAGATGCAACGAGACCTGGGTGTCATGGTACAGCAATCATTGAAAGTAGGCATGCAGGTGCAGCAGGCAGTGAAGAAAGCGAATGGTATGTTAGCATTCATAGCAAAAGGATTTGAGTATAGGAACAGGGAGGTTCTACTGCAGTTGTACAGGGTCTTGGTGAGACCACACCTGGAGTATTGCGTAGAGTTTTGGTCTCCAAATCTGAGGAAAGACATTCTTGCCATAGAGGGAGTACAGAGAAGGTTCACCAGACTGATTCCTGGGATGTCAGGACTTTCATATGAAGAAAGACTGGATAGACTCAGCTTGTACATGCTAGAATTTAGAAGATTGAGGAGGGATCTTATAGAAACGTACAAAATTCTTAAGGGGTTGGACAGGCTAGATGCAGGAAGATTGTTCCCGATGTTGGGGAAGTCCAGGACAAGGGGTCACAGTTTAAGGATAAAGGGGAAATCTTTTAGGACCGAGATGAGAAAAAACATTTTTCACACAGTGAGTGGTGAATCTCTGGAACTCTCTGCCACAGAAGGTAGTTGAGGCCAGTTCATTGGCTATATTTAAGAGGGAGTTAGGTGTGGCCCTTGTAGCTAAAGGGATCAGGGGGTATGGAGAGAAGGCAGGTACAGGATACTGAGTTGGATGATCAGCCATGATCATATTGAATGGCGGTACAGGCTCAAAGGGCCAAATGGCGTACACCTCCACCTATTTTCTATGTTTCTATGTTTCTATGTTTCAACAAACTGCTAATAATGGCAACCAGAACTGTAATGTCCTGTGGCTAGGCAAGGCATGCAAGGTCTGTAGAGGGAAGTTAAGGGTCACCCATGCACGTCCTTGCCTCGAGTAGCCATCCTGTCATGTTGATCGAAGATTTCAGTAACACACAGTAGGTTAAGTGATGTAGGATAAAATAGTGACCGCCACCATGGAACATTGCACAAGCTTGCATTATTCTATTTCTGTAATCAGAGCTGAGGTATCTATTAATTGAGTTATAGCTCATTCTGTTCTATTTCTAGTTCCGCTGAATAGTGCTTGTACAGCAGTTTCTCCAGTGGAGGTCCACAATGCCATGGACTCATGGAAAGTTAGTCAATGCAACAAGTCTCTAAGCACTACTTATTGAGCTGCCCACTGGAATCTAGGTAATGTTCCACTGGGTCACTGGGTAACTTTACAAAGATATTGCCAGGACTCGAGTGTAGGGGAATCAAGAACCAGAGGACAAAGAGACGTGAAAGACTTAATAGGAAACTGAGGGGTCATTTGTTTGCAAAAAGAGTGGTGGGTGTATGGAACAAGCTGCCGGAGGAGGTAGTTGAGGCAGGTGCTATCACAATGTTTATGAAGCATCTAGATAGGTACATGGATAGGATGGGTTTAGAGGTATATGGGCCAAACACAGGCAGGTGAGGCTAGTGCATTTGGGGCATGTTGGGCGGCGTGGGTAAGTTGGGCCGAAGAGCCTGTTTCCATGCTGTATGACTCGATGATTCTATCACTCCAGAGGCAGCTGAAATTAGCCTGTCGCAATGTCATGGTCCAAGAGGCATGACATCGTAGGAGGCTGCAGAGGGCATGAACAGTCCGTCTCCTGAATCAGTGGATTTCTAGAGATCCTTAATAATGACAAGGGGTCTATCATTGTGTGCTGCGGTTGTGTCAAGCCTCACTACGTTTGATGCCTTTTGATATGTCCGGCTGGGGCTGGTGCTAACTACTAAGGCTGATGTTGACACATCAATTGCTCCAGCCCATCTTCAAGAGTGGATTTCATGGAGCTGCCAGAGGAGGTAGTGGAGGCAGGTACAATTGCAATGTTTAAGAAGCATTTAGATAGGAACATCGACAGGAGGGGTTTAGAGGTATATGGGCCAAACATAGGCAGGTGAGACTAATGCAGATGAAGCATGTTGGTCAGCATGAGTAAGTTGGGCTGAAGGGCCTTTTTCCATGCTGTATTTTTAATTCTGGCCAAATTGGAGAGGCCACAACACTAAAATTGAGTAAAGGCTTCTGGGCTGCTAGCCCATTTGGTCAATTTAAAATGTGCCTTCTGCAGAAATAGGACAAGCTGCAGAATGGTGGCAGTTTGTCTATAGCCTAGATAAGAGCTGCAGGAAGAGAATGGAACATCTGCAGATCCTGACAATTAGGTGCAAATTGCATGGGAATGGATTGGATGAATGCAAACCAGACATATACATTGTAAATAATGTTGCAAAGCTTTACTTTGCTAGATGTTGATTGGATTAAGTATTGAGCCTTGTCTGGGTTTCTTGAATATCAAGGCACATGTTGCAATGTTTGCTTCCTTTCAGAAGCTCCGTTAGAATACATTGTATTAGTCACTATATTATTGGGTTGGGGAAATGTCTATCATGTATTGGGTTAATCGATATCGCTTATAACCATATAACCATATAACCATAACAGCACGGAAACAGGCCATCTCGGCCCTTCAAGTCCGTGCCGAACATTTTCTTTTTTTCTTTTTTCTTTTTTTTTAATTAAAAATAAAATACTTCCCCCTAGTCCCATCTACCTGCACTCAGTCCATAACCCTCCATTCCTTTCCCGTCGATATACCCATCCAATCTATTTTTAAAGGATAACATCAAACCTGCCTCCACCACTTCCACTGGAAGCTCATTCCACACGCTACCACTCTCTGAGTAAAGAAGTTCCCCCTAATGTTCCCCCTAACTTCTGTCCCTTAATTCTCAAGTCATGTCCCCTTGTTTGAATCTTCCCTACTCTCAATGGGAAAAGCTTATCCACGTCCACTCTGTCTAACCCGCTCATAATTTTAAAGACCTCTATCAAGTCCCCTCTTAACCTTCTGCGCTCCAAAGAATAAAGACCTAACTTGTTCAACCTTTCTCTGTAACTTAGTTGCTGAAACCCAGGCAAAATTCTAGTAAATCTCCTCTGTACTCTCTCTATTTTGTTGACATCCTTCCTATAATTAGGTGACGAAAATTGTACTCCATACTCCAGAATTGGCCTCACGCCTTGTACAATTTTAACATTACATCCCAACTTCTATATTCAATGCTCTGATTTATAAAGGCCAGCACACCAAAAGCTTTCTTTACCACCCTATCTACATGAGATTCCACCTTCAAGGAAATATGCACAGTTATTCCTAGATCCCTCTGTTCAACTGCATTCCTCAATTCGCTACCATTTACCGTGTACATCCTATTTTGATTTGTCCTGCCGAGATGTAGCACCTCACATTTGTCAGCATTAAACTCTATCTGCCATCTTTCAGCCCACTCTTCAAAATGGCCTAAATCTCTCTGTAGAGTTTGAAAATCTACTTCATTATCCACAACACACCTATCTTAGTATCATCTGCATACTTACTAATCCAATTTCCCACACCTTCATCCAGATCATTGATGTACATGACAAACAACAGTGGACCCAACACAGACCCCTGAGGCACCCCACTAGTCACCGGCCTCCAACCTGACAAACAGCCATCCACCATTACTCTCTGCATCTCCCATTCAAGCCACTGTTGAATCCTTCTTGCTACTCCACCATTAATACCCAACAATTGAATCTTCTTAACCAACCTTCTTAACTTATTGGACTGTAAAAGACCACCCCATGTGGTTCGGCCCCTCAAGGTTCGGGACCTATAAAAGTCCGCTTCCACGAGATCCTGTGTCGATCTTCTGGGAGAACGCTTGGGACTGCATGACCATCTGGAGTGTCTCTGCTTGAACAAGGCTAAAGAGGGCTTGGTCAGGCAGATACGAGGATCGAACCCCGTGGTGGTTAGGTACAGTAGTGGGAACTGTAATTGTATTTTGTCAAAATAAAGATTAGTTGCGCAAGTGCTTGACTCAGTGATTTTTTGACTGAAACTAGACTGGGGGAAGCTGAGAACGAGCTATTTACAGTATGACTCAATGACTCCATGACTCTAGATGGAGCCTATTGACCCAGGGAGACAGTTAGGTTACAGGATCGAAGGTAGGGAGACTGAAGGAAAACAATTGGGATGGAGGAGAGGTGGAACAAGGAAAGAAAATAACATGCATGAGTGGTTGGATCTATGTTTATGATGAATGGGGGTAAGAGAGGTCTGTTTGTTTTTAGTGCATATGTGCCAAGTCTGCGCAGTAGAACCAGATCTCCAATTACCAAAGACATCCTCACCATTGCACCCAGACTTCAAAATGTTATTACAAAGGGGTAGTTGGCATTAATAACTATCCAGTAAAAATAAATCATGTACAGGCACCTACCACTCCTCACAAGAGAGAAAGAGAGGAAGAGAGGAAGAGAGGGAGAGAGGGAGAGAGGAAGAGAGGAAGAGGGGAAGAGGAAGAGGAAGAGGAAGAAAATTAAGCAAGGTCAACAAAAAACCGGAAGAAGCAACATAAAAGCTCAAAACTCTCCTGTGAATCATACGAGCCCAACAGCACATATAGATTATAATAAAGTTTTAGGTTTCTCTGCGGTTCCTATCCAATTCATTTAAGGAACTGGACACTGAGCAAGGTTAGCCAGTACTGTTCAGAGAGATTTTGTGTGAAATGGCTAACCTTTCATCCTTAAAAAGACCATACAGGACTGCTGTAAATCATTTTCTCCATACTTCACAAAAATCAGTCTACACAGTGTCAGTCCCTGCAAAGCAAACTTGTCATCCAATTATCTGTAACTGATTGTGTTCCTAACAATAACGCAGTTCAACAGAGGAGTTTACAGATTTCCCAAATTATGAACTCTCCGTGACTGTCCATATTAATTTACTCAGTTTTCCTGTTTTATAATTAATTAAGTCCAGTTATTAAGCCCAATTGGACTTCCTCTAAATGAAAACAAGCAGTTGTCATCTTCCTACCCACCTTCTGCTTATTATTGACCTGAATGTTGTAGCAACTATTTGAAGTTATAGAGATCAAAGAATGACACAGGGCCGAAAAAATAGTTCCATCCCATTGAAGTCAATGTACAGTGCAGGCCCGTACGAAGCTTTTCAAAAAGGGGGGTGGCATGACAGGATTTGCAGAACCAGGGTTGGTTTTCAAGGCAAGGCCAACGAATGCCCTTGCATTAGTAGTGGTAAATGACAATATACATTCAGGAGCACCTGTTCTCGTTGTTTTGCACAATCCGCAAGAATTGCCAACTTTCATTTTACTGCACATCTTGTATGTATATGTGACAAATAGACTTGACTTACCTTGACTTGACGACAAGTGATTTCCTGTTGTTCACAACAAGGCACAAGGTAGGCAAAGACGCCATCCACATGATTGCTATATACAAGCCAGGGATATGCTCGAAACTAGTCAGGGTTAAATATTCGCAAGCATCCATTCTTATACAAGGCACCATATTTGTATGTTGGACCCAGTTTAAAGTGATCTGTTAGAGGTACAGCTTCTGAGAGGTTGGCATTAGCTTTAGCAGCTTCTTCATTGGTTGTGGTAGACTTAAGGAGAACTAGACCAAGTGCAGACCTGTTGGGTCTGTTCCCCCAACGTGCGGTTGCGCGGGGGGGGGTGGCGGCATGTGGCGTCACACACATTAACCACCCCCACACACTAACTACCCCCCGCACACGTGCTAACTACCCCCCTTGTCAATATATTAATATTATTAATTTGCTCCTATTACCCCATAACCGCCCTATCTACTGCCGCATAGCCCCCAACTCGCAGGCGCCTCTAGAGGGGTAGGGGGGTAGAGAGTGAGGGCAAAGAGAGAAGGGGGAGGGGGGAGAGGGAGAAAGGGAGGGGGGGGAAGGGAGGGGGAGGAACAGGGAGGGGGAGAGGAGGGGGAGAGAGAGAGTGGGGAGAGAGAGAGAGGTGGGGGAGGGAGAGAGGTGGGGGAGGGAGAGAGGAGGGGGGGAGAGAGAGGAGGGGGGAGAGAGAGGAGGGGGGAGAGAGAGAGGAGGGAGAGAGAGAGAGAGAGAGAGAGAGGAGGGGGAGAGAGAGAAAGAGAGGAGGGGGGAGAGAGGGAGAGAGAGGAGGGGGCAGAGAGAGAGAGGAGGGGGGAGAGAGAGAGAGGAGGGGGAGAGAGAGAGAGGAGGGGGAGAGAGAGAGAGGGAGGTGGGGGAGCGAGAGAGGTGGGGAGGGAGAGAGAGAGAGGAGGGGAGAGAGAGAGAGAGAGAGAGAGAGAGAGAGAGAGAGAGAGAGAGAGAGAGAGAGAGAGAGAGAGAGAGAGAGAGAGAGAGAAGAGAGAGAGAGAGAGAGAGAGAGAGAGAGAGAGAGAGAGAGAGAGAGAGAGAGAGAGAGAGAGAGAGAGAGAGAGAGAGAGAGAGAGAGAGAGAGAGAGAGAGAGAGAGAGAGAGAGAGAGAGAGAGAGAGAGAGAGAGGGAGAGAGAGGAGAGAGGGGGGAGAGAGAGGAGAGAGAGGAGAGAGAAGGGGAGAGGGGGGTTGCAAGGTTTTTCAAAGGACTTGGAAGGTCGGCGCGACTGGCAGCGCGTTGGGTTTGCAGCGGGAGGGAGGGAGGAAGGGAGGGGCAGCCTTGTTCTACCATCGGGCAGGGATACGGAAAAGGATTCAGAAGCCGGTGACCTCCGGTGACCAGCTGAACCTGCTGTGACGTGCCGATCTGCAGAACGCTTGTTCTTTCTGCGCATTTGTACGGGGGGGGGGGGGGGGGAGTGGGGGGGTTGGAGCGGGTGGACGTGGGAGTTCAAGCTGCGGGTGGCATGGCGCGAGCGTACTTGAGTGGGGGCGGGCCAAGAGCCAGGTGGGCCTCGATTTGTGGGCATGTGGGTCAGTAAACACTGAGTCCAGCACTGGATCAACTAAAGGGCCTGTCCCACTGCGGGGACCTAATTTGCGAGTTTAGAGAAGTGTTGCACTCGACTCAAACTTGCAGCATGGTCGACACATGGTCCAAGGAGGTCCATGTAACCTCCTTCAATGCTCGAGAGAAGTTCGAGCAATAATTTCATTGTCCTATCTGGACACATGACAATAAACTCTCTTGAATCTTGATAGATTATAGCTATTGACAGTTTCCCGAACCCAATCACAAATTCACCATTACATTGTTTCTACAGAAAGTTCTAGCAGGAAGACAGTTTACAAAAGAATAGAAACATTTTCTCCAGGTAGTATAAACAATTTGAACAAGGCTTCACACTTCACAAGATATCATAGATACATAGATACATAGAAAATATGGTGCAGGAGTAGGCCATTCGGCCCTTCGAGCCCTGCACCGCCATTCAATATGATCATGGCTGATCATCCAACTCAGTATCCTGTACCTGCCTTCTCCCCATATCCCCTGATCCCTTAAGCCACAAGGGCCACACTAACTCCCTCTTAAATATAGCCAATGAACTGGCCTCAACTACCCTCTGTGGCAGAGACTTCCAGAGATTCACCACTCTCTGTGTGAAAAAGTTTTCCTCATCTCGGTCTTAAAGGATTTCCCCCTTATCCGAAGCTATGACCCCTTGTCCTGGACTTCCCAACACGGGAACAATCTTCCTGCACTAGCATTCCAACCCCATAAGACTTTGTACGTTTCTATAAGATCTCCTGCTCAATCTCCTAAATTCTAGCGAGTATAAGCCAAGTCTATCCAGTCTTTCTTCATATGACAGTCCTGACATCCCAGGAATCAGTCTGGTGAACCTTCTCTGCACTCCCTCTATGGCTATAATGTCCTTCCCCTCAGATTTGGAGACCAAAACTGTACGCAATACTCCAGGTGTGGTCTCACCAAGACCCCTTTAACAACTGCAGTAGAACCTCCCTGCTCCTATACTCAAATCCTTTGCTATGAAAGCTAACAGCACAGACATCTGCAACATAATTGACAGTACTTTACAACACCTCCTATCTGACCAACCTATCATGCATATGCAACACCTCTTTGCTCTTCTACAAAACCCTCTTACATATAAACAAAAGGAGAGACATTTGGACATCGCCTTATCCTCAACTTCCATCTAGGGTCCAGACTCCTTGGAGCGTGACTCATCAGCTTGCAACCTTCCAGCAGAAAGTGGACAAACTGGCTTTGCAATATCAGAGATTCTCCATTTTATGACATATTTTATTTGGCCAATATTATCATTAACGGACTTAAGACATGACATGTATTCAACAAATATTTTACTGATAGGCTGCATATATGTGAAGTTTTCACAATTCTTGGTAAGAACTCATGATATAGAATCTAAACGTTTGTTTTTACTGCACCAAGGAGACCTTCCAACTCCATCTTCTGCCTAGCTTCCACACAGCAACATCATCACAGACTGCTGCATTACTGCAGACCATTACTGCAGACTTACATCCATGATGACCATGAAAACATGCAGATGTTTGTAATATTCAAGTTATATTAAAAAATATGCTGCAAAAAGAGTCACAAACTTTGGAATTCTATTTTTCAGTATTGTTATCAAGGCAAAGAAAGCAGCTCCAATTGCTTGATATTATTCATGAGGAAAAAATATAATAGCTCTAAAACCTACCTCAATTTTACCAATCTCATTAAAGATATTTCTCCTTTCCCTCTCCCCCTCCCCCATCTCTCTCCTTCTCTCTCTCTCTCCTCTCCCCCTCTCACATCCCCCCCTCTTCTGACGGGGGGGGGATGAAGGTGGGCGTGGGCCATCGGGGGTGAGATGAAGGTGGCGTGGGCCCAGCGGGGGTGAGATGAAGGTGGTGTGGGCCCCGCGGGGGGAGATGAAGGTGGGCGGGGCCATCGGGGGTCGGCGGGGTGGTGTGGGCGGAAGATGGCTTGGCCCCGGCGGTGGGGTGAGGCGAGGGCAGCGGGCCCCGCCGCAGCGGCGTCTGGTGTTAGGGTTACAGCCGCTCCCGCCCGGCGATGGGAGGACAGTCTCCTGGTCACCTTACTGGCCATTGGCGAGGCTCCGACGCCGCGGATGGAATCACTGGACCGGGCGGGAGGGCGGATGGGCAGCCACCGCACACCGCACACCGCACCCTCATTACAACCCCCCCGGACGCAGCGGATGGAAATGCTGGACCGCGCGGCAGACGGCGGGCAGACCCCGTGCCGCACCCCCCCCCCCCACTACTACCTGGGTAGACATGAGGCATCGAGCTCAAATGGGTGAAGCACAAATGGCAGTCTGCTCCCGCACGGGTCCACTGCGCACGCGCAGAGAGACGGTCGTCATTGTGCGTCGCTTCCCCAACTGCGCAGCACGGATGGGCGCATTTCTTTCTCCCCAGTGGCCGAACCAGAATTTCAGGCGATTTCCCACACAGTGGAAATGCTGATTGTGCTCCGATTTAAAAAAAAATTCTGGGGATTTTTTCTTACTCTGGGAAAATAAGGGGGGTGCGGTCGCACCCACGCTCGCCCCCTTCGGACAGCCTGAAGTGTCAGGGTTATTTGGGAGAAAGCCAGGAGAATGGAGTTAAGAAGGAAAAGATACATCAGCCATGTTGAATGGCAGAGTAGACTTGATGGGCCATGTGGTCTAATTCTGCTCCTATCACTTATGAACGTGAATTTATAACGATAAGCTACAGAAATCCCATTTTATTCTTTCGACATTCCCATCGACGACCTTTAAATTCTACCACTCATCTGCACGCAGGAGGAAATTGCAGTGACCATTTGACCTAATAAACTGGAGATTTTAGGGACATGTGAGGAAAATAGAGCACGTGGGAGAAACCCACATGGTTCTGTGTGGGAGAAGGTGCAAATTCTACATGGACAGCACTGTTGGTCAAGATCGAACCTGGCATGCTGGAGCTGTGAGACAGCCGCTCCATTATTGCACTGCTGTAAGCTTCCCTTATTCCTCCTATATGAATACACAGTTATTAATAAGACTAAAGTGAATGAGTGAACTTGAACAGAGGCAATGAACTGCAGATGCTGGAAAACCTGAAATTAAAACAGAAAATGCCAGAAATAGCAGTTCAGCAACATCTGTGAAGAGTAAATCGAAGTTAACGCCTCAGATTAATTGCTTCTGATGAAAGGTGATGGATGGGCGAACTGAGAAAGGAAAAGTGCTGGGAATGGAATTTAGGGAATAATCTATTCAGACTTACTCAGTGTGCTCATTAACCAAGATATTAGGGTCATAGTTACACAGCATGAGACACAGGCCATTTGGGCCGAACTCCTATCCCCATCTAGGCTAGTTCCATTTGCTCCCATATGGCCCATATCCCTCTAACCCTTCCGACCCATGTACCTGCCTAAATGTCTTTAAATGTTACCTGCCTCACTATTTCCTCTGGCAGTCTCATTCCATATACAGGTACCTACCACCCTCTAGGTGAGACATTTGCCCCTCAAGTTGCTATTAAATCTTTCCCCTCTCACAAACCTAT